>CM074454.1:22357951-23557951 GCA_037101425.1 Elopichthys bambusa
ACAAAGCTCTGTATAAACGTTCTCTGTCAACTCAGGTTTGATCCAGAGTTTTGCGATTCACTCTGAAGCGTGTGCACCTGACACAGAACATGCAGAGCGTCCGTTTGATTCACTTCTCACGAGAAAGCCGCGCAATTCACCTCTCTTCTAAAGATTAAGAGATCGTTATGAAAAATAGCGTGAAATTAAACGCATTTACAAAGCAGGTGTAAACACTGCTGCTGCAGTGAATGTTTCAGAAGGAAACTGCATGAAAATATCTGACTATATCAATGCATGTGAATCAAATAAATAGGCCAAATAATTCACAAAGACCTCAAAAGAGTACATATAAGCTTAACCTGTTTTAAAGCTTTTTATGAATGCATGTATTATATTTATTTTAATTTAAACGTAATGTTTAATATTGTCAATTAATATAATAATTATATGAATATATTATATGAATTATACATATATAAATATAATAAATAATTAGCAGCGATAGATAAGCAGTTTTGTCTCTAAAATGTTTTCACTTTAAACTGATTTAATTTGAAGCAAGAGATACAGGGGGAGTGTCTTTATTGCGTCAGATACATGTCACTATACTCACAGCTGATTGGTCGAGTTTGGCTTTGTGAATAAAACCTCTAACCCAGAACAAAACCTGCTCTGGAGCAGGTTAGCCATGTAGCGCAAGTTACCATAGCAAAGAAATCCGCTAAAAACCAATCCACCTTCATGAGCCCGAAAAACCAGAGTTTGCTCAAACTAATCTTGCCTGGGTAGAAACTGAAACCGGCTTTGTGCAACAGATATAAGAGTTGATTGTAGCCACCAATCACGTCCATATTGAAAGTTTTGCTTCATGATTAGGCCCAATGTGATGTCACGATGTAATCCTAAAAAGGCACAAGATGTGATCCTAAAAGGGGATCACACCTCTTGTGTAGGCAGTTGCAGATGAAACCTATCTAATGGCTTGAAGTGGCAGCAGTTCATACTCTGTTAAGTTCATCATGACATCACAAGACCACAAGCAATAGGCAGACACAATAGCAACAAACAAAGATACATCCTGGGATGTAACAGTAATACTCATCAGTAGTGATGATCAAATTGGGCTGATGTGATTGTATTTCTTGGATCTAGTAAACTTTGAACTAACTAGAGCTTATTTATTGACCTTCCAAGGTGGAAGAAGGCTGTTAAGGCTATAAACATAAACAGAAGACTGATTATCAAAGGCTTTTAACTGTAGAAAACAATGCAACAGTACATGCTTTGAAATCTAGAATCTAATGTGTGGAGGTTTTTGGTCTAATAATAAATGCTGCTGTCTTGTCAGAGTTTAATATAAGAAAATTACTATCACATCTTTGATAACATTAAAACACTCTACTAACTTTGGGTTGTGAGAATTTAAAACTGAATATCATTGTCATTACAATGAAAACTAATGATAACGTCCATCATGGGAAACATAAAATGAGAAAAGCAGAGGACCTAATACAGAGCCCTGTGGTACACCATAATTTGTGTTTAATAAGGTGTCTTTCATTTACACAAACAAAATGGTAGTGGTCACATTAATAGGACCTGAACCATGCTAATGCTTGTTCACAAATGCCAACATAAAGCTCAAGCTGTGCAAGATAATGCTGAAGTCTATGTTGTCGAAATATCTAATAGCACTAGAAAAGTGATGTTGTAGCCATGATAGGATGCCTAAAGCAGGTAATTTGAATATGCACAGTTTCTAAGTTATGATGGTGTCACGTAATGTGGTAAGCTCACAAAGACAAGGAATATTTAGAATGACTTTTAATAAACTCTCGGGAGATACTCAGGAGAACACCATATACATAGACGAGAGCGACAGAGAATGAAGGAGAACATGGTATAAATACATGGAGCAAACAAAGGGAACTAATGGGCTAATAAATGAGACGAAGACAGAATCAAAACACAAAGTCAAGTCAAGTCACCTTAATTTATATAGCGCTTTTTACAATGTAGATTGTGTCAAAGCAGCTTTACAGTGATAACTGGTACATTATTTTGGCTGCACAGCAGCTCTTAAAGAATAGTGTCAATGCAGGCAGATCAAAGCACTGTTGAATATCAAATGTCAATTGTCAAGTGTCCCCAACTAAGCAAGCCAAAGGCGACAGCGGCAAGGAACCCAAACTCCAGCACGTGACATCAGGTGGCAAATAGGTGTTAAAATGGAGAAAAAAACCTTGGGAGAAACCAGGCTTAGTCGGGGGGCCAGTTCTCCTCTGGCAAACAGTGCTTTGTTATGACTCAGGTTGCTATCATAAGTCAGATAGGATCGCAACATTCAAAGTGTTTAATTCAGTTCCATCCAGCTGAGGATTGTATTCATCACACCGGTATGGACGGTTGTTGAGGAGATGCGCCACTGGTTGTCATGTTGATGAGGCCTTCACAGTGGATGATCTAGTTGACTCAGTCTCTGCCGATACTTCAGGGCTGCGTTGTGGTTGTGTCAAGGCACAGGTCCTTGGTCTCACCTGGATGCGGCCTGGATCCGGTTGACTACGGTAAACCTCGGGATAAACAGAAAGACTAATATTAGCGTAGATACCATTCTTCTTCTGATGTAACGAGTACATCTGGTGTTATTGGAAGTGTTCCCGGTTCCGGCTGACCTAATTTATGCAGCCTAATAATCCTTTAACGGATTTGAAAAAATAAATTGATAATGTGTTATGTGTATGCCAGGTTAAAGAGATGTGTTTTTAGTCTAGATTTAAACTGACAGAGTGTGTCTGCTTTCCGAACAATGCTAGGAAGATTGTTCCAGAGTTTAGGTGCCAAATAGGAGAAGGATCTACCACCTGCGGTTGATTTTGATATTCTAGGTATTATCAACTGGCCTGAATTCTGAGATCGCAATAGACGCGAAGGACTATAATGCATTAATAGCTCGCTCAGGTACTGGGGAGCTAAACCAAAGAAACACAACCAAAACAGAACATAACTCTGACAGATGGGACCTAAATCCTGACTGAAATTCTTGAATTACTGTTTTTCTGCCAAACTGAACATCAACTATGAGAGGACAATATTTGTCTCATATTTTAGATACAAATGGCAGATTTGAGATTGGTCTATACATGACTAGTTCTTCTGGGTCAAACTGTTTTTTGTTGTTTGTTTTTGATAAAAAGTGTTTGATTATTGCCAGCTAGGATCCTAGATCCATATGATTTATATGTCTGAAAGTTTTGAATTATGTCACTTTGTGCCATTAAACTGAGGTTATTTGTCTTTTTGCCTTAGATCTGATGGCAGTGAAAGAGGAGAGTCAAGAGGACACTAAAAAGGAAGTCAAAGATCTGTATGCTAAACATCATGATTTAATAACTGGAGAAAAATCCTTGAGTTGCTCACTGAATGAGAAGACTTCAAAAAGAAAAAGAGCTCAAAATAAAGAAACTAGAAGTAATATGACCTGCGAATATTGTGGAAAGACTTTCATAAAACATAAAAACCTTCAAGTTCACATGAGAATTCACACAGGAGAGAAGCCATTTACATGCCAGCAGTGTGGAAAGAGTTTTACTCAAAAAGGTAGTCTTAAATCCCACATGAGAGTTCACACTAAAGAGAGCCCTTTCACCTGTGAACAATGTGGAAAAAGTTTTACTCAAAAAGGAAACCTCAAAGTCCATATGAGAATTCACTTTAAAGAGACCCCATTCACCTGCCAAGAATGTGGAAAAAGTTTCACTCAAAAAGGAAGCCTTAAAGATCACATGAGAATTCACACTGGAGAGAACCCTTACACATGCCAACAGTGTGGAAAAAGTTTCATTCGAAAAGGAAACCTGAAAGTCCATATGAGAGTTCACACTGGAGAGAGCCCTTACACCTGCCAACACTGTGGAAAAAGTTTTTCTCAAAAAGCAAGCCTTAATAGCCACACAAGAATTCACACTGGAGAAAAGCCTTTCAAATGCTCCAAGTGTGAAAAGAGTTTTACACATAAAGGAACCCTTACTAACCACATGACAATTCACACTGGAGAAAAGCCATTCGTATGTGGTCAGTGTGGAAAGGGTTTCAGATTTTCAGTAACCCTTAATTACCACATGAAGATTCACTCAAAAGAGAACAGTTCTATATGTCATCAGTGTGGAAAAAGTTTCACAGACAACAAACAACTTAAGAATCATGTAGAAATTCACATTGGAGAAAAGCCTTTCATGTGCCATCACTGTGGAAAGACTTTCAAAAACAATGCAAACCTTCAGATTCACATAAGAATTCACACTGGAGAGAAGCCTTTCACCTGTCTTCAGTGTGGAAAGAGTTTCACGGTTAAAGGAAACCTTGACATTCACTCAAGGGTTCATACTGGAGAGAGGCCTTACAAGTGTCTTAGGTGTGAGAGGACTTTCAAATATCATAGAGACCTGAAATGTCATTTGCTAACTCATTCTAGAAAGAAATTACAAAGATCTGAGTGTGATACAAGGTTTACAAAAAAGAGCAATTTAAGAAATCGCCTGCACATTCACTCTGGAGGAAGGCGATTTAATTGTGATCAGTGTAAAAAAACATTTCTTTTGCAATCACATTTGAAGATGCATATGAAAAGTCACGCAGATGTGAGACCCTATTCTTGTTCTTTTTGTAGAAAGCGTTTTAAATGGCTTAGCAATTTAAAATGGCACCAGAAATTATCTACCTGTGTGAAATCAAAGCTACGTTCATGCCGCAGATGAATGTGGCCCAATTTGGATTTTCTGCTCAATTTTTTTTTTTTTTTATATATGTAAATGTGGCCCATATCAGATACTTATCTGAATAGGTGATGTTCATACAAAACTCCAAAATTTTCATTGAAGTAATGATGTTAAATTCTTTTATTTTCATCTTTTATCTCTTTATACTTTGCCTTGATTTTCTTTTCTTTTTTTTCATATGAATACCTGTGGCAACACCCACCTATCTCCTTTTGCTATAATTGCAAATATTGAGTGATTGAGGTAGACGTCTTATAATTTCGATTGTATAGAGATGTTGCTCATATACACTATATTGACAAAAGTTTTGGTACACCCCTCCAAATCATTGAATTCAGGTGTTCCAATCACTTCCATGGCACCAGGTGTATAAAATCAAGCACCTAGGCATGCAGACTGCTTCTACAAACATTTGCCACCTGTGCATTGTCCATTCGTGAAATTTCCTCGCTACTATATATTTCACGGTAAACTTGTAGTGGTATTATAACAAAGTGGAAGCAATTGGGAACAACAGCAACTGGTAGGCCACGTAAAATCACAGAGCTGAGGTGCACAGTGCGCAGAAGTCACCAACTTTCTGCAGAGTCAATAGCTATAGACCTTCAAACTTCTTGTGGCCTTCAGATTAGCTCAAGAACAGTGCGTAGAGAGCTTCATGGAATGGGTTTCTATGGCCGAGCAGCTGCATCCAAGCTTACATCACCAAGTGCAATGCAAAACGTCAGATGCAGTGGTGTAAAGCACGCCGCCACTGGACTGGACTCTGTCTGGCAATCGGATGGATGAGTCTGGGTTTGGCAGTTGCCAGGAGAACAGTACTTGCCTGGCTGCATTGTGCCAAATGTAAAGTTTGGTGGAGGAGGGATTATGGTGTGGGGTTGTTTTTCAGGGGTTGGGCTTGGCCCTTTAGTTCCAGTGAAAGGAACTCTTAATGCTCCTAACATTGTGGGAACAGTTTGGGGATGGCCCCTTCCCGTTCCAACATGACTGCGCACCAGTGCACAAAGCAAGCTCCATTAAAGTCCTGACCTCAACCCGATAGAACACCTTTGGGATGAATTAGAGCGGAGACTGTGAGCCAGTCCTTCTCGTCCAACATCAGTGTCTGACCTCACAAATGCGCTTCTAGAAGAATTGTCAAAAATTCCCATAAACACACTCCTAAATCCTGTGGAAAGACTTCCCAGAAGAGTTGAAGCTGTTATAGCTGCAAAGGGTGGGTCAAATCCATATTAAACCCTACGGATTAAGAATGGGATGTCATTAAAGTTCATGTGCATGAAAAGGCAGATTACCCAAAACTTTTGGCAATATAATGTATTTTAGTATAATACTTTGAAATAAATATACTGCGTAAATCTATCTACATTGCATTTTGTCATTTTGTTTGCTAAAAATTCTCACACTGGTAGTTTAGTTCAGAACACAGTTTGCATTAAAAATTGCTAATGTGAAAGCTGTCATGCGGACCCTGGTGCACACTGGGGTACAGAACCCGAGACTGCAATTCACGTGAATGAGAAAGCAACATAGACTCGGGTGTGCACTGGTTCAAGAAGTAAAGTAACCTACATATGTGTTTTAGCCATTTATGATGTATTTAGTTAGATAAAACGCACGTAAGGGTTGATAGTGTTGATGATTTTCCTTGGATACGAGCGAGAGTTAGCCTGCAGTGTATTTACACATAACGAGTGCAATCAGGGCAGCAAATGAATCGCAATCCGCCGTCGTCTCAAAAGAGTCTTTTTGCAAGCAGCAGAAAGCCACCTTCATGTGACGCACATGCAGTAAACCAAAGTCCTTTTAAGACAAGTCATTTCACCCAGCGGCCATCTTTGAAATGCTTCTAGGGCATGCAGGTGCAGCTCCTATCTCTTTGAATGTGTTATTCTATAGTCTTTGAGTAAAGCTAAATGTAATTTACTCAGCTGCGCATAATAGCACCAAATTAATAAAAACTAGGGGTGTAACAGTACACAAACATGACGGTTCGGTATATACCGCTGTTTTGAAGCCACAGTTCGGTACAGGTATAGTACAGTAGGGGGGAGAAAACTAAATTTGAACAAATGTGCCTCTGTGTTAAAAAAAACAAAAATTTAATTATAATTTTGTTAATATGGGGACCTTACTTTCACAACAGAGCCCTAATTATTCAGGTCAGTTGCTATTTATTTTTTAGATATAATAATCAAAGCTCACATAAGGCAGGTTTTGCATTTTTGAAATATAATTATTTACACAGTTACTGTCATAACTTGTTTTTATTTAAAAATGTATTTAAACATGCATTAAATCATCAAGACATTTTTAACAGGTTAAAGGGTTGGTTCACCCCAAAATGAAAATTATATAATTAATTACTCACCCTCACGTCGTTCCAAATTTGTAAGACTTTTGTTCATCTTCGGAATACAAATGAAGATCTTTTTAAGGAAATATTTCTGCACGCAATAATACAAATTTTTTTGCGTACATTACACCACTCATAACACAGTATTCAATGAATTTATGAACAATATCACTATCTCAAAGTATCACCAAATGTACATAATGAATGCCTTGAAATTGATTGATATGGCTATAATAAATATTTGTATTTATAATAAATTATATTTTAAAATATGTTACACAAATCTAAATTTGTGAATGATCAGAAGATGCTTTAGTCTCATAATTTGTTAATCTTATTTTCTGGCAATTACTTCCAGAAGATGAAGGAAGTAATTCCTTTCCTTTGTCTCCGTCCGTCTTGTCCGTCTGTCCTTTCCTCTCTCTCAGTTGCTTCCTGGCACCATCTGTCTTCTCTTTCTTGTATTCCCTCTCAGTCGCTTCCCGCTCTCTCTTTATTATTATTATGCATTTTATTTTCTTGACAATCAAGGTCACCATACATCATTAACAAGACAATCACAATAATCAAGGAAAAACAATAAAGACAATGAGATACAATACAACTTTAAAAAGACAATGCAGTTGTAGTCAGAGGGAGTAAGCTATTCTGAACAGATGGGTTTTGAGTTTGAATTTAAAATGTGGGAGAGAGTTGGTATTACAGAGGTCAGGTGGAAGTGAGTTCCAGAGCTCTGGAACAAGGCGGTTCCAGAGCTCTGGAACAAGGCGGACAAAGGGGAACAGTGAAATGGATGGAGGAAGAGGATCTAACAGTGTGAGCGGGTGTAGCTGGCAATATGGAGGAGGTCAAAAATATATGAAGGGGCGAGATTATGAATGGCTTTATAAGTGAGAAGTATTTTATAGTTGATATGGTAAGTGATAGGGAGCCAATGGAGCTGTTGTAAAAGGGGTGTGATGTAATGGATAGAGGGGGTGCAAGTGATAATACGGGTTTTGGACCAGTTGTAGTTTATGGAGGGTTTTTATGCCGGAGGCCAAACAGAAGGGAATTGCAGTAATCTAAATGAGAGGTGACTAGGCTGTGAACAAGAATGGCAGTGAAGTGAGACGTGAGGAAGGGACGTAGACGGTTGATGTTTCGAAGGTGGTAGTAAGCAGACATTATTTGTGGGAGGTGAAAGAGAGGGTGCTGTTGAAGACGACACCCAGACTCTTAACCTCAGGGGAGGGGGAGATGAAGGAGTTCAATGGGAATAGAAAAATTATGGAGTTTGTTTAATGTTGATCTTGTACCTATAAGAAGTTCTGTTTAATTGCTATTTAATTTGAGGAAGTTTGAAGTGAACCAGGATTTTATGTCAAGGAGGCAATTGGTAAGGAAGGATGGTGGGAGTTTTGAGTTGGGTTTGGTTGAAAGATAGACCTGGGTGTCATCTGCATAGCAATGGAGGTGAATCTGATGTTTAAGGAAGATGTAACCAAGGGGGAGAAGGTAAATGATGAACACCTGTGGTGACAGAGACTGGATGGGAGGTAAATGAGTTTAACCGGGTGTGGCCTTTGGAGATGAATGAAGGATTTGAAATAGGATGAATATTATTAAGGTTGTTGGGGTCTGAACCAGGTTTCTTGAGCATTGGAGTTACAGCAGCTGTTTTAAGAGAAGAAGGAACAATACCTGTGGTAAGAGAAGAGTGAATGATGTCTGTATTGAGAGGGGATGGTGGCCTTTACAAGAACAGTAGGAAGGGGGTATAATCTGCAGATTGAAGATTTGGATTTTTAAATGAGTTTGGTAAATTTTGGTAAATGCTGAGAGTGAATGGGTGGGATCTGTAGAATCACAGTGCTGCTGTAATCAATAATGTAAATCTAACTCAGAGATTGGGCTCTAAATGAGTTTGATGATACGGGTCAAATAATAATCATGTGACAACATAACCAACATCACCTGATCATATTTTCTCTTTGCTTGTCTGGCTGTTACAACTCAGTTACAGTAGCCAAACAAAATCTAATATTAAAATGCCAAGGGACAAGAGCCCAACTAAAGCAAACCATGATCTCCATAATGGTGATGTATTATTTTTGTTAACATCAGGTATCTTCAATAACGGTCAGTCATCCCTCAATTAATAACCTAATTATCTTATTAACTTTAACACTGCTTCAGTGTTCATTTAACACTTTCGCACTCTTGAGTATGGTCTCGCATATACTCCCAGGAGAGTTAATTTAACTCTGGGTTTTTTGCTGTGTACCTCCTGTTTGAAAAACTGTGCTAATTAGAAAATCCAGGTGACTGGAACAAAATACTGAGGAGGACTTTTACTTTCTGAACCTGGACTTTACACCTCTGATATTAGTACCATTTTGGAGTAAAAAAGGTACTGCCCCAGCGACAAGCTGTTGTACCCCTAAAGGTACAATTTTAAATCCTTTTTTTTTTCTGTGTTTAAAAAAGCCGCCTTTTTTCATGGCTTGTTGCGCTTATGGTCAAATACACATAGAAATATTGCCATTATGTATGTCTTGCCTCGTATTCACATAAACACATCGGTTATATCCTATAAATAGTGTTGTCAGTGTTAACGCATGCAATTGATTTTATCTGTTTAACGTGTTAAAAATATTTAACGCAGCATCGTTTTTTTTTTTCTGTCATCATTTGGCTAGCGTTACATTATATGATTATATTATCCTCTTCATGGAAATGCTTTTAAACCAATTAAAGCGCGACAAGACAAATGAGAACGCGCTGTCTGAATGTTCTGACAGGCACACAACGCACAGAAAGACGTGCACAAGAATCGAGTTCTCTTTCGTTTTTAAGGGAATGATAACATGCAAAATTATGCCAAAATGTCTGTTTTGTCTAGTATCCTCATAAGAGCAGTTAAATAAGTATTAAACGAATGCAAAAAGTCGTGAGAAAATGGGAGGCATGCCAAATACACGTCATGTGCAGCAAACGGCAGATCTTAAAATGACAGCAGACTGCAGTAATTTATCTAGTGTAGACTGTTTGATAACTTAATCCTGTTTTAGCTCCTACACCTACAGAAATTGAATAAATTTATGTACTATGTTAATTAAGTATCTTGTGTGAGCATCTGTTATTTGAGTTGACACCATCTAGGGGTTGAAGCTGGAGATGTAAGGCCTCTGGAAATAAAAGACTTGTGACTTCACCTGAGCGCGTGGCCTGAACTGGAAGTGACAGTCTTTGACCTCACGGCCTGACTCCAAGTGAAATAAATCCACTTGTTATCTTGTCAATCCTTTAATTACTTGAGATTTTGATTTTGCATATAGTTACTCTTTTGTAATAAATATTATTTCAGTATCTGAAAACTATGCTGTGGACAATGGAATCTTTTGGACAGTGAGCGTCAAGCCTTTTTTCTGTTAAGCCACCCAAGTGGACAATTTATCCACTACAGTAGGCTATATTTCCTGCCACAGGTAGGCCTAAATATGACATTTCTTATGGGTTTATGTAAAGATTGTTTTAAGTTCACTTAAAAGTTGTTTCATTTAATAAATGTTAAAATGTATAGCTTTCAATTACACTGTAATGTAAAGCTAACAAAATTATCCCAATATAAAAACAAATACACTGATTGAGCAAACATTTAGGTGAGATAGTTGTAATGGTAATTGAGCAATGTTTATATATGAATAAAACCCTTAATTAAAATATGTCATTGAAGTGATCTCTTCAGAGGAAATTACTGATTTGCTAGACTTTCCATGGATAGACAAAAAGTTAGATAATATAAAAAATAGGTAACACTTTATTTTAGGGTTTTTAAACTAGTTGCTTATTAGCATGCATATTACAAGAATATTTATTACTGTTTATTAGTACTTATTAAGCATATATTAATGCCTTATTCTGCATGACCTTATTCTACATTCTTAATCCTACCCAATACCTAAACCTAACAACTACCTTACTAACTATTAATAAGCAGTAAATTAGGAGTTTATTGAGGGAAAAGTTGTAGTTAATAGACATTAGTGTGACTGAAAAAAGGGAAATGGCAGGCTTTCAGCTGTGCGAGTGCAATGGACTAAATTTTTATCTGACACGCTGACTGAAGGATTACCTGATGTTTTTTGGGGCCTGTTACCAGTGGTATATTAAGTTTTCTCCTTCTGGGATCATTTGTGGATTTTTTTACTTACCTTTTTGAGATCAAAATAGGTCACCTATGGGATTTGCATAGATCCAGTGAAAAAAGTAGATTTTGGTGAAATGTTGCAACAATATGTTTCTTTTCTTTCTTTCTTTCTTTTTTTTTTTTTAAATTACAGTTTTTGACCTATAAGGTAATAAAAAAAAAATCTCTTAAACTAACTACAAATGTGCATGTAAAGCAAATATCTTTTTTTTTTTTTTTTTTTAAATCGTGCGCAGCATGCTACCGTCCCACGCAATGTTCTCACCTTTTTTCCCCCTTACCTGTTTGCATCTCATCTGGAAGCATCTCTTTCAATAGCTTAGTTGGTATAGGGTCTAACATACACGTTGTTGTTTTTGATGATTTAACGAAAGTTAAGAAAGTTCTTCCTCTCCTATAGCAATGAATGAATAGAATTTTTCCAATGCACTGACTGACGTGATACTGTAGTAGATGGTTGCATGGTTATAATTTTCTCTCTAATATTATCAATCTTTTAAGTAAAGAAGTTCATAAAGTCATTACTGCTGTGCTGTTTGGAAACGTCTGAGGTTGAAGCTTTCTTTCTCGTTAATTTAGCCAGTGTCACATAAATACCTAGGGTTGTGTTTGTTTTCTTCTAAGACAGTTGAAGCAGTTTTTAAGGCCTTTCTGTACACAATCATGCTCTCTCGCCACAAAATGTGAAAAACCTCTAGTTTTGTTTTCTTCCAGCTGCGCTCCATTTTTCTGGCTGCTCGAGTGTGCTTGTTGTACCATGCCATTGGACTATTTTCTTTAATCTTTTTTAAGTGCAAAGGAGCAACTTTGTCTAAAGTGCTGGAAAAGAGAGTCAGTAGTTTCTGTTGCAAACTGAGTTTTTCTAAATTATCTGGTATACTGAGGAGATTAAACTGATTATTTATAAAGCAATCTTTAGTGGTGGAAGTGACTGTTCTACCATATTTGTGTCAGGGAGTCGGTTGTGCAGCCTTCGCTAAATGTAGTATACACGAGACTTTGCTGCATCAAAGAGGTATGAGCACTGATGTAAACAAGCCCAACACGATGGGGAAGCGCATGGCGGAACGAGTGAAGGAGATGCGCTAAATGAAAATGCACATTCACTCCCTGACAGCAGATGGCACTGATGGAACAGCAGACCCATTACCCCAGTAAACACCATAAACAAACAGTTGCACTCAGCTGTGGCTGGTGTTCCAGGCTCAGATATTGTACCAGAGAGTTCTTCGGGATCAACGACTTCGGTGGATTACGGACCATTTCCAGTTGCTGGGGACATTCCTGTATCAGTGACTCTTGGCGGTTCTGGGAGTGTCTTGGAAGGGGCCGAAGGCTGCCTGGTTGGACACAAGACTGTATTATAGGGGGCTTGAGGACAAGCCTCTTTTTGTGGGGGATAGTGTGACGAAGTGTCTAGCGAGGATGGGCGGTATGCTGATTGATGATGTGAATCACCTGGAGCAAAGAAAATGTACAGACTTGATTTAAGGAGCAGATGGAATTTAGAGAACAGGCCTGATTTTCGTTTTGAATCCTGCACAGGATGAACGCTATGTGAACGAGGGCTAACTTGAATGAATGCGTTGCGAACTGTTTGTGGTCAGAGACTGTATTCGCATATCGGGACACCGGTTTGTGCCAGTGACGCTGAATGGATTAATATGGACTCAACGGACAAACGGACGAGGGAAGTGTGGTTTTATTGTTGTATGTAATTGTTTTCTTGTATTTTTGGGTGGGTTTGTTTTTTGTGGGAAGGGGAGGGTAAAAGTGTATTTATTGGCGGAGTGAGACAGCAGCAGAGCAACGTGTGATATTCACGTTTGTTGTTTTACATCAATAACACGTGTGTTGAATTCGAGTGATATTGGCACTGATAAATAGTATTTTATGAATTGAGGTTGATGAATTGGTTTTTGCAGTGTGTACACGGGTTTTTATACTGCTGTTTAATGTGTCGCTGCCTAAAGCCAAAGTTTTAATTAATTAATGTGTTAATAAAAGAATACTTTATTGTTAATATTTTTGTTGTGGTTGCTCAGACTCCTGACCATCCTGGACCTGACCGGGTTAAACAAATGTGGTGGCAGCAAAGTGGTCTAACTGACACGGACAAGAGGGAAAGAAAAAAACAATTATTACACTCCTATCTGAAATAATACATTTTACATAGAAACGAATCTTTATTTTACGAGGACTGGTTAAATAGAAATATTGGTCAATGATGGATCTAATGGATGAGAGTGGTAATGTTTTAGATTACAATTCCTTCACTTTAAAACACTGATTTTGCCTGTCATGCAAAACAGCTTTTTACTGTTGTTAACGCAATAGCCTCGGGTATAAAAATGTTATTGAGTTGTTCACTTTCTTATACTGCAGTCTTTCCTTCTTTATATGCTGGTGATGTTGAAATAGAAAATAAACTTTATACATAAATGTAGATTTCTTAAATCCTTTGCTTATTATATTTAGAAATGAGCTAAAATACTTCTCAAAATGCATTAAAAGTATTTAATTAAATTGTATTATATAATTTGTTGTAATTACATTTTCTTTATTTTATGTTTATTTTATATTGGATTTATTATGTTGTTGTTTTTTTGTGTTGAGCCTTCCTTGCCAGATTATTTTTTTGTATATTGACGTTTTTGCCATTTTGTTGTATTCAGACTTTGTATGCAATAAAAAAGAAAAAGAAAAAGGAATGACATGTCATGCGATATTATTTGCATGTCTATGACAGCGCGTTGCGGATATAGCCAAACAATTTCTGAATATCAAACCTCAAACTATCTTTACTGCGGTCATTTTCAGTTGGTTTGTAACCCGCCAGTAAATCCAAAGAAAAGAAAGACGTCATAAGGTCGCGTCGCGCTCCTGCATCTGTTAGGATTCGGCTTAAGAAAGGTTTGTGTTTTAAAACAATTAAGCTGTTACAAGCCGTTTTTTAACAAGAGATGCAAAATGAATTCTCATTGAATGTGACATTATAAAATGCTAAATATAACATTGAGGAATGTTAAGTAAAACGCATCCACGCATAAGTAACAGAAAATGTGCGTCTCATTTCGTTTATCGTAAACACAGCAGTAGTGAAGGCGAAACGGAGCTTTTCGAAACTTCGAGTCAATCGAATCAGTGATTCAAGGCGCTCAAAATCTCCATTACACTGCTATACTTTTCTCTAGTTTTTCCTAAACTTGCGGAAGAAGAACGGCTTTAAGCGTCTCGCGCGTGTAAATAAAAAAAAGGTAACTTTTTTTAAAAAAGGGATTTCTAGACCTTTAAGCGTGTTATTTTCCCGTTTCACAGACCTGCGTCTACCGTTTTCAACCGCAAAATCACGTTTTATGAATATATCAGATTGTGCTACTAACGCTAAATTTGCTTTGTTTTTAGGGTAGAGGTATGAACGTTAATAAAAACCACACAACACCGGAAATACAACGAAAACACAAACGCAAGGAATGACAACTTTTATAAAGCAGTTGCAAATGTTTTCATGGAAGTGTAATCTATTAAATGTCATCCACAAGTTATTAAATTCCAAAAATAAATCATATACTTAAATATCAAATTTAAATAAAGTTATTTTGAATCTTTTTGGCTAATCAGGCCATTTAAAGCTTCATGAAACCCTAAAAACACATTTTATGAGATGTTTGTTTATATATATATATATATATGTGTGTGTGTGTGTGTGTGTGTATTTACATCCGTCATGCGGTTCTGAGTGTTTCTCTGCCTTTATTCATGAGAAAGAGCTTGTTCAATCCAATCCCTGCACATTTTATCATTGCAACAACACAAAAGTGATGTTTGTGATTCCCTGCAATGTGACCAGAGCTGGTGCATGCAGTTGTTTTGCTGTGGCCTACCAACACACATGGAAAATATGTTTGTAGGAAACATTTCATAATGGAGAGCTTTTTTTTAATTCGGTACTGGTGGAATCCAGGTTTGCCGATCGTAAGATTACAAAATGATGAGCATTATAATACTTTGCAATGGGAGATAGAATTACACGTCTGTGCTGAAATGACATTGTTTTATTTACTATTTCAGCATTTACATGCAAAATAAGCTTTCAATTAGATATTGTACAGTAGTCAACATTTGAAGTGGATCAAAAAGTTAATCATAGTTGTCCTAAGAAGATGGTTTTAGAAACTTTGAAAGGTTTTGATCCACTTCAAATGTTGACTACTGTACTTTTTATAAATATAGTCTGTACAAAAAGCTGCCAGTGTGAGACTTTTCATGAAGCTTTATTCTCATCTTATATATGACACAATGTCTATACACACAGAATAACTCCTGGTGAAGCAGCTGAGATCCAAGTGACAGTAAAAATGGTGTTTATTAAAGAGGAGAGTGAAGACCTGAAGATTGAAGAAGCATTCAGAGTGAAACAAGAAGATACTGAGGAACAAACAGGTTGGTTTCATTCTCAGAGCTGAACTCAGTCATTTGATCCTTATTTAAATGTCCACCTCTACAGAAATGAATGTTACTCATTAAATTAGGTTAAATAATACATAATAATATGATGCCCATTTAAACTTGTTTTTAATTATTCAGTTTGGGTTAAAGTGTGGCGTATTATATAAACCAAAAATAAACTAGCCAGAATTTATTGTACGTCGCACATGTCGGCAGCTGCAGCGATGATGTATTTATGCTCATGTGAAGCCACATGTGCGGTGTGAAACAATGCTCAATTTTCTCAGCTGAAGCACGAATATATATGTTCATATAGTACCGATAGTATATTTTACCCTTGGAATATATTAAAAAGTCACAACAATTTTTTTTTAATAATTTTCACAGATTACAAATCATGCCTTCAAGCAATTAGGGACATGTCACGATTTTCGATTAGTTGATTTAATCATAGAATACGGAATAGGTGTTGCGATCCTTGTCTTAAAAAAAAATTCCCCATGTTTACAATGGTGACACCTTTATGTAACCAGAAGGTGGCGTGAGCTGCCTATAATGCATATAATGAGCCGAATGAGAGTCGCAGCACAGATCAGCAGCAGGAGTCAGATTTCACCTCACTTCGCCCATTTTGCCGATGACAATGGAAGATTTGGTTTCAATGGGTTTCCATTTCAGCGAGTTTGTCATTGTACTGTTTTGTTTTTGTGTTTTCTTTAAGAATATTTAGGGATACCAAGCTCATGTACTCGTACTCGTAAAAATACCCCCGATACCAAAGACCGATACCTCACGTGACTTAAATGAGAGACACCGGCGGCAGCAGCAAAAACAATGTCAGCCTCAGGGGAGTGGAAATACTTCAGAATTAATGATGACAACACACACATTGCGAACTGCATGCTTTCAATCACAATTCGTTATCGATTAGTGACGGCGGGATAGGCGGTAATTATGCCCTTTGAAGGTTATTGGACACTGAAATATTTGTTCTTTAAGTTTGTGACAAGCACATAAAAATGATTACTTTTTTCATTAGAGTAATAATAAAGAAGCTGTCCTACATTCATTAGTCTCACTGTGTTGTGCTTGGAAAACTGCAACATCACCCAAAAAAAAAAAAAAAGAGAGAGAGAGAGAGACATTAATAAATGTACAGGCATCGGTATCGCTGAGTACCAGAAAAAAGTACTCGTACTCGGTCCTTAAAAAATGGTATCGATATCGAAGAGTGGGATACCTGTACAAAAAATAAATTATATGAAATTCATCCTAAACAGACTTTTAATCTAATTTAAAACAAGATTTGATCAAGTGGTGTTCACCAGATGTTGTATAGGTCCCCCTTTCTATTAAACATATTTTATTGGACCGTCCTGCTTTTAATAAAAGTAGAAAATATTTTTATGAAGTAAGCTGACTTAAGGGCTTGTTTATGAAAGTTTTACCAGAAAAGGTTTTAGAATTTATCATATGTTCATGTTAAAATTCTTGTATAATATTAAAGTATTAGTTCAATTTAAAATGAAAGTTACCCCAATCTTTACCTCAAGCCATCCTATGTGTATATGACTTTCCTCTTTCTGTTGAACACAATCGGAGAAATATTAATAAATATCCTGATGTATCCAAGCTTAATAATGGCAATAAGCATTACCAAACGAGTATGAGCTGAAGAAAGTGTCTCCATCCACATCCATCCATCATAAACATACTCTACATGGCTCCAGGGGGTTAATAAAGGCCTTCTGAAGCAAAGTGATGCGTTTGTGTAAATAAATAAATAAATTTTGAAAAAGTTATGAAGTAAAATGTATAGCTTCCACCAGACTGCCTTCCGTACTCTACTTAAAAAGAAAGTGTAAAACTCTAGCAGTTCAAAACACTTGCGCTACATCCTACGCCTTCCCTATTCAGCTTACGGAAAAAGTGTAACTGGCGTGACGCAAGTTTACACCTTCTTCGTGACTTCAATACAAACTTCAATTTGACAGTGAACTAATCCTTTAATTGCTGTTTTTTTCTGTTTGCTAGGTTTTTAGTTTTATTGTATATTTAAGTCTTATATTTTTGTAATTCAGTTTTTGACATGAAGATAGCCACAGATGCTGACATGGCAAAAAATAAAACTATACTGAAATATACATACATTTCTATCATGTATTTATGCAACAGTATTCAACAATTGAGGAAAAATAGATGATGGGCCATTTAATTATTTGAAATATATATGTTGTTCTCAGTTTAAGTTTTTTTTTTTTTTTTTTAATGATTTTAAAATTTAATGATTTAATTCTCAATGCTGTTGTTTTTTTTTAAAACTTTTTTTCCCCTTGAATTTCCTCGGGCAACGTCGGACCGCTTTTAAGCGTCTGCCAACTAACTTTTCCCAGTGTGTTCTGCACCGTTGGCTCTAGTCGCACCCCATCTGTTGTTTTTTTGGGCCGATTCAGCATGTAGAATTGGCGCCGGATGAGAGAGAGAACTCTGATTGGCTGTTTAATTCGAGTCGAAGCACAAGAATAATAGCAAAACAGTGAGTGAACAAGTCAAGGCGGTACAGACAGAAGGCTGTTCTAATTTTACGTCATGTACCTGAGTGTTCCTGGGTAAATGTTTAATATTAATGTGAGCCGAGTGGAATATATAAATCTATAGTTTGTGTATCTGCAGCCTGCAGTTCCGGTCTCCCTTTCTGAATTACGAATATGTATATAGAAAAAAATCAGACAGTGGTCTCCTTCCATGCAGGCGCAGAACACGTGTGCTGGCTGAAAGTTGGCTGTAGTTCTCTCTATGTGTTCACGTGCCGTTTTTTTTTTTTTGCCCAGATGCAGGTGACGTGAAGCAACAACACAGTCAGCTTTTATCAGTGCTAGTTCTTTGGCGTCTGTTTGGTGTGTCCCTACCCTAAGACTTTATGAAAACCATACGTGGATTGTCTGCTGTCTAACAGTTACTTTACACAATTCTTATGACTAATAACACAGCATCAAGTTAGGAAAGTACAATTTATTGCCCCCCCCCCCCCCCCCCCCCCCCCCATTTCACATTCATAAAATGAAATGCATAAAAAGTTATTAATCACCTACCCAAATGGCAATATTTAGCTCCTCAAACAATGTACAGGAAAACACAGTGGCGTGAGTTGCGTGGCTCATCACGCTAGCACAAACAGTTTAAATATTGTTTTCAATATAAAAATGTATCCAGACAACTTTGTAAAAGATGTTGCTTTAATATTTTTGAGAATACTGTTGAGCGAATATGTATTTGTACATAGTAAAAAAATGTATTCGTGAATCTGTGTAGTTATTCCAATTTTTACATAATTAATACACTGTTAACTTTGAGAGTTGTGAATTTTTGTCAGGTTGTGAGGAACTATAGAACTGAGTATCATTGACATAACATTGTGAAATCCAATGTCCCTTAGAAAAGCGGTTCCCAGGGCTGGTCCTGTAGTACTCCCAAAGTTGGGAAAAAAAAAAAAAAAATCTGAGTCAAGTCAAGTCACCTTTATTTATATAGCGCTTTTTACAATGTAGATTGTGTCAAAGCAGCTTTACAGTGATAACTGGTACATTATTTTGGCTGCACAGCAGCTCTTAAGGAATAGTGTCAATGCAGGCAGATCAAAGCACTGTTGAATATCAAATATCAATTGTCAAGTGTCCCCAACTAAGCAAGCCAAAGGCGACAGCGGCAAGGAACCCAAACTCCAACAGGTGACATCAGGTGGCAAACAGGTGTTAAAATGGAGAAAAAAACCTTGGGAGAAACCAGGCTTAGTCGGGGGGCCAGTTCTCCTCTGGCAAACAGTGCTTTGTTACGACTCAGGTTGCTATCATAAGTCAGATAGGATCGCAACATTCAAAGTATTTAATTCAGTTGAGGATCGTATTCATCACACCAGTATGGAGGTCTTGAAGTTTTTACTAATGAGCTGAGTTGTATCAGGTGTAAAATGTGCATTGCTGGGGATACTCCAGGACCAGGGTTGGGAACCACTGCCTCAATGGGAAAAGCAGAGGACTTAATACTGAGCTCTGTGTCACTCCGTACTTGTTTGAAATTGACTAGTTTTACATTGGTTTTGATGTTCATTGCTTTGTGCTATTAAACAGGGTTTAACTTACATTTGTATTTATTTATTTATTTTGTCACTTTAGAACTGATGGCCCTGAATGAGAAGACTGAAGTACTGAATAAAATGGAAGAGAAACAGAATGAGAAACATGATTTTACAACTGTAGAAAAATCATTTAGGTGTTCACAGACTGAAAAGACTTCATCACAAAAAAGAGCTCAGAAGACCGGAACTGGACGTTATTTCACCTGCCAACAGTGTGGAAAAAGTTACAACAGAAAAGGAACCCTTAATTATCACATGAGACTTCACACTGGAGAAAAGCTGTTGACTTGCCATCAGTGTGGAACAAAATTCACTAGAAAAATATATCTAGACAGGCACTTTAGAATTCACACTGGAGAGAAGCCTTTCACCTGCAACCTCTGTGGAAAAAGTTTCAACAGTAAAGGAAACCTTAATTACCACATGAAAATTCACACTGGAGAGAAGCCTTACACATGTCCTCAATGCGGAAAGAGTTTTACACAAAAACAAGCTTTTAATGCCCACATAAGAATTCACACTGGAGAGAAGCCTTTCACCTGCAGCCTCTGTGGAAAAAGTTTCAACAGTAAAGGAAACCTTAATTACCACATGAAAATTCACACTGGAGAGAAGCCTTACACATGCCCTCAATGTGGAAAGAGTTTTACACATAAACAAGCTCTTAATGCCCACATTATGAGAATTCATACTGGAGAGAAGCCTTTCACCTGCCAGCAGTGTGGAAAGAGTTTCAAAAACCATAGAAACCTTCAAGACCACACAAGAATTCACACAGGAGAGAAGCCATTTACTTGCCAGCAGTGTGGAAGGAGTTTCACTCAAAAAGCTACTCTTAACTCCCACATGAGAGTTCACACTAAAGAACGCCCTTTCACCTGCGAACAATGTGGAAAAGGTTTCACTCAAAAAGGATATGTGAAAATACACATGAGAATTCACTGTAAAGAGACCCCATTCACCTGCCAAGAATGTGGAAAAAGTTTCACTCAAAAAGGAAGCCTGAAAGATCACATGAGAATTCACACTGGAGAGAACCCTTACACATGCCAACATTGTGGAAAAGGTTTCATCCAAAAAGGAAACCTGAAAATTCATATGAGAATTCACACTGGAGAGAGCCCTTACACCTGCCAACATTGTGGAAAAAGTTTTTCTCAAAAAACAAGCCTTGACAGCCACACAAGAATTCACACTGGAGAAAAGCCTTTCAAATGCTCCCAGTGTGAAAAGAGTTTTAAACAAAAAGTAAGCCTTACTAACCACATGACAATTCACACTGGAGAGAAGCTGTTAATATGTGATCAATGTGGAAAGAGTTTCAGATTTTCAGTAACCCTTAATTACCACATGAAGATTCACTCAAAAGAGAACAGTTCTATATGTCATCAGTGTGGAAAAAGTTTCACAGACAAAGAAGATCTTAAGAATCATGTTGAAATTCACGTTGAAGAAAAGCCTTTCATGTGTCATCACTGTGGAAAGACTTTCAAAAACAATGCAACCCTTCAGGTTCACATAAGAGTTCACACTGGAGAGAAGCCTTTCACCTGTCTTCAGTGTGGAAAGAGTTTCACGGTTAAAGGAAACCTTGACATTCACTCAAGGGTTCATACTGGAGAGAGGCCTTACAAGTGTCTTAGGTGTGAGAGGACTTTCAAATATCATAGAGACCTGAAATTGCATTTGCAAACTCATTCTAGAAAGAAATTACAAAGATCTGAGTGTGATAAGAGATTAACAAAAAGAAGCATTTCAAGAAATTACCTGCACATTCACTATGGAGGAAGGCGATTTAGTTGTGATCAATGTAAAAAGAAATTTCTTTTGCCATTACACTTACAGATACATATGAAAAGTCACGCAGATGTGAGACCTTATTCTTGTTCTTTTTGTAGAAAGCGGTTTAAATGGCTCAGCAATTTAAAATGGCACAAGAAATTATCTACCTGTGTGAAATCAAAGCTGCGTTCATGCCGCCGATGAACTTGGCCCAAATTGTTTTTTTGCTCAAATATGTTTGTTTGTTTTTTGTAAGTTTGTACACATGACCTTCTAAATGTGGCCTGTTTCAGATACTTTATACAAGACTCCTAAAAGTTCAGTGATTTGGTCATGTTCAATTCTTCTGCTTTCATCTTTTTTGCCTTGATTTTTATTGATTTTTTTAATGCCTGTGGCAACACCCAAATATCTCATTTTGCTATAGTTTAAAATATTCAGCGGTTGTGGTAGGTGTCTTACAATTTTGATTGTATAGAGTTGTTGCTTATAAATTTCAATATAATACTTATAAATAAACATTGTATGAATTTATCTACATTGCATTCAGAAAGAAATCAGACCTCTTTGTTTTGTTATCATTTTGTTTTCCTTATGTTAAAATGCTTTTAAATTATTTTTTACCTATTACCCATCATAACCAGGGTTGGGAACTACTGCATTAGAGGATTCCCCCTCAGGAAATCTAACATTTAATTTGATAATTGTGTTTTGGTCATCTGTCAAGAGCAATGTTTCAGTTTTTTACTTTACTCTTTCAGCAGCATCAGGTCTACGGTGAAAAGAAACAAATTAACCACAGTTTAATGGCACAAAGCAACAGACATCAAAACATTTAGACATTTAAAGAGGTCATGAACTCACAGAAGTTTTGGCGAGAGTCCAGAGCACTCTTGCTGTTTGAGTGACAGTTCCAATGATTGTAAAGGGAGCGTTCTTTGATATTATTTAATATATAATTTAATCAGTTTAAATAACAGATTATTTTCATCTTACTAAGAGAAACAATAGAAGTTGACTGCCAGTATAAAAATCAGCAAATTCTTTGATAAAGTCTGTATGGTGCCCTGGTGGCCTATATACAGTAGCCAGCACAAATGTCAAACATAACATTGCATAAAGCACCATCATTTCACAGAAATTATATTTGAAAGACTTTTGAGTAATACTGAAGATATTACTATAAATTACAGCAACACCTCCCCCTTTGCCTTTCAGATGCGGCTCGTGTCGATAATAGTAACCTTGAGGGCTAGACTTACTTAAAGTAATGTAATCGTCTGGTTTTAGCTAAGTCTCTGTCAAACACAGCACATCTAGTTTATTATCTGTGATATAATTAGTGCTTTTGTAGAAAGGGATCTAATATTCAGCAACCCAAGATTTATCATTTGTTTATCAGTATTATATCTGTTTATTATTTGTTGAACATCAATTACATTTTTATCCTTAAATGGGTTTGGGAGTTTTTTGTATTTACTAATTCGGGGTACAGACAGAGTCTTTATGTGATGATTAGGTGAAAGAGTCTCTATGTGTTGGGATTTATCTGACTTCTGTGACGTGAGACCGCTAGCAGACAGTCAGTTTAGCCAGTCTGTCTTCTTCCTGACCTGGGCCCCAGTTTGTCATGTTTCAGCTCCAAGACTATATGCCATATTACTAGTGAGAAGAGCAGCACCACCCCAGGAGGGTGGTTATTCCAGAAGGATATTATTCTGCGGACACCACTTAGACAGACAGCCATTGAGTGATGATAGTCTGCTAAGTATCTCATCACTTTGACGAACAGGCAGGGGTCCAGAGCAAATTACAGTGCCTGCTATCATACTTACGAGTTCACACACCTCTTTAATGTTAATTTTAGTGATCTCTGACTGGCGAAGTCGGACATCATTAGTGCCGACGTAAATAATAATCTTGGAGTATTTACGATTAGCATTAGCCAGCACTTTTAAATTTGCTTTGATGTCAAGTGCTCTGGCTCCCGGCAAACGCGTGACTATGGTTGCTGGTGTCTCTATTTTCACATTCTGTTTAATAGAATAGCCAATAACTAGCGCACTGATTCTCAGTGGGTGTGTCACTGAGTGGGGAGTGGGGAGAACCTTTGGTGTTTAATCGGAAAGGAAAAGCAGTGTTTTGCTCCGTGACTATGCTGTCTCACAGTCACCCAGTTGCCCTGCTGTCCAGGCTCTACAGCTCGACAGGTTTAACTGTAATTCCCCTACACCTTAGTCAGGGTAGATGCCGAATTAATTTTTGGATGAAAACAAGACTGTGAGAGATAGTCTTTACAGTGGGACTCACTGTATAAAGTTCCTTGATTACATGTCATTTTCACAACTCCAAAATATCCACTAATTTTCATTCTCAAAACTGTTTAATGGAGCTTTTTTCTAGCCTTAGTCTCAGTGGAATTAAATGATCTCACAGACTGCATGAAATGAGGTATGTCCTGCTGCAATAAGCTTGACATCTGTGTACTACAGGATAACTTGCCTCTCAGCTGTTTGCTAACCAGATGCTGAGCCACTACACTTCACTGAAGCTCTCCAAGGACCGGGAATAACCTTTTTTTGCATTTAAGGGACTTATCAATGGTATGCAGACAGGAATACAACTGCAAGATCTCCACAATCTCGTTGATTGACAAAGCAGTGTGGTTGAGCCTAACAAGGTACCCTGCCAAGTTATCCACTGCCTCCCATCTAGAAACACCCCTTGAATCACATCTACAATGCTGAAAAAGGAAATGGAAACAAAAACCAAATTCTATATTACAAAATAATTTTTAGTAACAGGTGTCTGATAAACAAATTATGAATTTTACAAATGATCAAGCATAAGGCCCCGTCCACACAGAGACGAGTTTAGCTGTATACGCAAAAATTTTGTATCGTATAATCGTTTCGTCCAACGACGCCCTTTGCGTTTTCGTGTTTACAGCCAATCCGTATATTTTGTGAAACTATGTCATCACCCCACGTGTCGACCCTAGTCAGACACCCCTAACAGCACAAAACCACAACAACAATAGCATACTATTAAAATAAAGCTTTATTTCTAAGCTTTACTAAAGTTTGTATACAGCGCGCAAGGTTTATGCGCATGCTCCAAGTCTTATTCGTTGTTTTTAGTGTATCTCTATTGCAGAATTACAGCGCCACATACGGATCTGGCATGTATACTACATCGTTTTGAGTCGTTTCAGTGGTTTCGTGTGTACGCAGATATTTCTTGAGACGAGGGGGAAAAAAGATCCACTCAGAAAACTTGTTTAGATATTTTTTAAATATTTAATAATAAATTTATTTAGGTTTACTGTTTAAAATTCATGCTAAACAAAAGCTTTTAAATAAAGATTAATCATGCATAGCACCTGTAAACTACCTTTTCCTAGGTAAATTTGTTGACAAGTGATCAAAAATTGTCATTAACTGAGACGATGAGTTGAATGAATCAGCATGGATGTTAGGACTGCTGGGAGTGTCTGTGTCTATACTGATGTCAGCTGCATCACATATTATGACATCCAGGCACTCCTGAATTTCAGCTTGCATCTCTGGCAGACTGAGGTCACTATGCTCCAGTGGTACTTGCAGGTCTCATGTCAGACTGTGCCAGCAAGTGTTCCACAGCTATACACTCATCTGCATATTAAGAATCATAAAACATTTTTGTATTGAGAGGGAGAGATCAATTAAGTAGTCCAGCACATTTACTGAATGTTGGGTTGTGGGTTGGATTCAAGAATAATCAGTTGTTTTCCATTAATCTAAACACTCATGGAAAATTAATTTGATTAAGAAAAGCAAAATCACAGACAGAGGAAAACTAAAACAAATGCATTTCAAACTCACATATGGACACATCGCATCACTCTCATGGTATCACTTGTTAGAGCTGGTTATATTGCCAATATGTGTTATGTGTAGTCTAGCTTCCAAGCTTTAAATGCCACACATTTTGTGTTCAGAAAGCAAGCATTTAAATTAAATGAATGGATGTGTGATCAAAACATGATAGCATCCAGAACACAGGGTTGAATCTTAAAAGTGGGTTTCCCAGGGGATGAACAACCAAGTACTCTTTTGCCGAGGACCTTCATGTGGGACAGTCTATGTACATCATAGATTTTAGTTTGTGATGTACCACTCATATCCAGAACCTTGATAAGCTCGGTTGATGTTTCATCTAGATGCATCCTCAAGCATGTACATTTGAGTGTGCAGAGCATTACATCTCCACCATAAAAGACAAACTGTTTCACATCATTAAAATACTATTATATAACCCCCCGCCCCCTTCAGACCTATCAGGCCTGATGAATCTCAGACAACAGAATGGCGATGAAAGCTTTCTAGAGAAGAGGACCTTCTGCTACACTTAAAAACATCTAGAACATTATCACTAGTTTTGTGTAAAGCTGAACACTGGGTGGATCTTGGATGCATGACAAGTGTTTTTTGTTGTACCTCCCACACAAGTGCTTTGCTCTCTGGATTGATGAGGCGCAAACCTGTGGTGTCCATCAGTTCCCACGTGGAGTCCAGCAGTCTTTATATCAAGGTGTGAACTCCATGAATCCTCCTTCTGCAGTGCTTAACTAGCTCATTGGAACTAATGTTAGACAGAATTTAGGCTCATTCAAAAATACAACTGGACAACTTGGAGCAGAAAGTGCCATACAGTCGATGGTGTTTTGTTGTAAGACCTGCAGTGAATCGCTTCATGAAGTGGAAAACAAACGTCTCACTTTTAAAACTCTCACTTTCACCTTCCATGGTCGAAACCAATTATGAACGCGGGTTATACATGTACCGTTTAGAAACAAGGAGTGAATTTATGTATTTTCTTATATTTAAATTTCCATCATCAAGCAAAAACAGTAAGGCTATCATTTACTTTAGCTTTTAGCTTTCTTTTAATTGACTACACTGATGAGACAAAACATTATGAGCACCTGTCTAACAATGCTGTTGGTCCTCTGTGTGCTGCCAAAACAGCACCAACCCTCCGAGGCATGGACTCTGCAAGACCCCTGAAGGTGTCCTGTGGTATTTGGCACCAAGCCGTTAGCAGCAGATCCTTCAAGTCTTGTAGGTTGCAAGGTGGAACCTTGAACTCTTCATCATGTTCTTCAAACCATTCCTGATCAATGTTTGCAGTGTGGTAAGGGTGCATTATCCTGCTGAAAGAGGCCACTTCCACCAGGGAACACCATTGTCATGAAGGGGTGTGCCTGGTCTGCAACAATGTTTAGGTAAGTGTCATGTGTCAAATTTACGTCCACATGAATGGCCTGACCCAGGGTTTCCCAGAAGAACATTGCCCAGAGCATCACATT
This sequence comes from Elopichthys bambusa, assembly GCA_037101425.1. Lineage (NCBI taxonomy): Eukaryota > Metazoa > Chordata > Actinopteri > Cypriniformes > Xenocyprididae > Elopichthys > Elopichthys bambusa. The sequence goes on from CM074454.1 coordinate 22,384,979, forward strand.
TCCCCAGGTAAATGGCACACACTTAGATGGCCGTCTACGTGATCAGGGTTTCTACAGGTTACATAAAATGTAATGTAATGCTTTTTAATGCCAATTTTTAAATGTTTAATGCCATATATATATATATATATATGTTGCTAAATGTCGATAGATGACATCATACAGCAATTAGAATATTCATCGTCATTGTTGCATTCGCATTCTGCCAAGTGTCAGCCCTTTACATTTGTTTGCTTCTCTGCTGCTGCACTTTTTGCTCACATAATATATTTTAATACAGTCAAATTTCAAATAAATTTTTCTCATCTATATATTTTTTCTGTTTTTGTTGTCAGACAATATGAAATGGTGACTGAAACATGGCCCATAAGACTACATACAGGGCTCGACATTAAGCCTTGTCATGTGAAACGTGTAAAACATTTGCTTGTCCGGAAAAAAATAGGATTTTTTTTTTTTTTTTTTGGTGTAAATATAAATTTATTCTGAAGCAATACCCTTTCAGAATATTGCAGCTTTGGCATATTTAAATCTGCATATTTATGATATATTTGTGACCCTGCCACCACCTTATACGATTCATGTAAAATGTATGATTCATCCTTCATTTTAAATTCTAAAATTTGATTAATAAATTCAATTAGAATAAGACACTAAGGGCTGTTACCAGTCAAATTAAATAATTTACAATAAAAAAAAAAAAATACAACTGCATTAAATAATGTTATGGGAAAAATTTTAATTTTAAAAATTAAACTAAACCACCAGTAGGTGGCGTCAAGTAACCGTCTTAATAAGTGAATAGATGTTGCTGCTGCAGGCAGAGCGGTCTTCACAATATTTGGAATATCATATACCATTCGTCTTGGCAGGAATCATTTTTATTCAGACATCACTCGAAGTGTTCACCATTTTCTTAAATAGGCCGTAGACTAGAGATCGTCACGGGTCCAAAAATTTGTACCCAAAGAGACCCGTAAATGTACTACCCGGAACCGACGCGGACCTGTCTATTATTTGAAAGCTGGAACCGAATCTGGCCAGGAAGACACAGACCCGACTGGACCCAATCGGCACATAGGTCTATTCCACAGCAAATTGCTATTAACAAGTCATTAAACAAGTTGTGAAAATACCTAATGTTTGTAGCCTTCTCCCTTGTACCTGACTGTGATGCACAATTCTCCTTGCCAAGAAAGTTCCGGCCATGTTATTCCTCTTTTGCCAATTTAAATGCTTAATCCACTCATTATTCCAGCTTCAAAAGTCCACTTGCTGTCACGGTGACGGATGACAAATGCGACTTTAAAGTTTTGCATTTTGTAGTATCTTGAGTCAATTCACATAATAAGATAAGTTCGACTGTTCGCCTTTTTGAACTACAATAAACAAACCTGGAGAACTTGAGGTGAGTCTGAGACAAGACTAGACAGTATGTGTATGTGCAGTGAGTCCTTTTAACTGGTGCAGGTGAAATTGCTGACAGGTGGTGGTGATTAATACTCTGGTGATTGAGATCATTGTGGCTGACTGTAGGTGGAGCGTGGTGATTCCTTGACATGAATAAATCCTTGTGAAGAATGAAAAAAAAAAAAGTAATTCTCTCCACTCATATGAAGTACACTGTAAAAAAAAAAAAACAGGTAAAAAAAAGGTGCAATGCATGGCAGCACAGGGTGCCAAACGTTTGCCATTAATGGGAATAACGGGGAAGACCTCCGTGGTCGTATTAAGACAGACATTAAGTTCACAGGCTGGAACCAACACATGGCTTAGCTCTGGAGTGGCGGCCATGACAGCTGGAGGCTCTGGAGTGGCGGCCATCTTGGCTGAAGACTCTAGAATGGCGGCCATGATAGGACGAGACTCTGGAATGGTGGCCATCTTGATAGAGGACTCTGGTATGGCAGCCATGTTGTGAACCTGCTCTTGAGTGGCAGTCATGATGTGAATAGTCTCTGGCTTAAATAACATGTTTTAACCCTTATTTCATGAAACATGTTTTAGATGTAGATGAAAAAAAAACATGGTTAAACAGTTATTTAACTAAACCAATTTTGACTATAGATATACATAACATGTAAACCCATTACTTAAGAAAGCATGTTTTGACTGTAAAGTGAAAAAAAAAGTTTAAATCGTTGTTTAACAGATTTTGACTGTAAATTGAAATAACATGTGCCAGCCAATATTTTAAAAAATGAACTGAAATGGACCATAATTTAGAATTACATGTACAGCACTTTATTTTGAAAATTCCCCCTTAAGTTTAAGTGCTTTACTTGTAAAAATGAGTTGCAATTATTTGAAATATAACATACATATGGTATTATGATTATGGCTTCCAGCTGTCATTTTTCATTAAGCTATGACAATTTATTAATCTGTGATGTTTTAAGGCTGTTAGTTATAGTGCATCATGTAAATATGTCACACTCACAAAAATTAATTTATTACAGACAATCAATATTAATTGGTCCCCCTCTATTTTCATTTAATGCAGTACAGTTTCTGTTGTAAATAACACCAATCTTAAAAAAAAGCCAACATGTGTACATTGCTTAAAAGTATTATTAGGTTCTAACATGTAGTAAAATATGTAGTAAATATTTAAACTTGTTCCATTTAAAGTAACTAAAAAAAAAAAAAAAAAAATGCTAATTCCATAATACCCTGCAAGACAACATCATTATCCTATATAAATCTCTGTATAAAACACAACATCAGCAAATCTCAATATCATTGCATTGCAAGTCTTCCACACACAAGGATTTAGACAGACCAATGGGTACAACTCCAATTCATTCTGCATCTTGGTCCCTTAAAGAAAGAAAGAAAGAAAGAAAGAGAGAGAGCGAGAGGGGTTACACATCTCAATTGTAAGAATTTTAATTAGAAGTAAAAGTGAGGTTAAACATGCATACCATTTTCCATGTGTCCTTCTTTCCGTTTGTTGACCAATTATCGCGCATTACTCCATGTGTCCTTGAGAAATGCGTTTCTTTAAAAAAAAAAACAGTTTTACACAATGAAAGGGTAGCTAACTTTGGGTTGCTACAGATAAATTTAGACAACGTACCACAGACCTGGTTCTGATTTTGGAGACGATTTAAAAATCAAAAATACAAAATATTTCCCGGTAATTACATACCGTGTTGTGGATTGTTGTAGTCCTGTCTTTGTTTAAATCAAAAATGGTGGCGGCTTTCGTTTACATCAATGCTGTAAGAAAAACGCGACACAAATCAAGGCTTAAGTTAATCATTATTAAGTTAATAAAGCTATTACCTCCAAGTGGAGACGAAAACGCAGCATTTATTCCCGCGATGGCACAAAAATTAAGGTAACGTTAGGTGCTCCGATGGGATTGTGTGACTGTATGTAAACAGAGTTATTGGCGCGCCATACTTTGGCAACGCACACATGTCTCTGCAGGACCTGATTTGCTCACGTCACAGTAAGGTTCGGAGTGAGGTTAGGCCATCCTTTTCGTTGCATGATTTAAAAAACACGCCTGCAAATAATATCAATATCCATGTTGTTTCCCAGCCTGCAAACTTAAGTTCACAAAATACAATGCTCTCAAAGCTCATGTTTATCGCCATTACAAAAGACAACCAACTGCTTTGGATGATTCAGTAGACACATTTGTTTGCAACAGTTCAAACTGTCAGCAGAAATGCCCAGACATAAACAAAGTCCTTTCTCATCTCGGGTCACAATTAGCAAAGGGAGAGGTGGTGTTGTCCTTTTGAAAAATGTGGCAAAATATTCAGTTTGAGATCTACCTTTACAGCCCATGTTTCACGAAAGCACAGGACTTCAACATTTGCAAACTTAAAAATGACTTTATCTGAACAATCTTCTTCCTCAGCATGTTTTGACGTAACTGAGGATGTAGGTGATAAAAATGAATTCTCTGACTAAATCTAACACGCAATCATTGTACATGAAAAATCTTTGCCTGTTTTATATGCAGCTGCAAACCAAATACCTGGTGCCATCATCAACCATTCAGATGATTGTAGAGGAATTCAGTAGTTTAAATGATATCTGTCATCAGTACACAAAGAAAACGTTCACAGACATACTTGGGTCAAAAACAACCCTTTCACAGGTTGATATTGACTCTATTGTGCAGGCTTTGCAGGGCCATGATTTGCATTCAGCTTGTAATGCGTTACTTTCCACAGAATACCAAAGAAGGCAGTACTACCAAAAAAATGTTCCCTACGTGCATCCACAGAGTATGTATCTTGGTCGTGATGAGAACAGAAAACTACGTCATGCACAATATATTCCATTGAAGAACACTTTAAAAACCATGTTGAAAGACCTAGCGGTTTGGGAGCAGTGTGCCAAGCCTCAGCATGTACACTCTTTTGAATGTGTTCTCTGACACCTGTGATGGATCTGTGTTCAAGTCCAATGACTTGTTTAGGGAACCTGAATTGAGAATTCAGCTTATCTTGTACCAGGATGCCTTTGAGATTGTGAACCCCCTTGGGTCAGCTAAAAAGACCCACAAAATGGTTGGAGTGTATTTTACACTTGGCAACTTTGAGCCATTTTACAGGTCATGCATTGACAACATTCAATTATTACTATTGTGTTATGAGAGAGATTTTAATTATTTTGGTCAAACCAAGATTTTGTTGGCAGATGTCAAAGAACTTGAAGAGAACGGAATTGTGACATATTCAGGTGACATAGTACGTGCCACAATTGTGGCTCACTGCATCGGTGGTTACTCACAGAACTTCAGCACTGCCAAGTATTGCTGTAGGTATTGCTTGGTAGAACGCAGTGAACTTCAGAATGTAAGTGTAGACTTCCCCAGTCGCACAGTTGATTCCTATAAGGTGGCAGTGGAAACTCTAAAGACGACTGAAGAAAACGTTGTAAATGGGTTGAAGTTTGACTCCATTTTCAACTCGCTGAAATATTTTCATGTCGCTCAGCCTGGCCTTCCTCCCTGCATTGCCCATGACTTGTTTGAAGGAGTCGTAGCTGTTGATCTTGCCATTTTTTTGGCACACTTTGTAAAAAAGAAGTGCTTTTCATATACACAATAGAACAGGAGAATTGCACAGTTCAAATATCTGGGTCCTGACGCTGGTTCTGCCCCCTCCCAGATATGCAAAAAAGGCAGTAAGTTAGGTGGTCAAGCAGCTGAGAATTGGTTTCTTCTTAGATTCCTTCCTTTGATAATAGACCCTGTTTGGAAACTGACTATTAAGTTGAAAGAACTGGTTGAGCTAGTGTGTGCTCCAAGGATTACCACTGCACAAATAGCATATCTCAATGTCTTAAAACCAGAATATCTAGAAACAAGAAAGGAAAGGTTTTCTGGGAACAAACCGAAACCGAAGCATCATTACATGCTCCACTATCCTTCACTCATTCTGAGACTTGGAGCGTTAATTCGTTTATGGTCATTGAGATTCGAAAGCAAACATTCCTACTTTGAAAGAAGTGTGAGAAGGGCACAGAACTTTAAAAATGTATGCAAGACATCGGCACACAACCATCAACTCCTTCAAGCATATCTGCACTCAAAGTCATTTTTTTCACCAAAGCTTAAAAGCGTTGACTTGACAACATACACTCCTCATTTGTACAGTGATGCTGTGCACAAAGCTGTTGAGACAAGCATGCTAAATGAACCAGACTCTGTTGCAACCCAGATAGAGTACAAGGTTACTCTGTATAGGAAAGGAAACTTTATTTGCCTTAAATGTGAAGAGGATCATTCTATTTTGCAAGTGGGACAGATTGAGCTGGTTTTCATTAAAGACGTTGAAGTGACCTTCCTTGTGACTCCCCACTCTGCATTATATTTGTCTGATTATGGACTTTTTGAGATTTTGCCTGCAACAAAGGAAATGATTTGTGTGAATGCTGAAGATTGTCTGGATTATTATCCCTTAAATGAATATAGTTTTATGTGACTAAATGTAATTACACTCAAGCACAGCGTTGTTAATCTGTAGAAGAAAAATCTCTCCTCTCCTAGCAGTGATGGATGCACTTTTGCAGTTCGTTGCTAATTTGTTCCCAAACCCAACAACTTTAACACTAGCCATAGAGGGTTTGAAAAGCCTAGGTGTGGAGACCATCGATGACCTAGTTTCTGAAAGAACAGGATCTAGCTGGCTTCCTAAAACCAATTGAAGCAAGAAAACTAATTGCCCAAATCCCAAGTAAGTTTTCAAATCAATGGTCTACATCCAAATGTGTATGGCATGCATTCACTTGAATTGACAAATAATACACCAGTCTTTGACATACTGCGCAATACATAAAGAATACAAAATACAGAATGACAATGTTTCTTTGATGTTTCAGTATGGTATCAATGCGAGTTTTGTCATTTATGCCATTTAGTTGTTGCTTCCACTCAGCAAAACTGTACAAATGATCCATCTGCTGAATACACCTCTGATGCATCAGGTTCACCTGGTCCTGGATGCTCCACTTCATCAAGCACTTCGACTGAAAGATGTGAGTAAAAATCTGATCTTAAACATTAAACTAGCAACAAAAATTTTGTAATGTAATTTGTCAATTCTGTTAATTCATGCTTAGAGCAGTTCACAGAGCAGTCTGTAAGCACACTACCTGAGGTTATATATAGGTGCTTATATAGGTGTCAGAATGGGAAAAGCTGCCGATGTTTGATAAAGGACAAACTGTGTTGGTACGGTGCCTCAGATCTTCGGTCTCGGAAATGACTCACCTTGTGAGTGTTTCAAAAGTGGTGCATGGATGGCCAGACAACGAACAATCGTCCACAGCTCACTGATTCCAGAGGGGAGTGGAGATGGTCGTGCATCGTTCACAGTGCAACAAATCGCCGGCAATTACAAAAGTGGTGACCTGGGCAATGTGTCACACCACAAAGTTCATTGCAGCCTTCTGTAGTCATCATGGGGATGCAGCTTATCAGTCGGTTCGTTGTTTCTGAAACATACTCACTACAGCGACAGTTAAACAACCCACAAGGAGAGCCATTTACAAGATCAAAGTTCTGAGGCACCGTGCCATCACCTTCATCAAACATACACTGGCATTCACCATTTTCCCCATTTGGTCACCCATTTGGACACCAAGCACTCTACTGACAGAAAGCCAGTCCTATATGTATGTATATATATACATAATACTGCTCTTTGAACTGCAGTTGTAACACTGGCACTCACTGCTCTAAGCTGGGGGTGGTCACAATGTAATGGCTCAGCAGTGTGTATGATTTCTTTAGAAGAAGCAGACAATAATTTCATTCCCAATTTGCAAAGAAAATGGGAATATTGAGAACTGAATGCTACAGTTAAAAATTTAATTGTTCGTTCTCTTAACATGTGGACATTGGTTTATCCTTTAGGTGACACTTGCCCTGAAACTTTGGTTCCTGACAATGACTGGCAGTATGATTTTGTTGTTCCGCGGGAAAAAATGGCAGCAAGTTTTATGAAGAAGATTAAAAGTGGGGAAAGGCCAAGCTGCTCTGAGAGGAGACAGTTGGTTCCCACTGTTGCTTCTGAAATCCTTGAATTCAGTATATGTCCAACAAAAAAAAACATGTATCAGAAATTGCCCGAAAAATTATGATTGCATACCCAAAGTCCTTTAGAGATGAGATTAATTCCCAGATTGTAGGAAGTGGATATGACTCTCTCCTAAACAACTAGTCTGTCGAATTGATAATTTAAAAAGAGCAAAAACTACCACTAGATCACTTTGTGATATGCCAGAAAAGCCAACAGAAATTGGAGTATGGTTGTATAAATTCAGAACCCCAGTTGCCAGTTGGAAAAACTTCTGAATTGCAGCAAGAAAAAAAAAGAGAAATCTACAACTTGATGACTGCTACCTACACCTCCCAAAGAAATGACATCCAATTTGGAAAGGAAACCTCAGAGTTACTTGATGAGTGGCCATATCTTTTCCAGACAGCAGGAATGAAAGCACACTTTAAAGAGCTCACTGGCATTGACATGAACAACAGCTTTGAATAAGCCACTACCAATAAATTTAGAAGAATATTATAATACTTTCAGTTTCAGTGCACAGAGAGAGCAATCACAGCAGCGAGAATCCTCACCGAGATTCAAACTGGAGGGGATCATGTTTGTGGGGCAGCGATGTTGCTGCTTGCCCGTTTCAAAAATGACCAAGACCAGTTTCTTGTGACAGTAGAAGACACTTGTGTTCCAAATGATATATGCCAAGAGCAGCTTCCACCAACTCCATGTATAGTAGTGTGTGGTGGGTATCACTTAATTTTTAATCTTACACAACAAAATTAGTACTTTTGGTTGACTTGATATGAAACCTGCAGAATTCACATTCTATAAATGTTATTGCTTGCTGATTTTTGCTTGTTCACAGGAGAGAACCCACTGACAGCCAGTTTATACATGGTAGCAGTAGACCAGATGATTGTGAATGACCATCTTTTGAGATTTACTGAGGCACTGTGTCTGATGTTTTCCCTCTACTACATATTGAACATCAGTTACCCTGTAGAACTGAGGGCCACGCTAGAATTCTTGCAAAGGTAAGTCACAGGCTGCATTCACTAGGTAAGAAGTGTGCAGAAATTAAGGTTATTGTTACTATTATTGTTTAGTTTGTTTTTTAAGGTGCATCTTCAAGATAAATCCTCATAAAGGTACCAAGGTGGAAAAGAGAGAGAAAAAGCGAGTGTACGCTGTCAACCCAAAAGTATTGAGTCTCACGTCAAAAAATTGCTACTGGGGAGACTAACTTGTTTACAGCAGCACTGTGGCTATCATCATTGAATAAGTTTAGCAAGGTGCACAATGGTGGACAAGAATATGTAGCAGTAAATGGACAAAAATGAGTCGTTATGCCTCCTAGATTGAAAATGCAATGGAATTTACATTGTTTTGATGTTAAGATAAATACTTGACCTGATGTGAAGTGCCCTTGACAATGAAATGTGATTAAGAATACAAAAGCTGATATCTGTTTTGATGTAATTTGTAAAGGTGCAATAAAATGTCAGTTTCAAAGCATTTTTGAGTTATTACTTTATTTTTAGTATTATTTACATGCTGTTAAAGAGCACATAGAGCATATCCCTGTATTTTCTGGAAAGAAATACATTTAAGTGTTAAATTAGTTTATGCCCTTAAAATATCTAGGGCCATTTGCTTACTGTTTGTGGCACTGCACACTTTGTATTAGTGTTTAAAACTACATAATTTGATTACTTTAACTTGATTTTCCCTTTATAAGCTTAAATACCCATGAGGACCTTTATTTACATTTTTAAATATTTCCTCCATTTTAATTAAACTAATGTCTTTTCAATTTAATATGTGATAGGAAAAGAGAGGAGAATGAGTTCGGCATAAGGCAGATTTGAACTCGGGTCACTTGTAGCAAAGGCTGACGTCTATTGCTTCATGCTCTACACCCTACGCCAACTGAAACATTAGGAAGTTTGTTGTATTGTTTTAGTGTTGTCTACTCTAACCAGACATTGGTGGGTGGAGCTTGTGTAAATGGCCTCTGCCAACAAGGTGTTATGTGAAATATGTGCGATAACGATTGAAGAAAAAAATAACATGATGCACAGACATCAATTTTAATTATACATTGATTTTATTTTATTGACAGATCTAATTTTTTGTCATCTCAATAGTTGGTGAGCTTCAGTGGACTGGTGGCTGAATCTTCGTCGCAAGAACTTGAGTTTTTTTTGCCTTTTTAACTCCAAAAACCAAAGACGTTAATCCCTGATTGTTTTTCAAGAATACGAACACATTTGTGTGCATTTTATTTTGTGATTTCACCACAACAAATTCAGGGTCTCTGCGTGAACTGTGCACGCCACAATGGAACACTGACTGTTGCCTTCAGTCACTGATAATGGCGACAACGAGCACTCGGTATGTTTTCAGAAACAACACATTCCGATCGCCTATACTATATACTATACTATACTATACTATACTATACTATAATACTTTATAGTATTATTTATAATACTATAAATAAATAAGAACTGGTTCTTTCAGAATGTACTGTACAGTGCTTCCTTTACTCTTTACTTTAAAAACTATGTCTATAAAGGGTAATATTTTATGGATGTGAGGTCTGAGATGTGGGAACAGTGAAGAGAGAAAGGACACACAGTTTGCAGTTCAGCTCAGTATTGCCGTCTAATCAGCCAATATTGTCTTAAATAGCCAGCATCGCACTTGATCTATTATAACATGAGATTTTGACCAAATGTATTCATTCTTGAGTTTGGTAAAATGTTGCAACAATGTTTTGTTTTTTTTTCGTGAAAAAATACAGTTTTGGACATACAGGTGCTGGTCATATAATTAGAATATCATTAAAAAGTTTATTTATTTCACTAATTCCATTCAAAAAGTGAAACTTGTATATTATATTCATTCATTACACACAGACTGATATATTTCAGATGTTTATTTCTTTTAATTTTGATGATTATAACTGACAACTAAGGAAAATCCCAAATTCACTATCTCAGAAAATTAGAATATTACTTAAGACCAATACAAAGAAAGGATTTTTAGAAATCTTGGCCAATTGAAAACTATGAGCATGTACAGTACTCGATACTTAGTTGGGGCTCCTTTTGCCTGAATTACTGCATCAATGCGGCGTGGCATGGAGTCGATCAGTCTGTGGCACTGTTATACTGTTATCAGGTGTTATAAGAGCCCAGGTTGCTCTGATAGTGGCCTTCAGCTCTTCTGCATTGTTGGGTCTGGCATATCGCATCTTCCTCTTCACAATAGAACAGGGATACCATGGTCCTTAAACCAGGTACTGGTAGCTTTGGCATTGTGTGCAGGTGCCAAGTCCTGTTGGACAATGAAATCTGCATCTCCATAAAGTTGGTCAGCAGCAGGAAGCATAAAGTGCTCTAAAACTTCCTAGTATACGGCTGCGTTGACCTTGGACCTCAGAAAACACAGTGGACCAACACCAGCAGATGACATGGCACCCCAAACCATCACTGACTGTGGAAACTTTACACTGGACCTCAAGTAACGTGGATTGTGTGCCTCTCCTCTCTTCCTCCAGACTCTGGGACCCTGATTTCCAAAGGAAATGCAAAATTTACTTTCATCAGAGAACATAACTTTGGACCACTCAGCAGCAGTCCAGTCCTTTTTGTCTTTAGCCCAGGCGAGACGCTTCTGACGCTGTCTGTTGTTCAAGAGTGGCTTGACACAAGGAATGCAACAGCTGAAACCCATGTCTTGCATACGTCTGTGCGTAGTGGTTCTTGAAGCACTGACTCCAGCTGCAGTCCACTCTTTGTGAATCTCCCCCACATTTTTGAATGGGTTTTGTTTCACAATCCTCTCCAGGGTGCGGTTATCCCTATTGCTTGTACACAAGCTAGTACGAAGACCCACACGACATGCAGGAAAAAAGTAATTAGTTCCCATGATTTGCTAAATAAAACAGTCGGCGCTAATCTACGGTAATCTACAGGCAGTGACAGGCTTCGCGTTTTTCATTCAGCGAGTCTTAAGCAATACCCCCATTTCAATCAAATAAACACCTTTCACTTTCTTCTTAAGTAAAAAATTAAGTTGTTTTTAAGAAAATATTTCAGAACTTAAGAATTTTTCAAGAATTGCACTTAAGATAAATTTCAAGAAGTTCTTTAGAATTTTCTTAACTTCTTTCTTAAGAAAATGTTCATAAATCCATCCCCAGTTGTTTTGTTTTTCTTAATGAACAATTATCTAAAAATGCCTTAAAGATTTTTATCTCTGCCCACTGTGCATGGTCCGTCTCTTTTTTCTGCTATATTTTATTTCATTATTTTATCTTTGTTATTAAAAATAAGAACAAAGATGTGCATTACAAATACACCACAAAAATATACAAATGAAATAAACAGTACTTTATTGATTTATTTTGGAAGGGTGTATCCATGCAGAAATATCTTACCTAGAGATGAGTATCATAAAAGATTTACTGGCTAACAAATTTCAATGGAAACAGAGTCTAAGACTCAACTGAGCACGACCTCCTCATCATCTTTTTTTAGATGATTCCACTCTGCCTTGAACAAAACATCCAGAGCCAGCCTGAGAGAAAGAAAAGGAGAAAATGCAGGAAAAGCAAGAAAAAGAGATTACTCTCCCAGACAATACCAAACTCAGAGCAAGAAATACCCAATGTGATCAACTTGTCCATTCCCCCTGCTGGGTTAATTGCTCTGAGTAAAGGTTTATCATTTACTCCATCATCCAACTATGATGAATTCAAACTTATGTGGACCTCAATGTTTTTTTATAACTGTACATGTCAAAGAATTGTTTACCAATAGACCTACTGTGGAACCATCGATCATCCCTTTAATTACAGAAGGTACATTTACTCTTGATCTTGACTCCCCTTTTGAGTCTAAGGTAACTGTTCCATTGTAGTAAAGAACTGCTCTGATTGTGACCTAGAAGTAAAAAGACAATTAAGTGACAAGCCTTGTTTGTGAAACCAGGCAATTAAACCTAGTCCCAGACTAAAATGCATGTTTAAGATGTTTTAACAGAAAGCAACTTACACTGACATATCTTAAAATATGTCAGCGCAGTTGTTTTACCTCAAGATGCACAGCAGTAATGTTTTTTCTAAGGCACGTTTATAAGAGCAACCTAAATGTCCTAATTGAACTAAGGCCTAATCCTGGCTTAATCTAATCCCGGTCTGTGAAACCAGGCCAATGTCTTCTATGAAAAAAATTGAGTATTGATTTTACTAATGCTTTTAAGACCTAAATTCATGAATACCTTCAGCACTATGCAGATATTGGTGAAATTACGAAACAAAAGTTCAATTTCATGAAGGTTGATTAGCCATTTGCCTAATTTATATACTTCATAAGATACATAAAGATCTGACCAGTCCTCTGGAAAGACCTTACTGTCTCTTACTGAAAAAATGTCAGCCGTTGTTGATTTGTTTTGAAGCCAGCTGTGTCTTCATTACCCTCTTTTGTAAGAGACTCTATTGACATTATAAAAGTTTTAAAAATGATTGAATTGCTTGTCGAAATGCTTTTTTGTCATTTATAATGTAGTCTAAGAGTAACACCACCACACCACATAAAGGAGAAATTGAGGCAATGGATGTTTCTCTAAGAAATCCACATCAAAATAATAAGCCCCAGTACTGACTACATCAAAACACTACCCAAATTGGTACTGACAAAGAATTTCTTTAGATACAAAGATGACCATGGCTCCAAGCTATGCAAATTTGTATTGGGCTACTTTAAACAAATGCATATTTTCAGTTGTTTTCAGAATCCCTTATTCACTTTGGCATAGGTATATTGATATTTTCATGCTATGTTCCAATACTGAAAAAGAACTGCTACAGTTCCATGGTTTTCTTAAAGTAAGTTATGAACATCTTTGAGTTACATTTAGATATAATTTGTCACTTGTCAGTTTTTTAGACATCCCTATTACTGTCACGTCATTGGTTGATGTGGTAACACAACAAAAGAATTAGAAAACAAAAATTTAATCCACAAAAACTCAGTAAATCGTAGGAGTAAACATAAACACATTTTAAAATCCTCTTGACTACACTGCAAAAAATTATTTTCTTACTTAGATTTTGACTTATTTTTTCTGAAGACAAGACAATTTTTACTTGTCTAGAAAATGCTTCTTGATATCCTTTTCCAGTTCATAACAACAGTTTTCTGAGGCCAGCTGCTGCTCATCCTTGGCGCCAGGAGTGTGGGTAGGGCCTTCCTTTATGCCCTCATACACTATTAGCAGCCCCACAGGGACAGATGATGTTGCCGACTCGCGCACATGGTCAGACTCACTGTGGAGCTCAGGCTCCAGGGCCATGGCTGGCTCAGTCCTTCTATCTGGCTCAAACATTGCGGCAGGCTCAGGTGTGCGCTCCGTGCACAGTGGGGGATGTGGCTAGCTGGACTCTGGGTCTTAGTCATTACTAGACAGTTCACATGCGTAGGGTACATTGTACTGTGTGTTAGGGTGACCATGTTCGTCAACCACTACCAAAGTCCATTTCTGACCCAGGAAAAACTCTGTAAGAATATGTATTTTTGTGAGTAATGGCATCACAAAGAACACAAAGAGTTTGCACATTTGCATCAATTTTCAGGTGGATCTGTAAAATAGAATACATTCAGAAATTGTCTTCCACCAGAATGCACAATTTTTTTAAATTTCTCTATTTTGTAAACTTCTTGCCACACTGAGGAACACTGCAATCTTATCCTAAAATGAGTCTTTCCTTAATGATGGCTCATGGCTTCTCTCTTACATCATTCCTAAGGTGTTTCCTGTCTGGAACTTATACCACACTGATGACAGAGAAAAACTGTTCTCTCTTAAGTGAATCCTCATGTGGTACTTAGGGTTACGTTATATCCGAAACTCTTTTCACACTGACCACATATAAAAGACTTCTCTCCACTGTGAATTCTCATGTGGACTTTTAAGGTTTCCATGCTGACTGAAACTCGTTCTCTCCAGTGTGAAGTCGCATGTGCCTGTTAAGGATTCCTTTTCGTTTGAAACTTTTTTCACAGTGTTGACAGGTGAAAGGCTTCTCTCCAGTGTGAATTCTCATGTGGACTTCAAGGTGTCCTTTTTGAGTGAAACTCTTTCCACACTGAGAGCATGTATAAGGCTTTTCTCCAGTGTGAACTCTCATGTGGACTTTAAGGTTTCCATGTTGATCAAAACTCTTTCCACACTGAGAGCATGTATAAGGCTTTTCTCCAGTGTGAACTCTTATGTGGACTTTAAGGTTTCCATGCTGATCAAAACTCTTTCCACACTGAGGGCATGTATAAGGCTTTTCTCCAGTGTGAATTCTCATGTGGACTTTAAGGTTTCCATGTTGCTCAAAGCTCTCTCCACAATGAGGGCATGTGTAGGGCTTCTCTCTGGTGTGAATTCTCATGTGCCTAACAAGGCTTCCCTTTACAGTAAAATTTGTTCCACACTGTTGGCAGGTAAAAGGGCTCTCTCCAGTGTGAACTCTCATGTGGTAATTAAGGTTTCCTTTTCGGTTAAAACTTTTTCCGCAATGTTGGCAAGTAAAAAGCCTATCTCCGGTGTGAAGTCTTATGTGGACTTCAAGGTTTCCATGTTGATTAAAACTCTTTCCACACAGAGGACACATGTAAGGCTTCTCTCCATTGTGAATTCTCATGTGCCTGTTAAGGCTTCCTTTTTGAGTGAAACTTTTTCCACACTGACGGCAGATGAAAGGACTCTCTCCAGTGTGAATTCTCAGGTGGGCTTTAAGGTTTTCATCTCGATCAAAAGTCTTTCCACACTGAGGGTAGGTAACAGGCTTATCTTCATTGTGTATCTGTGAGCAACTGAAAGATTTTTCTTCAGTTATGAAATCATAATAATTTTTCTCCTCCATTTCATTCAGTACTTCACTCTCCTCTTTCAGCATTCTCAGGTCTAAGGTGAAAAAAGACAAATAAAAGTTAACCCCAGTTTAATGGCACATAGCAACAGACATCAAAATATTTAGACATATAAAGCATTGAAACCAACAACATAAAACTAGATCCTATACCCACTTAGCTACTGAAAGAGGTATTACATGTAACCTGAATACCTCTTCTCAATATTGCTAACTCTAAACATTTTCTTAGGACACATCCCAAAAACGTTCAATCTGGCAGTTAACACTCAGTCGGTGGTCGCGCAATACTCCATCAATTTTGAACATACAAATAAAAGTTATATATCATTCAAATCTTTAAAATGTCTTCTTTTATTTTTGTACACTCACAGTAAAAACAAAATAAAGAAAACTAACATGATACACGAGCTGCAGTCTCTCTCTGAATGAAGTCCATTTTGATAGTCCTCAGAAAATGAACTAACTTAGAGAATACTAATCACACAAACATGAGACATATGTCCAAAGAAACGGTTAAATGTCAGGTTTTAAATAATATAAGTCTACTCAAAAACAGATATTCTCTGTTTATGAAATCTGTTTGAAAAGAGAGAGATGTCAGTCGATCGCTAGTCACCTCTGTCAGGGACACAGACGGAGGCAGACAGGTAAGTGTATAACAGGTTGTTTATTAAGATCAGAGGCACGGAAACTGGCAGATGGAGAATGCAGGTGAGTATATGAACAAGCACTTTGAACAGTCACTTAGCTGAAGAAATAACAGATGTTGTCTTTTGCAGGTGAAGGATCCACGGGAAACGGAAGACGAATGGCAGAGGAATCGGGAAACTCAGGTGAGTATCGGGTAAGGAGTCCAGGTACGTAAGCTGTGTAATCCATAGACGAGATCAGATTCTGAGTGAAGTGTGTGAGGGCCTTCTGAGTGGTGCAGATGATGAGTGACAGCTGGTGGTGATCAGTGATTGCAGGTGGAGTGCAGGTGAGGGACCAGAGGGATGCTGGGAAGTGGAGTCCGAGAAGGAAGACAGACGGTGACAACCTCATTATCCAGTTATGCGGCCATGGCCACGGAGAGCACGCACTTTTCAAATGCAAATTCTGAGGCTGTCCATACAAACAGTCAACAACGCCTGCATCAACTCGAAAAAATGCATCAAGTTTAATCAGATTCCTGTGCTTTTCATTGTTTTGAAATGCGGTGAGGAATAATTCTAAATGATTTACCTCAGAGGAAGAACGTGACTGATTTCAATTTTATTTTATCGCCCAAGCTCAACCAAACCTGCTACACACACGAGAACAAACCTCTTCTGGAAGCTCAAACATGCTGTGTAACACACGAGAATGAACCTCATTGGTTATGCAGCACGTTTGGTTGAGCTTTTGCTCATGTTTGCTGATCAAGGTTTACATGCGAGTAAAAGCCTAAACACATTTTTTTTCATCATAACAAGCGATCGATTCTCTTCAGGAAATTTTGACTAATCCGCTCGATTCATAAGGATTAGTTTTCCGATCTCTTTATGAAGTTTTTGAAGTGTCAAAATGGTAGTTGCAAAGTAGTAAAGTTGTAATTTTGCCATGATGGAACGAGCTGCCAACTTCCATCCAAGATCACGTGTCATTACTACACAGCGCTGGGAGATACAGTGAGAAATCGCTGTAAGATATTGTAAAAAAAACATTCAAATTTGGCACAGATTTCTTTGTTATAATAGATATTGGATCAAACGGTGCTGACATGGAAACCAGGAGAAACATTGTGCCATGAACAAACAAGTTCATGGCACAAACAAGGCTTTTCAATTCACAAATCACCTACATTCACCATGGATTAAATGTAGTAACCCTATTATTAATTTCAGGGTTCATACAACCTTTTGAGAGTGAAATTCAAGCATTTTTTGCAAGGACTTTCAAGTGCTTCACACTTTTTCCAGAACTTCAAAGCTCTAAATATGATCTAATTTAAATGTTATTTTTAATGTGATGATCAAAAACGTTGTTCATCCTTCAAATATTCTCCCCATTTGTAAAATTAAACTTTTCAAGACATAGGAAAACCAACACAGTTGCAAACCAACAGTTTTTATTTAAAAATAAAAAATATGTAAAATGACCACTATATCCAGTAGATGGCAGCAGAGGAGTACTTATTGGCTTATTAGCCATTTCCACTTCCTAATATTTTTTTTTCTCACATTTTGCTTTTGAATTTATGTTTAGACATTTTGAAATCACTATTATAAAATTTCAGATTATCAAGAAATCAATTTTTGTTAAAGTCTGGCATTTTTTTGTACTTAAGTATGAAGTAGGAAAAGTTGCAATCTCATGAAAAACAAAACATTTTCTTCAAATTATAAGTGGATTACACAGAAAGCAAGTAAAGAACGCTCCTTTTATTATCACTGATGCTGTCAATCAGTTCAATATGACATAGAAGAACAATTGTACATTTAATAAGAGTAGATAAATTTTTCCCTATAAAAATTAGGTTTTTGCATGTTACTGTAACTTAATTTTATCTACATCTCAACTCAAGCTCATTGCTATACTGTCAAATGTGCATTTCCAAGAAATAAACATATACTATTATTAGTAACCGCTCTTATTAATGCAAACAATAGTAATTGTATGATTAAATTACTTTTATAGCCCTGCCTATAATACATTGCATTGTTACAACTTTACCTAAATAAAAAATACTCTACAAAATCAGCCAGCGGTTCAGCAGTTTATCAAATGTAAAGATGATCGCTCACATTTCACAGTTTGCTTTTTGTAAGATACGGTTGCATAATTAAGATATATAACAGTTTTAACTGATTTCCGTTCACAAGTTGATTTTGGGTTTAATGTTACACAAAATAAATGTTTTGTTTAGGCTATTTATGTATTATTTTTCCTAATTTAATGTGTGACGTTGTAATAACGAATGTCCAATGTGGAATTAGGATATTCTCAAGTGATTTTGAAGGAGGAATTAGTATTTGTCTGGTCATGTGATCTCAATATGTCTATCCACATGAGGGACCCATTCATGTCATATAAAACCACTTTAATTATGACACTTATATGACATTCTTCAAAAATATCGTTCACTTCTGTAGAGCTGGACATTTTAATAAGAATCAAATGACTGAGTTCAGCTTTGAGAATGAAACCAACCTGTTTGTTCCTCAGTATCTTCTTGTTTCACACTGAATGTTTCTTCAATCCTCATGTCTTCACTCTCCTCTTTAATAAGCGCCATCTTTATAATAGTGTGACAGGTGGATTTCAGTGGCTTCACCAGGAGTTTTTCTGTGTTTGGACACGGTCATGTTTAAGATGAGAATAATTAACAGAAATAAAAATAAATCCAAACTAAATCTCTGAGTGTGTCTCAATCAGATCCCTAGTTTAGTAGTCAGTGCACTTGCAAGTCAGAGTCAGAGTGATAGTTATTGCATTTACATTTAGTCATTTAGCTGACGCTTTTGTCCAAAGCGACTTACAAATGAGAGTAGTAGAAGCAGTCGAATCAACATGAGTACAATACAAAAACAGTACGGCCTTAAATGGCCTGATTTTTGGTTTCATTAGTAGTAAAAAAAATAAAGAAAACAGGGTTATTGTTGTTATTCCATGGACATAACAAATTAATCATGGTTTTGATTTAAAAATCATAGTTCAAATATGATATTTGTGTAGTTATACAAGTGGTAATCAATACGCCAAAAAAGCATGGTTTTACTAAAATAAAACCATGGTTAATTTTCATTATTATACACTTCATATTTAGTTACGACTTATACTTGTATTTAATGATTTGTAAATAGTTTTAAATATGACTAACAAACCAATTACAAATGTTTTCATTAAAGTGTAAAGTTGTCATTACACGTTTATGTTCTCGTTGCATTTACACTGTTTTGACCAGCAGGTCTCGTCAGCGTGAGGTGATGCGAGCGATTCGAATCAGTGAATCGTTTTGCGAATCAATTGTTCAATTAAGTCTGAGTGTAGAAAAGCTCCGTTTATCCCATTACTGCTTGCCAGTGACTGAATTCGTGTTTACAACGAACTGATTCACGGTATAGGGAGCAAAATGAGACGCACCTTTTATGTTATTCGTGTGGATGCGCTTTACCCACAAAATAGCCTTCATTAACGTTAAATAAAGCATTACAACGTTCAACAACAAGTAATTCTTTTTGTACAGAGCTTGTAAAAATTATAAAAATGGACTGAACAGCTTGATTTAATTTTAACACATAAACTGCTTTTAAACACCAACCTTTCTTCGGCCGAATCACAACAGGGCGGCGCAACCTTGTGACGTCACATCACTAGACCAAAATAAAAGTCCCAATCACACGCTACTGTCTAAAAGCTCACTGTTTTCTTAATATGTTCTTTTAATATTTAATATATTTGTAAGACTCACTAATGAAACAGAGTCTATGAGGCAAAACGGTAATGCAGAAACCATTTACCAAATATCACATTTTAACTTGTAAATCACATTTGTCACTATTTGCATTTTAATACTAACATAAGAGTTCATATAAAAGGAAGATCATATATATATGTCAATATTTAAGCATTTCAATAAAAATGTTAAGTAAAAATAATTCATTTAATAATGTAATACAGTATTGATAAAAAAAAGCTAAGATTAAATAAATAAAAAAAAAAATATGAATTGATTTTATACACAAAAAAAAAAAAATGAAATATTCTTTTCTTATGACAGACATTAAGACCTGGAGGGCAAAACATTCATAGAACTGCAGTACAGACCTGCCAGTTTTCCATTTGTTTCAAAAAATTGGGCACTTGTGATTCATATACAGCACTCGCCACAATATTTCAGTCAATATAAAAACAGTGGGACAATTTAAAATGCTTCAAAAACTCTGTAAGTGGGGTCCCCGTGTACTTGGTGGCCAACAGATTTTCCTTTTGAAATTAGAAAACCAAAAGCAGGAATCGAGCTGTTTCCCGACTATCATTTAGAAATAGGAGGGGGGGGAAAAAAGAAGAAAAAAGAAAATATTTCGGAAAACGACGTGTTTTTTGCGTTGATTATAGAATAGAATAAAATAAATAAATAAATAAATAAATAAAATTACCAGTTGTCCAATTTTTTAAAATGTGTTTATAAATGGAAATCAGGAATTAAAATACACATGTGAAAATCTTATGTCTCAATTTAGTGCAGATTGTTTGTAGTGACCCGGAAGCTATCGAGTAGTAAGACTTGGATTAACCGTTCATGTCTATGGTACATGTCTTTGCACAAATATGCTTTTTTTTTTTAAAAACATTTTATTACATACATTTATTACATGCTGAAAGTCGCTGCAGAAAAAGTGTTGTTGCAAAGTGCCGGACGAGCAGAAAATGAGAACAGAGACATGTTTCGAAAACCCCTCCATGTTGCGGTTGTTGTTTTTGGCGTATGCCTATCAATGCAATGTCATTGCAATAGAAGCCAATGCAGATATTCTGGAAAACAAAAGAACTGCATGGGACACACAAATCAATGTGAACGTCAATAATTTTAGATCAGATTTCAATCGGATTTGGGCTGACAGTATGAACATAGCCTTAATCCAGTTCTGTACACACACAGCTCAGTAACTTACGTGAGTGACAACCGCATACTAGTGATGGGCGCTTTCAAAACACTGCTGCATGAAGCTTCGAAACCTTTACAACTCATTGGTTCGGAGCGTGTTTTTAAACTACCAAAGTCACGTGATTTCAGTAAACAAGGCTTTGTTACGTCATAACTGTTTCGAAATTACAATGGTTCACCGCTGGGGTCTCTGTGAACCCCATGAAATATTGCAAATTCACTGAGATCGCCTTCTAGCGGTGAATTATTGAACACGTATCTGTCTATTACCTGAGTATTAAGTGTCTAAAAGTGTCTATTACCTGATCTCTGATGAGCTTTACACATTTGTAGACATCTTAATGAGGTATTTGTATAATTTAAATGAATAATATTAGTTTTTAATCTCTGTTTAACTGACCCATTCATAGAATAAACAAAACAAGACCTGAAAATTAATAAAAGAATACATATTATACAGAAACAATGTTTAATCTTATTAGATGATTGGTTAATTGCATCTGATAGATTACACTTTCAATAAAATATTTGCAATGGATTTGTAAAAGCTGTTTTTATGCGTGTTTAGCATGAGTTTTTGTTGCATTTACACTGTTTTGACCAGCAGGAGTCACCAGCGTGTGGTGTTTAGAACGCTTCGAAACAGTAAATCATTTTGCGAAGCAATTGGTTCAATTGATTCAAAGTTTTGAAAAGCTTCGTTTCTCCCATCACTATTGCATACTACAACTGAATTAACTCCCGAAAAATGCAGGTATAGTGACAACCACATTTACAAAAATGTTATGCATTGTGTGCATAACCGAACTGACCAACTAATTGTTATTTAGGTATTTTAACGTGCATCAGAAATGTTTCTCTGTTCTTTATGTGCAGACAGTGCCAAAAAAACAAAATAACTTTTCAACAATATCTAATGATGGGCCAATTTCAAAACACTTCATGAAGCTTCTGAGATTTATGAATCTTTTGTTTCGAATTAGTGATTCGGATCTCCTATCAAACAGCTAAACTGCTGAAATCACGTGACTTTGGCGCTCCGATCCACTGATTCGATTCGTATAGCTCTGAAGCTTCATGAAAGCAGTGTTTTGAAACCGGCCCATCACTATATAAAAGTTATTTCGATTTTTTGGCACACAAAAAGTATTCTTGTCGCTTTATAATAGTAAGATAGAACCACTGAACTCACATGAACTGTTTCAAATATGTTTTTAGTAACCTCATTAGGCACTGGTTGTGTCGGGGTTCTCGCACGAGTGACTAAAATACAGCTCTAGAAAAAATTATGAGACCACTGCAAAATTAGCAGTTTCTCTGGATATATCTATATATATGTGTTTGAGTAAAATGTACATTTTTGTTTTATTCTAGAAACTAGTGACATTTCTGCCAAATTTGGAGTAAAAACATTGTCATTTAGATAATTTATTTGCAGAAAACAGTAATAAAAATGATGTTATGAATAATAAAAGAAGTGAATATTCATTTTTTTGGTTGATTTTTTAAAACTGAATCAAATTTATGAGTTACGCCTCTATATAATCAAAATTATCCATAGAATTCATTCAAACAGATAATTCCTGGTGCCATTTTAAATCACAGATCCCTTTGAAACTCATTCCACACAAAGAGGGTCTCAAATCTACATCTTTTCAGGATGTATCTGTAAGTATGATGGGAAAAGAAATGTTTATTACACTGAGCAAAATTAAATTCTTCTCCCAAAGTCAATGCGCAAGTGATTTTTGAAATTGTTCTATTTTGCAAACCTCTTTCCACACTGAGGAACCTTGCAAATTAGTTCCAGAATGAGTTTGCAAATGCCTTTTCAGGTCTCTTTGATATGTGAAACTCTTTTCACACTGAAGACAAGTGAAAGGTTTCTCTCTAGTGTGAATTCTCATGTGAATGTTAAGGTTTCCTTTTTGAGTGAAACTCTTTCCACATTGAGGGCATGTGAAAGGCTTTTCGCCAGTGTGAATCCTCATGTGGGCATTAAGAGTTGGTCTATGTGTAAAACTCCTTCCACAATGAGGGCATTTGTAAGCCTTCACCCCAGAATGAATTCTCATGTGGCTTGTAAGGTTTCCTTTTCTGTTGAAATCTCTTCCACAATAATTGCAGGTAAAAGGCTTCTCTCCAGTGTGAATGCTCATGTGGTAATTGAGGTTTTCTTTTCTGTTGAAACATTTTCCACACTGTTGGCAGGTGAAAGAGCTCTCTTCACTGTGAATTCTCATGTGGACTTTAAGCTTTCCATGTTGTCTGAAAACTTTTTTAGATCTTTTTTGTGAGCAAGTCATTTCAATCGGTGAGCAACTATAAGCTTTTGTTATGAAATCATGAGGTTTCTCATACTGATCGTTCTCTTCCTTTTCATTCAGTTCTTGCCTCTCCTCTTTCAGTGCAATCAGGCCTAAAGTGAAAAGAGACAAATACAAGTTATCAAAAACAAACAAACATGTAGATCCTTCTATGCTGTATACCACCTATACCACCCACTATGCTGTAAACTCAGAACTTATTCACGCAGTCACCTCTTCAAATTTTTTAAGCACACATACCAAAAACATCTTGGATATGTATGTAACAGGATGCTGCATCTGTAGCTGATGCTATGGGAATGCCCCCAGGTGTGATGATAGTCTGAATATAATCAACACCAATTGTACCCAAACACACAAATGAACTTGATGAAATTACTAGCATATGGGCACTATTTTCTCTAGTACATTAGAAACTGTTGCACCCACCCAGATTAATAAAGGTATTGCACCATAGTACAACAGTATTACCCACGCTCTCAAGAGAGAAATTCGTAACCTATAGCGCAAATGGAAGCAAACTCATTTACATGACTTTTAAAACCATGTGGAAAGACAGTATATTATATTCATTCATTACACACAGACTGATATATTTCAAATGTTTATTTCTTTTAATTTTGATGATTATAACTGAGAACTAAGGAAAATCCCAAATTTAGTATCTCAGAAAATTAGAATATTGTTAAAAGGTTCAATATTGAAGACACCTTGTGCCACACTCTAATCAGCTAATTAACTCAAAACACCTGCAAAGGCCTTTAAATGGTCTCTCAGTCTAGTTCTGTAGGCTACACAATCATGGGGAAGACTGCTGACTTGACAGTTGTCCAAAAGACGACCATTGACACCTTGCACAAGGAGGGCAAGACACAAAAGGTCATTGCAAAAGAGGCTGGCTGTTCACAGAGCTCTGTGTCCAAGCACATTAATAGAGAGGCGAAGGGAAGAAAAAGATGTGGTAGAAAAAAGTGTACAAGCAATAGGGATAACCGCACCCTGGAGAGGATTGTGAAACAAAACCCATTCAAAAATGTGGAGGAGATTCACAAAGAGTGGACTGCAGCTGGAGTCAGTGCTTCAAGAACCACTACGCACAGACGTATGCAAGACATGGGTTTCAGCTGTCGCATTCCTTGTGTCAAGCCACTCTTGAACAACAGACAGCGTCTCGCCTGGGCTAAAGACAAAAAGGACTGGACTGCTGCTGAGTGGTCCAAAGTGTTCTTTGATGAAAGTAAATTTTGCATTTCCTTTGGAAATCAGGGTCCCAGAGTCTGGAGGAAGAGAGGAGAGGCACACAATCCACGTTGCTTGAGATCCAGTGTAAAGTTTCCACAGTCAGTGATGGTTTGGGGTGCCATGTCATCTGCTGGTGTTGGTACACTGTGTTTTCTGAGGTCCAAGGTCAACGCAGCCGTATACCAGGAAGTTTTAGAGCACTTCACGCTTCCTGCTGCTGACCAACTTTATGGAGATGCAGATTTCATTTTCCAACAGGACTTGGCACCTGCACACAGTGCCAAAGCTACCAGTACCTGGTTTAAGGACCATGGTATCCCGGTTCTTAATTGGCCAGCAAACTCGCCTGACCTTAACCCCATGTATTGTGAAGAGGAAGATGCGATATGCCAGACCCAACAATGCAGAAGAGCTGAAGGCCACTATCAAAGCAACCTGGGCTCTTATAACACCTGAGCAGTACCACAGACTGATCGACTGACTCCATGCCATGCCGCATTGCTGCAGTAATTCAGGCAAAAGGAGCCCCAACTAAGTATTGAGTGCTGTACATGCTCATACTTTTCATGTTCATACTTTTCAGTTGGCCAAGATTTCTAAAAATCCTTTCTTTGTATTGGTCTTAAGTAATATTCTAATTTTCTGAGATACTGAATTTGGGATTTTCCTTAGTTGTCAGTTATAATCATCGAAATTAAAAGAAATAAACATTTGAAATATATCAGTCTGTGTGTAATGAATGAATATTATATACAAGTTTCACTTTTTGAATGGAATTAGTGAAATAAATCAACTTTTTGATGATATTCTAATTATATGACCAGCACCTGTATATATAGTATCATTTTGACAACAATTATCATGATTTGTTTTGACCTGCATCGTTTACTATTTGTGGATTGCGAATTCTGCCACTGCCTGCTCCACTTTATCATGGATGTATTTGACATCCACCAAAATACACTGCTCAAAAAAAAAGGAACACTAAGAAAACACATCAGATTTCAATGGGGAAAAATATCATGCTGGATATCTATACTGATATGGACTGGGCAATGTGTTGTGGGCGAAAGGATGCCACATCGTTTGATGGAAATGAAAATAATCAACCTACAGAGGACTGAATTCAAAGACACCCCGAAAATCAAAGTGAAAAAATGATGCAGCAGGCTAGTCCATTTTGCTGAAATTTCATTGCAGCAACTCAAAATGGTACTAAGTAGTTTGTATGGCCCCCACGTGCTTGTATGCATGCCTGACAACTTTGGGGAGACGACGGATGGTATTTCCTCCCAGATCTGGACCAGGGCATCACTGAGCTCCTGGACAGTCTGAGGTGCAACCTGGCGGCATCAGATGCTAAATTTTCTATATGCCTAAATGAATACATGATGTTAGCTAACTACATGATTTGTATTATCTTAGAACTGTACATTTCTGAAATATGGACATTACTTGGACACAGTCACTTCTGATAGCAGATTGCTCTAAATTGTAATGTAGAAACCTGCAGAGTAAATTTACATGTACATTTAAATTCTCCAGAAACACATGAAAGTAAGTGGCTGGTGAAGTGAGAGAACAATAGACTAAACTGTGTATCTGATATGAAATAGGTCGACTCTCACATTCCAATCTTTAAAAATATCATTCATTTCTGTAGAGGTGGACATTTTAAAAAGGATCAAAGTTCAGCTTTGAGATTGAAACCAACCCGTTTTTTCCTCAGTATCTTCTTGTTTGACTTTGAATTCTTCGTCAATCTTCATTTCTTCAATCTCCTCTTTAATAAACGCCATCTTAATAATAGTGTGTCACGTGGACCTCAGTTGCTTCACTTTTTGTGCGTGTCTAAGGAGAGATGTGGAGAATTAGAGAAAAAAACAAAACACATCCAAACTAATTCTCTGGGTGCGTCAGTGAGCTCTTTGATTCCTTGTCGAATCAAAAACACAGCACAACCAGTGTAGCCCAATTCACAAACAAATGGACTATATTTCCATTTGTTTGTGAGTTGGAAAATACTGTTTCTGGGATTGCTTATTGTTTGACAAGCATATTGTCACGCCATGTCTAAAATCGAATACTTCCCTACTATATGGTATCTAAAAAACAGTAGACGCAGTTCTCTCATTTTAAAACGTCCCCAGATGACCAACTACTTCCGCCGAGATTTTGAAGTGCATACGATGGACACTTTACCATCCCATGAGGCCACAGGAGAGGATTCATTAATGTAAGTGAAGCAATGCAACGGACGCTGGTAGGTCACGTGTTAATGACAACATGGCAAATTTATTAAGTTCGAATTTCATTCATACTACTACACACATTCATACTATATAGAGCATACTTTTTTAACGGTCATAAAGTACATTCAAATTCAAATGTAGTACCTACTTCTATCACACATGAAAAGACTATAGATATACAAAGACGGTTCACTCCTATTACTTATGAATGGGAGAAACTGAAAGGCAGAATATGGTGGAATAGGTCCCGCCTTCTAAGTAAAAGAGCCGAGTGTAGCTGCCGTTAGAAACGCCTTTTTCTATAGAAACTTGAGACTCGTGCTTAGGACTGCACATGCACATTGGCTGGACTAGCCTGAAAAACAAGCTTTTTTTAACAATATTTGAGCATAAGAAACAACATTTATTGGACAGTTAATGTCAGATTTCGTTGCTGATTTGAAAAATGTTATTTCATTGTAAGTTTGGCAAGCAGTTTTTGAGATTTCAGGATTCCCCATTCAGACAGATAGGACTTGGTCTTAGATGCCTGAAATAGCTGTCCGGAGGCATTGCAAATATGGCCGTCGAGTGAACAGACTTTCCTTGGACTTGACGCAGACCCTAGTGAGTTGCCTTGTCCAAATACCCACACTTGCAGTCTTGGCCACTTGAGAGCGAGTGCACACGACAGGAAGTAAGTGCGCAAGACTGTCCCATGTCTTAAAAATGCCCAAGTGCAGTGCCCTTAATGCACACTAAACCCACACTATCTTGAAAACCTCTTCGGAGTGGTATTCGAGGCTAAGCGTATCCCATCAGGCATTATGTTTGGGAACTCACATGCCCCCTTACATGACTGTAAGTTAAATTAATTAAAAATTACATATAATTTGGTAGTAAAATATAAAGTGTTGCACATTTTATTGATGCAAAGATGAGTAGGATATGTGTATTTTGTACATCATTTGTAACTGCTTTTTTTATCACTTTAAGAAGCACCACTATTTTAAAATTGTGTCTTCTGTTAGTTACATATCGACCACTGAACAGACATTTGAAAGTGTGTTTTAAAATGCAAAGTATTGAAAATAATAATAATTTAAAAAAAGAAGCTCTGTAAACGCTTGCATTTTTCGCAACACTAAGTGTGTCCCATCGGGTAATCAAATTACACACACATATGCAGTCTTCTCGCCCACTTGAACACTTTAGCCAAATACAGGAAATACGTCATGTAAGTAGACAAGTGGTCAAGTGCAAAGACCTTAAGTGTGGGTATTTGGACATAGCATAAGTGTATAAATTAAGTATACTTTAGGCTTAGGACAGATAGGTAGATTGATCTAGAAATAGATGGCGGTGGTTAAAGGGTTAGTTCACCCAAAAATGTTCCCTCATGTCGTTCCACACCTGTAAGACGGAACACAATGAGATATTTTTGATAAAATCCGATGGCTCAGTGAGGCCCCTATTGCCAGCAAGATAATTAACACTTTCAGATACCCAGAAAGGTAGTAAAAACATATATAAAACAGTTCATGTGAGTACAATGGTTCTACCTTAATATTATAAAGATAAAAATATCCAGCGATGGCCGATTTCAAAACACTGCTTCTGAGCTTTACAAATCTTTTGTTTCGAATCAGTGATTCGGATCGCGTATCAAACTGCTAAACTGCTGAAATCACATGTTGTTGTTGTTGTTTTTTTGTTTTTTTGCTGCACAAAAAGTATTCTCGTTGTTTAAAGGGGGGTATCATACACAGTTTCTGCCAATCTCATGTTAATCTTGAGTACCTATAGAGTAGTAGTGCATCCTTCATATCTCCAAAAAGTCTTTAGTTTTATCATAATTATAAAAGATACATACGCTGTACCGAGTATTTCCGAAAACAGCCGAGCGCCTGGAGGCGTGTCCTGTGAGCGGAGCTAGAGTCACGAGTACGGCAGCTTTTGTGTAGAGATCAT
This sequence comes from Elopichthys bambusa, assembly GCA_037101425.1. Lineage (NCBI taxonomy): Eukaryota > Metazoa > Chordata > Actinopteri > Cypriniformes > Xenocyprididae > Elopichthys > Elopichthys bambusa. The sequence goes on from CM074454.1 coordinate 22,413,841, forward strand.
CTACAAGCTATCAATAGTCAGCTAAACAACTGTATTTAAACACACAATACACCATCGCATTATCCATGGATAACTTTTGAATCACTATAATGAATATAGCGTATGAATGATGAATAAATTTACATTATATGTACTTAGGCGCCTATTGCCAACAGACATTTGAAGCAGTTTTACTCACCACCTGTGCTTCCGACTCATGACCGGGATCATTATCGCTGTGACCGCTCCATCTTTCAGTTTCAAACGATCTGTAAATCCAATGTAGAACTGGGCCTTGTTTATGAAACCATAAGCGCCGATCCTGAGGGCTCGAGCAGCCACGGAAAAACACGAGATATTCTCCATTCATTTTAACCAATAAAAAAGTGATTGAAACTATCAGTTTCTATGGTTAATTTAATAACAAATATCGAGAGCGCATCAATGTAATGCATGAGAACAAATCTCTCAGCTCCAATGAACACTGGGTTCTTTGGGAAGCAAGGTTATCTTTCCCTCACAACCAAAAACACACTTCTTTGGTGACATTGTTGATTTCGTGCAGTCCTGTGACCTGTGCAGCGCTGCTGATGACTTCCGTAAACCCGAATGCGTGTTGATGGGCGTGCTTTTGCGCTTTCGCTCAGGTCCACGTGTGCACGCGCGCCCTTTCGGGAGAAGTGCCCGTACCGTACAAGGAATTTCGCTCCCGTTTACGTCACTCAGGCCGATACTCGGGAAAAAAAAAAACTGAATCATGTGAGGTTTTTTGGAACAGAAATCATACGTCCAACTCATGTTTTGAAACTTTGGCCATGTTTAGCATGAGAGTCTAACTCTTTAACAGTGTAAACAAGTCAGAATACATGAAATAACATTATACCCCCCTTTTAATAATATAAAGGTAGAACCACTGAACTCACATGAACTGTTTTAAATATGTTTTTAGTACCTTTCTGGATCTTGACAGTGACATTGCTGTCAATGCAGGCCTCACTGAGCCATCGGATTTCATCAAAAATATCTTAATTTCTGTTCCGAAGGTCTTACGGGTGTAGAACGACATGAGGGTGAGTAAAAAATGACATTATTTTCATTTTTGGGTGAACTAACCCTTTAAGGGATTCTGTGTGGTTGCTAAAGTGTTGCTGAGATATTGCTACATCATGCCAAACTGATCCAGTCTTATTGCTTTGCTAACATTAGAAAGAAAAGCCAAAATATAAATTCTATACATTTTTTTTCATTGTTGTCTTAACCTTGCACTAAATATTTTGATTTAAGTAGCCTACATAATAGACTATAAAACAATCTATAAAGTTTAATAGTCTATATTTAGTAATCTATAGTGTTTAATATGCAATGTCTTGATGTGGTGGAGTTTTACATTTTGTTGCTTACTTTTAAATACGTTCAAGCAGTACAGGATACATGATGGTGGTGTGCTAATGTAACTTCTGCATATTAATGGACACGATTGTGTATGTTAGGCCATAAATCCACAGGAACTATTATTGCTTGTTTTGGTGTTGGCACCCCTAACAGTCCTCATGCCACTATATAAATAACTTTCCACATCTGGCACAGCCGTGCTTTCATGACAACATTATTTGTAAAAGCTGTAAAGTGTTTTTCCCCTCAGTGTTTTGACCAGCAGGTGTCGTCCGCGTGAGGCGATTTAAAGCGTTTAGAAACAGTGAATCATTATGCGACTCAATCTGTTTAAAAGCTCAGTTTGTTCCGTCATTACTTATCAGTGACTGAACCCGTGTTTAAGATAAACTGATTCATAATACAGAGAGCGAAACGAGACGCACGTTTTCTGTTAGATATGCGTTTTATCCATAAAATATCGTTCCCTAAAGTTAAATAAGGGGGCGATAGAGCCAGACAATGTTACATTCAATAATAATTTATTTATTTTACATCTCTTGTAAAAACTATAAAATATACTTAACGGTTTTCAATCGATTTCAAAGCAAACATTTGTTAAAAACACAAACCTTTCTTTGGCGATTCACGGGCGCAGGAACACGGCGCAGCCTTATGACGTCACATCGTCACACCAAAATAAAAGCCCTGTTCAACGCTCAAATCTCAAGTGTAAAGACATTTACATAAAACACACACACACACAAAATAAATATTATACATAAAAATTGTATGAATCATATATATATATATATATATATATATATATATATATATATATTTGGCCGATGCACGTCACATCACTAGACTAAACTAAAAGTCCCAATCACACGCTACTGTCTAAAATCTCAAAAGTGCATAGGAAATGACATACAAATATATTTAATATTAAAAGAAAATATTCAAAATATGAAGAACCACTAATGATACAGGATGAGATTCACTAATGAAACGGAGTCTATGAGGCAAAACGGTAATGCAGAAACCATTTACCAAATATCACATTTTAACTTGTAAACCACATTTGTCACTATTTGGATTTTAACACTAACATAAAAGTGAGATCATATATACGTCAATATTTATTAGCATTTCAATAAAAATGTTAAGTAAAAATGTAATTCATTTAATAACGTAATACAGTATGGATAAAAAAGTGAAGATTGATCAAAAACTATGAACTGATTTCATTAAAAATCTATGAAATACTCTTTTCTTGTGACAGGCATGGAGACCTGGAGGGCAAAACATTTATAGAATTGCAGTACAGACCTGCCAGTTTTCCATTTGTTACAATATTTAGAAAAAAATTCCACTTGTGATTCATATACAGCACTCGCCGCAATACTTCAGTCACTAAAAAAAACAGTGGGACAATCTAAAATGCTTCAAAAATGCCGTAAGTGGCTTAATGTACTGTGATATTAAAGATCAGTTAAAAAATGTAAGCAAGTCTTGTCTGGTACCCCCCAGACACACCCCACACACACACACACGTATGCGCTTTAGTTTTCGATATCTTTGTGGGGACTCTCCAAAAACAATGATTTTTAGACTGTACAAAATGTATTATCTATACCCTAACCCTACCCCTACCCATCACAGAAACCTTTTTGCATTAACATATGGACTGGGCTATGGCTCAGTTTTGGAGGTTCTGGTTAAAGACTGGTGTTAATATGGTTTACATACGGTTCAGAATCGGTAGCAACATTAAAACCTGTTCTGGCCCAGTTCAGGGCTAGTTATGGGTTATTAAATGGCTGAGACTTGGGCCAGTTATGGCCTGTGTGTGGCTCTTGTTTTTAATCAAGATCTGGGCCACCCCAGAGCCGTCATTCTTTGCTGTATGTGGACAGAGGGAGAAGTGATTATGTGGACCGGAGCTGGGCCAAAAACAAAATTGCTATGTGGGAAGCTTTAAAACAAAATGGGTTCAATGTCATAAAGATCTCTCATTATGAAGACTGTACAGAGTATGAGCAATTGTAATGCTATCATTGCTGTCATGTACCTTTAAAAAAGATGTATAAAATCCATTTAATGTTAAAAAAAAGATTTCCATCTCAGAGGATCAGTTCAAGAGGATCATGACATGCTGCTTTCATGCACAACTATGTAATATTCTTAAAAAACAATTTTTTAATAATGTTTGAACAAATGGTGATGTCAGTTTTCAAAGGCCAGACATCACTTTTGGTCACTACTGTATTTACACATTTGATATGCAATAATAGTGACAAAAGTATCATTATACTAAATATAGTATAATGCTACAATAATATGTAATCAACATGTATGCACACACTTATACTTTTGAGAAACTCAACTTTAAACTTGGATATTAAAACAAAACAGTGAGATAGGGCCATAAAACATTCTACACAATTTTTTTTACTGGATTTTGTAGACTAGTGTTTTGTGAAAACCATACATGCTCTGCATCATGAATTCACAGTATTCATAAGACAAGCAAAAAGTACCCGGATGACCTACAACTATTGCTGAGATTCTGAAGTGTGCCTCCAATAAACACTTTACTATCCCATGAGGCCACAGGAGAGGATTTGTTAATGATAGTGAAGCAACACAACTGATGCCGTAGGTGACATGACAGTAAAACATGGCGGTTGTAGTATGTCTAAATTTCATTTATACTATATAGAACATCCTTTTTTAACGGTCATAAAGCAATTTTCAAACCAAATGTAGTATCTACAATACAGAATGTGATTTCCGACATAGCTCAGGGGCCGTATTCATAAAACATCTTAAGGCTAAAAGTAGCTCATAAATCGCCAATTTAGGAGAAACTCTTAAAAATAATGGGCGTGTCAGTCCTAAATTTTTGCTCTAAGAGTATTTCACAAAGCATTTTAGCGCTAAAACTAGCTCCTAAATCTGTGAAACGTTAGGAGTAGTCAAGAGGACTCTTAAGTCACTAAGACCAAATCACAAACAATCCTAATCCAATCCTAATTTTTCTTCATAAATGCAATACATTTTGATTTATAGATTTGAATCTACAATGAGACGGCAAAAATAAATCTTTAATAAATAAATAAATATTGTCCGATTACCTGTGGCAGTGGTTTTCAGTGGTTTTTACACTTACAAATGATTGAATAGAGTAAAAAAAAAATAATGAATAAGTGTATTTGGTGTACTGTCCAAAAGGATCGAGTGCTCCTAGCTTGGAATTTAGCCCAAACCCAAAGTTCTCCCCATATCCATGGGTTTTATTATATTATTATTCATTTATAAAAATGTTTTGTATTTTGTTTTGTATTTTTTATTTTTATATTGTATGTTGTATTAGCACTCCTGTAGCACTTTAAATATTTGTTTTATACCATATTGCAGAGGCTTGTTTACTGGAGGTATACAGGGATTTTTATTTTTTGTGATATTGCAGAGGTTTATTTTTCATTTTATATGAAGTGTACAGTTGTACAGTTTAATTTTTGCATCTTCATGTTCCTTTAAATATCCTTTATAAAAGCTTTACGAGGCATAAATCGTCCTCACTTTAGATGAGCTCACAAAAATAGTTAACTGACAACTACTAAATGTTTTATAACTACCTGAATTAATCATGAATTACAGTAGGAATACGTGTTAATAAAGCATTTATTAACACACTATTACTATATGTCTAAATAATAAGATGTATAGACGTACATTTAAATAGTTTATTAATCAATTACTTATCCTTTCTAAATGATCTTATGAAGCACTGACAACTCCTAAATAACTGGTTTGTAAATAATGTAATAATTTAGAAATGATGAATTTAACTGTATTTTCATACTTTATTAAACACATTATAGATATGCTTATAAATCAAGAATAAAGCATTTATAGCTGTATTTATAAACTGCTTACGAATGTCTATTAATGCTTTATAAATGATGAATTGACTATTTATTAATGCTTAACTAATGCTTCATAGCGTGCAGTTATTATAAAGTGTTACCACTAATTTTAGTGTTGGATTTAAATGCCTTTTAACCTTTATGTAAAAAGTGTCTAAAGGTCTTCTCTGGATTATGTTTTGTGTCATTAGCTGTAAAGTGAATGAAACTGTAAAAAAGAGAGACAGAGAGAGAAGTGCTATAGATGTAAGTGAACTGTAAATTATTGAAACTATTCAAAACTAAGCTTAAGCATGGTGAAATCAAACTGATTAAGAGATGATCAAGTCAGTTACAAGACATTTTGAGGACCACATATTAAATGAAGTTCAGTTTTGTAGCGGTTTAACGTATCCTAACGAGGCACTGGTTATGTCGGGGTTCTCACATGTGTGACCAAAATACAGCTGTAGAAATAAAATAAAATTGACTAAAAACATTGTCATTTAGATCATTTATTTTTAAATAATATATTTCAAAATAACAAAAAAGATGTTACAAATAATGCAAAGAAAACAAGTTCCCGTAGGTCCCGTTGAACCTTACTTCATCTTCAGAACAATATTTAAGATATTTTTGATAAAATCCAATGGCTCAGTGAGTCCTCCATTGCCAGCAAGATACTTAACGCTTTCAGATGCCCAGAAATCTACTAAAGACTTCAAAACACTGCTTCATTAAACTTACAAATCTTTTGTTTCGAATCAGTGGTTTGGAACATGTATCAAACTGCTAAAGTGACGGCCCCCAGTGGTGAACCATTGAAATTTCAAAACAAACACTTATGACGTAACGAAGCCTTGTTTACTGAAATCACATGACTGGCACAAGCTCCGAATCAGCAGTGTTTTGAAATCACCCATCACTAGATATTGTTGAATAAAGTCGTTATTTTGTTTTGTTTTTTTGCGCACAAAAAGTATTCTCGTTCATAACGTTAACGTTGAACCACTGTAGTCACATGAAATGTTTTAAATATGTCTTTAGTAGCTTTCTGGGTATCTGAAAGTGTAAATTATCTTGTGGGAAATGCATGCCTCATTGAGCCATCGGATTTTATCAAAAATATCCCTTTGAAACTCATTCCACACAAAGAGGGTCTCAAATCTACATCTTTTCAGGATGTATCTGTAAGTATGATGGGAAAAGAAATGTTTATTACACTAAGCAAAATTAAATTCTTCTCACAAAGTCAATGCGCAAGTGATTTTTGAAACTGTTCTATTTTGCAAACCTCTTTCCACACTGAGGAACCTTGCAAATTAGTTCCAGAATGAGTTTGCAAATGCCTTTTCAGGTCTCTTTGATATGTGAAACTCTTTTCACACTGAAGACAGGTGAAAGGTTTCTCTCCAGTGTGAATTCTCATGTGAATGTTAAGGTTTCCTTTTTGAGTAAAACTTATTCCACACTGTTGACAGGTGAAAGGGCTCTCTCCAGTGTGAACTCTCATGTGAACTTTAAGGTTTCCTTTTCGACTGAAACTTTTTCCACACTGTTGGCAGGAGAAAGGGTTCTCTCCAGTGTGAATTCTAATGTGCGCATTAAGGTTTCCATGCTGATCAAAACTCTTTCCACATTGAGGGCATGTGAAAGGCTTTTCTCCAGTGTGAATCCTCATGTGGGCATTAAGAGTTGGTCTATGTGTAAAACTCCTTCCACAATGAGGACATGTGTAAGGCTTCACTCCCGTATGAATTCTCATGTGGCTTTTAAGGCTTCCTTTTCTGTTGAAATCTCTTCCACAATAATTGCAGGTAAAAGGCTTCTCTCCAGTGTGAATGCTCATGTGGTAATTGAGGTTTTCTTTTCTGTTGAAACATTTTCCACACTGTTGGCAGGTGAAAGAGCTCTCTTCACTGTGAATTCTCATGTGGACTTTAAGCTTTCCATGTTGTCTGAAACTCTTTCCACACTGAAAGCAGGTGAAATGACTTCTAGTTCCTGCCTTTTTAGATCTTTTTTGTGACAAAGTCATGTCAGTCGGTGAGCAACTATAAGCTTTTGTTATGAAATCATGAGGTTTCTCATACTGATCGTTCTCTTCCTTTTCATTCAGTTCTTGCCTCTCCTCTTTCGGTGCAATCAGGCCTAAAGTGAAAAGAGACAAATACAAGTATTCTTATATTGTCAACTCTTCAATTTCTTTAGGCACACATACCAAAAACATCTTGGATATGTATGTAACAGGATGCTGCATCTGTAGCTGATGCCCCCAGGTTTGATGATAGTCTGAAGTCTGAATATAATCAACACCCAACACAATTGTACCCAAACACACAAATGAACTTGATGAAATTACTAGCATGTGGGCACTATTTTCTCTAGTACACTAGAAACTGTTGCACCCACCCAGATTAATAAAGGTATTGCCCCATAGTACAACAGTATTATCCACGCTCTCAAGAAAGAAATTCATAACCTAGAGCGCAAATGGAAACTCATTTACATGACTTTTAAAACTGTGTGGAAAGACGGTATGTCCCGCTATAAAAAGCTTGTTACTTCCTCTCTTGTTTGAAATTGTCATCAAAATAGTATTTTGATCATGTTTTAAATTAATAAAGTTCAAAAACACCTGCATTAAATTATACTAGCAGGTTTATTGCTGCATCAAATAATTTCGAATGAACATGGATTGGATCCATTAAACATTCAGCAGGTCAACATAAATACAACAGAATAAAGATACATATGAAATAAACAGTGCTTTTTAAGTAGGTTTAATAGTTTTCAGGTAAAGAAAAAGTAAACAAATGTAAAATAACACTGCATATTCATCACTGTATAAATTAAATGCATATTAATCCTTTATTGTAACTGACTTTATTATAATTAATCTTCTAATTCGTTTTTGTATACATTTTAATACTTTTTGTAAGTTTAAATATGTATGAGATTTGCACTAACTCCTTTACTAAGGCAGGACTCTTATTTTGACGGGTTTTCTAGTCTATGGAGCGATAGGGGTAATTAAACGGACACAATAAAACATCAAATATGTGTATTATCTTAGAACTGTACATTGCTGAAATATGGATATTACTTGGACACTCTTCTGATACCAGATTGCTAATTGCTAAATCGTAATGTAGTAACCTGCAGATTTACATCACGTAAATTCAGATTCTCCCCAAACACATTAAAGTAAGTGGCTGGTGAAGTGAGAGAAGAATAGAGTAAACTGTAGTACCTATACAATGTGCATCTGATACAGGGGGCGTAGCCAGCGGACACAGGCCCGCCCACTATATGAATAGGCCCACCCAGTCGTTACAGAAATATTTTATTTATTAAAGTACTGTTATTTCATTGCGTTTTATAGAATTACAAACATGACTGTGCCATCTCCAATCTTAAAACAAATAAAATGTGGTGAATTTGAGTCACATCTGTGTTGGGTTTTCCTGCCTGAGCCATTTAGCGCCTGTTCATTTGTGTTTTTAGCATCCCATTGTACTTTACAGTTATGTGTTAGCTAGCAGCAATGTCTAAACAAAATTCTATTAAAAATATTTTCAAAAAACCTTGTGTTGACCCAAAAGAGAACTCCTCCACCAGCCCCTACAGGACAACAGATGATGCTAACATTAGGCCTACCTCAGGAACTAACATTATTTCAGACAAGGTTGACGCAACAACAACAACGGATCTACTTGATTCCGAACCATTAGTTAATACGCAATATTCAGCTGACAACAATTCATCTGTAGCTGGTCCTTCACTGGAGTGCCACCAATCAACTCAGCAGCCCATCCCACCACAGGATTATGGCCCAGTGGATGTAGGATCTGCATGTGGAAATGACCGTGCAGGTAGGCCACTGTCGCAAGGCCTGCCTTCAGATCTGTCTGAAATACATGAAAAGGCAACCCAACCACATCTCAAAAAACGTACAGACAGAGTGATATCTGGCAAGGCATGGGGCTTCTCAAGCAGATGGTATGATGAATTTAAGTGGCTATAATACAGCCGGACAATGTTTTGCAAGGCGTGCTGCCACTTCACTGGCAGCCAAACTGAGTACTCTTCATGCAACAAGGACAGTTTTGAATCAATTGCATGGGAATATGTTTGTACAAAGACATAAAGAACATTTAAAAGTTGTGCTCGACGTAGTAATGCTGTGTGCAAAACAAGATATTGCTCTCAGAGGACACAGAGAAAGTGGCGACTCCCTTAACAAAGGGAACTTTCTGGAAATTTTTGTCCAAATATGACCCGGCCATCCAGGCGGGGCTTAAAGATCTTCTGTGCAATTCAACACTCATGAGCCCTGACATGCAGAACTGGCAGATGAGTACAAAGATATGTCAAAACTAGAACTCATAGTGTGCGTATGCTACTTTCATGCGGGAGTCATTAAGGAAAGGGCGATTGGATTCATGAACCAATCTGCTGGAATATCAGAAAAAATATTACAGCTTTTGGAGCCATTGGAACTAGACCAGCTTCTGTGCGTTGGTCTGTGTTTCGACGGGGCAGCTGTCATGTCAGGGAACCGTGGAGGTATACAAGTAATCCTAAAATGAACATTTCCCAATGCCATCTATATTCATTGCTGCTCTCACAGACTAAATCTGGTTTTGTGCAAGGTGGCCTCAGCATCTGGGAATGTAGGCACATTTTCTGAAATTTTAAACTCTCTGCATACATTTACTACTAGAGCTCCGAGGCATGCTATCTTCCTGGAAATTCAGAAAGAGATTCACCCAGACTGACAACCCTTAGAGACAACCTTCAGACACCCGCTGGAGCTCCAGAGCAGGTTCAGTAAGTAAAGTGCTACAACTGCTAGATGTAATTCGGAAAATGCTAGCCCAGTGTTTTCTGAGAAAAATGGCGAGATCAAATTTGAAGCAGATTCTCTGTTGGACTAGGTTCAAACAAAGAAGTTTTTGATTTTGCTGATGACATTCGGAAGGATTGTTGAAACCACTGAATTTGCAACCAAGGGTTTGCAGAGCTCCAGACTCTCAGTCACAGACACAATCAGTCTAATTAAAAATCTCAAACTGAACTTGGTCAAATTCAGAGACAATTCCGAGGGAGATTTTCGAAAAAGTCATTAAGTTATCTTAAGAACTAATGACCAAGCATGACATTTCGGAGTAGGATGTCTCATGTAAGCAAAAGTTGCCCAGTAAGTTTTCAGATTCTGTGATCAATAAAACTGCCTTATGTGATTTATTTTTGTTAAAAGTTTTATTTGAGTTAGGGATGCACCAATACTATTTTTTAAGGACCGAGTACGAGTACCGATACTTTTTTTCTAGTACTCACCGATATCCTATACATTTATTAATTTCTCTCTCTCTCTCTATTTTTTTTTTTTTTTGGTGATGTTGCAGTTTTCCAAGCACAACACAGTGAGACTAATGAATGTAGGACAGCTTCTTTATTATTACTCTAATGAAAAAAGTAATCATTTTTGTGTGCTTGTCACAAACTTAAAGAACAAAAAATTCACAGTGTCCAATAACATTCAAAGGGCATAATTACCAATATATATAATTGTTATTATATAAAAAGAAATGTACAAATTATAAACAATACAACAAATACTATAGAAATACAAATTAAATAAACTTGTTTTTCAGATACAGTAGGTTTATTTACCATGTCTATGTTTATTTAACATATTTTGTTGTTTTACTAACATTAATGACAAATATAGGCTACGGTACCTTTTAAGACCGAATCCATGGATACTGACACATATCCTGTTTTCACCCAAATGTTTACATCCACCTAAGCCATAACCGACTGTATTTACGTGAGATACCCCACACGATGGACATTTTGACAACTATGTGTGCATTTGACCATTCAGGCGCGAGGAGAACTGATCACGCGCTGTCTGAGAAGAACTGGGAACGCGCGCAAGAGCGCTTCTAGTCTGTGTCATTTAGGCGAATCCGCCTATCCCGCCTTCACTAATCGATACCGAATTGTGATTGAAAGCATGCAGTTCGCAATGTGTGAGTTGTCATCATTAATTCTGAAGTATTTCCACTCCCGACATTGTTTCTGCTGCTGCCGCCGGCGTCTCTGTGCATGGAACAGAGTCACGTGAGTTACGTCACATGAGGTATCGGTCTTTGGTATTGGGGGTGTTTTTACGAGTACGAGTACATGATCTTGGTATCGGGCCCGATACCGATATCGGTGCATCCCTAGTTTTAATTATTAATTTAATAAACTAATTGATTAAATATTAGCTATTTTTGTCTTTCCGAAAATGTTTACATTATTAAAAACTTGATAGGCTAAAAACTGCCTTATGTGCGATTTAAATTTTTGTTACATATTTTGAGTGTTGATTATTAAATAAATTTGATAAACTAGTTGATTGATTAAATAAGCGCCATTTTCTTTTTTTCCAAATATAATTCTATTAAAAACGTACTGCCTTGTGGGATTTAAATTGTCAAACGTTTTATTTGAGTGTTGATTATTAAATAAATTAACTCATTGATTAAATTGTGCTATTTTCATTTTCCCTAAAATTTTAATTAAGTTGTTTAGGTAAAATTAATCAAATTATTTAAGAAGTCTAATATTAATTATTTATTAAAAACGTTAGTGATGAATACATGGTAAGTTTTTGTTGTTGTAGTGTATGTGTGTTTAAAAAATAAAAAAAGGGGGGGGGGGACTGTAGTTGTCTAATCTTAATATTGAGTTATTTTGCTTCTGGCTATAAGAAATGTGAAGAATGTGGCTATAGGACCCTACGTGAACGTGCCCACTCACTTTTGCCATGGCCCGGCCAAAAATAAAACTCTGCCTACACCACTGATCTGATATTTACATTTACATTTAGTCATTTAGCTGACGCTTTTCTCCAAAGCGACTTACAAATGAGAATAGTAGAAGCAGTCGAATCAACATGAGTACAATACAAAAACAGTACGTAAGTGCCGTGTCAAGTCACAGTTTCATCAGTAAAGTGCTCGTAGCAAGGTTTTTTTTTTTTTTAATAAATACACAAATAGATGGAGAAAGAATAGAAAGTTGAAAAAGAAAGAGTAAAATATAAACAAAAAGTGCTATATTACTGGGTCAAGTGTTGACGAAAAAGATATGTCTTTAGCAGTTTTTTGAAAATGGCTAAAGACTCAGCTGCTTGGATAGAGCGTGGCAGCTCATTCCACCAACCAGGAACAGACCAGGAGAGGGTCCGTGAGAGAGATTTTGTGCCCCTTTGGGATGGCACCACAAGACGCCGTTCACTTGCAGAACGCAAGCTTCTGGAGGGCGCATACGTCTGAAGTAGTGAGTTTAGGTATGGTGGTGCAGAGCCAGTGGTTGTTCTGTAGGCAAACATCAGAGCCTTGAATTGGATCTGAGCAGCTATCGAATCTTCGATTCGTTAAAGTGATACGTGTGAAATAGGTCGTCAAATTATAATTGATAGGATTATTATTGCCATGTCAAATAAAACCACTTTAATTACGACACTCATAAGACATTCTTCAAAAATATCAACTTCTGTAGAGCTGAACATTTTGATAAGGATCACATGACTGAGTTTAGCTTTGAGAATGAAACCAACCTGTTTGTTCCTCAGTATCTTCTTGTTTGACTTTGAATTCTTCTTCAATCTTCATTTCTTCACTCTCCTCTTTAATAAACGCCATATTTATAACTGTATGTCATGTGGATCTCAGCTGCTTCACCAGGAGGTTTTTTGTGTGTGTCTAAGCAGAGATGTGGAGAATTAAAGAAAGAAGAAGAAGAAAAAACAAACATCCAAACTAATTCTCTGGGTGCATCTCAATCAGCTCATTAGTCAGTGCCGTTCCTTCGCGAGTCAAAAACACAGCACAACCAGTGTAAAACCCCACACAGTCCTCATGCCACCCTATAAATAACTTTTTTTATACATCTGTTTCATGAAAACTATTAAAATTGTTTGTAAAAGCTGTAAAGTGTTTTGACCAGCAGGTGTCGTCCGCGTGAAGCGATTTAAAGCGTTTAGAAACAGTGAATCATTATGCGACTCAATCTGTTTAAAAGCTCAGTTTGTTCCGTCATTACTTATCAGTGACTGAACCCGTGTTTAAGATAAACTGATTCATAATACAGAGAGCGAAACGAGACGCTCGTTTTCTGTTAGATATGTGTTAGACGCGTTTTATCCATAAAAATATCGTTACTTAATGTTAAATAAAGAGACGACAGAGCTTACAATGTTACATTCAATAATAAGTAATTCATTTAACATATCTCTGAAAACCGTCCAGTATATTTTATAGTTTTTATATAAATTTAAAAGCAAACATTTGTTAAATACACAAACCTTTCTTCAGCCGAATCACGGGCGCAGGAAAGCGGCACAGCCTTATGACGTCACATCGTCACACCAAAATAAAAGTCCTGTTCACACGCAAAACCCACACGCAAAAAAAAAAAGTGTATAGACATTTACATAAAACACACACACAATAAACATTATAACATAAAACACATATATATGTTTGGGCGATGTTTTTTGTTTCGATGCATTTGAACCTAATAGTGTCCAGGAAAAAGCACTATTGAGCTATACAATAAACAAGGTTTGTCAATAAAATAAAAACCAAGCATATTATTCAAAAACAAATATGCAACAAATCAGTTGGTAATGTTGCATTTTTATTAACTGAACAAAATTAATTCCTTAACTTTGTAATCATGTGTGTTTTATATATATATAATATAAAATGTATTCCCTTTCAGTTACAAATTACTCCATAAAAAAAGTATTCAGTAACATAATCCAAGTACCACAATATAAAAGTAATGTAATCTGATTACTTTTGGATTACTTCCAGGTCACATAGGCCTATATAAAGAAAGAAAAAACAAGATAAATTGCATTTTTAAAGTTAATTTTAATTATTTCTTCTCAATTTCTGCAAGTTCTTAAATGTCACACGTTCCATACTTTTGAATGGGTCTCAACAATAAAATATTTTCAAAATCTGATAAATTGTCTATTGCAATATTATTATTATTGTTGTTGTTGTTTAAAAGTGACATCAGATCATAACCAAACTGAAGAAGCTCAGATCAAACATTTCTGTTCAGGTTTGTTCTGCTTTCATTTTAATGTTTAACATTTTGGTTACTTTTAAAACCTATTAAAACTAAACAATCATGTCTTATTTCCACAACTATACTATACAGACATCACAGTATGGTATTACAGATTATTTTTTAGTCCTTTGATAAAGAAAGTGTTTTCGTAGCTGGAAGGTAGAGTTTGCACTGTACAACCATGTTGTTTGCATTTTCTTCTTTGAAAACAAAATGGCAGATACATTTTATATATATTTATATATATGCACAGACTTGCTAGTGGAAAATTAAAAATTAATGACCATTCTTTCTATATAAAGTTAATACATAAATATGTCTCCGTGTTGTTATTTGATATGCTTTTAACGAAAACTGAAACTAATTAAAAACATTTCATTTGCTTAAATAAAATAACATAACTCATGAGTGCTAGGGAAAAAAAAACTAATTAGAACTAACTAGAATTCTTGCCTTCAAAACTAACTGGTATAAAAATAAAATTAAGTTTTCATACTTTTTTTTCCATTTCATTTTTGTTTCATCTGCGCCAAGCCGCTGCCGATTTTGCAAAACCAGTAAGCTGAGTTTCAGGGTACACCTAGAGCTTCTAATATAATTAATATATCGGTTTTATATGTGTATGTCAACACACAAATTATAGTTATTGTTTTATTACCTAGCTAAATTTGAAATTTGCCACCTTTACTGTCATAATCACTCACAATCTCTGTTTATGTTACCAAATGCTTTAACAATACTGGATACTGAACACATTGCTTGTTTGGCAGAATTTGTCACTGTGTGCCACACATGCTTCCATGCATCTTCTTCTCTTCGAGATACCACATGCTCCCTGAGGTTGCTCGTAAACGTGGTTGCATCAGCGAGAGTACAACTGGTGGATTAAAGGGCCTTGTGTGCAACATGCACAACACACAGAAGGTCCTTGAATAGAACAAGATATGTAATAAATTCAACCCTATTCATGTGATCATAAAGTTTTTACTGAGATGTGTTTCTAATAGGTATTAATCTTAATTCATGCATTTATTATATTGTAATCTGTTGCAGAGCTGCTGTTGTATGAAAATGCTGTCATGGTTACTGATCCTGAAAATCCCCCCATTCACCACCGGAGTTCTCTTTCCCCTGAACTCAATTTCACAGAATATTTCAGCCCCGAGCAAACCACACTCAGTTCAGGTCTTATTTTGCCGTGGCTACAATTCTGAGCGTTTATTCACTATGATCTGTCTTGTCTGATTTTGATTCTTGCTTTTCTGAAGGTGTATTACAGAAATGTCTATCTTAGGTCTTAACTTAAGATATGAGAAGTTAATTTAGGATTTTTCACAAATTTGTATTACTGAAGCAAATCTTAACTTGACTTAGGATTCTTATCCTATCCTGCAAAATCTCATCTCATCTGTAGTTAGGAAATCTTAAAGTTCGGTAGTTCTGTAATCAACTCTCAGGTCTGTTACCAAGCAACCAACGACACGCATAGGCCCTCCTGCCTCTGAAGTAAACCTAAAGTCAAAATGGAGAAACAACGGCATGCTTATAATATCAGTGTGGCAGAGATTAAACTTCTGTTGAAAAGGTAAAGCCTGTTTTATTTGCAAATTATCACCTTTCGCTCACTCACGAAGATAAGGAAATATTTTATCATCAATGCGCAGCACATCCTGGGTCCTCCAAAAGTCTCTCCACCATCAACCGTCGCTGATGTTTGTCTTGTATAATTAATAAATGTAACGGCATTCTCGAAAAAGGCTTTTGTACTGTGATTTTTACCGTTGGATTTTAAAAAGGTTTGAAGTTAGGACACCAGTGGGGTTGTCCTAAAGTTAAGACAGCTTTAAGGATTTTTTGTTGAGTTAGAATGCTTCTGTAATACCAGTTTTCTATCCATAGTTAAGATAAGATTATGCACTTAAGAAATATCATTCTGTAATAACTTTTGTCCTAAATGAGGTCCTAACTGAAATTGCCATGATTACCAAACAGATAAGATAGAATTCTAATTTTTAAATTAAGATCTTTCTGTAATACGCCCACTGGTTTATTTCTGATTCCCGCTGCCTGCCTTTTGACTCTGCCTGTCTGTGCATTACACATTCCTACTGCCTGGATGACTATGTTAACGGCTTTGCCTGTTTTGCTGTTATTAATGGCGATTCGACTCCTGCCTGTTTGTTTTCTGCTAACACGTCTATACAGTAAACCGCATATAGATCTCAACTCAAGCATGTCTGAGTCTGCGTTACAACTACATTAGATTTGTAGGTGTTCCTAACAAACTGACAAGTACGGGGGAGGTCTGACAGTTAATAATACTGGAATACACGACGTGATACTCGCAATAACCAATGAGAGTAAGCAAGTATCACTTACCGCAGTAGTTCCCAACCACTTTCCTGGAGGCCCCCCAACATTGCTCATTTTGCATCTCTCCTTTATCTGACACACCCATTTCAGGTCTTAGAGTCTCTACTAATGAACTGATGATCTGAATTAGGTGTGTTTAATTAAGGAGACATGAAAAACATGCAGTGTTGGGGGGCCTCCAGGACTGTGGTTGTGAACCCCTGACCTACCGGATGTTGCGTGCTTCTTCAGCTGAAACTTGGCAGCAGCAAACATGCCATTTCCAATCATTACCAATCAGCCCAAACTGACATTGCTCTGAAAGGTCAAAGATTAACCCGTCTGGTGATGCCCCAGCCAAGGAGCGTCAGAGTTAATTACAAATCCACAGGGGTAGTGGTACCTTTTCATTTGGCAATATGCCCAAATAGCATCTGCCTCTAATTTGAGCCCCCTCTTCATAGCCACTGTCTGACGGGTGCCTTGCAGTGTCCGGTTAGCCAGACCTTCTTCAGAGTTTTCTCGAATGGTCAAAGATTAACCCTTCTGGTGATGCCCCAGCCAAGGAGCGTCAGAGTTAATTACAAATCCACAGGAATAGTGGTACATTTTCATTTGGCAATATCCCCAAATAGCATCTGTCTCTAATTCGAGCCCCCTCTTCATAGTCACGGTCTGACGGGTCCCTTGCAGTGTCCGGTTAACTAGACCTTCTTTAGAGTTTTCTCGAACCTGGCAGATATTTCTGAAACGTGAGGCAGTCAATCTACACCTCCTTAGCTGATGCCATTCAGTACATGAACTTTGGTCTCTGGTAGCACATTTAAAATTTGTGCGCCATGTCTCAGGTGACATCCAGACCCCTATGGTGTAGCTGTTGTGGTTTAGTACAGACAAACATGCAACTGGATGGCTGTAGGTGGTAATTCTGAAGAGGCACAGATGGACGTGGTGGGGCAGCATGAAAGGGCAGGTTTCTCTTTGCTGTTGAACCTTGCCAAGGGCAGAGTCAACCATGGGAATTTCACAGCTGATGTCCATGCTGCAGATCATCAGTGCCTCAGCTGTAGAGAAATCTTTATACACCTCTGTCACTTGGTAAGTAACAATATATTGATTAGCAATATACGAAATATAATAATATTTAGGGGTTTCCCCCAATAGCAAGCAACTGGCAACAAAACTTCTACCTCATTGGCCCTGGGACTGCGCCATCAAGCTAGTGCCTGGTGCCATACTAACCAAAGGTAGAATTTATCCACTATCAATCCCGGAGACACAGGCCATGGATGAATACATCAAGGAGGCGTTAAACAAGGCTTCATCTAACCATCTACTTTCCCTGCCACTTCCAGCTTCTTCTTCATGGCAAAAAAAGAATGGAGGCTTGTGGCCGTGCATCAATTACAGAGCCCTGAATGATCAAACCATTAAGTACCACTATCCCCTCCCCTTGGTTCCCATGGCCCTGGAACATTTTCAGTGGATTCATGGATGAGGTGTTCTGGGAAATGCTCCAGAGATTTGTCATTATCTACATCAGTGGTTCCCAACCACATTCCTGGAAGCCCCGCAACACTGCACATTTTGCATGTCTCCATTTGATCAAGCAAACCTGAATCAGGTCATCAGCTCATTAGCAAAGACTACAAGAACAGAAATGTGTCAGACAAAGGAGACATGGTAAATGTGCAGTGTTGGGGGGCCTCCAGGAATGTGGTTGGGAACCACTGATCTACATCAATGATATCCTCATCTGCTCCCGGAACCTGGCCGAACATCGTGCAGGTCCTTCAACATCACAGAGACTACCAACTCTACCTCATGTTGGAGAAAAGAGTTTTTATCTCCCATCCATCCACTTCCTGGGTTACATCATCAACAGATGTGGCATCCAGATGGACCAGGGGAAGGTTCATGTTGTTAGAAACTGGCCACAACCCACTACCATAAAAGTGGGTTTTTTACTTATTTTTTTAAGGTATTTATGATTCATTGATACAAGATGTGTTTACACATGTAAACACATTAATCCTTTAATATAATTTAATATAATTAAAGCCTGATTTAAATATATGTTTCATAGGTTATAGAACTACGGGCCCTTTGCGACTTTTTTCAGTATTTATTTCAGGTATCAGTCAACAGGAGACTCATTTAGATTAATAGCTTTTAGCTACAGGGTGGGTTGCTGCACATGTGGCAAGGGTGGTGAAAGAAGTGTGTGTGGCAATATGGTCTGTCATATATGCCCTTCCCTGAACAACACCACTGGAAGAGGATCGCTGAAGATATGGAACTTCCCCAAGTGCCTGGGAGCAATTGATGGGAAGCATGTGCAATACAGGCCCCATCATCAACAGGGTCCATGTATTTTAATTACAAAGGGAGTTTTTCCATTGTTCTCCTAGCAGTAGTTTTTACCTGATACCTTTTCCGGATGGTGGATGTGGGGGCATACAGGAAAAGCAGTAATGATAGGACCCTCTGTACCACATGTTGTGGATGACAAGGCTTTTCTTCGGCACCTTCTCCGACCCTACCCAGGAAAACACCTCGACAGACAGAAGCGTGTGTTCAATTACTGTCTTTCCCTTACATGGAGGATGATGGAGTGCACATTTGGGATCCTTGCTTTCCAATGGAAACTCTACCACAGAGTACTTGGTGTCTCATCAAAAGTGGCAGTTGCAGTGGTGAAGGCCACTTACATCCTTCACAATTTCATACGCTTTGCAAATGCTGATGTAGTATGTTTAGTATTAGTTGTGCCCCCCTGCCATCGGTGCCACAGTTTGACATACAGGCCATCCAGTGAGTAGGCAGCAACAATGCCTCTAGGGAAGAATTGGAAATTAGGCAAAGGTACACCACCTACTTCTCCTCTCCAGAAGTCGCACCACCATCAGGACCAGTGCCATCAGTAACATCAGTGCCACCACCAATTGCATCAAAAAGGCTCTTTTAAGAGCCACTCATAACCTTAGAAAGTTTGGGTTTGGGTCAGGGACTGTGTACTCTCAACCGATGTCTGTGGGGGACAAATCAGAAAATGAATTTTAAAAATGAATACCAATATACTGATAAAGCACACTACTACTACTAATAGTAATTACTTCTGTGTCGAGGGGGGCATGGTTCAGCGAAGTCTGCAGCGGGAGAGAGAGTTGGGAGACGAGCGGTGAGTAAGTGGGTTAAGCGCAAATAACAAACACCTGTGTCTTGTTACAGTAATTGGCGTGGAGAGACCGCATAAAAGATCAAGAGAATCAGAACCGGGGACAGAGAGACCGACTGCTGACTGGTGGAGTCCTGTGGAACCCTGTACGTCTGGAGAGCTGAAGTTTATGTTATTGATATTTATGTGATTTTGAGCGCGACGTTTTGTTTGAGTGAGAAAACATTAATAAAGCCACCAGCAGCAGTCACGCCGACCCTGTCCTCTTCTTTCCTTATTCTAAGAACATTGTTACAACTTCCTTTGACATAAATAATAATAATTCCTTTCCTTTTAACATGTCAATCCAACAATTCTTTGAACAGATATAGTAGCACTTACAGTATTACACAATTAAAACCAATGTAGCAGCACTTTAACATTAAGGTTCACGTAGTATGCTACACTACCTCTGGTGTTACCATAGACCCAAAGAAAGCCACTGGCATCTTCATCACTATTCTGCCTGAAATTGTTAGAAGTGTCCCTGTCTGTGATGTATGGATCCAAGAAGTTGAGTATGAACATATACTTCCACCTCTGACTACCTCCTGTTGCCCCTGAACCTGACTTCTTTCTCTCTTTCACTTCATTTTTCTCTCTCTTGTAAGTGTCCCTCAAGTATTTTTATTTTTTACATTTGTCTACTGAAATTTGTATAAACAAAAAGATTAGAGATTTTGAGAAACAACTTAAAACAATGAGAATACTCTTATTATATTTAGAAATGTATAGGCTATTTTTGACGGTTTGCAAGCTACACTACTGATGATCCTGTCTCCCACCAATCAGCTGTCTAGATCACAGTGTAAATAACATTATTTTCATCCTACTAAGAGAAACAAGTGAAGTTGACTATTTAGTCACTAGTTTGATTTACTGACACATAGACAAAGAATATCTGACTGTACATGAATCATTACATATCAGATCAGGCATTAGAATTAACACAGTTACTTACATGTTGTTGCATTACTGTCAAGTCTGTTTGCGATTGATTGACCAAAGAATCCAGTGAAACGAATACAAATAATGCTCAACTGAGACATTGACATTGTTGAAAACAAATAACCATATCCCTAGCATTAGGATCTTTTGAAAGGGTATGTTATTTTTGTCCTGTATTGCTCTTGTCTCCTGCCATCTCACTAACACGCCAGTTGGCGGGGCTAACATTGCAATGATGAAGTAGGCGTTGATTTCTTCTGCAGAGGCGGCGTTTTACCTATCCATGTCATAGGTAGTGTTGCCAAGCTACTTTTTGGGCTACTTTTACATTGTTGCCGAGGTTGTCTCTCATGTCCACGGGTTAAAGCGACCTCAAATAACATATTTAGCCATCGTTCAAGTTTATTTTAAAGGCAATTTAAAATGAATTATTTTGCATTCAATGTGCAATTGTATTGCATTAACATTAATGAACGTTAATTTTTGTGAATAAAGCGAATCCACACGAGTAACAGAAAAGAGTAACAGTATTATTTCGCTTCATATATTGTGAATCAGTTTATGGTAAACACAAAATTCAGTCGCTAGTGCGTGGTGATGGAGAAAGATTTTTGAGAGTCAGAGTCCATTGAATCAAATGCTTCGATTCAGTGATTCTAATCGCTCGAATTATCGCACGCTGACCTGCTGAACAAAACAGTTTTAAAGGCAATGAGAACACAAGCATGTAATGACAACTTTTACAAAAAAACAAAACGCAATCAATTAAATATAATCTAAATCATTAATTATCAACTATAAACTATGTTATTAATTTTGAGCAATTTTATTTTTCAGCTAATCAGCTCATTAAAGGCCATTAAGTGTCACTCTGCACTGACTACTGAACTACTGAGCTGATTGAGATGCACCCAGAGATTTATTTTGGATTTATTTTCCTTTCTGTTAATCATTTTCATCTTAAACATGACAGTGTCCAAACACACAGAAAAACTCCTGGTGAAGCAACAGATCAACGTGACTCATTATAATAAAGATGGCGTTTATTAAAGAGGAGAGTGAAGACATGGAGATTAAAGAAGCATTCAGAGTGAAACAAGAAGATACTGAGGATCAAACAGGTTGGTTTCATTCTCAAAGCTGAACTCAGTCATTTGATCCTTATAAAAACTGATCTCTACAGATTTTGAAGAATGCCACATGAGCCATATCCATCGAATTTCTAGGCATTAATTCGGATTTAATAAAATCCCAGGCTTCATTACCCCCCCCCAAAAAAAAGAAAAAAGAAAAGACAGAATAATCCTAGTCACTTCTTCCCTTGTAGACACCCCAAATTGTTCAAAACGCAAACGTCTATCTCTGCTCAGCCACCTTAATTTTGCGATGCACATAATTTCACAAGGCCGCTCCTTCATATCTCACCTCCTCTCACTCACATCCTCGGTTCACACTTTCGAAGACCAAATCTCCTTAAACCAACCATTCTGCGACAAGCTTAGTTTATGGATTAACTTCCTAAATGAAAGGAACAGTCTGTTTTTTTCTTCAATAACCTTATCTCTCAACCCTTGAATAACAGTTATTCAGACACCGCTCCCTCCATCAGCTTCAGTGTTTTTACCAAGGGTGCTGGTTTGTGTCTCCTTGGCCCCACCAGCTTTTAGACATGCCACAGTCTTCAGCCTCCACAGCTCTGTTTGAGCTTTACCCTCTCGTTGTGGCAGCTTTCCTCTGGGGGAAAGAATGGACCGCTAATAATATTTTAGTTCATTGCGACAACGAAGCAACCGTGCATTGCATTAATAAGGCCGTTCTCACTCCCCTGCTATGAAGCCGCTTCTAAGACACCTCATTTGGATTTCAGCTTGCGATCAATTCGTTATAACAGCTAAACATGTCCCTGGGTCCAAAAACCAAATCATTGACTCCCCTTCTCGCTTTTCTTTACAGAAATTCAGGCCGCTGACTCCAGAGGCAGACCTAATCCCAACCCCAGTTCCTCACTATTCAGAGCTGACCTTCCTATAAACCACCCACTAAAACCTCTGCTCGCTCATCGCTTGGCTTCATTCTCAAAGCTGTTTCCCCTTGAACCCTACAATCATACCTGACCACATGAAGTTTTAAGTCATTCCATATCTCTCACAATTTGCCATTATCTATACAGCATCAAGAACCTCCAAGCTGGTTCCATTAGAGGCTACTCAACCCTCTATGGTACGGTGTTGCCCTCAGGCAACAAACTACCTTTTTAGACCTCACACTGCCCCTTTGTATATATATAATGTATATAAATGTACATATATAATCACCTGACATGTCTGTCCAATTAAATGAGGGGCTGAAGGGGTTGTGGCCTTTTGTTTGGGTGTGCAACAGTCCTTTCTGGAAGCAAAGCCGCATGGGACACAGTGTCACCAATTGGTAAGATAAATATCACTTTTTAACATGTTTAAATTGAAATAACTTTATATAAAAATATATGCATGTACATCAGTATGTAAAAATATACTAAAACTATGTTTTTTTGTTTGTTGCCTCAGGGCAACATTGTGCAGTTAGACCACTTTTGTTCAGGCAATATGCTGAAGTGGGGAGATGTGCTTGGATGCATAATTAAGACTATATTGTGCATTGAAGTCCTCCTGGGAAGCTCTGAAAACTAAAAGAATGGAAATTATGTGTGCAATTGATGCTTTATTGTTATTATTATGCTGACACAGAAAATAATGGGAAATGTAGTTTGGTCACTCAAACCTATCAGCTAAATGAGTAGTGTTTTCTGGCAAACTTAATCTCTCTTTTTCATTATGGTACACAATGAGTACAAACTACATTGTACTGTCAGCATACAGAAATAAATTCATCATGATCTACTGACACTTACAGGAAATGGACACAAGAACATTTTATGGGCAGAAGGAACATGATCGAGCAGTTAGGGTCATTCCTTCTGACAGGGAGGACAGTGAGCTTGAGGAGAGTCAGGAAGACTGGATCCCTGAATCAGGTTTGAGAGGCAGTTTGGAAGTCAGGGGTCAGTCAGCAAAAAAATGTGTGTGCGTGCAGGTGTATGTGTAGTATGTGCGTGGTTGTTTGCATACGTGTCAGTGTATGATAAAGGGTATATGACACATATAAGCTTCCTGCTTTCTTTTTTTTAGGAGAATGCCTGTCTGTTGACAGTGAGACTGAGTCTGAGGATGAAGATGTAGCAGAGGTTGATGTTCCACGCCTACCCTGGTGGAGAACACCCCACAATACATGTTTCAATGCTTACCCAGAATGGCAGGGCCTGCTTCCAAGATCTTATGATATCATGTCCCCCCTCGAGATGTTTTTCTCTGAAGACATTCTAGAAGTTATTGTAGAGCAGTCAAATCTATATGCAATACAATGTGATGCAAACAAGCTACTTAACCTCACTATAAAAGAATTGGAGCAGTTCCTGGGTATCGCGGTGTACATGTCATTGTTTGGTTTACCAGGCACCCGCATGTTTTGGAACAAAGCCTCCCGAGTGTCCCAAGTAGCTGACACCATGACACTGAGTAGATGGGAGGCCATCAAAAAACACTTGCATTTCAGTAACAATGAAGACAGACAGGGGGATAATGATGATCCACTCCACAAGATCTGACCACTGGTCACTCATCTAACCTCAAAGCTGACGTCAATCCCAATGAGTGAGAAGCTGGCTGTTAATGAGCAGATGGTCCCATTCAAAGGAAAGAAATAGACTAAAGCAATACCTGCCATCAAAACCAAAGAAATGGGGCTACAAGATCATCTTGGCTCTGGCTCTGATGGTGTGCCACACAACTTAGAAATCTACACAGGGAGAGTTGTACAAACCCCTGAGCTAGCAGATGTGGGAGCAAGTGGCAATGTTGTCCTCCGCCTGGCCCAGCCTATACCCAAGCGAAACTACAAGCTTTTCTTTGACAATTGGTTTACGAGTGTCCCTCTTGTGCCTACACTGGCTCAGCAGGGAATTCACTGCACTGGTACTATTCGTGGCAACAGACTACCAGGTGTCAACTTGATATGCGATGCTGGGCTGAAGAGAGCAGGACATGGATCTTTTTAACAGAAGATGGCCATAGTTGGAGAAACCACCTTGCACGTTGTAAAGTGGTACGATAATCGCTCAGTGACCCTTCTCAGTGATTACACTGGAGCTCACCCAGTCACAGAGGTTGACAGATGGGATCGCAAGGGAAAGATGATCACCAAAGTCCCCTGCCCTGCTGTGGATGCCACAGCCCATTGGATGATTATGGCTGAAAAGAAGGGGAGATGCAAGGTACCAGGGTGCAAAGGTACTCGAAAAACCAAGTACCGGAAATGTAATGTCCACCTCAGTTTTACATCCACCAGCAACTGTGTGAAACTGAGGTTTCACACAGAATAGAAAATCAGAGTGTGCTCTGTCAAAATGAGAAGCACTGATTCAAACAATAACCAATAACTTACACACACACACACACAGTCATTTTGATGTTGGTTTATATGTTAATATGAAATGTTTGATATGTTAATTATATGTTAATATGAAACATTTATACATGAGGTTTTGTAATTAACAGTAGTCTGCTTATTTGATGTTTGTGGTTGGTTGGAACCATTTGTTATTGATGTTTGTCAAAATAAAAAAAAACGCACAGACCTCCCTCCTTATCAAAGGTATTCCGAAATCTCAACCTACCTGCATGGACATCAGAAAACCAATAACTTTGGACGTGGATGTGTATCTCCACCCTTTGTTTAGGCTATCAAATACTGCACACACACTCAACGCAATGTTCATCTCAGCCTTCTTCGGTTTTCTCAGGTGCTCCGAACTCACCATAACCTCCAATTTCAACCCAAAAGTCCATCCTACAATTTCGGATCTAAAATGTTTTATTTCATAAAACAAAGCCAAACAGATCAAACCATAAAAGGCCATTTCAACTATATCTTCAATCTCCCATCACCTATTCAGCCATTCCATTGTCTCTTATCTTTCCTTCACTTCAGAAACTCACAGGCTAAATCCACATCCATGAAAGTGGATCGGATGACTCCAACCGCAGGACGATTTCTCCAGCCACTCATTTCGTATGGGGCAGCAACCACAGCAGCACAAAAAGATCTTTCCCAACAGCAAATTCAAGTGCTTGGTCAATGGTCATCTGAAGCTTTTAAGAGCTATATCAGGTCCAACCGCTTTCATTTTAGGAAAGCCCAAGAAACTAGTTAAACAAAACAAAACGTTAAAAAAGTTAATCTCGTGACTCCATTTTAAATGACTGGCAGGGCTCATCCATCCATTGTTGTGACCTGCAAGCTCCCGTCGGATGCTGTGGTGGGCCCTCCCGGTTGGGAAGACAGAATTGTTTACACCTTTTTGGCCAGCGTGGCTCGCTTATCCGATGCTGTGAGCTGCAGGCTACCGATGGAACCCAGCCTTCTGAAGCAGTGAGCTGCAGGCTCCCGTCAGATGCAGCTTTGGCTCTCTCAGATAGATGTTCGGAAATACTTACATTCCCATTCAACTGGCCAGCGTGGCTGACCCTTCCGATGCTGTTAGCTGCAGGCTCCCGTCAGTAGCTGTGTGGGCCCTTCCGGTATGTAATGAAAGTTGATTAAGCCTGCTCAGATGGCTGGTGGGGCTCAACCGTCCGATTCCTATAAACAGCAGGCTCCTGTCAGATGCCCAGACAGACGGATAGAATTACGTTCGCCCTATTCTTCTGCCGGTGGGGCTCACCCATCTGATGCCGTGAGCTGCAGGCTCCTGTTGGATGTGCATGGGCCCTCCCGGTCGGGCGTCAGAATGGCTTATAACCCGTTCGACTGACCAGCGGGGCTTACTCATCTGATGCTGAGAGCTGCAGGCTCCCAGTGGGCCCTCCTGGTTGGGCGGCTGGAATTAGGGGTTAATAAATTCCTGGCTGCTGTCCCCAGTTTATTGTGTTATGGCTCCGGTCTAGGTCAGGACACAACAATGAATGGCTCATTTTTATTTTTGTAGTTGATCTCTTGATCAATTTTTCGTGCAACAGCAGTTGGAGAGTACTAGCAATATCATAAGATAAATAAACAAAAGAACTGAAGCAAATTATCAGGGGTGAGCAAATGCCAAAATAATAAACAAACAACACTCTAACTTCCCATTAAAGAAACTAACTTCCTTGGCATCAAAATAAAGAAACCAAAATACAACGATGTAACCTCAGTCCTTGTCTACTCAAAAAAAAAAAACAGGAGAAAAAGGTGGTGGCCAAGTGGTAAAAAGCGAGAACAAAAGTGAGAGCACCCTCCAGCGAGATCCGGTGGAATTTATAGTCCAGGTCTCATCTCTGGTCCAACCATCGACAGTCTCTCATTAAGTCTTAGACCAATCCTGTTAGAGAGGAGACACAGGAACATATACACAGCAAGACAATATCTAATTGGTCAGAACTTCTCAAAGAGGTTGGACAAACACCTCCATTTAAAAATTCAGGACACAAAAGAATCAGACGAGATGAAAGATGAGACAATGAAAAGACAGAGTCAAAAATCGAGGCAGATCAAGATCAGATGAAAATGGGTTAACGGTTTCATTCAAGCCATCTAACTACTCTCGTCTCACTTCTCTTTTACTTAGTTTCCTTTCCTTTCCGCGAGAGTCTCATGTTCTAAATTAGGTTTGCCGCAGAGTTTATTCAACGACTCTGCAGACTTTGCCAGCCTCAAAATTTCAAACTTCAGTCACGTGAAACTCCACTCATCTGCCAACACACCCATATGATTGGCTTACCAAGAAAACGTCAATCCAGACATTAAAAGATTTTCGACTAATACGGGAAAGACCTGTCTCCAAGCCAAAGATGCCAACAAAGGAATCCCCATTTAAAGACACAAACGACATATGCAAATATGTACCTCCAGATTCTAGCTGAACTGGTGCATTGATAAAAAGTCTAATTAACCCTGCCTAAGAAGCGATAGAAGGGTTAAATTAATGATTGATGGTTCATTCAGATCAGGTCTTATGAAGTGCGTATATTGCAACAAACTTGGGATTTCATCATTTCACTCTTAACTCATTCTTTCCTCACTTCCGTTCTTTCTGCTACTTGTGTGTATGTGTTTGTGTTAGATATAAGTTTGTTACAATAATCAATAAAGCCTGGTTTATATTTTTAAAGAGAAGTGTCTTGTGTTATGTGCTTATGAATTTAATGTCTTAAAATGCCAAACTATGTTACCTTGATACCCAAGGTCGGAGAATTTTTTTGACATTATTATGCAACTTAAATTATCCAGTCAGAAATTCTCAAATAAAGAGAGCCCTCAAGAACAAGAAAATACGATTCCAGACACGATACCCAGTGAAACTGAAGGTATTCCTAGACAGTGGAACCAAAGTCTATAACAGCGCGACAGAGGTGTCCAGAGACCTGAGGAAAGAAGGAATCGCACTCGACTCAGCTGATCGATCTGCACCACCAAATCACCCCCTTTGGCAGTCTGTGATGGGAGAAAGAAATGAGTAAGCGCAAGCAGAATCGTCAGGCAAAAATATGTGAAAAATTAAGAAGCTACCAACACATTCCCGGACAGAAAAACGACAGCGAGTCTTCGTGAATACAGGAATTCTAGATAAGTAGAACTAAAACTAAAATCTCAAGTCTGAGTCTCAAAACGGGTTGAATGTCGATATGGTAATTTGAGCATTTAAAATATATATACTTATATATTTTATATATAAATATAAAATATGAACACATATATATACATTTTTTCTGTGATCATTTTCTGATCATCTTCCCGTAAATCCTCATAATGGGTGATTCCCCCTACTTGTAATACTAGGACATGCATAGATCGACGACAGGGGACCAAATCATTTAAAATTTTTGGGTGTTCATTTACTAAGAGAGAAAGTTATCACATTGTGATTTTAAGTTAAGAGGCCCTCACTAAAAGTGAGGACTCATCCTCTATTGAGAGGGTTATAAGTATAACTCTTACAGTAGAAATCCTTGTTTTGAAAGATTTTTTATTTTCTTTTGTGATAAATAGTTTAGCAATTGTTCTGATTCTAAATTTTGTTCTAGCTTGCATGGGTACATTCTGTCACTATACAATACCTCACAGAAGTGAGTACACCCCTCATATTTTTGTAAATATTTTACAACACTGAAGAAATGACACTTTGCTACAATGTAAAGTAATGAGTGTACAGCTTGTATAACAGTGTAAATTTGCTGTCCCCTCAAAATAACTCAACACACAGCCATTAACGTCTAAACCGCTGGCCACAAAAGTGAGTACACCCCATGAGCCTGTCAGTGCTCAGACCATACGCCGCACACTGCATCAAAAGTGGTCTGCATGGCTGTCGTCCCAGAAGGAAGCCTCTTCTAAAAATGATGCAAAAGAAAGCCCGCAAACAGTTTGCTGAAGACAAGCGGTCTCAAGTGTGTGTGGCGGCAACCAGGTGAGGAGTACAAATACAAGTGTGTCTTGCCTACAGTCAAGCATGGTGGTGGGAGTGTCATGGTCTGGGGCTGCATGAGTGCTGCTGGCACTGAGGAGCTAAATTTCATTGAGGGAACCATTAATGCCAACATGTACTGTGACATACTGAAGCAGAGCATGATCCCCTCCCTTCGAAGACTGGGCCGCAGTGCAGTATTTCAACATGATAACGATCCCAAACACACCTCCAAGACGACCACTGCTTTGATAAAGAAGCTGAGGGTACCTAAACCCTATTGAGCATCTGTGGGGCATCCTCAAATGGAAGGTGGAGGAGCGCAAGGTCTCTAACATCCACCAGCTCCGTGATGTCATGGAGGAGTGGAAGAGGACTTCAGTGGCAACTTCTGAAGCTCTGGTGAACTCCATGCCCAGGAGGGTTCAGGCAGTGCTGGAAAATAATGGTGGCCACACAAAATATTGAAACTTTGGACATTTTTTTTTTACTTAGGGGTGTACTCACTTTTGTGGCCAGCGGTTTAAACATTAATGGCTGTGTGTTGAGTTATTTTGAGGGGACAGCAAATTTACACTGTTATACAAGCTGTACACTCACTACTTTACATTGTAGCAAAGTGTCATTTCTTCAGTGTTGTCACATGAAAAGATTCCCTTTATACTGGTAAAGGGAAAACTAGATCAAAAAAAGGTTACCTTATTTAACATCTACGCTCCTCCAGGCAGTGGGAAAATGTTTTTTAGGAAAATATTCCAGATGATAACCTCAGAAACATATGGTACTCTAATATGTGGAGAAGACCTAAATATCCATTTCCAACCCAAACTGGATCTGTCTAGCAGTATGGGGAAAGTAACTTCACAGGCTTTAATGTTCCAGAAATCACTAAAAGAGTTAGGTCTAATCGACGTCTGGAGGGAGTTAAATCCTAGAGATAAACAATATACATATTAATCAAAAAAGATCAGAAACAATTCTACCTGACCTAATAGACTAAGATCAGACAGGGTACATTTGAAATAGACAAACCCATGATAATATTAGACGCACACTTCAGATAATGAGTCATAATAAGGCCTTCAACTCGGTCAGTTGACTGTACTTATATAAAGTACAATACAGATTTGGTTTTAAGGAGGAATTTATTAAAACATATTCCGCCCCCACTGCAATATTAAAAATATATGGTTATTTATCTCAGACTATTACACTGGAGAGAGGAACACGACAAGGCTGCCCGCTTTCCCCATCTTTATTTGCCTTATTTATCGAACCTCTGGCTCAATCAATTAGAGAACATGTGGGCATAAAGGGAATACATATTCAAGATGGAGAAGAGAAGATAAGCCTTTATGCTGATGACGCTCTTGTTTATTTGAGCAACCCCGAGCACACCCTACCCAGGTTGTGGTTCTCTCTCAAGGCATTTGGGAAACTTTCTAGTTATTCATTGAATATCAACAAAACATGATCTGTAATTTTTCCCCTTCTCAGGCTCTGAATAATAAATATAATTTTAAATGGGATTTTCAGGCCATTAAGTATCTAGGGGTAACTATACTAAGAGACATTACTTTGATATATGAGCACAATTATGTTCCCATTAATAAGACAATTAAAGCAGATCTGAATAGATATCCTTTACATCCATTGGATATGAGCAAAAGAGTAGAATCAGTTCAAATGAATATAGTGCCTCACTTATTATATTTATTTCAGGCTTTACCAGTTGAAATCCCCCAGGAACAATTCAATGACTGGGCCAGATTAATTTCTAGATTTATCTGGAATAGTAAAAAAAAAAAAAAAAAACACATTAAATTTAAAACTTTACAATTAGCGAAAGAAAAAGGGGTAAAGTCCCTACCATGCCTGCAAGATTACTATATTGCTGCTCAATTAAGAAATGTATTTTGTTGGTGTGATACGAGCTGTACTGCTAAATGGAAACAATTGGATATCTTGCAAACTCCAATCCCCATTCAATCACTTCTAGGAGATAACAAAAAAAGTAAAGAGATATGTGGAAATATATTAAATATTATTATACAAAATATTAAAATAACCCAGTTCGAAAGTTTGTGAACCACTGATTCTTAATACTGTGTGTCATTACCTGGATGATCTACGACTGTTTTTTTTGATGGTTGTTCATGAGTCCCTTGTTTATTCTGAGCAGTTAAACTGAGCTCTGTTCTTCAGAAAAAATCTCCAGGTCCTGCAGATTCTTCAGTTTTCCACCATCTTTTGCATATTTGTACCCTTTACAACAGTGACTGAATGGTTTTGAGATCCGTCTTTTCACATGGAGGACAACTAAGGGACCCAAACACAACTATTAAAAATGGTTCAAACATTCACTGATGCTCCAGAAGGAAACACGATGCATTAAGAGTCGTGGCGTGAAAACTTTTGAACAGGATGAATATCGCTTGAATATCATTTTTTTTTTTTTTTTTCATTTAGTACTGCCCTTCAGAAGCAATAGAAAATCCTTGCATGTTTCCCGGAAAACAAATTAAATACAATTTACCTTGATCTTCAAATTCCAAATGTTTTCACCCCCCATCTATTAATGCATCATGTTTCCATCTGGAGCATCAGTGAATGTTTGAACCTAATAGTTGTGTTTGAGTCCCTCAGTTGTCCTCAGTGTGAAAAGATGGATCTCAAAATCATTCAGTCACTGTTGTAAAGGGTTCAAATATGCAAAAAATGCTGGAAAACTGAAGAATCTACAGGACCTGGAGATCAGAGCTCAGTTTAACTGCTCAGGACAAACAAGGGACTCATGAATAACCATCACAAAACAAAAAAACAGTCGTAGATCATCCAGGTAACCACACAGTATTAAGAATCAATGGTTCACATACTTATGAATGGGGTTATTTTATAAATATTTGTCTTGTGGATTATATGTAAACATCTTTTATGTAAAAGACCTTACTCAGGACCGTACTAAATAAAAAAATAACATGCATTTTGTATTATCTCCCTTATTTTGTTAAAAATTATTCACATTTTCACAGATTCTGCAAGTGGTTCACATACTTTTTCTTGCAACTGTATATGCATACATGTAACCACCATAAGAGAATCAAGCTGCTTGAAAGTATGGCTACAGACATGAGGGTATTTGTGCACGTCTATGTATGTGTCTATAAGCACATATATGAATATATGTCTACATAATAACCTGTTGACCTTTCTTTTTTTTACTCAATGGTCTTTGTACTAATCGATTAAGGAAACATTTTTAAATGTTACATTTTGAAAGAACTTTTATAAACGTTTTATAAAAATAAAGTAAAAAAAAAAAAAAAAAGTTTTATAAGGAGTAGTGTGGCCTAACTTTGAGCCCTGAAACCTAAACCAGGAAGCAGGTCGCTGTTTGTTTCTTGGCTAGAACGTAAAGTCCACATTGTGGATTTACTTGCCTAGCAGGACTTGCATTTGCACTTGCACTTTAGACTATCACACTTTTTCCACACAGTTTCTTTAATTGCGTAGCCTAATAAATAATAAAAAAAAAGGAATTTTGACTTGGTGATAGGATTCCTATATAGAAAAATCACCCTCTAGCTGCATTTCGTGCCACAGCAATGGCATCCTGTGCAAACAACCTATGTCTTTCCAGAATGAGTTTGCAAATGTCGTTTCAGGTCTGCGTGATATGTGAAACTCTCTTCACACTGAACACACCTAAAAGGTTTCTCTCCAGTGTGAAGTCTCATGTGGACCTCAAGGGTTACTTTCTGACTGAAACTCTTTCCACAGTGAGAGCAAGTGAAAGGCTTTTCTCCAGTGTGAAGTCTCTGGTGAACCTCAAGGGCTCCTTTCTGCCTGAAACTCTTTCCACAGTGAGAGCACGTGAAAGGCTTTTCTCCGGTGTGAAGTCTCTGGTGTACATCAAGGGCTCCTTTCTGCCCAAAACTCTTTCCACAGTGAGAGCATGTGAAAGGCTTCTCTCCAGTGTGAACTCTCATGTGAGTCTGAAGGCTTCCTTTATTTGTGAAACTCTTTTCACACTGAGTGCACGTGTAAGGCCTCTCTCCAGTGTGAATTCTCATGTGAACCTCAAGGGTTCCTTTAAGTGTGAAACTCTTTGCACAGTGAGGGCAGGCAAACAGCTTCTCTCCAGCGTGAAGTCTCATGTGAGTCTTAACATTTGCTTTTTGTGCAAAGCTCTTCCCACACACATTGCAGGTGTAAGGGTTCTCTCCAGTGTGACTTCTCAAGTGGCTATCAAGGGACACCTTATACATAAAACTCATTCCGCACTGGGTGCAGGTGTAAGGCTTCTCTCCGGTGTGAATTCTCATGTGAGTCTTGAGGCATACTTTAGTACTGAAACTCTTACTACACTGAGAGCACATGAAACCCTTCTCTCCATTGTGAATTCTCATATGTTGTGTAAGATTTCTTTGTTCTGAGAAGCTCTTCCCACACAGTTTGCAGGTGAAAGGCTTCTCTCCTGTGTGAATTCTCATGTGAATCTTAAGACTTCCTTTTAGTGAGCAGCTCTTACCACACACTTTGCAGGTGTAAGGGTTCTCTCCAGTATGACTTATCAAGTGGATATCAAGGGACACCTTATGTGTAAAACTCATTCCGCACTGGGTGCAGGTGTAAGGCTTCTCTCCAGTGTGAATTCTCATATGTTGTGTAAGATTTCCTTGTTCTGAGAAGCACTTCCCACACAGTTTGCAGGAGAAAGGCTTCGCTCCAGTGTGAATTCTCATGTGAACCGCGAGGTTTCCTTTAGTTGTGAAACTCTTTCCACACTGAGTGCACGTAAAAGGCTTCTCTCCAGTGTGAATTCTCATGTGAACCTCAAGGTTTCCTTTATGTGTGAAACTCTTTGCACAGTGAGGGCAGGCTAACAGCTTCTCTCCAGTGTGAACTCTCATGTGAATCTTAACATTTGCTTTTTGCGCGAAGCTCTTCCCACACACTTTGCAGGTGTAAGGCTTCTCTCCGGTGTGAATTCTCATGTGAGTCTTGAGGCTTAGTTTATGACTGAAACTCTCACTACAGTGAGAACACATGAAACTGTTTTCTCCTTTGTTATTTCTCTTGTGGACTTTAGATTTTCTAGTTCCTGTTTTTTGAGTGGAAGTGTTTTTAGTCCATGAACAACTAAAAGATTTTTCTCCAGTTGCGAAACCATGATTTTTCTCTTCCATTTCATTCAGATCTTGACTCTCTTCTTTCAGCAGCATCAGGTCTAAGGTGAACAAAGACAAATTAACATCAGTTTTAAGGAACAAAACAAGACATTAAAACACTGACGACCCTCTTACATCTTTTAAAATGACCCATATCCGATATCTACATTTACACTACATTTACAGAAAAGCTGCAGTCCAGAATATGAAAACAATGAGTTAAATTTATTGACAGAACTCGTAGAAATATTTTTAATGTGATAGTTTCATCCTGACATCAGAATCATTCATTTGTACTGATTCTTCACCACAGATTCGCTGTAAATGTGTTTTCTAAAGGTCTGGTGGTAAAACTTTTGCCAAGCATGTCAGAGGTTCTGGTTTCTAATCTGCTCATGTATAGTTTTTTTCCCTCATTAAAACCAAACATGACATTTAACTCACATTAAAGGGAATATCCCATCTGTCCACTTACACAGAAGGCATATGTGAAAATATTTCCACGTATGAATGTGGGCCGAAACTGATCTGAAAAAAATACATGTGTTTTTTTCCTGCTTAGACATTCTGGTTTATATCAGAACTGTGCTACACGGGAGGAAAATATCAGAATTGGGTCACTTGAGCCATGCAGTATAAATGTGGCCTTAGATATTTAAAGCAACAAACATAAATGCTAGATCCTACACCCACTGCATCATTATCTGTATCACTGTGTTATCCTATGCACGATTAATTAAAATTAAACCGCACTGATTTAGCAATTGGCTGCGATTTTTTGTTTTTGTTTTGTGTGTGTGCAGCACACAGTGGAGCACAGCTAAATGCAGCTCCATGTGAAAGCCAGAGGGCGCTCCTGCGCAGAAACTCCACGTCATTCCAGAAAATCACTGTAGCTGAATAAACAGAAGATTGAAACGCTTTGATTGATTAAATGTGACAAATAAACACATAACTATAGCACTATTCGCACAGGATTAGTATTATCTGAGGACCTGTAGTCATTTGTAATAATCGCGGAGGTTGTCTGTGATCTTAATCTCGTGCGAATCGGTCATGTCATGACCAACCATATTTCACCAGGGACCTAGGTAGTGATATGAGATAATATTAGTCCTGTGCGAATCGCCATCTCTGTGATTTGGCGAGTTGTATATCTTTTTTTCAAGGTTTTTGTTTCCTGTGCTTCTTTTCATTTATTTTATAAGCAACTCAATCTCGCAGTGCTTTCAGATAGAGCAGGATTTACTACTGATCACAGAGAAGTGCTTCACTGACAAGCTGTTAGATTCACTTCTCGCGAGAGAGCCGTGCAATTCATGTCTCTTCCGAAGATTAAGAGATCGTTATGAAAAATATGAAATTAAACGCATTTAAAAAGCAGGAATAAACACTGCTGCTGCAGTGAAAGTTTGAGAAGGCAGCTGAAAGAAAATATCTGACTATATCAATGCATGTGAATCAAACAAAATTAATATAGTTTCAAAGAGCTCAAAAAAATCACTATAAACTGATTTAATTTGGAGTGAGAGATACACCTTCATGCAACAGGCCTCTGAACAAGCTATGATATAAACAAAATGTTGTTGGCTACTTTAAAAAAGGGGAGGAGCTGTTCAATGTGTCCCGCCCTGTCTTCCTGTTTCAGTGGAAATTACATCAACACTTCAGTGGGCTTTTAATATTAATATCTATTTCATTTAATAAGTGCAGTAAATTTACATGGTTCAGCACTTTTTTTCACAATAAAGTTCACCACTAGTCTGCTTCAGCCCAGTTTCACAAACAGGGCTTAGATTAAGCCAGGATTAGGCCTTAATTCAATTAAAACATTTAAGTAGTTTTTAGAAAAGTGCCTTAGAGAAAAAAAAAAAAAAACATTACTGGTGTGCATCCTGAGACAAAACAATGGCTTAAGCCTTCTCTGTGAAACCGACCAATGGTGTATTTTGTTTGTTTTCGTTCAGTATCCATTTTCAGTTGGTTAATCGGTTATTAGCTAGTGCGGCCCACAGGTTGAAAACCACTGATCTAGTGCGTTCGCTTGATGTGCGAAAAAACAATGAGATTCATCCTCATGTGTTACGCAGCACATTTGAGTTAATGCAAAAACCAACAAGGTTTGTTCTCGCGCTTCAAGCAGGTTCAGTTGTGCTTCTGTTTTTGTTCGCAGATCAATTTTCTTCATGCAAAATAAATGATTTTTGATAGATACGGTTTCATAATTAAATGATATAAATGATTGGTTGATTTGGGGTTTGGGTACTCAAAATAATTGTTACTTCTGTATTTTTGCTAATTTAATGTGTGACCATGTCATAATACAAACGTTCAATGTGGAAGTGGGGTCTTCTCATTTTCGCTTTAAGGCAGCATTAGTATTTGTCTGGTCATGTGATCTTAACATGTCTGTCCACATGTGGCGACCCGCTCCATGTCAAATAAAACCATTTTAATTAGGACTCTCATAAGACATTCTTCAAAAATATTCAGTTCTGTAGAGGTCGACATTTTAATAAGGATCAAATGATCAGCTCTGAGAATAAAACAAACCTGTTTGTTCCTCAGTATCTTCTTGTTTCACACTGAATGCTTCTTCAATCTTCAAGTCTTCACTCTCCTCTTTAATAAACGCCATCTTTATAATAGTGTGTCGCGTGGATCTCAGTCACTTCACCAGGAGTTTTTCTGCATCATATTTCAAATGAGAATATTTAACAGAAAGAAAAATAAATCCAAACTAAATCTCTGGGTGTGTCTCAATCAGAGTGATTACCACCCCCAACAGTACTAATTAAATTAAGCAAGTAAATTATACATACTCTTCATATTTTATGAGTTTAAAGTTGGTATTTAATGATTTGTATATTATATTTAATAGATAAAATTTTCAAGAAAACATCTTAGGTACTCACATAAGGAGCACCTAGAGAACAAGTCATCCACTTATCGTCTTTCAGGGACTGTTCAGCAGGCGGCCCCGAGGCATGGCAGGGAGACGCAGTGTCTCGTTCCCTGTACTCAGGGAACCATGGTTACATACGTAACCTGAGACTTTCCCTTTCGAAAGGGAACTCGCACTGCGTCTTAATGTATTTGGGGAACAAAATACCCACGCCGCCATGCTGAGGGGAGTGCATGCCAAAGAATGGCTGTGACAAATATCAGAAAACAATTTCAACTGAAATGCCAAAAAACACTCCTCCTAAGGGTCGCAAAGGCTGTCAGTAACAGCATTCCCTATGGCTACCAGCCAAGCTTTAAGCCGCAAAGAGGCCTCCAGAAACATCTAGAGGCCTACCAAGGCCGCTCAAAGGCTTGGAAACAACAACTTCTAACAGAAGGGGTCCCTTTAAGGGAATGTTGGCAGGGAGCTGAAAAGAGCCCCGGCCAGTCACTTCTCAGGGGAGCATAGTCTACCCTGACTGCCAGCAGGGAGGCCGACCTGGTCCTACTTTAGTAGTAACCTAGTCTGGCCAGCAACCTGTCTGTTACCAAAACAATCTCTAAAGCACTAGTCAAGTCATGTCAAGTCACCTTTATTTATATAGCGCTTTTTACAATGCAGATTGTGTCAAAGCAGCTTTACAGTGATAGCTGGTATATCATTTTGGCTGCACAGCAGCTCTTAAAGAAAATGGTGTCAATGCAGGCAGATGCAAAGCACTGTTGAATATCAAATGTCAAGTGTCCCCAACTAAGCAAGCCAAAGGCGACAGCGGCAAGGATCCCAAACTCCAACAGGTGACATCAGGTGGCAAATAGGTGTTAAAATGGAGGAAAAAAAACTTTGGGAGAAACCCTTAGTCGGGGGGCCAGTTCTCCTCTGGCGAACAGTGCTTTGTTACGATTCAGGTAGCTATCATAAGTCCGATAGGATCGCAACATTCAAAGTATTTATTCCAGTTCAATCCAGTTGAGGATCGTATTCATCATGCTGGTATGGACGGTTTGTTGAGGAACTGTGCCACTGGCTATCGTGTCGATGAGGCCTTCACAGTGGATGATCTAGTTGACTCAATCTCTGCTGATACTTCAGGGGTGCGTTGTGGTCGTGTCAAGGCGTAGGTCCTCAATCTCACCTGGATACGGCCCGGACCCGATTGACTACGGTAAACCTTGGGATAAACAGAAAGTCTAATATTAGCGTAGATGCCATTCTTCTTCTGATGTAACGAGTACATCTGGTATTATAGGAAGTGTTCCCGGTTTCGGCTGACCTAATCTATGCAGCCTAATAATCCTTTAACGGATTTGAAAAAATTAATTGATAATGTGTTATGTGTATGCTAGCCTCCAGAGGAGGGGTCCAGAAAGAGGGACTGCAAACTGGCAGTAACCAACTCAGCCAAATCAAACGTAGAGACGGGCATCCCCATTCTTAATAAGCACTCTGGAGGCTGAGTACTCTACATAGGGTCCCTTATGAGAGACATACCTCCAGCTCCAACAGGAGCTGATCTATCAAGGGAGTTCTTACTAAAAAGAACCTCTTAAAACCTCAAAGACCAACTCAGAGGGCAAGGTCCTCAGCCTTAAATGCTGACCTCCCAGGGAGGTCTCATGAGAGACCTTCAATCTTCCCATCAGACCTCAGGAGCGCAGTACTCTAAAAAACGACCCTCAATGCGAGGGGAGTACCCACTGGACTCAACCAAGACGAGTATTGACCAAGCTCAATGCAAGTACCAGGCTCAAAGGTGAAAACCTGAGCAAAAACTCTCAGTCCAAGACGAGAAACAACTTTAAAGAAAGGAGGCAAGCTCACACAACACTCAGGGGAACTGACCACCTGGAGCTCAATGGACCGGTGGCTTCAACAAAACAACTCTCCAAGCGAGAGGAAACCAACACACTCAGCACAGGGAATGTCAAGGTGGCCTTAACAGGCCATCACTTGAGGACATCAACTACCTGGAGCTCAGTGGAGCAGAGGCTTCAATAAAAACTCTCTAAATGAGAGGAAGTGAACATACTCATCATAGGGTGATTGTCAAGATGGCCTTGCAGTAGGCAACTACCAAGAGCTCAAATGGAGTGGCAGCCTCGAATAGAGATTCTCAAACGAGGAAGCCAGCTCACTCATCACTGGGTGATGTCAAGGGTGGCCCAGAGCAGACCGACACCTACAGTCATGATCTATCTGGAGCTCGGGGAAGCGGAGGCTTCAACATATTGCCTTCTACTCTCTAAGCGAGAGGAAACCGCTTCACTCGACCTAGGGAAGGTATCAAGGGGTCCTAACAAAGGCCAAACACCTCAAATCGTGATATTACCTGGAGCTCAGCAGAGCGGTGGCTTCAACAAACGACTCTCTTTAACAAAGAGAAGAGGCACATAGTAAGGGTGCCATGGTAACCTTCCCTAATAATGGGAGCTCCAGGGCCCTAGTTTAAATGCCCCAATACATAAAGTATATATATATACTTTTGTAACCAAACATAGAATAAACATCCCCTTATTCCTTTCTACAGGGAGCTTAGGTCACTAAATTTGTAATGGCTCTCACAGAGGGAGAGGTAACCTAAAAACCTCAACCTGAGACTTAAAAGAGCAGAGGCCTAAATGTAAAAGTGTCCTGCCATACTCTGCAGTCTGAAAGGATGCGCTCACTAACAAGCTCTGTGCCGGTTCCACAGATGGGTTCAAAAAGATGGAACAAACACATCATTGGTCCAGCCTCAGGCCTGGTGTGAAGCGCCTGAGATATAAATGGATAAAAAAACCCTATTATTCCTTTCTATAGGGAGCTGAGGTCACTAAATCTAAAATAGTTCTCATGCCAGAAAAGGCAACCTGCAAAGCTCAACCTGTAACTACAGTAAATGGAGGCCTTAATGTAGATGAGGCCTGCCATACTGCTGTAGACTGAAAGGAGTTGGCTACTTTCCTAGGCGGAAAGGCTCACAACACGTGCCGACAGAACTCTCAAGCACTGGGCATGAATGCTCTAACAAAGACGCACGAGTCAAGCGTGTTACCAGGTAACTATACATGGATGTGCACACTGACTGAAACGTCTGTATAAACAGCCGTTCTTACCTTTGAATAGCACTTCTAACAAAACAGTCCCTGAAAGACGAAAGAGGATAACTTGTTCTCTAGGCGCTCCTTATGTGCGTTCGGGTCGCACTAGTAGTGAAGTCATAAGCTGTCGCCGGCCAATGCGACTGCCGGATTTGATAGCGTTTCAGACACCGTTTCCTGTGGAGTTGTTCCCCAAATGCGTTAAGACGCAGTGCAAGTTCCCTTTCGAAAGGGAACTTTTGCAGTCGGTTTGTAAAAGTTTTAATTAACTACACATGCATTTACACTGTTTCGACCAGCATGTCTCCAAAGATTGTCTTATTATTGGGGAGATCAGAGGATCTGTCTCTCTTACCATTGGAGAAAGCATAACGGCTTTAGGATCACGTAAGGCACCTCAACCTATCGTGTGGCAGTGACGTCAATGCGCGCCGTTCAAAGTTTTATGACAGTCGATTACGGTTTACATTATATCAGTTTCTTGTGTATTGGCCTTGTGAATAAATGCTCTATATTTGGCGTTGTATCACCAATAAACATACAGTAGGACTGCATTGTTTGTGGAACGTGCTTTCATATCGGTACATCAGTATATTTTACTTTATTTATACAATATCACTCAAAATTAATATTAAAATACTATGCTAATGCCATAAATGAGTCCTACTTGTCACGACATATCCTTTTTCTGCCTTCACTTGTAAAATAACCTTTTTATTAGGGATGTGTGTTTCGACTAATTTGGCAGTCATTTAAATTGAAGTTGTTACCGACTAATCGACTAGTCTAAAGTCAGAAACTCCCTAAAGACTTGTACGTATATATGATCCATTTGAAACAATGAATCAAACAGTCAAAGCTTATAATTAATGACCCTAAAAACAGGTAATAAATACGCAGTATGCTTGTCTTTCGGTACTAATTTTCAGAAGCCATGGGAACATGTCTGTTGCTGTAGTCTCAGAGATAGGATTTTTTTTTTTTTTTTTTTTTTAGAGTTGAAGTGAATGACACGATGGGCATTTGCTGGCTTCGGCTATCACACCCACATGTGCTGAATATGGTTACGCATAGCTCCAGTGGAATTATGCCAGTTTAGCATGTCACAGCGTACATAAACTGTATATATATATATATATATATATATATATATATTATTTTTTTCTTCAAAATTAGACCGCACCTTGCTTGCTTTTCGAGCGGTCATTTCTGAGCTCGCTGCGACTGACAAAAAGGGATATCTGAGGTAAACTTAAGAGTACCTCTTAAGGTATAATTTACCCTAGCGTTTTACTTTAATGTGTTATTTAAAATGCTGTGCTTTGCTTGTCACAGTAACACATACGACAGTAATTTGAACAAAAATATTGTTTAGCATAAAACATTCAAATTCATTAAATGACAAGCTATTTCCTCACAAAAACTGTTTAGTAATGCCTCTCCTCCATTGACATTCATTCAAAAAAAGGCCTCTTGTGTCCTTTCCTGCGTAGCCTTTAAGCTTTTTTGGTTGCAGGCATGCCTTCTAGTGGCTTTGATGTCTCGTCAACGTGCGGTGAATCGAGCTCTTCGAATCACTGAATCATTACACGAAGCATTTGATTCGATTGACTCGGAGTATCAAAAAGCTCCGTTTATCACATCATAACTTTCTTCATTAACCGAAATCGTGTTCACGATAATCTGATTGACCATATACGACGCGAAATTTTTTCTTTTCTGTTACTTATGTGTGGATGCGCTTTACTCACAAAAATAACGTTCTTTCATGTTTGTTAATACAGTAGTAAAAATATTACTGTTCATTTTAGATCGACTCTAATAATTATTTAAATCGACTGAACGATTTGTTTCGGCTCAAACATGTTAAATGCTTAAAACACAAACCTTTCTTCAGGCGATCTATGAGCCGAATCACAACAGGGGTCGCGGCGCATACTTATGAAGTCACAGCATCTGACAAAAAAACAGCTCACAAGCTGCTGTGTAAAACCACAAAGTGCATAGAAATTTACTTGCAAAAACACACACACAGTAAAATAAAGTAAGAAATAAATAATGTATTCGTATTTGAATCCTTGGGAAATGCATATTTAAATGTTGTCTAATGATGCTCTAAAAGAGTTATATACTATAAATGTACCAAAACAGTCATGTTTAGGTACATTTATACAATTTAAATGAGGGGTTGGTAACTACATTTTTTTTTAGTAACAAGACATTTTTTAAAATTGATGTTTGGATGCATTTTTCTAAAGTGCAACAGCAATAACTATAATTATTATACAATAAACAAGATTTGTTAAATAAAATCAAATCTTTATTAGGGCCACAGACAAATATGAAACAATAAATAGGTAACATGTTGCAAAACGTTTGGTCAATTGTGTAAAATGAATTGTTTAATTTTTTGCTTTGTAAATTAGTCATATAAAAGCTATTGATGGAGGAGCAGCAGCAGAGAGAAAGAAGGACAGAGAGGATGAACTGATGGAGTTCGACAGCGACGACTTCTCTTCGAATCAGAGAAGACGACGTGAAGTTTCAGAAACAGACAAAGAGGAGAACAGAAGATGGACAGTCTCTTCTCTCTATTTGAGTGATTCATTTAAAAAAAAAAATAGAGTTTCATTAGTAATGTGGTCATGGCATGTGACGTGGAGAATGCATCTGAGTGGAATATGTGTGGTTTTTTACAACTATTAATAATTATTGCACACCTTGCACTTTATTTGTGGCCTCTATAAATTTTTCATGCGCGGATCTTTTTTTTTTTCCTTTTTTTTTATTTTAGCTTTTTTGAGATCTACGCACCGCTAGGAGTTTGTTCATTCATCTGTTCTTGACTGGTGGCGCTACGTATTCCGTTCTATTACTATTAAACATTTCTTTTAAATGAACATAAATATATATAAATAATGTTAGAGTATCTGTATACATATACTTTATCAACTAACTTCACAACTTTCACTTGCACTGATATAGCAAGATATGTTCTGTTTGCTGTGTAAATGCATACTTCATATTCTTCTATCTCTTAATCTAAAACAAAGACAGTAAGTGAAGGAGGAGAAATAATAAATAAATGAGAAAATGAGGGTGCAATATGCATTCCTCCAAGGATTCAAATATAAATACCTTATTTATTATTATTATTTTACTATGTGTGTGTTTTTGCATGTAAATATCTATGCACTTTGTGATTTTTAGACAGCAGCTTGTGAATGGGACGTTTATTTTGGTCTGACGTCATATGTCTGCGCCCAGAGCCCGCACCTATTGTGAATTGCCTGAAGAAAGGTTTGTTTTTAAGCATTTAACGTGTTTGAATCGATAAAAATCGTTCGACCTCTTTTTATAATGATTAGAGGCTATCTTAAATGAATTATTATGCATTAAATGCACAATAGTATCGCTTTATCTAACATTAATGAACGTTATTTCTGTGAGTAAATCCCATCCACACATGAGTAACAAAATGTTGCGTCTCATTTCACGTCGTATATCGTGAA
This sequence comes from Elopichthys bambusa, assembly GCA_037101425.1. Taxonomy (NCBI): domain Eukaryota; kingdom Metazoa; phylum Chordata; class Actinopteri; order Cypriniformes; family Xenocyprididae; genus Elopichthys; species Elopichthys bambusa. The sequence continues at coordinate 22,457,952 of CM074454.1, forward strand.
TCAGTTTCGTAAACACGAATTCGGTCACTGGAGAAAGTTGGGATGGTGATGGGATAAGCTTTTTGATACTCAACAGTGAAATAAAGCAAATGATTCGCGTAATGATTCAATGATTCGAAGAGCTCGATTCACCGCGCTGACGAGACATGCTGCTCAAAAGATTTAAATGCAACGAGAACACAAATACACGTGTAAAAAACTTTTACAAACCAACTGCAAACGTTTTCTTGAAAATGGAATCAATTGAACATTATATACAAATAATTAAATACCAACTTTAAAGTCATAAAATATGAAGAGCATGTAATTGTGTTCTTTTATTAATTTGCATTAATGTGGGTGGTAATCACTCTGACTGAGATGCACCCAGTTAGATGTATTTCTCTTTTCATTAATTATTCTTTTCCTAATCATGACAGTGTCCAAACACCCAGAAAAACTCCTGGTGAAGCAACTGAGATCCACGCGACATGCTATTATAAAGATGTCGTTTATTAAAGAGGAGAGTGAAGACCTGAAGATAGCAGAAGAAGATACTGAGGAACAAACAGGTTGGTTTCATTCTCAAAACTGAACTCATTTGATCCTTATTTAAATGTCCAGCTCTACAGAAGTGAATGATATATTTGAAGACATGTGTCCTAATTAAAGTGGTTTTATATTTGACATAGAGCAGTTCGCTTCAGGTGGACAGACATGTTGAGATCACATGACCAGACAATCCTACTTTTTTAAAACGTACTTTTACTTGGGGCATTCGTTATTATGACACATTAAATTTGGGGAGATGTTGTATCCTAAACATCTCATCCGTTTAAGATACGTAGTATGGTGTTCCATTTAAACCTGTTGCACGGGTTTCACCAATGTAGTGTTCACTTACACAATACAAATAATGACGCACATCCAAGTTTATTTTAATACAATTCAATTCACATTTATTTGTATAGCTTTACAGAGAATGCATGTCAACATTACAATTTAGAGAATGCAGTTAGCTAATAATGTAATAATTTAGACAATTTAATTTCCAATCACTGTTAGCAGTTTAATTGAAGGTCGTAATAATAATTACAATAATTAGGATATATAGAAAATTGAGAATTTTCATGCTGATCCAGATATTGCGTCATTTGAAGTCCTCGCAGGAGTTGGCGCCGTCTCTTCAAAGGTGTTGGTCATCTGAGGTCTTCTTAAGAGGCTGGATCTAAACTGAAGCTGATGAACTCTCTAGTCACCTCGGGACAGGCGTCCAGAGGTAAAACATAAAAGCAAATGAAGAATAATTAGCGTAGCTGCTGTTCATAACATTAAGCAAAGATAGTCATGTGCAATTGATCTGATATGAGATGAATTATGTGAATGCTTGGCTAAAGAGATGCGTCTTTAATCTAGATTTAAACTGGGTGAGCGAGTCTGAGCCCCGAACATTATCAGGAAGGCTATTCCAGAGTTTAGGAGCCAAATGTGAAAATGCTCTCCCTCCTTTAGTGGACTTAGATATCCTAGGTAAAACCAGAAGTCCAGAGTTTTGGGATCTTGAAGAGTGTAAAGGATTGTAGGGATAGAAGATCGGTTAAGTACACTGGAGCTAAACCGTTTAGAGCCTTATAGGTCATTAGCAATACTTTATAATCGATACGGAACTTAATAGGTAACCAGTGAAGAGATGATAAAATTGGTGTTATATGATCATATTTTCTTGACCTGGTTAGAGCTGCATTTTGTACTAATTGTAGCTTGTTTATTGAGGAAGCAGGACAACCAGCTAGTAATGCGTTACAGTAATCTAGTCTAGATGTCATGAATGCATGAACTAACTTTTCTGCATCAGAAATAATTACATATTCCGTATCTTAGCAATGTTTCTGAGGTGGAAATAGGCTGTTTTTGTAACATATGAAATATGATTTTCGAAGGACAAATTGCTGTCTAATATAAAACCCAGGTCTTTAACTGTGGAGGATGGAGTAACAGTACATCCTTCTAAATGCAGATTGTAGTCTGAGAGATTCTGTGTACAGGTTTTTGGTCCAATAAGTAATACTTCAGTCTTATCTGAATTTAGTAGAAGAAAATTACTAGTCATTCAATGTTTTACTTCTTTAACACACTCTGTCAGATTGGATAATTTGGAGATTTCATCTGGTCGTGTTGAAATATATAACTGAGTATTATCTGCATAGCAGTGGAAACTAATTCCATGTTTTTTTATAATATCACCAAGTGGCAGCATATATATTGAAAATAGCAGAGGGCCTAACACAGATCCTTGCGGCACTCCATAATTTACTATCGTTATCTTAGATTTTTCCCCGTTTAAATAGAGAAAATTGTGACGGTCTGATAGATACGACCTAAACCACATTAATGCCTGTCCCTGAATACCAGTGTAATTTTGTAGTCGATCTAAGAGTATTTTATGATCTATAGTGTCGAACGCAGCACTAAAATCAACTGACACTAGTATTGAGATACAGCCTTGGTCAGAAGCTAGAAGTAAGTCTCTTCCAGCAGCTTAGTGGGTGCAAGATCTAGTATATAGTCATGTGAAAAAGAAAGTAATTCTGTGTTTTTACATATCAGGACATAATAAAAAATCATCTGGTCTTCATCAGGTCTTAAAATTAGGTAAACACAACCTCAGATGAACAACTACACATGACATACTACACTGTCATTATTTATTTAACAAAAATTAAGCAAAAATGGAGAACAGGGTGACAAACTAAGTACACCCTATGATTCACTTGCTTGTAGAACCAACGTTAGCAGCAATAACTTGAAGTAATTATTTTCTGTATGACTTTATCAGTCTCTCACATTTTTGTGGAGGAATTTTGGCCCACTCTTCTTTTTTTTTAAGTTCCCTCAGTTCATTGAGGTTTGTGGCCATTTGTTTATGCACAGATCTCTTAAAGGGTTAGTTCACCCAAAAATGAAAATAATGTCATTTATTACTCACCCTCATGTCGTTCCACACCCGTAAGGCCTTCATTCATCTTTGGAACACAAATTAAAGGGTTAGTCACCCAAAAATGAAAATAATGTCATTTATTAAACATCTTAATTTGTGTTACGAAGATGAACGAAGGTCTTACGGGTGTAGAACGACATGAGGGTGAGTAATAAATGACATTTCATTTTTGGGTGAACTAACCCTTTCAGGTCCCGCCAAAGCATTCAATCAGGTCGAGCTCTGGACTTTGACTGGGACACCTTAAATTCTTTTCTTTTTCAGTCGTTCTGTTGTAGATTTGCTGGTGTGCTTGGGATTATTGTCCAGTTGCATAACCCAATTTCAGCCAAGCTTTAGCTGTCAAATGGGCCTCATGGGTTCATGGTCGACTCAAAGACTGCAAGGTTCCCAGGTCCTGTGGCTGCAAAACAAGCCCAAATCATCACCCCTCCACCACCATGCTTGACAGTTGATATGAGGTGTTTGTGCTGATCTGCTATTATTGCTTTTCATCTAACTTGGCACTGTGCATTATGGCCAAACATCTCTACTTTGGTCTCGGCTGTCCTAAGGACATTGTCCCGAAAGTCTTGTGGTTTGTTCAGATGCAACTTTGCAAAACTAAACTGTGCTGCCATGTTTTTTTTTTAAATGAAAAGACACCTTCTCTTGTCAACTCTTTCAAAGCCATACTTGTTAAGTCTTTTTCTAATTGTACTGAGGCCTGAAGAGTCTGAGGTGTAGCTCTTGCTTTTTTTTTTTTTTTTTTTAGCATTGCACGGTTTGACCTTGGGGTGATTTTGCTGGGACGGCCACTAATTATCTGAACGTGCTCCTCCCGAACTTTGTGAATAAAACATCATTATGTGAGACCATATTTGTCTCTTTTCTTGGTTCTACAACATTCACACTGCAGCTGAATATAGTAAAAATCTATATCAAAATCAAATATAACCTTTTTTGTTGTTGGTGGTGAGACTGTTCAGTTCACATAACCTTTTAAATGTGACCCATATCAGATACCCTCTAAATAGGTGACGTGCTTACAACCTGTTTTCTTTGCATCTTTTGCGACTTCATTTTTTGACAGTTTTATATTACATTGTGATTTACATATGAATGCCTGACCATTTCCTTGGCTATAGTTTCAAATATTGAGCTGTTGCGGTAGATATCCTCCAATTTTGATTGTATGAAGGCATTTCTCATATTTGATTTAGTTTAATCCTTCTGAATTAAAATATAGATAAACTCTGTCTTACAGTAAAAAGCCACATTTAGGCTATGTTCAGAGTCAGACTGATTTATATTTTACAGACATGAAATCTGTGTTTTTGGAGGTGGTTTGGAATACGATTCCAGTCAGATTTTTACAGATGTGTCGGACGTTCTGGCTGCTCAAATCTGATTTAAAATTTTCAGATTTCAGACTGAACTTTGCTGTTTGGTGATCATGCAACATCAAACCACATTTACAGTATCAAACTGATGTGTTAAAGGTGAATTTTTAAGGCTATAAGCATTTTAGGTCTCGGACTGGTTGTATGAAGCAAACAATGAAAAGAACAGAAAACATTTTTTCTTTTTTTTTTTCTTTAAATCCACAAGCAGAGTAATGTAAACACAACCACATAAACACTGACAATAACTAAGGAAACAGAGGGCTTAAATACATACAGAGGGTAATCAACTGAAATGGGTTTGTGGGAATAATTAGCCCACGTGACACAACAGAGTGGAGTTGAAGAAGATATCAAGGGGCTGAAGGGAACCAGCAGAGGCAGGGCTGACGGACTTGCTCTGGAGACACAAGAGACTTTTAGCTGGGCACAACCACTGGGGGCACTGGTGACTTTGAGCTGGGTGGAACCAGCAGGGATGGGAGAATCAGGGAAATATCCTCTTCCAAATCTTCATAAATATTTGTAGAGGCCAGTTGCAGCTCACTCTCATTGACTGGAGTGTGGGCGGGGCTTTCCTCCATGCCCTTGTACCAGGGGTGGCACTGGCCCCCAATGAAATATGGTTGGCTACCCCAGGTGCCCCCCTACCAGGCGATTGGCTTGTTTGTATGCTAGTCAGTTTCTAACCGTTTCTGCTGAAATTCTCGATTCAAAGAAGTGGTTCTCAACCTTTTATTGGGATGTGTCCTAAAGAAAGTGAAGAGTTAACAATACATATATATATATATATATAAAATATATATATATATATATATATATATATATATATATATATATATATATATATATATATATATTAGTGGTGGGCCGTTATCGGCGTTAATGTGCTGCGTTAACGTGAGATTCTTATCGGGCGATAAAAAAAATATCGCCGTTAATCTATTCTCAAAGTTGGGTTGGGAGCTGGGTCTATACTACACAAGCTATGATGACTTTCACCTTGATATTTTAGCGCGGATGTATACCTAGCCGAATTGCACTGTAGGGGGCGAGAACGAGTCTTTGAACCTGTGTGTATGCCTTGTGTATGAAATTACCACATCAAACGTGACATGCTAACATGGATGCAGCTATGAAGCCGCCGGGTTTGCTTCAGGGAAAATTTATTTTTAAGAAGCTTCCCAATGGAAACCTTGACAAGACTAAGGTTGTCTGCACCTTGTGCAATGCGGAATTAGTTTACTGTAGGAGTTCTTCCAGTCTCAAATACCACCTAAACGCAAAGCATCCCTTAGCTAATGCGGAAGATGCCGGGCCAAGCACTGATGTAGCGCAGGGGAAGAGTCGTCGTCAAACTACTATGTTTGAGTGCAACCGAGGCAAGCCCGTCAGCACAGCTCTATCAGCCAAGCTAACTAATCTCCTCGCTCAGTGGATTGCCACCAGCTGCCGGCACATCAGCGTGGTTGAAGATGATGGGCTCGAGCTTGTTCTCCAGGCGGCCACAGGTGACCCATCTTACAAACTACCTGCGAGGCGAACTATCATGAGGAGAATACATGACCAGCACACCGCAGAGAAAGCCGCAAAAGATGAGAAGATGGTAGAGGCGAGGTGTGTAGCACTGACTGGGGACCATTGGACATCTGTCAACAACGATAACTACCTCGGCGTTACTGTACACCTTATCGATGCCAGCTGGGAACTTCACTCCTTCGCTTTAGGTAGGCTACGTTATGTAATTTTAAATTACATAATTTAATTTAATTACTTAGCCTATTAATTACCACGAATTACCACCACATTATGTTTGCATTTTGATGATTGCTAGTTGTTTACTAGTAGTGAACTTATTCTGATCTATTTTGTCTGTCCGTTAGGTGTGATGAAAACAGAGGAGCGTCACTTTGCAGAAGCGTGTGCCAGGCAGTTTCTCGAACATCGCTAATCAGTGGGGGATAGCTGACAAAATCAGCACTATTGGAACAGACAGCGCTCCTAATATGGTGGCAGCAGGGAGGATACTGCCATTCGAGCATTTGCCCTGTGTTGCGCATGTTGTACAGAGAGCTATTGTTACGTCACTTCGGGAAGGTGGTTTTGATGGTGCACTGGCCAAGTGCCGTAAAGTTTTCTTTAGCAGGCCATACTGTGCAGAAGAGGAGATCTAGTTTGTCATCAGAAAATGTGAACAAGCTGGTCTGCCTGAGTGACTGGTGGAAGAAGGAGAAATAGAGCTTGGACTGATTGACACAAAGCTACTGACTGTAAACAGTTCATCACGACCTCTTATGTAGGCCTACAGTTCAAAATTCATGTTTAACTGAATAAACAGTTAGTAAACACAAGTACATCTTATTGAACAATTTATTTTCATCACCAATTATCATAGTAGAACAGCTTTCTCAAGCAGTTTTGATGCATTTTGGAAACAAGAGATGAGCCCCTGGTCTAATGCGCCACCTGGCTTGAGAAACCCGTTCTCAAAGACTTACTTTTAGTCATTATTTGGGTAGCACACATATTCTGAATGCCTTCAGCGGAATTCAAATGAGCCATTTTAATCTAGATGAATCTAGATTAATTCCAAGATTACAGTGAGATTAATCTAGATTAAAAAAATTAATCTATGCCCACCACTAATATATATATATATATATATATATAGGATCTGGCATATATGTAAATGTCTAAATGTTTTGATGTTGCTTTGTGCCATTAAACTGGGGTTAACTTGTATGTGTATCTGTTCACTTTAGATCTGATAACGCTGAAAGAGGAGAGTCAAGAACTGAATGATGTAAAGGAAGAGAAACATCATGGTTTCATAACTGGAGAAAAATCATTTAGTTGTTCACAGACTGAAAAAACTTCCACACCAAAAAGAGCTCAAAAGACGGCAACTCACTCAAAAGAAGACTGTTTATGTCATCATTGTGGAATGAGTTTTCCAGACACAAAGGACCTTAAAATGCATGTTATAATTCATTCTGGAGAGAAGCCTTTTAAATGCCAGCAGTGTGAAAAGAGTTTCCGATTCAATAAATACCTCAAGACTCACATGAGAATTCACACTGGTGACAAGCCTTTCACGTGCCATCACTGTGAAAAGAGTTTCTGTCATAAAGTAAGTCTCAAGAATCACATGAGAATTCACACCGGAGAGAAGCCTTTCACCTGCAAACTGTGTGGGAAGAGCTTCTCACAACAAGAACATCTTAAATGTCACATGAGAATTCACACTGGTGACAAGCCTTTCACATGTTCTCAGTGTGGAAAGAGTTTCTGTCACAAAGTAAGTCTCAAGACTCACATGAGAATTCACACTGGAGAGAAGCCTTTCACATGCCCTCAGTGTGGAATGAGTTTTACATATAAGGAATCTCTTGAAATCCACATGAGAACTCACAGTGCAGGGAAGCTGTTCACCTGCAAACTGTGCGGGAAGAGCTTTTCGCGAAAAAGAAATCTTATGAGTCATGTGAAACTTCACACTGGAGAGAAGCCGTTTGCCTGCTTTCACTGTGGAAAGAGTTTCAAACTTAAAGGAAACCTTGAGATTCACATGAGAATTCACACTGGAGAGAAGCCTTACACGTGTCCTCAATGTGAATCGAGTTTCACATATCATAGAGACCTGAAACATCACTTGCAAACTCATTCTGTGTAACGAGATTTAATAAAATTAGCAATTTAAAAAAAATCACTTGAACATTTACTCTGAATGATGGCAATTTAATTGTGATCAGTGTAATTAAAACACATTATATATACACATTATGTATACCTGAAAAGTACTTACGTGGGACCCTATTTGTTTTTTTGTTTTTTTTTTGGTAAATACATTTATAATGGTTTTGCAATATAAAACAGCACCAGAAAATATCTCTCTCTGTAAATTAAGGCTATGCGCCAAAATCTTTTTCTTCTCAAATGTATACTATAACTGTCATGTGTTTTATTTTCATCTCTTTTTTTTATATTTTAACATCGTTTTCTTTTGTGATTTTTTTTTTTTATATATATATATTTTTATATATATATATTTATATATTTTTGTCCCCGGATTTGCATTTAAATAATTTCTGCGCATTTTATTTCTCTCAGAATTGGCTCTGCTTGTATGTAGGGTTGCCAGCTTCAGAAAAATTTGAAGACAGACAGATTGAGAGTGACTCTTGAAGGAGTACCACTGTTTGAAGAATTTATCTTCCAGAATCTGGCAGTAAGCTTTGAGAGTTCATTTTTAGTCCATCTCCTACCCTGAAGTCCTATTTGCAGAGATGGACTAAAAATGAACTCCCAAAACTTATTGCCAGATTCTGGAAGAAAAATTCTTCAAACAATGGTACTCCTTCAAGAGTCACTCTCAATATGTCTGTCTATAAAGCCTATACAAAAACAGCCGTCATGTATTTCAAATCACTTCAGCTTGTGATTCTTAATAAGTGGGGGTCATTTTTTTAGGATTCTTTACCTAACGTAAGTCTCTGAGATCCCGACACCTTGTACTTCTGGAGATTCCAGGTAGCTTGCAGTTCTGGAAAATGTTGGCACTGGAGACTAAAGGGTTTTACACTTAATTCTTCACCTTAATTCTTTTGCAGTTAACATGCGTCTTTTCGTTTCCACATGTTTTTGTCTGACCCAATGAACATTTCACTGTCCAATGGTCATGCCTTAACTGCAGTTTCTAATATTGCATTAGTACTGCATCCTTCTCATGGGCATTTAATCATTTTTGACTTTTAAGTCTGTGTTAAATCTCTTTTTTTTTTTTTTTTTTTTGGCTCATTTTATGTGTAAAAGAAAACCTACCTAATAATTATGCACACCTGAATATAAGGCGTTTTTCATTTCCAGCCTTCATGAACAATGGGCTATATGCACAGAACTTACGCATTAATGTAAGCCAGCTTGAAAACTTCCGGTGAAATGTCATTTGCTGGTGTGTTGAGCATCAGTAGTGTAATACTTAGTTTATAATCAGAATATAGTCACTTAAATAGTCAGGCATAGCATTAATTTAGTTATTCAAACGTAAGACGTCATAAATAAATAAAGACAGACGTACTTCATTGTTCCTCCTCGGCTAAATTCAGTTCGACCATCAGTTTTCACACTTTTATGTGGAAAAAAAAAGCTTCAAAAATTAAATATTTATTGTGGACTTTAGATTAATTGAATAAAATGTGTGTTTTTACAAGTGTGTTGAAATCATTGATCTTGCGCTGCACTGACTGAAAGCCGCTGTAAAGGAAAAGCGCGGTGCTCGCTTTCTGTCATGAATCACAAGAAAAGTTATTGTTTTTCTTAAGATTTTTTGAGTACTTCATACTTCACATTGACAAAATGTATTTTTAAACCTAGTTATTTTATAATGTTTAATATTTAGTCAAAAACGAAGTGAAAAACGCTGAGAGGAAATGGCTGATATATGCGCAAATAAATGCTACTTTGCCGCCACCTGCTGGTTAAAGTGGTAGTTATTGTCTTTTATTCTTAAATAAGTGTTTTCTATCAAATGTTGAATTCCCTACATTTTGAAACGTTCGGTTTTACAATGGGGACAATCTGAGAAGGGTGAACAAATTATGTTTGTGGTCTTCACATTAAAAATAACATTTGAAGTGCTGAGGAAAAAATGCGTGTGCGTGTCTAATTACAGACAGCGTTTTTAAACGGTCCCAAAAGCTTCGTCTTTATTGCAATCAATGAAACTGGTTTATTGGAAAATTAGGTAAATGTGATAAGTGCATTAAAATATGAATACAACATTAAAAAGTCAACCATTGATGGTTTTGTGTCGATGTATAGCGACTACAGAGTGAACAGCTAACAGTTCACCGGAAATGCCTGAGCTGGCTTAACGACAACCAGGAAGTAACCGTGCATATAGTCCATTATATTTCACTTCTAAATGATTAAATACAAAATTAAAAGTAGTTATTAAGATTAATGTGGTTTGGAATTGGTAAGATGTGCCTAAAAAAAAATAAAAAAAATCAGAAAATCAACATGCCTAATAATTCTGCATGCACTGTAAAGTTAGGAGATGTTTAGCCACGCTTGCAATGCTGGTGTCAGATTTCACACTTTAATGGTGAGCAGTGAAGTGAGGCTGCAGTATGAGGAAGCACCACCGTCTTTCGAATCTATGTTGCTGGTAGGGGTGTGCGATATCACGATATTTGATCAAAGAAATATCGTAGTATCTTGCTACAGTACATTTTCAGTACACATTTGCAGTTCTGTCGCCTCCATCCCAATATACTGTACAACACAACATTTTACTTGTGTGTTGGTCTGACATGCGCTTTTCTGAGCGCATGCACATTAAAAACAATACAAGCCTATCAAACAGCGTGTAAATACTGTACTAAGTTATCTTTCACATAAGTTATCTTTGCACTAATACTATCACATACACACAAGGTTAACATAAACTGTCGGTTATGTCTAAAATGAAATTAAACCGTTGAGAGATAATCGGATGCGTGTCTGTAGGTGCGTGACAGCAGCCTAATAGTAAACATGCTACCGCTCGTCCTTAAAGGGATAGTTCACCCCAAAATTTTAATTCTGTCATTATTTACTCTGTTGTTCCAAACCTGTATTGATTTTTCTTCCTTCTGTTGAACACAGAAAAAGATATTTTGAAGAATGTTGGTAACTAGACCGTTAATGAGCCACTAGCTGCGTTTTCAGAGGCTGTGTCCTCCGGAGGTCACATTTGAAGGCTGCATACATCATCAAGGATGTCTTATTTAAGAAAAGTAACCGTATTATTTCTCACGTGGTGTAAAATACTGTAATTTCTTTCTTACTTTGGTTACTTTTCTTAAATGAAACTGCCTCTGATGTATGCAGCCTTCGAACTGATTTCCATAGCATTTTTTTTTCCTACAATAGAAGTCAATGTGGACCAGTTTGATTACCCACATTCTTCAAAATATATTTTATGTTCAACAGAAGAAATAACTTAATTCAGGTTTAAAACAACTTGAGCGTGAGTAAATGATGACAGAATTTTCATTTTTGGGTGAACTATCTTTTAATATTAATAAAACAAAAGACAAAGAGAAAATCGCTCACTGCTCTTGACTGAAAAACTTTAATACAGTAGCTTTAATAAGAATCAATGTCTATGTAGTGTTTTATTTATACATTTTTTAAATTCAATTTCATACTTGAAAGCTACTATACAGCTGTTAGCTGCCAGTGTTAATCTTTATATATCTTTATATTATACAATACAGTAATGTGTACAAGTATTTTTTTCCTTAACCTCTTGCTGTTCCTGTCCCACAAAAAACACTGTTGTGCCAAGCCATCAGAACCTAACCAAACTGAAAGCAGAGGTATGTATTGAATTGTATTGTTGCATCCCTATGATTTATATATTATGCCTAACCATCAGTTTAATCCCTCTGAATTAGAAATATAAGATAAACTCCGTCTTGCTGTAAAAAGTCACAATTGCTGTATTTAGTCTGTTATGTATCAGCAAACATCAGATTTTTGGCATATCTAGATGGGTTTTTAAAAGTCTCGTCAGCATACACACACACAACTTTTTTTCCAATTCTTATTCAACCAACATTTGGAGGTGGTTTAAAATGCAATCAGATTTACGCGACACAACATTAACATCAATACCAGTGATGGAAACACCCCACCCCTTGCCACACAGGGGTGATTTTATTGAGAGAAAGCACAGGTGGACATATGTTAATCTAGATTTGAATAAGGCTACTAAAAAAAAATAAAAAATTTGCATGCCAAGGCAAATGTAGACTCCAAAAGGTCACCTGGGAATCAAATGATATAAGAAGTCTATGTAATTCATAACTACTATGCACACAAAAGCATGCATGAAAAAAAAACATTCAAGAACATAATTCAGTCAGGACCATTTAAGTCAAAAAATACCATAGACAATTCCTTTAGTCAACTTTTATTGCCATGTTTTGCTAAAGTTACATTTTGCGGTATGGCTCTGTTCTAAATTCCCCTTCCTTTTCATGAGCTCCATGAAAAGCTAAGATAGGGAACATCAGCAGCTTCTGGGGACAACCTCCCATTTTTTAAATGGGAGAGCAGCACAAAATCCCCCAAACAGACCATACCAGGCAATCCTCCCTGGCTCTTCCTGCTAAATCTAAGAGCCAGCAGAGGAACGAAATTAGTGTTTCAAAAAGCAAGTCTGTTTAAATTGTATAAGCCAATCGATCTACGCGAAGCTAGCATGAGGAATGAAGTTAGAGCTAATGAAGTTAGAGCTAATGATAAAAGTAATACATGTTTAAATAAATAGGCCCAACAGCTACTGAAACAATATTTATTTTAAACCACAGATCAGGGAGTAGCACTTATAGCTTTTTGAGCCTCAAGGTTCTACAATTGTCAAGGCTGCCAAAGTTTTGGGCATCTTCTGCAAGGTGCAGCAAGGAGTGGACATAGTAAACTAAAAATGTCTCCCCATACAGCTCCCATCATCTCTTCACAAAATATTTCAGCAGCTGGTTTGCATAAGGCCCTTGTTCCTTTGTAAGATCTGGACTCACTAAAATACACAAGCAGTGTTCTTACAGCTGATCTTGTAGAACTCCCTTCAGAGCCATCTTTCCTGTGTACAGAGCAAACTGTCTGAACTCTGTTGCTTTGCAGCATTCAATTTCCTGGCGAGAAGGATTGAGCTTTTGAATAATGGAAAAAAATATGAGAACTACAAACCTTAAACTACAAAATGAACTACACAACGTGAACACTTAAAGTAAATATAGCTACAAACCTCGTATAAACTAACTAATCTTATACACAAACACTTATGAACAGCACATATATTATATATATACACACACACATCCTAACTGTACACTAAATAAGCTACGAATAAACTTAATCTAACTTATCAAACTGTACACTACAAATAATATGAATACTATACAGGTGCTGGTCATATAATTAGAATATCATCAAAAAGTGAAACTTGTATATTATATTCAATCATTACACACAGACTGATATATTTCAAATGTTTATTTCTTTTAATTCTGATGATTATAACTGACAACTAAGGAAAATCCCAAATTCAGTATCTCAGAAAATTAGAATATTGTGAAAAGGTTCAATATTGAAGACACCTGGTGCCACACTCTAATCAGCTAATTAACTCAAAACACCTGCAAAGGCCTTTAAATGGTCTCTCAGTCTAGTTCTGTAGGCTACACAATCATGGGGAAGACTGCTGACTTGACAGTTGTCCAAAAGACGACCATTCACACCTTTCACAAGGAGGGCGAGACACAAAAGGTCATTGCAAAAGAGGCTGGCTGTTCACAGAGCTCTGTGTCCAAGCACATTAATAGAGAGGCGAAGGGAAGGAAAAAATGTGGTAGAAAAAAGTGTGCAAGCAATAGGGATAACCGCACCCTGGAAAGGATTGTGAAACAAAACCCATTCAAAAATGTGGGGGAGATTCACAAAGAGTGGACTGCAGCTGGAGTCAGTGCTTCAAGAACCACTACGCACAGGCGTATGCGTAGTGTCAAGCCACTCTTGAACAACAGACAGCGTCTCGCTTGGGCTAAAGACAAAAAGGACTGGACTGCTGCTGAGTGGTCCAAAGTTATGTTCTCTGATGAAAGTAAATTTTACATTTCCTTTGGTAATCAGGGTCCCAGAGTCTGGAGGAAGAGAGGAGAGGCACACAATCCACGTTGCTTGAGATCCAGTGTAAAGTTTCCACAGTCAGTGATGGTTTGGGGTGCCATGTCATCTGCTGGTGTTGGTCCACTGTGTTTTCTGAGGTCCAAGGTCAACGCAGCCATATACCAGGAAGTTTTAGAGCACTTCACGCTTCCTGCTGCTGACCAACTTTATGGAGATACAGATTTCATTTTCCAACAGGACTTGGCACCTGCACACAGTGCCAAAGCTACTAGTACCTGGTTTAAGAACCATGGTATCCCTGTTCTATTGTGAAGAGGAAGATGTGATATGCCAGACCCAACAATGCAGAAGAGCTGAAGGCCACTATCAGAGCAAACTGGGCTCTTATAACACCTGAGCAGTGCCACAGACTGATCGACTCCATGCTACGCCGCATTGCTGCAGTAATTCAGGCAAAAGGAGCCCCAACTAAGTATTGAGTGCTGTACATGCTCATACTTTTCATGTTCATACTTTTCAGTTGGCCAAGATTTCTAAAAATCCTTTCTTTGTATTGGTCTTAAGTAATATTCTAATTTCTAATTACTGAATTTGGGATTTTCCTTAGTTGTCAGTTATATATCATCAAAATTAAAAGAAATAAACATTTGAAATATATCAGTCTGTGGGTAATGAATGAATATAATATACAAGTTTCCCTTTTTGAATGTAATTAGTGAAATAAATAAACTTTTTGATCGTATTCTAATTATATGACCAGCACCTGTATATGGTAACTATAACTTAACCTACTAACAAAAACTAACAAAATAACTAAGTTATCTAACAATTACAAAAAAAATACACTCAATTTACATGAAAAAGATGAATAGGCAACTTGGTCGATATTTTGGGAAGACCTGAGCTTAAGTTTATAAGCCATATGTGTGTGACACAATATCAGTAATGCGCTGAGTAGGCCCCTCAGTATCATTAGTTCACAAATGGCCATGTCAGGGCATTATGACAAACATATTAACATATTTTGTTAATATATTTGTTTTTTAATTACAAAAATACGAAACCTTTCAGATCTGTCATAAAATGTATTTATTCGTCAATTGATGTAATTGTAATTTTCCCTTCACTTTGTAGCTGCAGAAGTTGTAAAGGTCTTGATTTTCCTTCACCTTTTTGAGTTTTTCAATCTCTAACTGTGGTTTTGTCTTTTGTAGCTGTAGGACTCTCTCTGCAGTTCCAGCACTTCTTCTCTTGTAGCGATGGGAGAGGGTATTTGCATCTTTCTGCAATTCACAAGTGTTTTAAAGGAATTATGAAATAGTCTAAAAGTAATTTTGAGGCTGTTCTGAGTCAAATTAACAACAAATAAAACCTTACTTGGCTGCTGCCTGGTTTGGTGTACTGCTGGTGCTCTGTTGGTGTTGAAGCTGCTTTTTCTGGGATTGCTGGGAATTATAATTTCATTTTTTTATTTTGTCATTTATTATGCTTATCATGATCTTTAAATCATTTATCCTCAGCAGTGATAAGTTTGATTTGATTTTAAGACAATAATGTCTCTCTGTGTTATACTGTTTCTCTGGTTCAGCTTCACTCTCTAAACCGCCAGGGATACCAGCCAGGACATGATGAATTAGACCATTTTAGTTGTCTGACAATTCAGGCGGCGGCGGTCCTCCAGCATCGGTGCGGTGAAAACAGATTAATAATAATTTAAAGTGTAGTTGTATTTTTTAACCAGTTTTGTTGTGCTCCCTCTTATGAAGGCTTATTTCTCTTTTTGCCACCACAGAGATGTTTTCATAGTTTTTTTATTACCTCCTGAACAGTTCTCTTTACACCTAGATTTCTTACTTTAATTTTCTTGGTTATTTCCCTTCCACTGTTTGTTTTTTTGGCAGCAGGGATTACGTTTGCTTTTTTAAATAGCTTTTCTTTTCCCATATTCATCAAGAAGTATATACTTCTCTGTCCAATTTGGCTTTCTTTTTTTATTTTCCATAGCCATTTCTTTATCCATTGTTTTCTGTAAAGCTGCTACTGGATAAAGTATACAATAGTGTACAACAGGTAAACCTGGGTCGCTTTTGCAAAACACTTGATGATTTCCCTTACCTAAGGAAAGTGTTTAAGGGATTCTATGAAACACCTTCAAGCTAGGGAATTCTGGGCCCCCTGAAAAAAAAAATGTATCCACCATCTTCCACTTATATCATGCATGGTATTAGATATCACTGCATTAAAAGAGTAAAATCCGGAAGGTTATGGAAACGGTAAACTCCCACTTTACTTCAAGTTTGTCGGATGTATGCGGGTAAAAATGGACCCAGGTTACACAAAACCGTAAATATCCACAAACAACCATGTGCCTCAAATCAACGGACATGTTCAGGAAACAGTGAAGTTTGACGGAATATTGCGGATGAAATAGTTAGTTGTGAGGACTGTTGGTTGCTGGCTGCCTTTCATGTGTTAATGACTGACCATTGTAAATGAAAGGTGTTAATGTCTGTTGTGGTCTTAAGCCCTATTCGGACAGAATTAGTTTTACATGGAGAGGTGGGGTGAAAGTAATTATTATCAGAGCTTCTCAAGTGATTTTAGTCCCGGCAGAACGTGCCATCTTAGTAATCATTATGGACAATGTCAGTAAAGATTACGGCATGTCAGAAAACTCTTCAGAAATAAACTAGTCCTAGATCTCCACCATTGTGCAAAGTGGTATTACTACTGATACCTTCTCTTTTGTATGATTTAATTAAACAGTAGAGCTGCTTGGTACACATCTGCTTACTATACGTTTCACTGGTAGGAACGCTGCTGCAGAGTTAGTGTGTGTGCCCTCCACAGGCCTCCCAAAGAAATGTCTGTCCAGATGAGGATGTAACCATGTTGCCTTTGCAACAACATGCTGAGCAAGTACAGGCTTGAGATTTTCCATTTATCACAAGAAACCTTTTTATAATCCCAGGACACAGCTCTGCTTTTGGGTCTAGGACTGGTTTCTCAAAGCTGGACTCACTAGAACACCACTTAGCAGAAACACCTTTAGCCTTGCAATGACTTCCAGAAGATCCCACATCCTGGCCAAACAGCCCACGTGGGTGACAAACTTGTTGAGATATATTTTATGGTACATTGACAACAGTAAATCCCTCTCAGATTCTCCTAGCACAATGTCCTAAAATGAGAGCAGTGGCTCAACTATGTTCAAATCCTCCAATAGAAGAGTTTCAAATGAGATCTGGGCATAATATTTTACATACATCACATCAGTAGTACCATTAAGTGACAAAGAGCATACATTGTCGCTTGTCAAGATGTTGACAAATTCAGCACTATGATCGCAAGTCATTGGCATATAAAGCTGTTGGTTCTGCTGAAAATGCCTCATGACTTGAACTTCAATGTTTCTGTTGTTGTTAGGATACTGCCCTCTTTCAAATGTAAATGCAAATGCATATTGGGTGTGCAGTTCAGTGGCCCATAGAGACTAACAAACTTTGTCAAAAATGTTTGCAGATACCCATCAGCTATTTTTAATCTGTCAGTGGAGATAACTCTTGAAGACATGATAATGCTTGCTTGTACAAAGTCGAACCATTGGCTATTGTCTCTCAGGCCTTTTAAACAAAAGAGAGAATATAAGTCCAGCTTTTCCATTGGTTAGCAGTAAATCCATTGAATCCAGAGGCAATTTTACGGGGAATCTTTCCCACATCTTGAGGCACCTTTACTGAGTCTATTCTTCTTTGTATTTCATTAAGGTTATGGTAGTTACCCAAAAAGTTAGTTAAAACACAAAGTTCAACCCATAACCTTAAAATGTGCCTGGCACCATACTGTGCTTCCAATCTCTTGTGGGCTGCTTTTGATGTTGCTTTTTCTGTCATTTTTGCATACCGCTTATGTTCCTCAGAGGTGTGTGGTACCCAAGATGAAAGGTCAAACCCAGAGAAGTCTGTTTTTCCCCTAAATGCTGTCTTCTTGAATGTTTTGAGGCACTTGTTACATCCTACAAAAAACAAAAAAAAACAATGAATGAATCATGATCGAGACGGTACGAGCCACATCACCCACGACGAGGATCATCGTGTCCGGACCGCTTCCGACGTACCAACATGGACGTGAAAGGTTCAGTAGATTATTTGCTTTAAATGAGTGGTTAATGTCTTTGGTGTAATGAACAGAATCTGCTCTTTATAAATAATTGGAATCTTTTCTGGGAGCGACCTAGGCTCTTCCGTGCTGATGGCCTGCACCCCAGCAGAATTGGAGCTGATCTTCTGTTGGAGAACATCTCCAAGACGCTTCGCACCGTATGACTATTAAGTCAAACCTCAAATCACAGTCTGTGTTCCGCCCACTTAACTGATAGAAATGTGAGTGTAGTACAATCTAGAGAAACGGTGTCTATTCCCCGAATAGTGAGGTTTAACAATAAAAATAAAGGATCTAGAAAAAATCTGATCGTGATCAAACCAGAAACTCGCGGAATTACCGAACAAAAACAATTTCTAAAGCTAGGGCTACTAAACATTAGAAATGATCACAGATAATAGTCTCGATATAAATTTCCTTACTGAAACATGGCTTAAACCAAATGATTATTTTGGTCTTAATGAGTCTAGTCCACCTGGATACTGTTATAAAAATAAATGCCGTCCGGATGGCCGTGGCCGTGGTGTTGCAACAATCTATAGATATTCTTAATGTTACTCAGAAAACAAACTACAGGTTTAATTCATTTGAAATTGTCGTGCTAAAAGTTACACTCTCAGATATAAGCAAAAAGTCACTACTATCTCTTGCTTTGGCTACCATTTATAGACCTCCAGGGCCTTATGTTGATTTCCTAAAAGAGTTTGCAGACTTTCTCTCAGACCTATTGGTCAACGTTGATAAAGCGCTGATTGTTGGAGATTTTAACATTCATGTAGACAATACAAATGATGCGCTAGGGGCTGCGTTTACAGATTTACTAAACTCGTTTGGGGTCAAACAAAACGTCACTGGACCCACTCACCGTCTTAATCATACACTAGATTTAATTATATCACATGGAATCAATCCTACCGATATAGAAATTCTACCGCAAAGTGATGTCGCTGATCACTACCAGTACGTGCGTACTGATGATATTTGTCAAATTGCGCCGCGATATCGACTAGGTAGAACACTTCTCCCGGCAACTATAGATAAATTCACAAATAACCTGCCTGATCTGTCTCAGCTGCTCAGTGTACCTAAACACACAAATGAACTTGAGGAAATGACTAGCAGTATGTGCACCATTTTCACTAGTACATTAGATACTGTTGCACCGATGAGATTAAAAAAGGTTAGAGAGAAAAATACTGCACCATGGTACAACAGTATTACTCACACTATCAAGAGAGAAACTCGTAATCTAGAACGCAAATGGAGACAAACTCGTTTAGAAGTTTTCAGAATCGCGTGGAAAGACAGCTCGTCCCGTTATAGAAAGACTCTAAAAACAGCCAGAGCCGAGCATCTCCGCAAACTCAGAGAAAATAACCAAAACAATCCAAGGTTCTTGTTTAGTAGTGTCAATTAACAAATAAACAGACATCACCAGAACAAAACATTTCACTACAGTTTAGTAGTGATGACTTTATGAATTCCTTTACTGAGAAAATCGAAAGCATCAGAAATACAATTGTAAATGTACAACCTTTGACAGAGTTTTATGACTCCACTTCAATTACTGCCCGTCAAGAACAGTTTCAGTGCTTTACAACTATAGGACAGGAAGAGCTAAATAAACTTATCATTGCGTCTAAACCAACATGTTTATTAGATCCAATACCCACTAAACTACTAAAAGAATTGTTACCTGTACCAGAAGAGCCTCTTCTCAATATTATTAACTCGTCTTTATCTCTAGGTCATGTCCCAAGACCGTTCAGGCTAGCAGTTATTAAGCCTCTCATTAAGAAACCACAATTAGATCCAAATGTATTGGCAAATTACAGACCCATTTCAAATCTTCCATTTATGTCTAAAGTACTAGAAAAAGTTGTATCTGCTCAATTCTGCTCCTTCTTGCAAAAAACGCTATCTATGAAAAATTTCAGTCAGGATTCAGGTCTCATCATAGCACAGAAACTGCGCTCGTTAAAATTACAAATGACTTACTTCTAGCTTCTGACCAAGGCTGTATCTCAATACTAGTGTAAGTTGATTTTAGTGCTGCGTTCGACACTATAGATCATAAAATACTCTTAGATCGACTACAAAATTATACTGGTATTCAGGGACAGGCATTAATGTGGTTTAGGTCGTATCTATCAGACCGTCACAATTTTCTCTATTTAAACGGGGAAAAATCTAAGATAACGATAGTAAATTATGGAGTGCCACAAGGATCTGTGTTAGGCCCTCTGCTATTTTCAATATATATGCTGCCACTTGGTGATATTATAAAAAAACATGGAATTAGTTTCCACTGCTATGCTGATGATACTCAGTTATATATTTCAACACGACCGGATGAAATCTCCAAATTATCCAATATGACAGAGTGTGTTAAAGAAGTAAAACATTGGATGACTAGTAATTTTCTTCTACTAAATTCAGATAAGACTGAAGTATTACTTATTGGACCAAAAACCTGTACACAGAATCTCTCAGACTACAATCTGCATTTAGAAGGATGTACTGTTACTCCATCCTCCACAGTTAAAGACCTGGGTGTTATATTAGACCGCAATTTGTCCTTCGAAAATCATATTTCATATGTTACAAAAACAGCCTTCTTCCACCTCAGAAACATTGCTAAGTTACAGAATATGTAATCTATTTCTGATGCAGAAAAGTTAGTTCATGCATTCATGACGTCTAGACTAGATTACTGTAACGCATTACTAGCTGGTTGTCCTGCTTCCTCAATAAACAAGCTACAATTAGTACAAAATGCAGCTCTTACCAGGTCAAGAAAATATGATCATATAACACCAATTTTATCATCTCTACACTGGTTACCTATTAAGTTCCGTATCGATTATAAAGTACTGCTAATGACCTATAAGGCTCTAAACGGTTTAGCTCCTGTGATCTTCTATCGCCCTACAATCCTTTACACTCTTTAAGATCCCAAGATTGCTTTAAGATTGCTTTTATGCTTTATCTCGGGACGCCCGTCCCGAGGTGACTAGAGAGTACATCAGCTTCCGTTTGGATCCAGCCTCTTAAGAAGACCTCAGATGACCAACACCTTTGAAGAGACGGCGCCAACTCCTGCGAGGACTTCAGAAGACGCAACATCTGGATTAACATGAACATTCCCAATTTTCTATATATCCTAATTATTGTTAATATGTAATTCATTATTTCCAGTAGCTCACTGCTTCGACCTTCAATTAAACTGCTAACAGTGATTGTAAATTAAATTGCCTAAATTATTACATTATTAGCTAACTGCATTCTCTAAATTGTAATGTTGACATGCATTCTCTGTAAAGCCACTTTGAAACAATATGTATCGTGAAAAGCGCTGTACAAATAAATGTGATTTGAATTTAATTAAAGTCTACAACAGTCAAAGTGGGTTTTGAATTGTGCAGGTAACTGCTATATTGTAATATTGAATAATAGTCTGTTTTTGCAATGTATCAAGTTTGTTGTTGTTTAACTGTAAAAAACTAAAGAGAAATTAAGATGTCACAAACACCAGTATTATAAATTTATATTTGCTAATATGGAATTGCAATCTGCATTCATAACAATGTTTATTTTCTCTCTCTCTTTCAGATATCTTGCCACTGGAGACTCCTTCGCCAACAGCTTCCGTGTTGGTGTCTCCACAGTCTGCAAGGTTGTCCCAGACGTGGTGACAGCAATCTGGGACTGCTTAGTGGACGAGTTCATGGCTGTGCCTTCCACAGATGAATGGAGGTCCATTGCAGAGGGTTTCGAGGAGAGGTGGAACTTCCCTCTCTGCTGTGGAGCACTGGACGGCAAGCACGTCCTGATAAAGGCACCCCCCCAACACCGGATCCCAGTTCCACAACTACGAGATAACTTTTTCCTTAGTTCTCCTTGCTGTTGTGGTATTGCTTCCGGGTGATTGATGTCGGGGGACGAGCGATGGTGGGACGCCTTTGGCCAGGCACTCTGTAGTGGCACCCTCCATCTGCCACCTGACCGTCCTCTCCCAGGAGCTGACCCCGTGGGCAGACGAAGGGGTCAAGGAAAGACAGGACCGCAGAGTACTTCCACTTTTTCCCTAACCCTGCTGCTGACCCACTCCTCTTCTCCGTCTCCTTTAAATATGTGTCCCTCAGACTCTTCCACTTCTTTCTGCACACTTCCTTTGAATAAGCACAACTCATCAGCAGGAAAGTAGTTGTAAAATACGGCGAATAAGCTCAATTTGCCGGCTTTAGCTAGCTCGTAGTCTCAATATGTATATATATTATATATACAGTTGCAAGGAATTTGAAGATCAAGGTAAATTGTATTTAGTTTGTCTTCCAGGAAACTTCTTCTGTTGCTTCTGAAGGGCAGTACTAAATGAAATAAATCTATATTTAAACAAAATAAGAAAATTCATCCTGTTCAAAAGTTTTCACCCCCCTGACTCTCAAAGCATCGTGTTTCCTTCTGGAGCATCAGTGAATGTTTGAACCTTTTTTAATAGTTGTGTTTGAGTCCCTCAGTTGTCCTCAGTGTGAAAAGATCTCAAAATCATTCAGTCACTGTTGTAAAGGGTTCAAATATGCAAAAAATGGTGGAAAACTGAACAATCTGCAGGACCTGGAGAAACAAAAAAAACAGTCGTAGATCATCCAGGTAACCACACACAGTATTAAGAATCACTGGTTCACTTACTTATGAATAATAAATTCAGCTATTGTCTTGTAGATTATATGTAAACATCTTTTACGTAAAATGGACAGTACTATATAAATACTCAGGACAGTACTAAATAAAAAATAACATGCATTTTGTATTATCTTCCTTATTTTGTTAAAATTATTCACATTTTCACAGATTCTGCAAGTGGTTCACATACTTTTTCTTGCAACTGTATATAGCTCAAATTGAGTGGAGAGCGTTTTTTACAAACTTACCAGACTGTACGACCTCCTCACTCACTTTCTTCCAAGCAAGATCCTTCTTATTCCTGTTTCTATAAAAGTACGAAGATGTATCGTACAGCTCTGGGTATCCACATACAACGACGATGATTTTGTCCTCCATTGTTGTTTTGGATTTCTGCCTCCGTTAGCTACGTCGTAATCACGTCACTACTAGAGCAAGCTCCTGATTGGTTAACAGTTTATAAGATAACAGCTTTGGGACTGTCAAACTATAGTTTAAAATAGTTTGCCTTGTTAGAGAAAAAAAAAAAAATGTTGCTGTCAAATTATAGTTTCAGACAGGTAACACGCAGCTAGAACCAGCTTACAAATTACATCAGATGAGCTCCAAAAGTAGCCATATTCAAGTCCAGATTGACAACATGTTTACCTATGCATTCATTGACTAAAATCAAATAACTGTGCAATGTTCATGGTTTCATTCAGTTTATGTTCTTTTATTTATAATTTTTTAATTTGTGTTAGGTATAGTTACATGCACATAATATCATCTATCCAAATTAATTCAATACATATTCAGATTCTAAAAGTTATTTTTATCTGTTTCCTAAATTTTGCAATTCAATTTTGTTACATATTAA
This sequence comes from Elopichthys bambusa, assembly GCA_037101425.1. NCBI lineage: Eukaryota > Metazoa > Chordata > Actinopteri > Cypriniformes > Xenocyprididae > Elopichthys > Elopichthys bambusa. The sequence continues at coordinate 22,481,695 of CM074454.1, forward strand.
TTTACATGTAAAATGTACATGTTAAATTTGAGCAGAAAATCAGATCTGGGCCACATTCAGCTGTGGTGTGAAAGTAGCCTCGATTTCTCACAGATGCGTATTTTCTGGTGCCATTTTAAACTTCTGAGCCATTTAAATCTCTTTCCACACAAAGAACACAAATAGGGTCTGACATCTGCATGACTTTTCAGGTGTATCCGTAAGTGTGATGGCAAAAGAAATTTTTTGTTACATTTATCACAATTAAATTGCCTTTTTCCAGAGTGAATGCTTGGGTGATTTTTGAAAATGCTCCTTTTTCTAAACCTCTTGCCACACTGCAGTTTCTTTTCAGAATGAGTTTGCAAATGATGTCTCAGGTCTCTTTGATATTTGAAACTCTTCTTACACTGAAGACATGAGAAACGCCTCTCTTCAGTGTGTAGTTTCATGTGAGTGTCAAGATTTCCTTTAAATCTGAAACTCTTTCCACACTGAGGGCAAGTGAAAGGCTTCTCTCCAGTGTGAATTCTCATGTGAGTCTTGAGGTTTCCCTTAAGTGTGAAACTCTTTCCACATTGATGGCACATGAAAGGCTTCTCTCCAATGTGAGTTATTACATGCTTCTTAAGGTGATTTCTATCTGTGAAACTACTTCCACAATGATTACATTTAAAACAGTTCTCTCTTGAGTGTATCTTTATGTGCTTATTAAGGGTCACTTTATGTCTAAAACTCTTTCCACACTGATCACATGTGAATGGTTTCTCTCCAGTGTGAATTCTCATGTGATACTTAAGATTTCCTTTTTGTGAGAAGCTCTTCCCACACAGTTTGCAGGTGTAAGGACTCTCTCCAGTGTGACTTATCAAGTGGACATCAAGGGATTCTTTATATGTAAAATTCATTCCGCACTGGGTGCATTTGAAAGGCTTCTCTCCAGTGTGAATTCTCATGTGTGACTTGATGCTTACTTTATGTCTGAAACTCTTTCCACAGCGATGGCAAGTGAAAGGCTTCTCTCCAGTGTGAATTCTCATGTGATACTTAAGATTTCCTTTTTGCGAGAAGCTCTTCCCACACAGTTTGCAGGTGTAAGGGCTCTCTCCAGTGTGACTTTTCATGTGGGCATTAAGAGTTGGTCTATATGTAAAACTCTTTCCACATTGAGGACACGTGAAAGGCTTCTCTCCAGTGTGAAGTCTCATATGATTCTTGAGACTTACTTTATGACAGAAACCCTTTCCACATTGAGAGCATGTGAAAGGCTTCTCTACAGTGTGCATTCTCATATGAATCTTAAGGTATTTATTGAATCGGAAACTCTTTTCACACTGCTTGCATTTGAAAGGCTTCTCTCCAGAATGAATTATTATATGCCTGTTAAAGAGTTTCATGTCAGTGAAAATCATTCCACACTGATGACAAATAAAACAGTTCTCTCTTGAGTGAGCTCCCAAGTGGGAATTAAGGGTTTCTGTCTTTTGAGCTCTTTTTTGTGAGGAAGTCTTGTCTCCATGTTCTTTCTCTTCCATTTCATTCAGTACTTCACTCTCCTCTTTCAGCACCATCAGGTCTACAGCAGAAAAAGAGAAATACGACTTAAGCACAACTACTTAATTACTGTAACATCAGTATTTGTGATGTGGTCTGCGAAAACCAATCACATGGTGAAATTTTACATATCACAGGTTTCAATATCATATGAAAGCTGGATTCGACTTCTTTCATAGCTGTAGCAAAAGTTATTGTTATCTGAAGTCGGCTGATCGCTCTGATTTTCAGGAACGGAATTTTGAGGAAAAACAGGTTTAAATTACTGTCACCCCCCTTTTTTCCGCACAGAAATGAAAATGCACTATCCAAACATAAATGGTTGTAATTCAAAAATGCTTTGGAATATAGACCTAAGGTTGGTCTTGTTTTTAAAGAAGACACTTTATGGAAAGTGGAATTTAAAAAAAGTTTAAGTTTATGAAAATGTAAAAATATAATAGTTTATATTTTATAATAAACATGTTTTAATCTTATACTGCAAGAAAATCAAACCAACATTCCAAATTTTAGGTTGAAATCTAAAAAAAAAAGAGCTTTCAGTAAGATTTTGTTTGGGCGCAGTACCGAACCTTTTCACTAGATGACATCCAGGCTCCATTACTGACCATTTAATGGCACCTCCATTTATGGTTTGAGTGAACTGAACCATATATTTTCATACATTTTATGAAGTAGACATCCTGTTCAGAAGTAGTATGGTCAGTTTGGCAGTATTTGATTTGAATTCAACCTCTAATAAACACATACTTAGAACATTTATGTTCATTATAGCTAAGTTATATTAGGGGGGGGGGGGGATCTTTGTGTGCCGTAGTTTATACAAGACTGGCGGGAAATTTGCGTTAATACACCTTCATTCTAAATGTCATGTGGTTCATTTTGATAGGTGAACTGTCTTTGTAGTGTTAAGAGAGGGAAAGCTATTTTTTTTTTTTTTTGCACCTCCGCCGGGCGTGTTCTTAAACAGTGACGTTAGAGAAAGACCGCCCTGCTACTATAAATCGCTATTTTTCTGCACTTTAAAGGCGAATTTTGCCAAGATATTTTCAGAGATGATAGACAAGATGTTATAGAATAATAATTGAATGAAAACCCAATTTTGACAAAAAAAAAAAAAAAAGGACATTCAATCTATTTTTTGACTTTCCTGAAAACGTTCCATCGTGACATCTGACGGGTTTTCCCAGATCACATCACATGTAGTTTATATATATCCTAGATATATCCTTTATCTTTATATAACTTGAAACAATGGAAAATTTGTTGCATGAATCTCAAGACGTACCAAATAAAGAAATTTACTTTCTAGGATTATTTATGGAGGAAATGTATTACTCAAAAGGTGAACTTAAAGTATCACTAGCATTAAATAACAGAATAATTCCTCAAGTGATGTAAACATTATTCAAGAAAAGGTGGATATTTTACCATTTGAGTCCTCCTGAGGTAATCTGAAATCCTTGCAATCTATATGGGAAAAGGAGAAAATGAGTATCAGAGTATTCAGAGCAATAATATAATTGATACTGAGAATTTTTATTTTACTCTTTTAATTTCTTTATGAGAATTTTAGTTTTTTTTCCATCATGTCATGCCTTCCAGCAACTGTTATAATATCAGCATTGAAGGCAGCATTAATATTTATCTGGTCATGTGATCTCAACATATCTGTCCACATGAAGGAACAGCTCCACGTTTTAATTAGTGCACTCATAAGAATATCTTCAAAAATATAATTTGTTTCTGTAGAGCTGAACATTTTAATAAGGATAAGTTCAGCTCTGAGAATGAAACCAACCTGTTTGTTCCTCAGTATCTTCTTGTTTCAATCTAAATGCTTCTTCAATCTTGATATCTTCACTCTCCTCTTTAATAAACTCCATCTTTATAATACCGTGTCACATGGATCTCAGTTGTTTCACCAGGAGTTCCTCTGTGTTTGGACACTGTCATGATTAAGATGAGAATAATTAACAGGAAGAAAGAAATGAATATAAAACAAATCTCTGGGTGCGTCTCAATCAGCTCCCTAGTTCAGTAATCAGCGCACTGGTAAGGGAGTCAGTCAGAGTGATGTGACTCGAGCGAGTCGAATCAGTGAATCAAATTTACGTATAATTAAAATCTCGAAAGCTTCGTTCCTCTCATCACTAATTGCAACTTTGCCAATGACCGAATTCATGTTTACGATATAACGATATAGGGAGCAAAATTAGACGCACTTCTGTTACTCATGTGGGGATGCGTTTTACTGACAAAAATAACGATCATTCAGACCACTCCTGGAGGTGGGTTGAGGCGGGTCCCTTCAGAAAGCTGACCCGCAAACTGCCGCAAATGAAACAAAGTTCGGCGGCACAGGCTTTGTTTTGAAATTAGCTGATGATAATAAATAAAAATACAGCTCTTTGCTATAGTTGACGTGAACTCCGCTACATTTGCATATAATGTATTGAAAATCGGATGTATATTAATTTTTGCAAAGACACATTTATGTGGCCAAGATTAAATGAAAGAGATTTAACAAATCGGTTAACTATTCGATCAATAAAACGCATTAAGTTACCAGGTGTAAACCATTAGTTAAACAATGATGCTGCTTTTAATAATAAATAATTAATTTCGCATCATTTGTAATAATTTACAAATTTAAACAACTTAAATGTTTAAGAGCACAAACCCTTCTTCAGCCGAATCACAACAGATGCAGTATCGCGTCGTATATATTACGTCACACCGCCAAACCAAAATAAAAGTCCTGCCCCAACGCAAAAAATTACAAGTGCATAGAAATACAGTACAAAAATTGTCATTTATAACAGATATCCTTTTATTAAAATGAAAATAGTGGAAAATGTTAAAAAAGAGTGTATGAGTTCATAAAGCAGAGTTTATACAACATACACCTGTCAATATTTCTGCTCTAATATAAGGCTAAATTTATTTGATAAAAGTTAAAACTGATATTGTGAAATATTATTACAATTAAATAAATGAACTGTTTCCTGTTTCAATATCTTTTAACATGTAATTTATTCTTGTGATGGCAAAGCATTTTTTTTTTTTTTTTTTTTTTTTATAGCATTATTACTCCAGTCTTATGTAGGGAAATTTACTGTTAAAGACTAAAAAGACCAGATATTATGAATGAAGGCCCGGAGTCAGAGTTTAAGAAAATTTTACTGAAGAATAGTTTGCGGTTTCATCAGCAGAAGTCGGCTTCAACACTCACAAGGAGTTTGTAGGCCACTTTGCGTATACATTCAATACAACAGCAATTATCCTCTATCAGAGTCCACTAACTACGTCATTACTTCAGGTTGAATGATTCTGATTAGTTAAGCAATAGGTAAACTTAGAAAATGTCCACACATGGAGTGATCGGCAGAAGCACAACTGCAACGATTATCTGGACGACACCGAGACCATGGTTTGGGCACAAAGTGACCTAGGTCACAAATATAAGTTTCTGGGCGCCATTTCTTCCGGGAAAAACAAGTATTTCATCATCTATTCTAGTGTGTCTGTAGTTCAACTTTCACCAATACTGACCTGTAACACAGAATACTAGCATACATACACAGATATAAAGGAGCTTCATAGCTTCTCCAAGGTTGAAGTTGTTTGAACTTCCCCAAAACATACTGTACTTTTCTCTCAGTGAGGTACAGACAAGATTCATCATTATTCTCTAGTGTTTGAAGATGAAAAGGAAAATAAATGCTTTAAAAGATGAATGTTGGTTAATTTTATATTATAAATCACTCAAAAGATATATATATTGAAGCGGCAGTGTATTCCAGAATCCTCCCCCTTCAATTCAGCGTCACATGACCTTTCAGAAATCATTCTAATATGCTGATTTGCTGCTCAAAAACATTTCTTCTTATTATTATCAATGTTAAAAACAGTTTTCGCTGCTTTACATTTTTGTGGAAATGTTGATACTTTTCAGGATTCATTGATTAATAGAGAGTTTAATGAACAGTATTTATTTGCATTTATCACATTTATATATTAAATTTATTAAATAGAAATCTTTTGTAACATTATAAATGTGTTCACTGTCACTTCTGATCAATTTAATGCATCCTTGATGAATAAAAGTATTAATTTCTCTTTTTTTGTTTTTACCACAAATGTTTGAATGGTATCGTTATTATCAATGTTTTCAACATTAATAATAATAAGGAAGAAATGTTTATTGAGCAGCAAATCAGCATATTAGAATGATTTCTGAAGTATCATGTGACACTGAAGACTGGAGTAATGATGCTGAAAATACAGTTTTGATCATTTTAAAATATATTAAAATAGAAAACAATTATTTTAAATTGTCATATTTCACAATAATACTACTTTACCGTATTTTTTAAACAAATAAATGCAGATTTGTTGAGCATAAGAGACTTCTTTCAAAAAAAAATAAAAAAATTAATGTTTCTAAACTTTAGTATGCCAATATTGAAACACATAAAAGTTATAAAAGTGTTTTTTTCTAATATTAAAATTCACTATGAACATGTTCGCTTGAATCTAAAATACCCGAAAATTGTTATAAAATGTCCAAAAATTATGATTTTCCAAGAATCGGTAGAAGAATAAAATAAGCAATAAAAATGTAAAATACAAATGTGAATCATTCAATACTAAGTACTGATAAATAAAGTTCAGTCTAATTAAAAATGGAGTATTTCACAGCTATTTAATATTGTCAGGAGTCATTGTGTGAGTTTCTTTTTATGTAGAGTGATTCAAATCACAGACAATTTACGCCTGCTGAACTCATCAGAACAAAACAAAACAATTTTATTTAACAATTTGAACTGTCATACGCAGTTGACATAGTGAATGCACTGTTTACGTCCGAACATTATTGGCCAGCTCCCGCGTCACTCAAATAAAGTCGTTATTTTTGTTTTTGTTTTTGCGCACAAAAAGTATTCTTGTCGCTTCATAACATTAAGGTTGAACCACTGTAGTCACGTGGACTATTTTAACGATGTCTTTACTACCTTTTTGGACCTCAAAAGGTGCAATGACGTTGCTGACTATGTGTGGTTCAGAAACCCTCGGATTTCATTAAAAATATCTTAATTTGTGTTGATGAATGGAGGTTTTACGGGTTTGGGACGACATGAGGGTGAGTACTTAATGACAGAAATTTCATTTTTGGGTGAACTAACACTAACTTGTTTGCACTAAAATACCTGCTAATCTTTATTTCCCTGGTTTCTGATTGGGTCATTTTCAAAGTTCCCTCTTCATGCGCGGGCGGGGCAGCTTGCGAGGAGCGAGGGAATTTTATTGTTTATTGACCGGGATAACCTCCTCATTCATGGGAAAAGACATTCTCTCTGATGATTCTTCACTGTATTCCCTATCTGCTGAACTTGCCACCCTGTGCAGTTGTGCCCAATGTTCATTGCAACTGGACATCCTCTCAGGTTGGTAATTAAGTTTTTGTTTTTTGGCCACCATGCTCTCAAGCCACATCACAGGCCTGCAACAATTTATTTTGTTTAAGATAAATTGGTGTGTTTGTGTGTGGACCTACTTGATTTATTGTCACATAAGTGCTACTGATTTGCAATTTCATTGCTTGTGGTGTAAGTTGAATTGAGGGTTCATATTGGAACGGCTTCATTTTGTATCGAATATTGTTTAACTGTTTTGTTTTACTTGCAATTTCATCCCTATTTAGTCACACATTTACATTGTGATTGTGCCTCAGATGCAATCAACTTTATCTTTATTTTTAACTTTATCAACTTTTAAAGGTGTGAACCCATACAGACTTATGGGAAACTGATGGGTGTGAATGACAAAGAAACAGCATTGCTCAGAGTAGGTTGTAAGCTGGATCGATCTCCTGTGATCTTTCATGTTTGGGTTAAGATATTTTGAAGGCCGACATCGCTGCTGAAGAACTGTGCTACACTACCACCTTCGATAAATTCTTCTCCCCACAAAAACTCTGGTCAAGCGTACTTATTTTATGTATTTGAGAAATCTAATACATTGGCGAGCCACCCAAACGACTGCTCGGCCAAATACAGCAAAATCTAACGACGTGTACTGAATACTTCATTTCAGTAAATTGTATATCATTTCTCCAATTCACATTTCTTTGTGTTATTTGAATTTAGTCACATGCTTAGTAGGGTCATTTGAAAAAGTTAAAAAGTACTACAAAGTGGAGGCATGGCCAATAACAGCTAAATTAAGGGTTTACAAAGCTTTGCTTAAAACGAATAGTGATAGAAGAGACATAATACATGAGTTATTATTTTTATTAGTATTTATGTTTGAACCAGACCCAGGGACCCATCCCGTTTTAGTACTGTCATTCATTTACCTACCATAACCAACATAGGGACAAGGGGTTATACAAATATTCAAGCCGTTTATCCATTTTCTACCCCTGAACCTAAAAACATCATTTTTTTTATATTAAATCAAAAAGAATGCAGTGTACACAAGCTACTTTTTCTAAACCACTTGTCGCACTGAGGAACACTGTAATGTATTAACAGGATGAGTTTGCAAATGACGCTTCAGGTCTCTTTGATATGTGAAACTCATCTTACACTGAAGACACGTAAAAGGCTTCTCTCCAGTGTGAACTCTCATGTGCCTCTCAAGGCTTACTTTAACTGTGAAACTCTTTCCACACCGAATGCAGGCGAAAGGCTTTTCTCCAGTGTGAATTCTCGTGTGAGCCTTAAGGCTTGTTTTGTTTGAGCAAGTCTTTCCACAGTGATGGCACATGAATGGCTTCTCTCCAGTGTGAGTTACTACATGATTCTTAAGGTGTTTTCTGTCTGTGAAACTCATTTCACACTGATGACATATAAAACTGTTCTCTCTTGAATGAATCCTCATGTGGTTATTACATGTTACTTTATGTCTGAAACTCTTTCCACACTGATCACATTTGAATGGCTTCTCGCCAGTGTGAAGGTTCATGTGACATCTCAGGTTTAGTTCTGCTGTGAAGCTCTTTCCACACAGAAGGCACATATAAGGCTTCTCTCCAGTGTGAATTCTCATGTGCCTGTTAAAGCTTCCTTTTTGAGAGAAACTGTTTCCACACTGAGAGCAGGTAAAAGGCTTCTCACCGGTGTGAACACTCATGTGGATTTTAAGGTTTGCTTTTTTAGTAAAACTCTGTCCACACTGCTGGCAGTTGAAATATCTTATAGCTTCTGTTTTTCGTGAGGATGAATTTTCAGACTCTGAGCAACTAAATTTTTCTCCAGTTGTAAATTCATGATGCTTCTCATACTGGTCTTCCTTCATTTCATCTAGTACTTCAGTCTCCTCTTTCAGCAGCATCAAGTCTAAGGCGAAAAGAGACAAATACAAGTTAGTTGTATTTAAAACATCAACACGCACCATTCAAGAAGAACTCTAAAGTGACAATACCTCAACACTTATACATGATCAAAAGCTAATGTAATAACATTAGCAATGCCCCCGATTTTTCTAGTCAACTAGCAGTCATTCATTTAAGCCATTAGTCGAATAATTGCACATTTCTATTTACTTAATCACTTAAATAACCTACTGAGGAGAATACTAAACCATAATGAGCATTTAATATAGGCGTCTGGGAAAAATAGCAAGGACACATTTTAATTATTTATTAAAAACTAGTGTTTTTTGCATCAGTGTCGGCTGCAAAGATGAAGTTGACGATGCTGACCATCTTTGCAGTGGACGTGCCTTTACTGAATTAAATACTTTGAATGTTGCGATCCTATCTGACTTATGATAGCAACCTGAGTCGTAACAAAGCACTGTTTGCCAGAGGAGAACTGGCCCCCTGACTAAGCCTGGTTTCTCCCAAGGTTTTTTTCTCCATTTTAACACCTGTTTGCCACCTGATGTCACCTGTTGGAGTTTGGGTTCCTTGCCGCTGTCGCCTTTGGCTTGCTTAGTTGGGGACACTTGACAATTGACTTTTGATATTCAACAGTGCTTTGATCTGCCTGCATTGACACTATTCTTTAAGAGCTGCTGTGCAGCCAAAATAATGTACCAGTTATCACTGTAAAGCTGCTTTGACACAATCTACATTGTAAAAAGCGCTATATAAATAAAGGTGACTTGACTTGACTTTAGAGAGAAATGCACCTTTCATACTGATTACATAAGCAGAGTATTTCTTTTCAATTTGAATTGGTTTGTTTAAAAGTAGACATATCAAGCTATAGATATATTTCTCATGTCTGATGTCTGTATGTTTCAGTTCATTTTGGTGAAGCGCTGCTGTGATGTGCAGTAAAGCACGCTATACTTTAGCTTCCCCGCCTATCCGACCGCTACCACTTTGTTTGTGTAAATGAAGAGACTTCTCATCAAACACAAGTATGGTGTGACACAGGGCTCAGTATTAGGTCCTCTGCTTTTCTCCTTGTATATGATTCCCCTGGGAGTCATTATATGGCTTACAATCAGCTGTTTCCTCAAAAGAGTCAGATTGCAAGCAGCAGAAAGCCGCCTTCATGCAACACATACAGTAAACCCACGTGTTGCTCACTTTGTAGCACAAAATAACACCAAATTATATATATAAAAAAACATTATACTGACCTAGGTTCGGTTTTCTGTTATGCACCATGCAAGTTTGTGATCATAATCATTTTCGGTAATGTTGTGAATTAATTAGAGTAATAATAGCAATAACAGAATGTTTAATTAATTGTCATTGATAATAACAGATAAAGTTTAAATTGTCATATATTAGGTTGTTCGGCTTTAAGAAAAGTCTACCCATAATGCATAGTGAGCAAGCGAGAGCGCGCAGTAAGAAAATGCGACCGATTCAATGTGTGCGCTGCATCTGTGTAATCCAGTTCATACATTTCAGTAAACAGTTTATTTTAATTCAAGTTTAATTTAATTCATATATATATATATATATATTTTATATAATTGTAATATAATTTATATATGTTATATATGCTTGTATATGTTAGTTATGTTACAATCATGGTTTGCAGTGTGTGTGTTCACTACTCACTATTCCTAATGTGTGCGCACTAACTAGAGGTTACATGCATCGGACAAATTCAGAATATGAGTTACCATACTTGGCCTTCACATGTCACTATCAAATATCATTCACTTCTGTAGATCTGGACATTTTAATAAGGATCAAATGACTGAGTTCAGCTTTGAGAATGAAACCAACCTGTTTGTGTCTCAGTATCTTCTTGTTTCACACTGAATGTTTCTTCAATCTTCATGTCTTCACTCTCCTCTTTAATAAACGCCATCTTTATAATAGCGTGTTGTGTGGATCTCAGTTGCTTCACCAGGAGTTTTTCCAGTTTGGACACTGTCGTGTTTAAGATGAGAATAATTAACAGAAAGTAAAATAAATCCAAACTAAATCTCTGGGTGCGTCTCAGTCACAATCTCTTGAATTTCCCTAAAAGGTAAGAATAAGGTATTTATTATTATTATTAGCCAAAAAACACTCAAAACTAGTGATTCAAATTAATAAAAGAGCACAAATTATACAGACATTTCATATTTGGATAATAATTTGTCTTTGGTATTTACTGATTTGTAGATAACTTAATAAATTCTACTTTCATGAAAACATTTGCAGTTGGTTTGTAAAAGTTGTCATTACACGTTTGTGTTTCTGTTGCATTTACACTGTTTTAACCAGTATGTGTCGTCAGCGTGCGATGGTTCAAGCGATTCGAATCACTGAATCATTATGCGAAGCATTTGGTTCAATTGACTCGGAGTTTCGAAAAGCTCCGTTTCTCCCATCACGACATACCAGCGACCGAATTCGTGTTTACAATAAACTGATTCAAGGTATAGACAGCGAAATGAGACGCACCTTTTCTGTTACTCATGTGGATGCGCTTTACTGACAGAAATATGATGTTAAAACATTATAATGTTACACTCAATGATAAATAATTCATTTAGCATCGCTTGTAAAAACTAAACCATTGATTGAACGGTGTGTATCGATTTAAATACTTGAAATGCTTCAAAACACAAACCTTTCCTCAGCTGAACAGATGCAAAACGAGGCGCAGGCTTATGACGTCAAAACGTCTCGCTAAAATGACAAAAGTGCAGAGAATATTGTAAATAGATGTCAGAGGAATTCAGGGTAGAATTGTTTGTGAAATATTAACTACTACTGAAAGAGTATGAGATTATGCCTAAACTGGAAAACAAAATATTTTTATTAGATATTAAAATGCAAATAGTAACAAATTTGATAACAAAAACACAGTAGATAAGAGTCTATGAGTTCATAAAACACGTCAGTATTGAAACAACTATAAAACACAGTGTGTTTTTCTAATATTACATATAGAGTTGATTTGAATCTTAAAAATACCAGAAAATTTGTATAATCTTCCAAAAATCAGCAGAAGACAAAAAAGCAGCAAAAAAAAAATGTCAAGTATTAATGTGATTCACTAAATAGCAGAAAGTAATAAAAAGGTTCAGTGTAATTAAAAATGGGGTATTTCAAAGAGTTTTAATGAAATCAACAAGTCTTCAATGTAATTTATGTGATTTGCTGCCTTAGTAGAGTGATTCAAATCACTGACTATGTTACGTTATGATGATGAAGATATGGAGAGCGTAGCGGATCGTATAAAACAGCTTAGCTTTAACAAAACAAGTGAAACCCAACACGAAAATACAATGAAACCGTGTGCTCCATACAAAACCAACACAAGATAATGAACAAAGAGAACAGATATATATATATATACATACACACACACAAAATAATGAACTAAATACGAAACCACTGTGAACTGATCAATGAAACACAGGAAATGAAGCAATACAACCTGAAAGTCCATGAAAATGAAACCAAAACACCAACACAATGTGACGACTAATGAGTGAACAATTTACACCTGCTGAACTCCACAGAAAGCTCTGCATAAAAATCACATTTTAATGTTAATTAACAATGTTAATTACTCTAGGGATATAGTCATTTTTAGTATATAATGAACTAATAAAAAAAAAGTTTTCGGATGCAGCAGTTGTGATGTTTTTTTTTTGTGGGTGAAGCTTAGGTGGAGGCAGAACGATTCCCCTGACCACTTCACTAACAATAGCTAGCAAGTGTTGTTAGCTTGTTTATTTTTAACAATGACTGGAGAAAATCCAATTTAATCTGAATATGTAAGGTTATTTGTTATTTGAAAAAGTTAACTTTAATGAGTCGCCTGACATCTACACCTACCTGATGTAACGGAGCATGCAGAAACTCTGGTTACTATCGTAACCTTGGTTCCCTGAGAGACAGGAACGAGACACTGCGCAAGCCGCCGTTATCGCTGCTCGATCAGCTGGGTAAGCGTTCAGTAGTGTTTCAGATGCAATTGTCGCTCCGCCGCCTTATATAATGCCAGGTAAGCCTGGCAGATTTGTGCCAGGATCTGTTTGACAGTTATCATTCTGAACGCGCACTTTTGAAGCGCTCGATTGATGGGTCTCAAGTCCAGGATCGGACGTAATCCCCGATCTCTCTTGGGCACCACGAAAAACATCTGTAAAATCCGCTCTCGGTTTTGCTTGGAGGGACCTTCTCTATCGCACCTTTTGCGAGCAGACTAGACCTTTTTGCGTGAACATCCTGTCTCAACACAGGGGCATTTTGAGGCGACGTCACAGACGGAACCACACTGCTGAAGCAGGGACTGAAGGAAAAAACCCGTTTTGAATTATATGTCTTTTCACACTGAGGGACTCAAACACAACTGTTAGAAAAGGTTCAAACATTCACTGATGCTTCAGAAGGAAACACGATGCATTAATAGACGGGGGGTGAAAACTTTTGGAATTTGAAGATCAATGTAAATTGTATTTAATTTGTCTTCCGGGAAACATGAAAGTATCTTCTGTTGCTTCCGAAGGGCAGTACTAAATAAAAAATGTATATTTAAACAAAAAGAGAAAAATGTGGACATCAAATTAAACTGTGGACCATCGTTTTCACCCCCCGACTCTCAATGCATCGTGTTTCCTTCTGGAGCATCAGTGAATGTTTGAACCTTTTGTAATAGTTGTGTTTGAGTCCCTCAGTTGTCCTCAGTGTGAAAAGACGGATCTCAAAATCATTCAGTCACTGTTGTGAAGGGTTCAAATATGCAGAAGATGGTGGAAAACTGAAGAATCTGCAGGACCTGGAGATTTTTTCTGAAGAACAGAGCTCAGTTTAACTGCTCAGGACAAACAAGGGACTCATGAATAACCATCACACAACAAAAAAACAGTCGTAGATCATCAGGTAACCACACAGTATTAAGAATCAGTGGTTCACAAACTTTTGAACTAGGTTATTTTAATAAATTCAGCTATTTTTTTGTCTTACGGATTATATGTAAACATCTTTTATGTAAAATATCTTACTCAGGACAGTACTAAATAAAAAATAACATGCATTTTGTATTATCTCCCTTATTTTGTTAAAATTTTGCACATTTTCACAGATTCTGCAAGTGGTTCACATACTTTTTCTTGCAACTGTATATTAGTCTGCATCAGGTCAGTAACTAGTTGGCATATCAAATGAATGAAAGTATAAATCCTTTAGTTTAAAGTTGTGTTCAGCTATTAAAATATAAAGCTTACAAAATGTTTATCATGAACTAACACTAAGAACCACAATTTGCCCTACCTAAATTACGGTCAGGAGCTGCTACTGCATCAAAACTGTTATAATTTAGAAATAAATGTCCATTTTCTACCCTGATCTAGACCACTGATTTGAACCCTCCATTTAAAGAGTTGTCTTATTTAAGACTTTAATGATCACCCACTGCTCTGTTGAAAATGTTTCTTACACTTTTTGTTCAAAGACAAAAATTAGATTATAAAGCATTAAAAAAAAAGTGTAATACAGCTTTAAATATTTTCCACATACATTACAATGTGTTGACTATCATGACTATCATACATTTTTACTATGATTTACAGAAGACACCCACTAAAATGTCATTCAGTGTAACAATAGTTTATATACCAAAAAAATCTTGGCATGCATATTAAAAAAAACTAAAAGCATTTTATGACATAATAAAAGACCCCATTTAAAGATCACAGTGCAGCTCCCAAATACTAATTAATTGTAATTTTCAAATTTGCCACTATGCTTCAAACCACTAGGCTTTACCCATTTGTCAGAAATAAGTTTCAGTAAGTAGGTGATAATCATTAAAAAAAAAAAAAAATAGTATGACCACATTCTTTTATATATTTTGCAGATCAGAATAAGTATATTGTTTCATTTTTACATAAATATATATATTTTAGGCTGAATGACCATGGTTTGTTATTCTGAATGACATTTTGCCAAAAATGGAGAGAATATTGTCATTGTTCCCATTATTGCAATGTTTCTTGTATTAGTCTTTATTTATGTTTTAATTATCGTTCTAAATCCGATCCAAATGAAGTCAAAAACATGATTTTTCTCAGCTTTTTGTTTAAAATGTAGCTTCTTTTAAATATATATTGTATGTTCAGATATTCATTCCACTAAAATATTTTGAGGGTTATGAAGTTTAGTTTTGTGAAAATGATCAAAAATGATGGCACTGTCTGGAAATTTTTTAAAAATGCTTGCAGGGAAAGAGATAATAAATCACACAAAGTAATAAACGTACACAAACAAGTAGTGGTGGCCGGATAGATAGGACTTGTGAGGACAAGCTGGATGAAGAGCTCCAACACAATTTTTCTATGACTTTTTGCACCATACAGTGGGCTAGTCTAAACCAGGGGTGGGCAAACTCGGTCCTGGAGGGCCGCTGTCCCTGCAGAGTTTTGCTCCAACCCTAATCAAACACATCTGACCTGTTTCTGTGCAACAGTGGGGTTTAAATCCTGACTGAAATTGCTCTCAAATACCGTAACTGTAAAACTGAACATATTTTAGACATACAATATTTTAGATATAAACCAGCTCTCCTGAGTAAAGCTTTTTCGTAAGGGGTTTGATAACTGTAAAGTATTTGGAACATCTAAAGCAAGGGTTTCCAGCTATAACTTGCCTCAACACAACAACCTTGATGTTTCTAATATCCCTAGTATTAGCTTGATTAGGTTCAGGTGTGTTTAATTTGGGTTGGAGCTAAACTTTGCAGGACACATTAGGCGTTTCTCAATACCAAATTCGCAAAGTTCAGACTTGCGTCCTTGGTAGTTAGGACTTGGCAATGTGTTATAAATGTGTTATAAAACACCACTCTGCCTCTTTTCGTTTGACAGTTATCATTCTGAACGCGCACTTTTGAAGCACTCGATTGATGGGTCTCAAGTCCAGGATCGGACGTAATCCCCGATCTCTCTTGGACATTATGAAAAAACATCTGTAAAATCCGCTCTCGGTTTTGCTTGGAGGGACCTTCTCTATCGCGCCTTTTGCGAGCAGACTAGACCTTTTATCCTGTCTCAACACAGGGGCATTTTGAGGCGACGTCACAGACGGAACCACACTGCTGAAGCAGGGACTGAAGGAAAAAACCCGTTTTGAATTATATGTCTTTTCACACTGAGGACAACTGAGGGACTCAAACACAACTATTAGGTTCAAACATTCACTGATGCTCCAGAAGGAAACATGATGCATTAATAGACGGGGGGTGAAAACATTTGGAATTTGAAGATCAAGGTAAATTGTATTTAATTTGTCTTCCGGGAAACATGCAAGTATCTTCTGTTGCTTCCGAAGGGCAACAGAAGAAAAAAAAAAAAAAAAACATATTAATAGCCTTACAAATGTGGTTCAGGCAACGCGTTCATTGATTATCTTCAATGTCTGCATATATAGTATTTATAACAAAACGAAATATTAAACAACCCTGTCTCTTTTCGTTTAGATTTCAAAAATATTATCTTTACTGTAATAAAATGAAATAACATAACCCTGTCTCTTTTTGTTAAATGTCAGTTTTAATGATCAATAATAGCTATTATAAAAGGTATAAAAATATACAATAAGAAATAAAGCAAACAATTCAGTCAAGCGTACAAAATCAGCGCTTTAGTAGGCTACAACGGTAAAGTTAAATAGCCTAAATATATAAAGTTATGAAACGTCACTTTGCCCTCAGCCAAAACGATTTGCCACGGAACAAATTATAGATTCGTGTGACCAAAGATCACTCGTTAGATATACAAAAGACGAATTATCTCATGTTTACCTACTACAGAGACATCAGAGCCAGCGGAAAACGTCAGAAGGACTAGCCGAGGTAAGGCTGCCCTCTGCAGCGTACATGAGCGCTGAGCGTCCGGTGATCGTCTGGATCTCACAACTCCGACAATGTCAGATTAAATTTTCAGAAAGACGCTCTTTATCAATAAACCACAAATCTGAGCTTTAAACCAGTACATTCTCGCCTTAAAACTACATATCATGACATAATAACAGTAATGTGTTTAAATTACGCGGGTTTTCTCCTTTACTATTGACGCTTGCTGGTTAGTGCAAGATGCATTCTGGGACACCTAGCTGTCTCAAGTCCGCACAAGTCCCCTCTCGATGCATCCTCGATAAAAGGGGCGGATCAAGAACACATCCGGGAATTTAAACTGTACTTCGCTAGATGTGAACTTTGAATTGGAACAGTACTTGAGCAGCGACTGATGACGTTTCATGAGTCCACAAGTACAGACAAGAACGCATATTGAGAAACGGCTATTGTCGCACTGAGGAACACTGCAATGTATTTACAGGATGAGTTTGCAAATGACGATTCAGGTCTCTTTGATATGTGAAACTCATCTTACACTGAAGACACGTGAAAGGCTTCTCTCCAGTGTGAACTCTCATGTGAACTTCAAGGTTTGCTTTACGTGTGAAACTCTTTCCACACTGAAGGCAGATGAAAGGCTTCTCTCCAGTGTGAACTCTCATGTGAATATCAAGATTTGCTTTGTTTATGCAAGTCTTTCCACAGTGATGGCACATGAATGGCTTCTCTCCAGTGTGAGTTACTACATGATTCTTAAGGTGTTTTCTGTCTGTGAAACTCATTTCACACTGATGACATATAAAACTGTTCTCTCTTGAATGAATCCTCATGTGGATATTACGTGTTACTTTATGTCTGAAACTCTTTCCACACTGATCACATTTGAATGGCTTTTCTCCAGTGTGAATTCTCATGTGCCTGTTAAAGCTTCCTTTTTGAGAGAAACTGTTTCCACACTGAGAGCAGGTAAAAGGCTTCTCACCGGTGTGAACACTCATGTGGATTTTAAGGTTTGCTTTTTTAGTAAAACTCTGTCCACACTGCTGGCAGTTGAAATATCTTATAATTACTGTCTTAAGAGCCGTTTTTCGTGAGGATGAATTTTCAGAATCTGAGCAACTAAATTTTTCTCCAGTTGTAAATTCATGATGCTTCTCATACTGGTCTTCCTTCATTTCATCTAGTACTTCAGTCTCCTCTTTCAGCAGCATCAAGTCTAAGGCGAAAAGAGACAAATACAAGTTAGCACCAGTTTAATGGCATAGTCAGACATCAAAACATTTAGTCATATAAAGCATCAAAACCAAAAAAATGTATGTTAGATCCTATACCCACTAAACTACTAAAAGAGGTTTTACCTGTAATCTCAGAACCTATTGGCAATATTGTTTAGGCCTACTTTATGACATGTCTCAAACACTTTCAAGCTGGCAGTTATCCAATCCAATCCAATTTTATTTATAAAGCACATAACAAAACAACATAGTTGACCACAGTGCTGTACAATGTAATCATTGTAGAAATTAATAACCACAAATGTAAAACATCAACACGCACCATTCAAGAAGAACTCTAAAGTGACAATACTACAACACTCATACATGATCAAAAGCTAATGTAAAAACATTAGGAATGCCCCCGACTTAAGATTTTTCTAGTTGACTAGCAGTTATTAATCGAATAATCACATTTATATTTAATTAATCACTCAAATAGCCTACTGAGAACACTAAACCAAAATGAGCATTTAATATAGGCGTCATATACCATGTCACCTATCCGACCGCTACCACTTTGTTTGTGTAAATGAAGAGACTTCTCATCAAACACAAGTATGGTGTGACACAGGGCTCAGTATTAGGTCCTCTGCTTTTCTCCTTGTATATGATTCCCCTGGGAGTCATTATATGGCTTACAATCAGCTGTTTCCTCAAAAGAGTCAGATTGCAAGCAGCAGAAAGCCGCCTTCATGCAACACATACAGTAAACCCACGTGTTGCTCACTTTGTAGCACAAAATAACACCAAATTTTTAAAATATATATTGACCCAGGTTCGGTTTTCTGTCATGTGAAACCTGACCAACGGCTTAAGAAGGTTGAACGACATTAGGTGCGGCGGTCAGAGATCCTTTTCGGTAAAGCTGCTTTGAAACAATGTATTGTAAAAGCACTATACAAATAAACTTAAATTGAACTACTCTTACAACAACACTTTCTGCAAAGTACAATGTGTACTGTGAAAATGTGATTTGGCTTGGAATCAAACAACTTTTGTGTTTGATGTGCTAAAAGTTAATTCTGTTATTATCATGTTTATTATATAGTTATATTTTATATATGTTTATATATGTTTGTTATGTTACAATCATTTAGATCAATGATCCTCAAACATGTTCCTGGATCCCCAAACACTGCTGTGTCCTTGATTTTCAGGAGACATACAAATGTCGGGTCATTTTTAAGCATCGGTCAGCTTCATTTTTTCGATGTGTTCCATTGACTGTAGTCAGATGCTGTCTGGGTTTTTTTTTTCTTTTTCTCTCTCTTTTTTTGGCCGTTTCAGCATGTTGAATCAACCCAGTGATGGGTTTGTCCATATTTGACCCTGCCCTGGGTTGCCAAAATAACGCAGACTGGGTTGCTTTTAACCCAGTGTGGATATTGTGTGAATTTCATGCTCATGTGCTTTGTTGCTAATATAGACAATTGCATTAAATAAATAATAATAAATAAATATGATTAAGATACCAAAAAAGGTCTTATTTAATTCCCCCAGATGATGCATTTTCCATCCATTTCTAGTGTATTTTAGTTTTTTTTTAATGACAAATATATGACAAATCACCTGTCCCATAAAGAAATCTCACTGTCAGTGAATTTGGGAATATTTACAAATAATTTATACACATGAAAACATATCAGACTTTTTAGGAAATGCGATGGATTTGTATTGTCAAAATTACCGACTGCGATACCAAGTCGGTACTCTAAAATTTTTAAAAATGTGACGCTTTGAGCGCTGTTGAGCGGATTCTTAAACACCTCTGATTGGCCGTTGTGTTGACATGCTCATCAGATATGTCTGTGATTGGCTACAATGATCAACGCACGGGAGTGTTTGAATTTGAAAGTGGGAGCGGGAGCATTTCACCACCGGTCCGCGATAGACGCCTGCTTTCAAACGCTCTGGTGTGTATCTGTGTAAGCTCTCGGTGAAGAGCGTCATTGATGTCTATTTACAACATGTTTTTGAAGCGTTGATCAATGGTAGCCGATCACAGACATATCTGTTGAGCGCGTGAACACAATGGCCAATCAGAGGTGTTTAGGTTTAGTGCTGGCTAGACAGTATCCAGTCTATAATAATCCCATTACCTATTGAGTAATCAACAAACTGATAACTTGATTTTGATGATTCAATGATTCTGATCTAAATTTGCTTTGCCAGTAACAAAGGAAGTGGGTGGATGCTGTTTTGCTCAAAGCCGTCGTCGATTAGGAGACGCACTAGAGGATAAATATTATTAAGCATCAATTAGAAAATGTTTAGGGGCGTCGATTAGCAGACGACCCAGGTAAACTTAAGTCAGGTGCATAGGGGAAAATTCTACCACAAAAGTCAAACATTTAAAAAAAAAAAAAAAACATCATGGTTGTTAAAATCAAATTGCATAAAGATGTGTCGTCAGCAAGTTGTTTCGCATCATATCCTTTAGTCAGTCAGTAGAGAACATCTGCACATGACATCAGTACCTGAAGCCCGCCTTATCATTACAAAAGTTTATTAGGCATATGTCAGCATGAATTAGAGCAAGTTGGACCACTTTCGGACACATTTCGAACCAACGTGCATCTAGAGGTGATCAGTTCTGAGCAGATTTTGCACATCTCAGAAGAAACACAGAAACAGATGTTTCCTTCAGTGCACTATTTGCGTCTTTGATTTGAACTGTTTGTGTCGCTCAAAAATATTCAAAAAGTTTGACGTAAATCAACTATTATATTGCAGTTTGTTATGAAGTTACTGGCTGTTTTATGTTCACCAAATCCATTTAAATGAAGATCAGATGCAGCAGTAACTGTGTCAGCGGGAGAAATATTTTATTAGTAAGCTAGTGTTTTTGACACATTACTTTAATATTGCTTGATTCAATGAATATTTGCTGCTATTTATGTTCAGGTATGTTAATATGTTAAATAAAAGTTGTTAGATATTGTTGCATAATTAAGTGAATGAAATGAATAGTTATAATTGTTTTCCATTCAAAAGTAGATATTGTGTTATGTTTTACACAATGCTATAATTGTGTAATGTTGTTTAGGCGGTTTCTGTATCATATTTTCATCACGCATTTAATTGATTACATGAAATGTCATAATAACGAATGTCCAACATGGAAGTAGGATCTTCTCAGGTTGAAGGCAGCATTAGTATTTGTCCGGTCATGTGATCTCAACATGTCTGTCCACATGGCGGAGCCGCTCCATGTCAAATGAAACCACTTTAATTAGGACACTCGTGACAGTCTTCAAAATGCAAGACTGTGGCAGTCATGGCCTAATAGTTATAGAGAGTCAGACTGGTATTCTGAAGGTTGTGGGTTCGAGTCTCAATACCGGCAGGAAATGACTGAGGTGCCGTTGAGCAAGGCACCTAACCTTGCTCACCTGTCTACAGTTTGCAGTGTGTGTGTTCACTACTCACTATTCCTAATGTGTGCGCACTAACTAGAGAGGTTAAATGCATCGGACAAATTCAGAATATGAGTTACCATACTTGGCCTTCACATGTCCCTATCAAATATCATTCACTTCTGTAGATCTGGACATTTTAATAAGGATCAAATGACTGAGTTCAGCTTTGAGAATGAAACCAACCTGTTTGTTCCTCAGTATCTTCTTGTTTCACACTGAATGTTTCTTCAATCTTCAAGTCTTCACTCTCCTCTTTAATAAACGCCATCTTTGTAATCGTGTGTCATGTGGATCTCAGTTGCTTCACCGAGAGTTGTTCCTGTGTGTTTGGAAACTGTCATGTTTAATTAAAAGAAAGTAAAATAAATCTAAACTAAATCTCTGGGTGCATCACAATCAAAATTTCTTGAATTTCCCTAAAAGGTATGAATAAGGTATTTATTATTATTATTATTAGCCAAAAAACACTCAAAACTAGTGCTTCAAATTAATAAAAGAGCACAAATTATACAGACATTTCATATTTGGATAATAATTTGTCTTTGGTATTTACTGATGTGTAGATAACTTAATAAATTCTACTTTCATGAAAACATTTGCAGTTGGTTTGTAAAAGTTGTCATTACACGTTTGTGTTTCTGTTGCATTTACACTGTTTTAACCAGTATGTGTCGTCAGCGTGCGATGGTTCAAGCGATTCGAATCACTGAATCATTATGCGAATCATTTGGTTCAATTGACTCGGAGTTTCGAAAAGCTCCGTTTCTCCCATCACGATATACCAGCGACCGAATTCGTGTTTACAATAAACTGATTCAAGGTATAGACAGCGAAATGAGACGCACCTTTTCTGTTACTCATGTGGATGCGCTTTACTGACAGAAATAACGTTCATTGATGTTAAAACATTATAATGTTACACTCAATGATAAATAGTTCATTTTGCATCGCTTGTAAAAACTAAACCATTGATTGAACGGTGTGTATCGATTTAAATACTTGAAATGCTTCAAAACACAAACCTTTCCTCAGCTGAACAGATGCAAAACTAGGCGCAGCCTTATGACGTCAAAACGTCACGCCAAAATAAAAGCCCTGCTCACTCGCTAAAATGACAAAAGTGCAGAGAATATTGTAAATAGATGTCAGAGGAATTCAGGGTAGAATTGTTTGTGAAATATTAACTACTATTGAAAGAGTATGAGATTATGCCTAAACTATAAAACAAAATATTATATCAGATATTAAAATGCAAATAGTAAAATTTGATAACAAAAACACTCAGATAAGAGTCTGAGTTCATAAAACACGTCAGTATTGAAACAACTATAAAAGTCAGTGTTTTTTTTTAAATTGCATATAGAGTTAATTTGAATCTTAAAAATACCAGAAAATTTGTATAAAATGTATAATCTTCCAAAAATCAGTAGAAGATTAAAAATGTCAAGTATTAATGTGATTCACTAAATAGCAGAAAGTATTGATAAAAAGGTTCAGTCTAATTAAAAAGGGGGTATTTCAAAGAGTTTTAATGAAATCGATTAAAAATTGCTGGCTTAAGGCAGGTGCACACTGTGTGATTTTGGCCACGATTTGGTCATCCGAGACAAATTTTGAGAGCCCTAAAAGATTCCTATAATCCTAGGCAAAAATCTGTAGTCTTTGATCGCTACTTTGACATGCTCACCGACAGCCGATAGGCCTTTTTCACAAGAATCGGAAATCACGTGACGCGGGGTAAAGTTAGTCCCACTATGGGTCTACGGCTATTAGACTGATATGCTCTCTTCCCAAATATCGCTTCTTACCTTTTTTGTTTTGTCTGTTTTCCAAGTTGCTGTTGTATAATCTGCAAAGAAATTATTTTCTACTTGTTTGTAGCTTATACGGCCACTCAGCCGATTGCCCGAATTTACCGGCAGGTAAATTCCTGACACTGCCAGAATTTTGTTGGAGGTGAAATTCGATTGCAACAGTCATTAATCAGGTCATTAATCAGCTTGTCAGACTGTACAAACATGATCCTCAAGTTTTTGGATGCAGCAATTGTGATGCTTTTTTTTTTTTGTGGGTGAAGCTTAGGTGGAGGCAGAAAAATTTCCCTGACCAATTCACTAACAATAGCTTGCAAATGTTGTTAGCTTTATTATTTTTAACAATGACTGGAGAAAATCCAATTTAATCTGAATATGTAAGGTCACTCACTGTTCGGGGCTGCGACTGTTATTTGAAAAAGTTAACTTTAACGGACGGAACCAGATTGGCCAACCCGTACACGCTCGCTCAATGGATGGACGATCTGACGGGATTATCTCCGGTTGAGTCGCCTGACATCTAAACCTACCTGATAGAGAAACTGAGCGTGCAAAAACTCTGGTTACTATCGTAACCTTGGTTCCCTAAGAGACAGGAACGAGACACTGCGCAAGTCGGCGTGCTCGCTGCTCGATCAGCTGGGTAAGCGTTCAGTAGTGTTTCTGACGCAATTGTCGCTCCGCCGCCTTATATACCGCCAGGTAAGCCTGTCAGTATTTCCTTGCAATTTGCATAGCTTGTGACAATTGGCCAATTTTCAGAAATCCAAGTGGCAAAGCAATACATCTATGTGACTGAGAAGCACATCCTGCGAATGGGCCAGAATCAGCCAGTCGTCCAGATCATTTAAAATGCGCATACTGCTCGCTATGAGAGGGGAAAGCACTGCATCTACACACTTCAAAAACATGCAGAGCCAAAGCCATCCTGAACGGGAGCACTGAATACTGGTACGCCGGGCCTTCAAAGCCAAATCTCAGGAAGCACCTGTGGCGCGTCGCTAATTGAATGTGAAAGTATGCGCCCTTTAAATCCACAGATATGAACCAGTCCCTGGGACGGATTTGTGCCAGGATCTGTTGACAGTTATTATTCTGAACACGTGCTTTTGAAGCGCTCGATTGATGGGTCTCAAGTCTAGGATCGGACAGAGTACCCCATCTCTGTTGGGCACCAAGAAATAACAGTTATAAAATCCACTCTCGATTTCGCTTGGAAGGACCTTCTCTATTGCTCCTCCGCGAGCAGACTAGACACACAGGGGCATTTTGAGGCAATGTCACAGACGGAACCACGCTGCTGAAGCAGGGAAGGTCTGCATCTGAAATGAAGGGAATACCCGTTTTGAATTATACTCTGCAGCCAAGGCAAGATGCCTGGAATGGCTCTTCACGTGCCTATGGACTGACATGGCGGCTGTATTCTTTCAGTCACGGATGCTGGCGTTGACGTATGCAGACCGAAGCCTTGCCCCAGCGAGGTTAAGTGTGCTGGCGGGGAAACGGTACGTTAACAATAACTCTTTTTGTGAAGGTGTATATGTTTTTATAGAACAAACATGCATAATACAATTGCAATTGTCGCCTACAGGAACAAAGGGGACATAACGCAGAACACAGCGCTTAGGGGTTGGACCTCCTGTGAGCTCTCTCCTCCTCTTTGCAGGACCATCAGGACGATGGTTTGGCAGTTGGGGACGGTCCTCGTTTGCGGCGCAGATTCCTCTTTGATCCGTGGCGCTGCTTCCCGAATCCCGACCACTGCTTGCGGCAAACATCCGGTTCAGGGCAAGGGGCCGCAGCGGATGCGGCAAGCTGTCTAATTGTCCTCGGAGCAGTGCAATTCGGAAAAAACTGAATCCTTTTCCATAAAGCGGCCATGCGGCAGCCCGACTGGAAGTGCCAGGAGTTGAGCTTACTTCTGGGAGGTTGTTCCGAAGCATCCCAGTTAAGGTCGAATTCCTTAACTGCTTTTGTAAGGACCCTAGTGAACTGGTCGTGGAGGTCAGTAGGGCCCTCGGCCTTGGAACGATCTGGCTCTGACTCAGCCCAGTCCTTCTTAGAAGCCAAGATAGACATGGACTCCTCCTGCTCTCTGGCACCGATGGAAACGAAGTCCGCAATGGGTCCGGCGAGTTGATGGGGCCCATGCTGATACTGCAAAACGTTGCCATCGGATGCGGTAAAGAGAGCAGGTTCTTCTGTTACATCTTCGACTAGTGCAGTAGCGTGAAGGAGAAGATTCTGACGCAATTTGCATAGCTCGTGACAATTGGCCAGTTTTTCTAACTGCCGTTAGCCTATAAAATCTTCAGAAATTTCAGAGAAGGAGAGGAGTTCATGTGTAGCCATATGTGGAATCAGCTAAAACAAAAAGTTTGTACCCCCATTTTGTTGGCTTCTCCTTCATGTATTGTTTTAGCACAGTCCTCGCCTTTGATGCCACCATCCGTTCGTCTACTGCAGTGTTCTGATGAGGATGGAAGAAGGTCTTGCACACATCACGTGTCTGCTGATAGACCGGCTTCAGTTTGCCAAGGCGATCATAGGCCGGGTTCCTTTTTTTCTTCATGTTCTCAGCATCCTTTTTTGGATCACTGAGATGCAGTGCCGACGAAATTGCGTAAAATTCCTGCCTGAAATTACACTTGCTGGAAAGCCTATTCTAAAGTATCCCATTACAATACATGTAATGCCTAATTCAATGCATCATACATCTAAATATGTAATTATCACATAATTATGGCACATTTGCACATAGACCACTCAAATTAGTAAAGGTTGTGTAAAAGAAAAAAACTCATGTTGCATAAACTCACCGATCTCTAGGGCTGAATCAGAAATTTCTTCAGGCAGAAGCATGTCTGGCTCATCACCGCTTGATGGATGATTTTGTTCATCATTGTCACTCTTGCAAAGTTCCTCAACAACTTCTAACAGTGTATAATGCCTATTAGGCCATCGTGGATCCATCTTGTGAATGTGAGGTGAAAAAGACAATGTAGTCTGTGTGTTCCAGCTTTCTACTCTGCATATTTACAAACATTCACCAGGTTTTCCGAACAGACCATAAACACATTTTCTATTGGATAAAGTTTATCTTGTCATCAGAGTTCAAAGAGATCATTGGTCAACTGAGATGCTGAAATTGAAGGAGCCCTAGTGACAGCTCTGGCTGCTCTGTTTGGCTACTGAGACTGTCTTGCCTTGCTGTTATTGGACATAACTTTGTGAAGGCAGGCTAAAAGACTCTGCAACACAGCAATTAGTATAATATTGCAAAACCACAAAAAAAAAAAAAAAAAAATTACATTATATTACAAAATCAACATTATAACTCTCATTCAAGACAGTATATATGAAATATGAATATATAGATAGGTATTATGTATGTGTACAATATTATTTTATCCATATTTCTGGACAAATACTAGAGTGGGTGTTTTATTATGAACCTTCAGTGTGAAAAAAAAAAAGTTTGAATAATTGAAAGTGTGTGTATCGACTTTTTGTGTTAAAGGTTACAACTGCTGTTATGATCTAGCTTTTTTTGAGGTGCACCCTTGTCATAAATTACTCTATTACCGTTATTATGTAATTTTTACGGACAAATATCTATTCAGGAGTCTTAGACCTTTCCAACGATATATAGTTTGTCATGATTACATTAGGATTTAATTGAAATATAGTGAAGTAAACTTAGGCATCCCATATACTGTGACAGTTAAGGGGTTAAAGTTGTGTTCAGCTATTAAAATATAAAGCTTACAAAATGTTTATCATGAACTAACACTAAGAACCACAATTTGCCCTACCTAAATTACGGTCAGGAGCTGCTACTGCATCAAAACTGTTATAATTTAGAAATAAATGTCCATTTTCTACCCTGATCTAGACCACTGATTTGAACCCTCCATTTAAAGAGTTGTCTTATTTAAGACTTTAATGATCACCCACTGCTCTGTTGAAAATGTTTCTTACACTTTTTGTTCAAAGACAAAAATTAGATTATAAAGCATTAAAAAAAAGTGTAATACAGCTTTAAATATTTTCCACATACATTACAATGTGTTGACTATCATGACTATCATACATTTTTACTATGATTTACAGAAGACACCCACTAAAATGTCATTCAGTGTAACAATAGTTTATATACCAAAAACATCTTGGCATGCATATTAAAAAAAACTAAAAGCATTTTATGACATAATAAAAGACCCCATTTAAAGATCACAGTGCAGCTCCCAAATACTAATTAACTGTAATTTTCAAATTTGCCACTATGCTTCAAACCACTAGGCTTTACCCATTTGTCAGAAATAAGTTTCAGTAAGTAGGTGATAATCATTTAAAAAAAAAAAAAAAATAATAATAGTATGACCACATTCTTTTATATATTTTGCAGATCAGAATACGTATATTGTTTCATTTTTACATAAATATAATTTTAGGCAGAATTACCATGGTTTGTTATTCTGAATGACATTTTACCAGAAAGGGAGAGAATATTGTCATTGTTTTATCTATGTTTTAATTATCATTCTGAATCCGATCCCAAATGAAGTCTTTGACAAAAACATGATTTTTCTCAGCTTTTTGTTTAAAATGTAGTTTTAAAAAAAAAATATTTTATTTTGATATATTGTATGTTCAGATATTCATACCACAAAACATTTTGAGGGTTATGAAAGTTTTGTGAAAATGTTAGTCTAACAGTGGGCTAGTCTAAAGGCGTTCACAAGGGATTGTGTATTTATTACTTCTAGACTAAAATGCACATTTTAACTGAAAGCAACTTGTAACGACATATCTTAAAATATGTCAGAGCCATTATTTTGTCTCAAGATGCACACCAGTACTATTTTTTTCTAGCGTATGTTTATAAAAGCTACTCAAATGCCCTAATTGAACTAATGTCTAATCCTGATTTAAGCTAAGCCCTGTCTGTGAAACCAGACCATTGTATATTTTGTCTTTCAGCTGCTGTTCCACTGTCACAGTGCAGCGGTCATAGTGCAGAGACATCAACCTCATCGCCCGCAGCAGTTTCTGCGGGTTTAAATCCTGACTGAAATTGCTCTCAAATACCGTAACTGTAAAACTGAACATATTTTAGACATACAATATTTTAGATATAAACCAGCTCTCCTGAGTAAAGCTTTTTCGTAAGGGGTTTGATAACTGTAAAGTATTTGGAACATCTAAAGCAAGGGTTTCCAGCTATAACTTGCCTCAACACAACAACCTGGATGTTTCTAATATCCCTAGTATTAGCTTGATTAGGTTCAGGTGTGTTTAATTTGGGTTGGAGCTAAACTTTGTAGGACACATTGTCACACTGAGGAACACTGCAATGTATTTACAGGATGAGTTTGCAAATGACGATTCAGGTCTCTTTGATATGTGAAACTCATCTTACACTGAAGACACGTAAAAGGCTTCTCTCCAGTGTGAACTCTCATGTGAACTTCAAGGTTTGCTTTACGTGTGAAACTCTTTCCACACTGAAGGCAGATGAAAGGCTTCTCTCCAGTGTGAACTCTCATGTGAATATCAAGATTTGCTTTGTTTATGCAAGTCTTTCCACAGTGATGGCACATGAATGGCTTCTCTCCAGTGTGAGTTACTACATGATTCTTAAGGTGAATGCTGTCTGTGAAACTCATTTCACACTGATGACATATAAAACTGTTCTCTCTTGAATGAATCCTCATGTGGTTATTACATGTTACTTTATGTCTGAAACTCTTTCCACACTGATCACATTTGAATGGCTTCTCGCCAGTGTGAAGGTTCATGTGACATCTCAGGTTTAGTTCTGCTGTGAAGCTCTTTCCACACAGAAGGCACATATAAGGCTTCTCTCCAGTGTGAATTCTCATGTGCCTGTTAAAGCTTCCTTTTTGAGAGAAACTGTTTCCACACTGAGAGCAGGTAAAAGGCTTCTCACCGGTGTGAACACTCATGTGGATTTTAAGGTTTGCTTTTTTAGTAAAACTCTGTCCACACTGCTGGCAGTTGAAATATCTTATAATTACTGTCTTAAGAGCCGTTTTTCGTGAGGATGAA
Organism: Elopichthys bambusa; assembly: GCA_037101425.1. Taxonomy (NCBI): domain Eukaryota; kingdom Metazoa; phylum Chordata; class Actinopteri; order Cypriniformes; family Xenocyprididae; genus Elopichthys; species Elopichthys bambusa. The sequence goes on from CM074454.1 coordinate 22,511,082, forward strand.
TTTTCAGACTCTGAGCAACTAAATTTTTCTCCAGTTGTAAATTCATGATGCTTCTCATACTGGTCTTCCTTCATTTCATCTAGTACTTCAGTCTCCTCTTTCAGCAGCATCAAGTCTAAGGCGAAAAGAGACAAATACAAGTTAGCACCAGTTTAATGGCATAGTCAGACATCAAAACATTTAGTCATATAAAGCATCAAACCAACAAAATGTATGTTAGATCCTATACCCACTAAACTACTAAAAGAGGTTTTACCTGTAATCTCAGAACCTATTGGCAATATTGTTTAGGCCTACTTTATGACATGTCTCAAACACTTTCAAGCTGGCAGTTATCCAATCCAATCCAATTTTATTTATAAAGCACATAACAAAACAACATAGTTGACCACAGTGCTGTACAATGTGATCAATGTAGAAATTAATAACCACAAATGTAAAACATCAACACGCACCATTCAAGAAGGACTCTAAAGTGACAATACTACAACACTCATACATGATCAAAAGCTAATGTAAAAACATTAGGAATGCCCCCGACTTAAGATTTTTCTAGTCGACTAGCAGTTATTAATCGAATAATCACATTTATATTTAATTAATCACTCAAATAGCCTACTGAGAACACTAAACCAAAATGAGCATTTAATATAGGCGTCTTATACCATGTCACCTATCCGACCGCTACCACTTTGTTTGTGTAAATGAAGAGACTTCTCATCAAACACAAGTATGGTGTGACACAGGGCTCAGTATTAGGTCCTCTGCTAATTCTTCCCCTGGGAGTCATTATATGGCTTACAATTTGAATGCGTTTTGAAAGCAGGAGCATTTGAAAGCAGGCATCAGCGGACTGGTCCGTGATAGATGCCTGCTTTCAAACATTCCCGTGTGTATCTCTCTAAACGCTCGGAGAAAAGCGTCATTGATGCCTATTTACAAACTGTTTTTGAAGTGTTCATGTATCTGTTGAGCGCATGAACACAATGGCCAATCAGAGATGTTTACGGATCTGCTCAACAGTGCTCAAAGCGTCACATTTTTAAAATTTAAATACCAACTTGGTATTGCGGTCGGTACTTTAAACAACACTACGATGGATTTTTTTAAACAAACAATATTTATTTTTCCTTAAAGGCAAATTAACTCTTGAAAATAGAAAAGTATTTACCAAGACTGAATGTGTTGTACCAGCGAAACATTTTGCAGTGCTTGCTAGACAGTTTCCAGTCTATAATAATCCCATTACCTATTGAGTAATCAACAAACTGATAACGTGATTTTGATGATTCAATGATTCTGATCTAAATTTGCTTTGCCAGTAACAAAGGAAGTGGGTGGATGCTGTTTTGCTCAAAGCCGTCGTCGATTAGGAGACGCACTAGAGGATAAATATTATTAAGCATCAATTAGAAAATGTTTAGGGGCGTCGATTAGCAGACGACCCAGGTAAACTTAAGTCAGGTGCATAGGGGAAAATTCTACCACAAAAATCAAACAATTAAAAAAACAAAAAAACATCATGGTTGTTAAAATCAAATTGCATAAAGATGTGTCGTCAGCAAGTTGTTTCGCATCATATCCTTTAGTCAGTCAGTAGAGAACATCTGCACATGACATCAGTACCTGAAGCCCGCCTTATCATTACAAAAGTTTATTAGGCATATGTCAGCATGAATTAGAGCAAGTTGGACCACTTTCGGACACATTTCGAACCAACGTGCATCTAGAGGTGATCAGTTCTGAGCAGATTTTGCACATCTCAGAAGAAACACAGAAACAGATGTTTCCTTCAGTGCACTATTTGCGTCTTTGATTTGAACTGTTTGTGTCGCTCAAAAATATTCAAAAAGTTTGACGTAAATCAACTATTATATTGCAGTTTGTTATGAAGTTACTGGCTGTTTTATGTTCACCAAAGCCATTTAAATGAAGATCAGATGTAGACAGCAGCAGTAACTGTGTCAGCGGGAGAAATATTTTATTAGTAAGCTAGTGTTTTTGACACATTACTTTAATATTGCTTGATTCAATGAATATTTGCTGCTATTTATGTTCAGGTATGTTAATGTTAAATAAAAGTTGTTAGATATTGTTGCATAATTAAGTGAATGAAATGAATAGTTATAATTGTTTTCCATTCAAAAGTAGATATTGTGTTATGTTTTACACAATGCTATAATTGTGTAATGTTGTTTAGGCGGTTTCTGTATCATATTTTCATCACGCATTTAACTGATTACATGAAATGTCATAATAACGAATGTCCAACATGGAAGTAGGATCTTCTCAGGTTGAAGGCAGCATTAGTATTTGTCCGGTCATGTGATCTCAACATGTCTGTCCACATGACGGAGCCGCTCCATGTCAAATGAAACCACTTTAATTAGGACACTCGTGACAGTCTTCAAAATGCAAGACTGTGGCAGTCATGGCCTAATAGTTATAGAGAGTCAGACTGGTATTCTGAAGGTTGTGGGTTCGAGTCTCAATACCGGCAGGAAATGACTGAGGTGCCGTTGAGCAAGGCACCTAACCTTGCTCACCTGTCCACAGTTTGCAGTGTGTGTGTTCACTACTCACTATTCCTAATGTGTGCGCACTAACTAGAGAGGTTACATGCATCGGACAAATTCAGAATATGAGTTACCATACTTGGCCTTCACATGTCACTATCAAATAGACTTTCTGTAGATCTGGACATTTTAATAAGGATCAAATGACTGAGTTCAGCTTTGAGAATGAAACCAACCTGTTTGTTCCTCAGTATCTTCTTGTTTCACACTGAATGTTTCTTCAATCTTCAAGTCTTCACTCTCCTCTTTAATAAACGCCATCTTTGTAATCGTGTTTCGTGTGGATCTCAGTTGCTTCACCGAGAGTTGTTCCTGTGTGTTTGGAAACTGTCATGTTTAAGATGAGAATAATTAACAGAAAGAAAAATAAATCCAAATTAAATCTCTGGGTGCGTCTCAATCAAATCTCTAGTTCAGTAGTCAGCGCACTGGTAAATGGGAGTCAGAGTTAGAGTTAATGGTCTTAAATGAACTGATTAGACAAAAAACGCTCAAAACTATTAGAGCACAAATTATACAGACATTATTTGGATATTTTTCTTTGGTATTTACTGATGTGTAGATAACTTAATAAATTCTACTTTCATGAAAACATTTGCAGTTGGTTTGTAAAAGTTGTCATTACACGTTTGTGTTTCTGTTGCATTTACACTGTTTTAACCAGTATGTGTCGTCAGCGTGCGATGGTTCAAGCGATTCGAATCACTGAATCATTATGCGAATCATTTGGTTCAATTGACTCGGAGGTTCGAAAAGCTCCGTTTCTCCCATCACGACATACCAGCGACCGAATTCGTGTTTACAATAAACTGATTCAAGGTATAGACAGCGAAATGAGACGCACCTTTTCTGTTACTCAAGTGGATGCGCTTTACTGACAGAAATAACGTTCATTGATGTTAAATAAACAATTATAATATTACATTCAATGACAAATAATTTATTTTGTGTCGCTTTTTAAAACTATACACTGATTGAACGGGTTGTATGTTTCAAAACACAAACCTTTCCTCAGCTGAACAGATGCAAGAACGAGGCGCAGCCTTATGACGTCAAAACGTCACGCCAAAATAAAAGCCCTGCTCACTCGCTAAAATGATAATCGTGCAGAGAATATTGTAAATAGATGTCAGAGGAATTCAGAGTAGAATTGTTTGTGAAATATTAACTACTATTGAAAGAGTATTATTAGATAATGCCTAAATTGTAAAACTGTAATGTTTAGGGTAAAAAACTAATTATATCAGATATTAAAATGCAAATAGTGACAAAAACACAGTAGATAAGAGTCTATGAGTTCATAAACCAGTTCATACATCACACGTCAGTACTGAAACAACTATAAAAGTCAGTTTGTTTTTTCTAATATTAAAATGTGGACATATAAAGTTCTGAATCTAAAATACCAAAAAATTTGTATAAAATTTGTTAGATTAAAAGTAGCAAGAAAAATGTCAAGTATTAATGTGACTCATTAAATAGCAGAAAGTAATAAAAAGGTTCAGTGTAATTAAAAATGGGGTATTTCAAAGATTTTTAATGAAATCAATAAGTCTTCAATGTAATTTATGTGAGTTGCTGATTGGAGTGATTCAAATCACTGACTATCTTACGTTATGATGATGAAGATGATATGGAGAGTGTAGCGGATCGTATAAACAACTTAACTTTTACAAAAATAAAATTAAAATGTGTGCTCCATACACAACCTACAATGAACGAAGAGAACAGAAGGCTATATATACACAAAATAATGAACTAAATACGAAACCACTGTGAACTGATCAATGAAACACAGGAAATGAAGCAATACAAACTGAAAGTCCATGAAAATGAAACCAAAACACCAACACAATGTGACGACTAATGAGTGAACAATTTACACCTGCTGAACTCCACAGAAAGCTCTGCATAAAAATCACATTTTAATGTTAATTAACAATGTTAATTACTCTAGGGATATAGTCATTTTTAGTATATAATGAACTAATATTTACCTTCAGTTCACTTTGAAATTTCTGAAAAGAGAGTGTCTTAATAAATTTGGCTTTTTGTACAAAAAAAATGGCAAAAATTAATATATAGTTTACTGTATACTTTACTGTAGTGTACTGTATAATCACGGGTGATCAAGTTTTATGTCAGTTTTGGGTGGGTTTTACAGTTAGATCTCTCTGCTACACCAAATTTAATTTTAATCAACAAATTCTTAATGAGTTTGAAAAATACAAAGTTCTTTCTAATCCTTTCTAATATGAAGACCATTAAAACACTTTATCCTTGACTGGAAATATCACAACTGTGGTTATGAATGAGCATTTCACACTTTTTCTAAGTGTGAAATTTCTATGGTTTTAGTGTGTGGAAGACTTTTATTTTGGTCTGATGACATGATGTCATAAGGCTGCACTGGGTCTCGCTCCTGCATCTGTGATTCAAATGAAGAAAGGTTTGTATTTTATTTAAAGTGTTTAAATCAATATAAAACGTTCAGACAACAGAGAACTGTGAAATGAATGACTTATTTTTAAGTGTAACATGCTTCAACAATAATGCACATTATTTTTATGAGCATAAAGCTCTTCCATGAGTAATAGAAAAGGTGCTTCCCATTTCATCCCCAATATCATGAATCAGTTTATCATAAACATGAATTATGCCACTGTCAAGTAGTGATAGAAAAACGGAGCTTTTCAAAACGATTCAATGTTTCAAAGCGCTTGAATCGTCGCATGCTGATCAAAACAGTGTAAATGCAATGAGAACAAACACAAACACGTGTAAAGACAACTTTAAAACTAATAGCAAATGTAAATTATTAAATGTAATATACAAATCATTAAATACAAATACAAACCATAACTAAATATTGAGTGTCTTAGTAATTTGTTAATTTGCCGTGCTAGTTTTGAGTGTTTTTGGCTAATCAGATCATTTAAGGCTATTAACTATTAGTCTGACTCCCTTACCAGTGCGCTGACTACTGAATTAGGAAGCTGATTGAGACGCATCCGGAGATTTAGTTTGAATTCATTTTTATTTCTGTTAATTATTTTCAATTAATTGTCCAAACACACAGAAAAACAACTGGTGAAGCAGCTGAAATCTACATGATGTACTATTATAAAGATGGCGTTTATTAAAGAGGAGAATGAAGAAATGAGGATTGAAGAAGCATTTAGTGTGAAACAAGAAGATACTGAGGAACAAACAAAAAAGGCCTTTATTAAAGAGGAGCATGAAGATGTGAAGACTGAAGAAACATTCAGATTGAAACATGAAGATACTGAGGAACAAACAGGTTGGTTTCATTCTCAAAACGGCATGATTTCAGCTTCATTTAAAGGGGTCATGCATCTTTTTTTTCCTTAATATGCAGGTCATTTTTACATCAAAACAGCCGTGGCTCGTCTGTAAGGGCAGGTAGGGCAAAATATTCATCCAAAACATAGAAAACTGAATCAATAATAAATGTTCAGAATGCTTTTCAGATTTATTTTAGAAGTCGTAAAGTGAGCAGGATATATTAAAAATTAACATGTGGCTTTGGCAGGCATGTATTATGATACTAATCGGGACACCCGGCCACAGATTTCCAATGTATATCTGTGGTACAAAATGGAACTTTAGTTTACACCTGGTCACTTCATGCATTTTCTCTGATCGGATAGCTATCTGATTTATAAAAACGATTGCATTTACACATGGCCACATAAATGTGTCTCCGCAAAACGGATATAGATCCGATCTTCAATTCCCGCGCTATATGCAGATTTCATGTCGCCGAAAGCAACAAATATGAGCTGTATTTTATTGATCATCAGCTTATTTCAAAATCAAAGACGCAATAGGAGAGAGCACGGCAACAGCACTAGTAAGATCATTTAGTCTCATTACTTTTAATGAAGATGATTGTGTTTTGAGCGCCTGAGACTTACTCTCAGTTTGATTTGCGGCAGTTCGCGCGTTGTCTTACTAAATAGATATCAGCTACTCATCTGCAGTGGCGCTGTCATATCTGGCTATATCATGTTATTTATCACACGTTTATTTTTTAGTATTTTTGGGAGGAGTTAAATTTACATATGTGGTTTCAACAACCAGATGCATTTAGACCTGTTCAGTTTTGACTGGAATGCGTCCCAGTCCACCTCCTGAAGTGGTTTGAGCGATCGGATTTATACCCGTCTCGAATGCGTTTCGGAGGGCATTTAGACCTGGTCTTTTCACGATCGGATAACTATCCGATCAGAGAAAACGCATGAAGTGACCAGGTGTAAACAGGTCCCAATTATTTTTACGTTACCTTATGTAAACCTCGCTCCAGACCAAGACGATATCAATCTGCTTCATCTATATGTATATTAGTCCGCATCAGGTCAGTAACTAGTTGGCATGTCCGTTCTTCCTATGTGGAGTAGCATATCAAATTAATTAAAGTATAAATCATTTAGTTTAAATTTGTGTTCAACTATTAAAATATAAAGCTTACAAAATGTTTATCATAAACTAACGCTAAGAATGAACAATATTGACAAGGGGTTCTGAGATAACTTGTAAAATCTCTTTCAGTATCTTACACCGCAGTAGTTTTGCAGCTCCAATTTTCACTTTCAGACAGTTTTGTGGAAATCACTGACAAATGCCCTAAATTGGATATAAATCAGTGCTCTTTCACAAGAGTGAAAAACGCAGTGTGTACGATCAAAGGCACAATCTGAAAGAAGCGCTGATGTGTCACTGATATCCGTTAAATATTCAGTATACTAAATATCTGGGTCTGTCTGCAACTCCTGCAGTGTGAAATGTGTTTTGACTGGAAATGACATTGCGACAACCTGCAGCCAATGAGAGAGCAAAATACAGGGCGAGGGAATGTTGAGGGGGAGGAGAGTCATAGACCTGTTACAGACAACAGCAAACATGGCTTCTGCAAGCAACCATTCTCTCCTTCATAATCTTTCTTTAATTTTTCGCTTCTTAAGGGCTACCTTTTTTTAAGTCTCTTCATCTTCTGTTATTCCCTGTATCACTTCTCACTTGTAGTAAGTTGTCGATGATTCTCCCTATTGAAATTTTGTGTAATGTGTGACTTCTCTAAGAGTCTTTCGATTCCCGCCTTTTTTGTTGAGTGACCACCATTACACCTTGTCGCCAATCCGTCATGCAATGTGCGCCCAACAGCAACTAAATGATACCCCAGACCAGTGTTGCCAAGTCTGCGGTTTTCCCGCGGAATTGGACTACTTTAACGCTGTTGCCGCAGGTTGTTTTTCATGTCTGCGGGTTGAAGCGACTCCAAGAAACATGATATTTAGCCTCTGGAATGCAAATTTTACCAGGGGAACCCCACCAGAAATGCGGATTTTACCCCCCAGAACACAATTTTTACCAGGGTACCCCCCTGAAATGTGATTGGGCTAGTTTTGAATAGCAATTGGGCGGGTTTTGTTGAGAAAACCTGCCCCAGACAGTCGTGTAGTGTGAGAAGAACAGCAACTTTGAAAATCATGTAGTGTGTTCCTGGCATTAGTTGGTAGGATCTAGCCTAGTAGGATCTAGTTTTGATGCATTACATGTCTAAATGTTTTGATGCCTGTTGCTTGGTTTGTTAACTTGTTTTGGTCTCTTTTTGCCGTAGACCTGATGCCACTAGAAGAGAAGAGTCAAGAACTGAATGAAATGGAAGTAAAAGGTCATTATGAGAAACATCATGATTTCTTAACTGGACACTTTATTTGCTCACAGACTGAAAAATCTTCCTCACAAAAAGGAGCTCAAAAGACGGGAGCTAAAAGTAATTTCACCTGCCAACAGTGTGGAAAGAATTTTATTCGAAACAAAAACCTTAGAGTCCACATGAGAATTCACACTGGAGAGAGGCCCTTTACTTGCCCGCATTGTGGAACAAGTTTTGTTCAAAAAGGAACACTTAAAAGGCACATGAGACTTCATACTGGAGAGAAGCCATTCACATGTCTTCAGTGTGGAAAGAGTTTTATTCAAAAGGGAAGCCTTAACAGGCACATGAGAATTCACACTGGAGAAAAGCCGTTCATATGCGCTCAGTGTGGAAAATGTTTTGATCAACATAGAAACCTTATAGTCCACATGAGAGTTCACACTGGAGAGAAGCCTTTCACCTGCCAACAGTGTGGAAAGAGATTCACTAAAAAAGGAAACGTTGAAGTCCATATGAGAGTTCACACTGGAGAAAAGCCATTCATATGCCCTCAGTGTGGAAAGAGTTTTGATCAACAAGGAAATCTTGCAGTTCACATGAGAATTCATACTGGAGAGAAGCCTTTCACCTGCCAACAATGTGCGAAAAGTTTCACTAAAAAAGGAAGCCTTGAAAGCCACATGAGAGTTCACACTGGAGAGAAGCCTTACACATGCTCTGAATGTGGAAAGAGTTTCGCTCAAAAAGGAAGCTTTAACAGGCACAAGAGAATTCACATTTGAGAGAAGACTTAAACCTGCCATCACTGAGGATTTCTGAGAATTTCATCATAAAATTCAAACATTAAATGTATTTTTTGCACTCTTTAATGCGGCTTGACAGATTGCTGTAGCAGCAACTTTTACTAATGATACTTGTGTATTCTTTTGTTTTATGCCTGTGGTAATTATGAGTGAAACATCAGGTCATTGTGTATTAGACATTGACACATTGAGGAATAAGAATTGCACTTATTGAGTCATCAGAGATTCACTTATTGTTACACAGTCTAGTGATGCACGGATCGCGGTTTTATTCACAGGTCGGGTGGGTCAAGTAATAAAAAATAACTTTCCGAAAATTGCGGGTGGATGAGAGAAATCATTAATATGTTGATTTGAATAAAAAAAAGGAGCTCTCATTTCATGGTAAAATGCATGGTGAACGTGCGTCACTTTTACTTTGGTTTTCAACAACAACGTATATCTCTTCAGGGAAAACCAATCAAGAAAAAAACATGCCTAGAGCACCTCATAATGGTCATTATATAAAACACAAAAGAACCTACATTGTTTAATAACTTGACTTTTAACTAAAAATTAGCTTAATGAGAAACTATTCTGATCTAAAAGTGTTTTCCAACATTAAAATGGAAGCCATTTTCCATAAAATTTGTCAAATTCATGCAAATTTACATCAACGACAGCAATAGAATGGACTATTTTATTTATCATCAGCCAATATTAAGATTAAAAACCGCAATGGGAGAGAGAGTGGCATCAGCACTGGTAATATAATTTAGTCTTGCTATTTTCAATGAAGAAAACTGTGTGTTGAGCTTCAGGATGCGACACTGAACTTTCCGTTTCATTTTCGGCAGTTGAGTCACCTTGCTAAAGATATGCTGAGCTCCTTGAAACATAAAAAAACGACCTGCATGAATGGAGTTTGCACATGAATCACCATCATTGTGACCTGTGTGGAATGTTTAAGGGGATGTTATCTACTTGATACCTCTGAAATGTATACCATTAACTTTGTTTCATCTCAAAGCTAAGCGCAAGAAATAGCGGAACAAGCTAGTCAGTCAGTAACTTTTGTGTGCGTGTGATGTGCTGCATGTGCTTTCAGAGCTGCGCGCTTTCATTGACTTGTGCAATTTAAATCTCACACTTTAATCATATTTATAGCTCCTAACTTAATAAAACAAGTTTAGCCTACAATGATGAATGATTACCTCAAAATGTGGATCTGTATGTGCGATGTATCTTTATTAAATACATACGCATCTCTCGCTTTTGCTCACGTGCCAGCAAATACCCATCCGTGTGTCAAATAGGTTGCCGACCCCTGGTTTAGGCTATTGAAGAAATGTGATTTTGCCAAAGAATAACTTTAATTTTAATTAAAATTAATACTTCAGATGTGTTACCATATCAACATTTGAATAATTGTAATGTGACAACTGGGTGGGTATTTAATAAATTATAAAAACCTTTTATTTATCAGCAAATAACTTAGGAGTTAATCAAATTGGCTACATTCATTGTAAAATTCAGACTCTTAAGCTTTCAAAAAATGCATACTTTGTGTTGATGAAGGCAGTAGTTTTGACAAATATGATGATTCATTTTTTTCATAGCAAGGTGGCGCCCGGTACACTCCGGTTTAGAGAGTCTACTCAGCACTCGTTGAGGGTTGATCAAAATGGTTAGGTGCATTAAAAAGCTGAAGTTCTAAGCTTTAAAATGATATTTATTTGTGTTATTCTCGTCAGTGGTTGCTTAGTAATTTGATTATGAATTTTTTCGCAGGGGGTGGTGTACCACCAGTGATAAATTTTGGATTTAGAGGGTTAATTAAGGCGTAAGGAGAGTATCATTTTTATACTTTGGCATGCCTGGGTTGGGACAACATTAAAGCTGCGATACATTCACACATTTTAAGTTACCCTAACATAACTAAAAAATCGTGACATACATACATCAGGGTGCTTTCACACCTGAGCATTTGCTTCAGAACCTGGTGCATTTTTTCCCCTTGGTTTAGTTCACTTAGGCATATGTGAACACGGCAATTGTGCTCAGACCTGCACCAAAACAGTCGCTCGATTACAAACGAACTCTGGGGCGGTTCGCTTGAGATGTGAAAGCAGTCCGACCCAATGAACCAAACAATATCATAATTCATAATGGGAAAGGTGTTATATAAAGTGCAGCAGTGTTTGATTCTGTGAGTGTACACATTAGTTAATGCAGTTAAAAACCAAAGAGCGCCTCTTCATCTTAAAATGTCTCATGTCTCCATGAGAGAATGCTGTCCCGACGAAGCCTTGATTCCTGCTCTGCTGCATTATAACATTTGTATAGTAGTTGCATGCATCTCGACACAGTTAGCCTATTAGACAATACTGGGAGATCCAGAGAGAGCGCGTTTAACAGCTGGAATGATGGCTAAATTTGTATAGTGTTTGCGTGTGTCTTGACAGTCACAAATAAAGCCACAATAAGCTCATGGAGCGAACTTGTCATTCATCTTGGTGGATGACGCAGGGAAAACTAAGAGGACAGTTTTTTGGTATACTGCCTTGTTAAAGCGAACTGAACCAAGAAGAGAATGCAACATTGTAACAAATTAAGTCCCTAAAAAAAATGTATACATTTTGGGACTGTTAACAACGTGCAGACAGACAGACAAATGAAGATGATCAAGTTTCGAAAGTCTTTAATAATCCACTTAACAGGCAATCCAAACAGCCAGGCAAAGCAAACACAAACTCTAACATGGACGCTAATGCAAATGACAACGGACAAACCAGAAACTTGAGACAAACCAGAACTTAACTAAATGAACAAAATAATTAACTAAATGACAAACAACTATGATGATTAGTGAGTGGTGGGAACTCAAACAAAGGAACACTTGTGACCAGGGGCGTAGCACCAATTCTTGGGCCCTACGCAAAGATGTGTGGGGGCCCCCTTGCCAGCATCCCATGATCCATGCTATTTATTTTATAATATTATATATTTTATATATATTTTGTGTTTGAATTGTGATATATTTAAATAGAGCACCCCAGTAATATTAGACATAAAAATGACAGTTTAACAATATTTAATTGTGTTTTATTAACAGACATTGTGCCTTGTAGTCCAAAACATTATAATCTTTCTAAACTATTTATCATGATGAACACAGGATTGATATTACCCTGAGCCATATGAACTCTGATATTTATGCTATCATTACATGTGTATAGTTTAAGAATAGCTGTTGAATAGTATACATGGTAGAAATAATGGCACTTGTGATATTACTTTAATCTTTCATGACTGTTACTGAGATGGCCCATTTATATATATTTTTAAATAATTTTTGTCATTTCTGTACAATGTTAAAAGTGTGTTGGATTTCTAAACAATAGCTGCCTGGACCTTGTGATGAATTTTGTGAGTGTTTAATATTTTTAATCGTTTTTGATGTTCTTTTTTTTAGAGTTATTATAATCATGCTATCTTAAAATTAATATGACCAAGTTTGCTTATATTAATATTTTAAAGCAAGATCCACACAAACGTCATTTACATAATGTTTTCCATATTTACAGTTTATCTCTAAAGATTTCTCACACACTTTTGGTGTTACTTCGGTTTTAGAGTACGATAAGAGCGTTTATTACCAGCTTAGAAACAATATGTTTCTCATTATGTAGGAAAATGCTGACTCCCGTTCAACAAACATCTATTTACACAACATAAGCAGCATATAGGTCGCCGTCGCCTTGCTCTAACAATATAGGTTCTCACTTGGTAAGCTCTTTGGAAAGATATTTATGAGGAATTGTTTTCCCTTACTGTTTACTTTTTGCCTGATCTTAGCTTAAATGGAGATCAATGGAGTATGGCGCGTCCGCTCTCCCTCACAACCATTTAGCACTTTGCAACATTCCTAGACAACCAATCAAATCATGCAAATTGCGTGCATGCTGTGCTTGTGGGAGGCGCCTACACAGATGTGTGCCAAAGCTTGTCAAACGAGCGAACAGAGAAATAGCGCAGACATAGTGTATGCGCACAATTGTAAAATAATAAGAATTTCAGGATCGTCGAGGGCCCTATGCACTCTGTCACCCTTTTCCCCTCCACTTAAGACGCCCCTGCATGTGATGTGTAATGAAAACAAACTAAAAGTCCATGAAAATTAAACTAAGGAAACTAAGAAACTAACCCTAACCCACACAGATGAATAAGTGTAACAGAACGCCCCCCTCCCGGAAGGTGCAACCTCGTGGCATGAAGAGGGGAAGGAGGCAGCTTAGAATGAGGACGAGAAGATGGCCAAAGGATAGTGACAGAAGATTGCGAAAAGATGATGTCAAGAGGTGGCGAAGGGATGGTAGGACAACGAGACCCCTTGCGGCGATGATAGTATAGGCACGCTGCTGCCGACCCAGAGCACAGTAGTGACGACAACCCACGGCGGAGTCAAGGGAGGGAGGAGCCAAGGTGTTGCTGTGGCTGATAACATCCTTGTGACGACCGATGGAGACAGAGCCGATTGATCCCAGGGTGCAGACAGAGAGATGATGGTACTGAGTGACTCCTGCAGACCGGAGACCAAGGTGGAGTCTTGGCGATGAGCATCTGAGGTGGAGCCAGAGTGCCTGAGGTGAGGCCGGTCTGACAGAGGCGTAGCCGAAGGGGAGGAACCCGCTGAAGTTGTAGCGATAATGAGACTGAGCGCAGCGGAAGGCTCGCAAGTCTGTGGCGTAAAGAGTGATGACTGACCAAGGGGGAGCCAGTGGAGCTGCAAGTTTTAGGGTCTCTGGTGGAGCAGAGGGTGGAAGGAGCCAAGGCGGAGCCAACTGGTCAATGGGCCTTGGTGGAGTGAAGGGATCAGAGGTCGAAGGCAGAGCCACAGGATCCTCTCGCTCAGGCAAGGCTGGTGGCTGCACGACCTGTGGCTTCACATCACAGCAAGGCGTTCCCAGGGAAGACGAAGGGCTGCAAGCTTCCAGCAGAGGTGTGTCTGGAGGACTGGCTCCGCATTGCTGTAAAGGTGACAGAGATAAGCTTAATGTGATCAATAATGGCAATTCTAATTCCCAAACAGGTCAACGAAACCGTCTTAGTGCTGTTTAAAAACAGCAATAATTCAGAACAGACAGATAACACCGGGTGGGATAGGGTGGGAGGCAGTACTTCCGGGTCAGAAAACATTAGCTAGATCTCCGTGTCCACTTCTACCAGAATTCTCTCTACTACTGATGTCGCTGGCTCACACCCCTGGTCAGAGACACTCTGGGGTGCCGAACAGTGCCCCGGAGCTGGTGCCCAAGTGCCCCAGAGCCGCTCCCTGGATTGGGGTAAACTCTTTCCAGACACCTGATGATGGCCTCCATCCTGTCTAGTCCTGAGGTGTCTGGGAGGTCTATAGGATGGTGGTAATTGGCCCCTATCCAGAACAGCGATTTGAAAACAAACTAAAAGTCCATAAAAAATAAACAATTGAATAATTGTAGTCAATCCCTCTCCTTCCTGGAATGCTTTTAATGCTTGAGGAGAAAGTAGGGAACTGTTCCGGTTAATGTTATCAATGCTAGAAAAAGCTGACAATGGCCTTCAATGGATTTAATTCTAGACTTTCTGGAGTCAGGATGGTGATTTAGTGTAAAAAAAGGGAAAAGAGAGAAGATCTTACGATGCCTAAAGCATAATCAAGCATCTTGATTGCATCCAAACCGCTATAACTTTACAATGTCCAGAAATCAATTTTAATAGTACATTGAGTTTAATTTGTCAACATAGAAGTCATGTTTAATGTAATAGTTTCATCTTTACATCTACTATAATACAATATATGGTTAGTCCTGATATTCTTCACATCATTGAATAAATACATAGATTCGTGAAGTGCTTGTGTGCCTTAATGGTCTAGCATCAGTGAGGTTCTAGGTTCTAATCGACCCTCGTATAGTTTTTTTTTTGTTGTTGTTGTTGTTGTTTTTGTTTTTTGTTTTTCTCATTAAAACCAATACAAGAGACCAGACCCATCTTGAGAATGGTCTTGAGTACTACAACACTACTCTCTTGACAATTTTTCATATATATGATAGGATATATGCCTCATTTACAAAGTCAAGAAAAATAAATCAAGGAGAATACAGAATTTCCACAATTAATTAACATATTACAAAATGATTGCCTATTGATTTGTTTGTTTTTGTGTTTCTGTGGCCTAATGATTTGATTTTATAAAAAAAAAAAACGTTTTTATTTAATGATAAAATAATAGTTTTTGCTCTGCTTCTTTTAATCTTTTAAAAATAAATTAATCAAACAAAACTTTAAAAAATGTTGAAAAAGTTCCCAACCCAGAAATGTCAGAATCTCAAATATTACTCTTTAACTGGTAGTTATTTTCATCGCATAATGAGATATATATATATATATATATATATATATATATATATATATATATATATATATATATATTTTTTTTTTTTTTTTTTTCGCACTACATGGGACTTTTATTTTGATATCATGACGTGACGTCATAAGACTGCGTCGCGCTGTGATTCGGTTGGAGAAAGGTTAGTATTTTTAAGCTTTTAAAGTGTTTAAATCTATAGAAACCTTTCAGGCAATTGTATAGTGTTTATAAGCGATATCAAATGAATTAATTGTTATTGAATATAACACCGCAATGTTTTATATAACATTAATGAACGTTATTTTTTGTCAGTAAAGCGCATTCACACATGAGTAACAGAAAGGTGCGTCTCATTTGGCTCCCTATATCGTGAATCAGTTTGTCAGTAACACGAATTCGGTCAATGGCAAGTAATGATGAGAGAAACGGAGATTTTCAAACATGACTGTTTTGCCTTTTACACAGAATCTGACATATTACTCCTTATAGTTCTTTTCATCACATCATTGGACAGCATGTACATTTATTTAACCACAAATAACATTGAATACCTCTGACCCTTTTTTAAAATGTTTTCTTTCTAACTTCCAATGCACCTAAATTTCTGCACACTATAGAGCGCAACAGTCTGGTTCCAAACTTCATTAATTTTCTCCATAGGGATTTTTTAAATAATAACTTATAAACTTTTAAAGAGACAGCCTTACTGTGAGTTACAAGGTTGTTAGTATTTGCTTCTGTTGAAGTCGTCAGTCCGCATTATTTAAACTTTGTTTTAAAATAAACATGTTCAACATTCATGAAAGTGTACTCTTTCAGTTAAATATCTAATATTAATCATAACTAAATATTACATGTTTGTAATTTTTTCTAAAACTTGTTCTTTATTTTATAGTGCCAGTATTGATTGATTGATTGATTTATTGGCTAATCGGGTCATTTAAGGCCATCAACTCTCACTTTGACTGACTCCCTTACCAGTGCGCTGACTACTGAACTAGGGAGCTGATTGAGACGCACCCAGAGATTTAGTTTGGATTAATTTTTCTTTCTGTTAATTATTCTCATCTTAATCATGACAGAGTGTCCAAACACAGAAAAACTCCTGGTTAAAACAACTGAGATCCACGTGACACTATTATTAAGATGGCGTTCATTAAAGAGTTTTTGGCATTTATTAAAGAAAAAGAGAGTGAAGACATGAAGATTGAAGAAGCATTCAGAGTAAAACAAGAAGATACTGCGAGACAAACAAAGATGGTGTTTATCAAAGAAAAAGAGAGTGAAGACTTGAAGATTGAAGAAACGTTCAGAGTGAAACAAGAAGATACTGAGGAACAAACAGGTTGGTTTCATTCTCAAAGCTGAACTATTTTGTTCATTACATGTTCCTAATTTATTTGTCATTGGCATGTTTTTTTGTTCCACGTCTTCTCTTCTAAGTAGGGTTTCTCTAGCCGTTCTTAAGGCTTATGAACGACTAGTTTGTAACTAACTCCGAACTTTACTCAGTTGCACCATTTGTTCCTAAGGCAATATGTGTAATGCGTTGCATAATATGACATAGCAGCCTTCAAATATGAAGCTGTTGAAATGCAGTGAATTTCAGTTTATCTTTTGCCTTATGTTACTAATGGTAAAGATAATTAAAAATGAATTAAATACGATTCTACTTATGAATAACATAACAGTGTTTTATGCAAATAGCATTTAGAAACTGTATTTGAAACAAATAAGGATCAATAAATAAATACTGGTACATACAAATAAATGACATTTATTGATTATGGCATTTTATTTGACATGCACAAACACAGAGCGATGGGACAGATGCACACAGTGGCGCACTGTTTAGGACGGGTTTGTGTTGAAAAGCTGCTAACAAAGTCTTTTCACATAATGTTCTCTCCCTTGTGAATGTAAATGTCAGCATTATCATATATGTCTAAAGAATTTAAGTCTGTCAGGTAAAACAAGCTTATTGATGCAGTTAAGTCCAACCGTTACTCCAGATCGGAGGCTTCCGTAAATATTTAGTTTATACGCTGAGTTACGCTTCAACTAAGTTTAATGGTGCGACGCAAAAATATTTAGTAGTGCGTAAGTTGTAACTTAGTGCCCATTTACGTTAAAGGATTAGTTCACTTTGAAATGAAAATTAGCCCAAGCTTTACTCACCCTCAAGCCATCCTAAGTGTATACGACTTTCTTCTTACTGATGAACATAATCTGAGAAATATTAATAAATATCCTGACTCATCTGAGCTTTATAATGGCAGTGAGTATGAGCTGAAGAAAGTGCTTCCATCCATCATAAATGTGTACTCCGAGGGGTTAATAAAGGCCTTCTGAAGTGAAGCAATGCATTTGTGTAAAAATATCCATATTTCAACAAGTTATGAAGTAAAATGTATAGCTTCCGCCAGACCGCCTTCCGTATTCAACGTACGAAGAAAGTGTAACCTCTCGCAGTTCAAAAAGCTTATGCTACGTCCTACGCCTTCCCTATTCAACGTACGGAAAAAGTGTAACTGACGTGACGCCAGTTACGCTTTATTCGTAACTTCAATACGGAAGGCGGTCTGGCGGAAGCTAGATATTTTACTTCATAACTTGTTAAATATGGATTTTTTTTTTTCAACACACATGCCTTGTTTCGCTTCAGAAGGCCTTTATTAACCCCCGGAGCCGTGTGGAGTATGTTTATGATGGATGGATGTGGATAGAGGCACTTTCTTCAGCTCATACTCATTGGCCCCTATCACTACCATTATAAAGCTCGGATGTGTCAGGATATTTATTAATATTTCTCAGATTATGTTCATCAGAAAGAAGAAAGTCATATACACCTAGGAGGGCTGAGTAAAGCTTGGGCTAATTTTCATTTCAAAGTGAACTAATCCTTTAAAGATGCAATGTGTACATTTTAGTAGGATCTATTGACAGAAATTCAATATAATATACATAATGTTTTCAGTGGTGTAAAAAGAAAAAAGACCTTACATAATAAACCGTTATGTTTTTATTACCATAGAATGAGCCATTTCTATCTACATACACAGCGGGTCCCCTTACATCAACGTCGCCATTTTGCGCCGGCATGTTTCTATAGTAGCCCTAAACGGACAAACTCTCTTCTGTCTCAGACGATGACATCTTTGTCCTGTGTTGGCCACCGTAGCTTCTTTATATTGCAATTCGCAACCTCACCACTAGATGCTGCTAAAATGTACACACCACCTTTAAAAACACTTCTAAGCACTTACAGGCAGCGTTTATTGGAAGTTATAAAGAATAAAAGATTCTGCACAAAATTTGACTTCAGGGGGTTGAATAATTTTTTACATAAATGAAAAATTAGATTGACATTCTTCATCAACTTTACATTCTCAGACTCACTCAAATACTTGTTAATAAACTTTCTATAATAATTTTCTGATGCCTTTGTTGAATTGTTTGCATAAAATTTTTTGACATTTGTCAGTAGCGACAGAATTGACCTTTAGCATATCAAAAACAATAGTTGTTTGATGCCAAGTCAAGTCATACCAAAAGTATTTTTCACAATTACACTGTTTAAAGAAGCTTTACAGTGAGCTTTATTGTAACAGTAACTCAATTCATGTTTATTTGTATAGCACTTTTTTTTTTTTAACAATGCATATAATTTCAAAGCAGCTTTACAGAAAATGTTTAAATATTGGAGAAAATCCTTGAACTCATCAGGGGAAGTCCATCCCCTGGGAAAACAGGATCTCTGACTGACACAGCCTAATGTCATTCACAATTCTCTGCCAACTTAAAGAGTTGTGTAGGTTTTTATGGTTATAAGGAAATCTAAAACTGAGTATCTTTGGTGTAACCCAAGCGAAATCTAATTATGTCTCAGTTATGTAGTTATGTCCCTAACTATGTGATCAGAGGACCCAATGTCTCTTCATGTACACAAGCAAAGCAGTCAGATATAAGACATAAACCATGCTAATTCTTGTCCAAAAATCCCAACATAATTCCTAAGCTATCCAAAAGAATATATTGGAATGTTTTGGTCCATTTTCATAAGATCTAATAGCACCTGAAAAAAGATTTTGATGCCAAATTTGAAAAGCTAGATTTGAGATCTGTCTGTAATTAACCACTTCTCCTTATTCAAGCTTTTTCATAGAAACACGAAAGTTTGAAAAATATGAGACATCTGCTAAAGAATATTTTATGGGTTAAAATATTGACAAAGAGGTTCTGAAATAAAATTTAACACCATTCAATAGCTTATTGCAGAAATCTTCAACCCTGCTCCTGGGGCCTGTTTCAATAAGGAGTTTCAACCAACTCCGAGTTAAAACTGGAACTCCTGAGTTCACTTGGTTTCAGAACAGCTGAATTGAGTTACTTCAGTCAGGTTGACTCTGAGTTAAGCGTGTGCACCATGACTATGAAAAGCCATGATCAATGGAGCTCCGAAATTCAATGGCAACAGAACAGAACAACAACAACAAAAAAAGCCTACTTCCGAGTCAATACAAGTTTAATTTTTATCACCATTATAATATCACACGTGACAACCGGCAGAATGATAAGTTATTGAACTACTATTCATTATCATGGTATTCCACAGGCAATAAATAATAATAAAAATAATTTTCTTGTTTTGCTAATTATTTGCCAATGGGATAAGAAAAATAAGGCAGCAACTATTTACACTAAGTGGAAATAGCATATTTTCTTAGCGATAGACGCTAGTTACAGTGAATGCAAAAATTGTAGATGCTATTTACACTTATATTGAAAATAGTGGTATATTCTATTTACCATGTTAAAGTAGCAGTTCTTTGCAATAATTGTAAATAGTAATTAGATGCTATTTATACTTTATATTGGCAGATACATACTATTTGCACCTCAGTATTGTTGTACATTAGCAGGATGCAATAATAATGTGTGTAAATGATTATATTTATTAAAATTATAAATACTTGTTATAAAAATGCCTTTCTGATGTGATATGTGATGGGAAAAGGGAGAAGAAAAGGAAAGGCGGATTCGAAACCGGGCCAATCGTGTCACATGTTAGCTCTTACATGCTACTGCCTACATCTTGTTTTCTGTTTGCATTAAGATTTTATTATTCCACTGACAGATAATTTTACAGGAAACAAGACTAAATATTTTGTATTATTTTACTTATATAGAAAATGCATTTTGATTCAGGAAATTTTAGATATTTGCACTTGAAATAAGACAAAAGAAAAGCATTTTTGCAGTGCGAATGAATGAAATATTTAAATATTGCTTACGCTTTAAAAATGGGGAGGAGACTGAAAGAAACTGGGTTTATCGAAGAAAGCAGGTTTTGACCAGGTTAGGTTCTACTATGGTAACTGACTCCGAGTATAAGTTACCTCCCTTTCAGAAATGGGCTTGACTTGCCTTGCTTTCTCGGGTTTGATATACCTCCCATTCTGAAACGGAAAACCCAGAGTTTCCCTCATTTCAGGGTTAACATACTCAGAGTTTTCACTTAACCTCATCTGAAACGGGCCTCTGGAGACCCACTGCCATGCAAAGTTTATTTCCAACCTGCTTCAGCACAATTGCCTATGTGATTCTGAAGAGCTTGGAGCTAAAATCTCTAAGACAATGGGTTTCGAAGACCTCTGACTTGAGGACCTGTGGTTTAATGTGTAGGATCTAGTCTACATGTTGTTGGTTTTGATGCATTACATGTCTTGATGTCTGTTGCTTTGTGCCATTAAACTGGGGTTAACTTGTTTTGGTCTCTTTTCACCTTAGACCTGATGCTGCTGAAAGTGGAGAGTCCAGAACTAAATGAAAAGAAAGACAAAGATCAGTATGAGAAACATACTGGAAAGAGTTTTGATCAACATAGAATCCTTAAAGCCCGCAGGAAAGTTCACATTGGAGAAAAGCCTTTTACCTGCCAACAATGTGGAAAAAGTTTCATTCAAAAAGGATCATTTGAAAGACACATGAGCATTCATACTGGAGAGAAGTCTTACACATGCCCTCAGTGTGGGAAGAGTTTTGATCAAAATAGAAACCTTAAAGCTCACATGATAGTTCACAGTGGAGAGAAGCCTTTCACCTGCCAACAGTGTGGAATAAGTATGTCTACAAAACGAAGCCTTAACAGGCACATGAGAATTCACACCGGAGAGAAGCCTTACACATGCCAGTTGTGTGGAAAGAGTTTCACTCAAAAACAAAGTCTTAAAAACCACACGAGAGCTCACACTGGAGAGAGGCCTTTCATTTGCCAGCAGTGTGGAAAGAGTTTCACTCTAAAAGAAAGTCTTAAGGCACACATGAGAATTCACTCTGGAGAGAGTCCTTACATCTGCCAACAGTGTGGAAAGAGTTACACCAGCAAAGGAAACCTCGATGCCCACATGAGAGTTCACACTGGAGAAAGGCCTTTTACCTGCCAACAATGTGGAAAAAGTTTCGTTCAAAAAGGAGCCCTTACAACCCATATGAGCATTCATAATGGAAAGAAGCCTTACATATGCCCTCAGTGTGGAAGGAGTTTCTGTCAACAAGGAAGCTTAATGGTCCACATGAGAATTCACACTGGAGAGAAGCCTTTCACCTGCCAACAGTGTGGAAATGGTTTCATTAAAAAAGAAGCCCTTAAAGTCCACATGAGAGCTCACACTGGAGAGAAGCCTTTCACATGCCTTCAGTGTGGAAAGAGTTTTGATCAAAATAGAAACCTTAAAGCTCACATGATAGTTCACAGTGGAGAAAAGCCGTTCATTTGCCCTCAGTGTGGAAAGCGTTTCTCTAAAAAAGGAAACCTTGAAGTCCATATGAGAGTTCACACTGGAGAGAAGCCGTTCATATGCCCTCAGTGTGGAAAGAGTTTCGATCAGCAAGGAAACCTTACAGTACACATGAGAGCTCATACTGGAGAGAAGCCTTTCACCTGCCAACAATGTGGAAAAATTTTCGCTAAAAAACAAAGTCTTGAACTCCACATGAGCGTTCACACTGGAAAGAAGCCTTACACATGCCTTCAGTGTGGAAAGGGTTTCCTTCAAAAAGGAGGCTTAATAGTCCACTTGAGAATTCACACTGGAGAAAAGCCATTCAAATGTGATCAGTGTGGAAATAGCTTCAGACGTAAAATATTCCTTAAAAAACACATGAGGATTCACTTATGAGAGAACTTTTTCTTTCTTTTTTTTGTCATCAGTGTGAAATGACTTTAAACCAGCATTAAAAAATAAATAAAAAATGTTTTCAAAGCAAATCACCTACCCTGCCTTTTAAAGGAACACGCCACTTTTTTTGAAAATAGGCTCATTTTCCAACTCCTCTAGAGTTAAACAGTTGAGTTTTACCGTTTTCGAATCTGTTCAGCCGATCTCCGGTTCTGGCGGTACCACTTTTAGCATAGCTTAGCATAGTTCATTGATTCTGATTAGACCATTAGCATCACGCTCAAAAACGACCAAAGAGTTTCAATATTTTTCCTATTTAAAACTTGACTCTTCTGTAGTTACATTGTGTACTAAGACTGACGGAAAATGAAAAGTTGCGATTTTCTAGGCCGATATGGCTAGGAACTATACTCTCATTCTGGCGTAATGATCGAGGAACTTTGCTGCCGTACCATGGGTGTAGCAGGCGCAATGATATTACGCAGCGTCTCACAAATGTCTCCATGGTTGCAAGGCACGCTCCCTGTGCAAGCAGTGGGTCACAGGCGCTGCGTAATATCATTGCGCCTGCTGCACCCACAGTCATTTTTGAGCGTGATGCTAACGGTCTAATCAGAATCAATTAACTATGCTAAGCTATGCTAAAAGTGGTACCGCCAGAACCGGAGATCGGCTGAACGGATTCCAAAACAGTGAAACTCAACTGTTTAACTCTAGAGGAGTTGGAAAATGAGCCTATTTTCAAAAAAAGTGGAGTGTTCCTTTAAGGGGATACTAATAATTTAAACAGTTTTAATACTTCCGACCAACTGTCAAACATACATGGGTTACAGTCCACTTGTATTACATGGATGCACAGAGATGGATTATTTTCTTTCAAGTCTTTACCTTTCTTAACATAAAGACAAACAGTCATATACATTTGGGATTGCAATGAAAGAGAGTAAATGATGAGAGATGGTGAGGTGGGGTGGGCTATCCCTGTGAAGACTAATATTGCACTCCATTACCACATAATGTACCCAACCAGTCAATGTTTTCTTACTTATACTGTAACAGGAACTGTTCAAAGGATCTTTGCGTCTTTTAAATATATATGAATCTTAAACATTCTGTATATTATGTACTTGTGCATTTTGTATAATAATGTATATTATTAGAATAATGTGCATTACATGTACACTATGCATTTAGTGTTTTGTGGATTCTGGTCTTTCCTGTCACAACATAACTGCATCCAAGACTTTCACTCTGATACCTGTGTATATACTGTAGTGACAATAAAGAACTTACATTTATTTGAATTAATTCATATGATTTTTATAAAAGTCAAAATTGAAACTGTTGATGATTGTTTTAAAAAAAAATGTACTCCCAATTTTAAATGTTAGATGATAGTGTTAACAAAATAAAATAACTAAATAAATTGATCAGCATTGTTACATCTATGATGTAATGTTATACTTTGGCTTGGTTGTGTTCCTGCTGTCTCCTCCTCTTTCAGGATTGGTCCTGGGCATAATGCGAGGCTGCTGGTGGTTGAACCAGAGAAGAAACCCGGACTATAAATTCCCCCCGTATTCCACTGAAGGGAGCTCTCTCTGCCTCTTTGATTGATTGCTCATGACTGTTTGTGTGTTTGATACTGTGTGTTAGCTGGTGTGCTACAGATTGTGATTTATGCTCCAACCGAGTGCTGTTAGCCACCTTTGATTGTATGAGCCTTATTTCTAGAACATCAGTTTCCTGCTGACCACTATTTTGAGAAGCCATAGGGAAGGTAGATCTGTTGTGGGGAAGTTAGTTTCTGTTTGTTTATTATTTTGGCATAAGCTCACCCATAAAGATTTTGTTCTAGAATTCTTTTGTTTCTTTCTTTTTCAAGAAATTGTTTTGTATTCACCAAAAACTCATCAAAAAAAGAATGAGAGTAATTAAGAAATCTCATCATTGTGTCATTTATGTTACACCCTGACCTAGACCAGGGATCGTAACAGCATGATAAAAAAAATGGCAACAAGAACATTTTTGTGTGGATGGATGTAATGAAATGCCCTTTGAGATCTCTGGCTTGGCAGACATGACGTGAGCAGGCTCTGGCTTGGAAGGTGTTGTGGGATTGCAGGGCTCCTCATCTGCAAAACCCACAGCAAATGAAGACCAAGAGTGCAAAGTGGATGTATTTAAGCAGAGTCCAGTGAGAGGTATTGTCTGGCATTAGATAAGCAAGGTGTTCATCTAAATGACGTCAAATTTAGATTAACACATCAAATCAGCGTTATAAGCAGATGTTGGGGCCATATAGATGAGAGGAAGGAATGTGGTATACATGGTAGAGAACATATGGAAAGCAGTAGGAAAAGTAGAGAAATGGTCATGTGAATGGGGATTTAAGATTTGATATCTTAAAGCAAATCCTGTTACATGATGTTCACAAACAAGCACAAGTGTCATGTTGAAAAGCTAACATTATATCAGCAGCCAATGGAGAAAGTAAATTAATTCAAGTACCTGGGTTTGTGGTTTGATAGTATACAAGGAAAACACACAGAAACTAAATGCAAAAAAAGTTATTAATCTACTGAAAGCTGTGGCCGAATGTGACTGGGGTGCAGATAAACATTCAGGCCACGTGCCATGCTCACACAGCAGCAGAATGTGGTTGCCAGTCCTGTACTTGAGTCCTTAATACGGCTACGTTCACATGCAGTACAGTTATTTATGCGAGTGACAACCGCATTCTATAACAGAACTCATAAACTCGTAAATTTTCAGGACTCACAACCGCATTCTCAAAACTTCCATGCTGTGTGAATGGTCACGTCATACAGTGCGAGAGAGCCTAAGGTGTTTTGTGTGTAGTTTCGCTTATTCGTAACTTAAGATGAAGCACAGCTCATATCTCTATCGCTTTAAGGTGTTAGATCCAGTCACTGTTCTCCACCGGAGCAGCTCCCGTCAGTTTTGTGTTTCTTTTTCCAAATTCAAATGCTGTGTCATGCACGAGACGTCACAAAGAATGTGACACGCGAGCGCAATGGTTAAAGACTCCGGCTAGCGTGTGTTTACATTGATGTTGCTGTTGGTTAATGAAGTTTGAATGGATAAACTTGCGGTTCAATTGGTCTCTTGTCATGTCAAAAGTGATGAAACGTTTGTTTTATGGACGTTTTATGATACCTTTAATATTACGTTGGTCACTGTCGTTATAGTTACTGGTAAGAGAATACGGGATTAACTCTCGCTGCACGTTTATACAGTATTGCAGACATTTCGAGACTCACATCTGTAAGTAAATGCTGTTGTCAATCCCAAAAACTGACAGTGTGAACGTGGCCTTATCTATAGTGCATGCTTGAGGACATCAATAGATTATGGCTGTGTAGTTTATAGTGCAGCAGCAAAAACATAATTGGAAAAAAATTAATAGATTACAGTATAGAGCATTACGTGTATGCATTGGAGCTATTAAGTTAACACCCATTAACGCAATACTCATAGAAACAGGAGAGACTCTTCTGAAGTTAAGAAGAGAAAAAAACTGCGATACCATATTGGATCCGATTTAAAGGAAGTGGGAAAGAAAACCCTACAAAGGAGACTATTCAGGATTGTCTAGAGTATTCCAAGTTTCAGGGGCATGGGTTTGGATGGACCGGGGGGAAAAAGAGTGAGGGAATATGGAATGGGATTGGATTTCACCACGCCCACCCCAGTTAGTAATATTCCACATGGTTTTTTCCTGAGGTAAAAATAGATTTTAGTATCCTGGAAAATAAAGAATGGAGAAAGTGGGAGTTAAAACAAGCATTTATCTAAGAAACAGTTACTATAATTATCTCAAAATATATACAGATGTATGCAAGAACAAACAGGAATGTGTGGGAGTTGGAATACATATCCCAGAATTCAAAATGAATATATCAAAAAGATGATCTGATCAGTTATCTGTTTGTACAG
This sequence comes from Elopichthys bambusa, assembly GCA_037101425.1. Lineage (NCBI taxonomy): Eukaryota > Metazoa > Chordata > Actinopteri > Cypriniformes > Xenocyprididae > Elopichthys > Elopichthys bambusa. Next base: position 22,537,676 of record CM074454.1, read on the forward strand.
CAGAAATTGTGGCAGCCATCATTGTGTTACAGTGGGTTGAAGAGGTCAGATCTGATAGGGTGGATGCTAAAGAACAATCATGGAAGATTGTTGACTAAATTATAATTATATAAATTGGAGGAAGTTCATCATCTGACCAATCTGTAGGATTTGTGAGATATCGTAACTTGTAGAGCCTCTTACTGTATTATCAACACAAGTAAGACACAAGTGGGTTTTATTAACAAAAGGATAGACAACAGTAACTAACAAGTACTGAATGGATAAAGTGCAAAAATATTGATAAATGCAAGTGAATGAGTAGGATGTTACTATGGCAGTTACAAGTTAATCTTATGGAAAGAAACTTTAGTTTCTCTAGAAGAAATAAGGTAAACTTTATTCAGAGAGATTATTTGTTATTAACTGATATCAGCTATGCCAAATCTAATGCAAATCATATACTGAAAATATACACTAATGCCAAGCCAAGGTCTCTGGAAAGAGGTTTGGCAAGTGATATGTACGTCTGCCTGGTTATGCTGAATCCGAGGGCGATGTCTTCCTTATTAAGCTGGTCAGCGCTGCAGTAGGAAGAAAAGAGCTGGAATTGGTGCAGAAGATAATTTGAAGATGGGGGCTAAGCTTGTCGTTGTTGTCTCTATTGCAGTTTTCTAACTCCCCAAATTCACTTCTTGCAGAACTTCCTTGTTTCTCTCTTTAGAGTTTCAGAATCTCGAGAGAGCAACTTCACAACTCTGTAGAGTTGGACTTAGCTTAGCACATATTGGGACTGGAACCAGAACGGGAAACTGCAGCAACCCAGAAACTGGAACAACTCTCTGTCCCAGAGAAAAGCCTTTTAATCTGTCCTGAGAAGGAGGGAAATACAAATTGGTACCTTTCAGATCCAGTGTTTTGATTGGCTGATGCTGTCAGAGGTGGCCATTGGATTTGCATAGCTTAAAGTTCATGTTTAGAACAATGTCTTTAAGGTTTTTCCTATGCATAATTTCCAAAACAATTTCAGATGAACCTAGGCATCGTGCTGAAGTCCACACATCATTGGGTTATGTTGAGCTACCTATGCATTCATGTATACCTTAATAGGTTAGTTTGTATATTTTGCATGTACACAAACAACATTCATTAAGTATATACAGTTCTGTTAATAGAAATGGAGAAGATTTACTCCATTTTGTCCACTGTGTGCCCATTTTGTGTGACTTCAAGCCACATGGCAAAGCTGTTTGGTGAGTGGAAATTATAATTTCACACCTCAGGTTTTAGGACTGAGGGACGGGGGTGAACAATGGGGGAAATGGTGATAGGATTAGTCTGCTCAATGGCATGCTAACATCATGATTCTTCCCTTCCATTGTCAGGGTGATTGTCTTTGCAAGCTTATCTACTAATCCATCGATTTCCTTGTTTGTGAAACTTCTCATCTGCCATAATGAAAAGCACAGGACTTCAGAACTCGCACCTCCAAGAGGTGATTATTGAAGTAATGACCATCATACAATGAAAGTTTATCATTTGTACGCGTATTAGGTCCTGTCAGTTTAAACATCCACGTGATTTTAAATCATTTGAACGCACAAAGACGCGAAAGAGAACTCAGTTCTGAACATGCGGTTGTTTTCAGTGCACACACACAGAGCCATGCAGATGCACGTGAACACCGAATGCCGTTCTCTTCCGCGTCTATTTGTGCCTGAACAGACACATACATGCAAAAAAATGTCAAAATGCACGTAAAAGATTGACTATCCTCGTAAACAATTTATTATGGCTTAGGTGAACGAAACATTTAAGAAAGAAAACCAGATGTGTAACAGTGTTTTGGATTCGCGCTGCACATTCGGTCTTAAAGTGACAAAAGCCCCTGCTGCTTTCTGTCATGAATGTTAATCAAACAACAAAAGACAAAGAGAAAAATCACTTTTGTAGTTCCAACACAGATTGTTTAATTTATACAGTGTTATTTTACATTTATTCAATTTCTGTACCTGAATACTGTTAGACCTGGAAAATATAAAGCACTATTTATGTCATTTGTATCTTTGTTCTCTTATATTTATCTATGCTTGTAATTTGTTCATTAATTTCTATGCATATCACTCACCTACAAAATCCCCCCAATTATCCTAGAATGATTAATTCTTTCCAAATAGAGCTAGTGAAGTCATCTAGTGAATTTTTTTTTTCATATCGCAATATATATTGCAGAAAAACAAAATATCGCAATGTCAGTTTTTTTCCAATATCGTGCAGCCCTACTGTTCACATCCATGGGTATGTCATCAATCAACATGTCTTCCATAAAGGAATTCCAGTGCTTTATGAATTTCTACTGGAGGTTTATCCAGAAATTTAGCAAGATCAGTGCTCCACTCACCTCCTTGCTGTACAATGGGGCTAAGTCTCTGTCCTGGAATCCCGAGTACTCTCCCAGACTCAATCCATGCACTGGCTGGATGGAGTCCGGGAGTCCTAAACTGCGAGTCGCAGACTTGCGTGTCTATATAGTGGGAATCGCTCAATTTTCATCAAAATTTTCAAGTATTTCGGATTTTCTGAAAAAAAAAAAAAACTAGTTAACTAGTCTTAGGTTTTTCTCTGCACAGGAAAATCCCATCATTCCTTTAGTGATTCTGCTTGTTAACAGCAAGTGTAATCACAAATGTTCAATCATCACTTAATTATCTCATTAACTTCAACACTGCTTAGTGTCACTTTTTAACACTCTGAGTTTGGAATATATAAACACACAGCAGTGGTAATTTAACACTTGGGATTTAGCTGTTTACAGCCCCATTCCCATTAGGGTCAAATGTGTCATCAACCACAAAAACTAAACTTTGAGTTTGTGGAGACATTGACATTTTTAAGCTGGTTATATGTATTGAGTAAATCAGGGATGGACAACTTTAGCCCTGAAACCAGCCTCCAGATTTTATAAGATGAGCCCCAACAGTTCAGACTGACAACATATGCAATGAGCAATCTTTCACTAAATGAAATAATGAACATTGCCCTGCATTATTTAATTCATCTTTAGTTTATGTCCTTTTGTGTGCAATCTTTCTTTTTTTATATTGTGGCATTTCATAGCAAAACTAATATTTTGATTTTGAGGTGTCAATATACAGAATGAAGTGACGCCTCCATAAATTTAAAATGGTTCAATATTTGATTATAGAAAAGAGAAAGAAAATAAAAAGCTTAAAGTCAAAGCATAAAGAATATAAGAATGCAAATAAAACAAGTATTCTTGAAATTGGATTTTGCCAACATTTGGTTGCAGTGTGAACATAGCTTTAATTTCACAGATACATATTTTGAAAGATTTTCTTTCCTTCCACACTAATGACTTTTAAAACAGTTCTCTCGAGTGAATCCTCATGTGTAAATTAAGGTTTACTTTAATTTTGTAACTTTTTCCACATTGACCACATTCGAATGGCTTCTCTCCAGTGTGAGTTCTCATGTGGGTTGTAAGATTTCCTTTTTGTGAGAAGTTCTTCCCACACAGTTTGCAGGTGAAAGGCTTGTCTCCAGTATGAATTCTCATGTGGGCATTAAGTGTTTCATTACGTCTGAAACTCTTTCCACACTGACCGCATACGAACGGCTTTTCTCCAGTGTGAATTCTCATGTGATTCTTAAGACCATCTTTTCGTGAGAAGCTCTTCTCACACATTTTGCAGGTGTATAAGTTCTCTCCGGTGTGAATTTTCATATGGGAATCAAGGGTTTGTTTTTGTGTAAAACTCTTTTCACACAGTGTGCAAGTATAAGGCTTCTCTCCAGTGTGAAGTCTCATGTGGATTGTAAGGCATCCTTTCCGAAAGAATTTTTTTCCACAATGTTGGCAGTTGAAAGACTTCTCTCCCGTGTGAATTCTCATGTGGACTTTAAGGCCTCCTAATTGAGTAAAACTTTGTCCACACTGTTTGCATGTATAAGGACTCTCTCCAGTGTGAACTCTCATATGGATTTTAAGGCTAGCTTTTTGAGTAAAACTTTTTCCACATTTTTGGCAGGAGAAAGGCTTCTCTCCAGTGTGAATTCTCATGTGGACTTTCATGTATCCATGTTGATCAAAACTCTTTCCACACTGTTGGCAGGTGAAATGACTTTTAGATCCTGTCTTTTGACCTCTTTTTCGTGAGGATGCCTTTTTGGTCTGCGAGCAACTAAAAGATTTTTCTCCAGTTATTAAATCACAATGTTTCTCATATTGATCTTTCTCTTCCATTTCATCCAGTACTTCACTTGCTTCTTTCAGCTGCATCAGGTCTAAGGCAAAAAAAAAAAAAAAAGATAGAGAGAGAGAGAAAAATACAAGTTACCCTGAGTTTAATAAAGGGTTGCCAACCACGTTCCTATTAGAAAAATACAGAAAAACTGTTTTGTAGAGAAACCAAGACTTTCTGCTAAGCTTTAAGCCCGTTCATAGCACACTGTGCTTATTAGAGTTACAAATTACCTACTTTTTGGCATCTGATCACAGCTGCATCTCGCTTATTGTACCCTTCTTTAGACAATTTTTAAAATTACATTTATCTCACCTAAATGTTTGCGCACTCATTGTAATTGTGTTTTTACAGTTGGGTAATTTTGTTGCTTAAACGCACAGTATGTAGTTTTCGCCGCTAGAGGTCGCTTATTCAAAACAAAGGCATAGCTTGACGCCTTGATTTTGCGGAATCATGGGAGGTGTTGTCTTCACGTCTACAGCCAATGAAAAAGAATCTGATGAGATTGGGCAGATGAGCTAATGCAGTGCTTCCCAAACTGGGATATGTGACCCCTTAAGGCAGGAACACACCAAGCCGACGAACTAGTGGCGACGAAAGCAGACTGCGGGGTTGGCTCGTGTTGGCAGCGTCTGGGTCCAAAGTTGCCCTGACACGCCAAACCGACGCTCAACAGCTGACGGCCAAGTAGCACGTCCGTTCTGCGCCTGCGTAAGATGAAATGCCTTTCCGTACCAGCAGGTGGCAGTAGTTTAAAAGCCAATCAGAATGATCAGATGGACCGATGAGCTCAGACACCGATTCAACATGTCAAATCGGCTGAAAAAATGCAGACGAGGACCAACCTCAGCTGACGATGTGAAACACACTGAGGAAACTTAGTTGGCCGACGAACAAAAACTGCCTGACAGCTGACCATTGGCTTGGTGTGTTCCTGCCTTTAAGAGGTGGGGGCACGGAGTTACGACAATTTGGGTGCGGCAAGGCTAAGGCATTAGTGTACAGTCAGGAGATTATTATGCAAAAAAACCTTAATGAAGCAGTGTTTTGAAATCAGCCATCACTATGTAAGTTGTTATTTTGTTTTTTTGGCACACCAAAAATATTCTCAATGCTTTATAATATTAATACTGAACCACTGTACTCACATGAACTGATTTAAATATGTTTTTAGTACATTAATGGATCTTGAGAGAAGAAATGTCATTGCTGGCTACGCAGGCCTCACTGAGCCAAGCTGACGAACTAGTGGCGACGAAAGCAGACTGCGGGGTTGGCAGTGTCTCGGCCCAAAGTTGCCCTGACACGCCAAACCGACGCTCAACAGCTGACGGCCAAGTAGCACGTCCGTTCTGTGCCTGCGTAAGATGAAATGCCTTTCCGTACCAGCAGGTGGCAGTAGTTTAAAAGCCAATCAGAATGATCAGATGGACCGATGAGCTCCGACGCCGATTCAACATGTCAAATCGGCTGAAAAAAAGCAGACGAGGACCAACCTCAGCTGACGATGTAAAACGCACTTATGAAACTTAGTTGGCCGACGAACAAAAACTGCCTGACAGCTGACCATTGGCTTGGTGTGTTCCTGCCTTTAAGAGGTGGGGGCACGGAGTTACGACAATTTGGGTACGGCAAGGCTAAGGCATTAGTGTACAGTCAGCAGATTATTATGCAAAACAACCCTTTGCAGGGTGATAAACAACCACACTGCATAATTATTAGTTACCTAATTATATGGCCACTTGCCAGATAAGTAAATAATTGAACACAAAATATTAATTTGACATTTTAATTACCTCAAAGAGTACCTGTTTGAATTGCTGTTGAGCAATAACAGACCACTAGATGGTGCGACTGAAGGATCAGAATTGTATTGCAGGGAACCATGTAAAAATATAAATGAACGATGCATGGTTCTGATCATGTACAAATTTGTGAAAGGACTGCAGGTGCCAGATAAACGTAAAGCAGATGAAGAATATGCTTAAAGGGTTAGTTCATTTATTACTCACCCTTATGCCATTTCACACCCGTAAGACCTTCGTTCATCTTCAGAACACAAATCAAGATATTTTTGTTGAAATCCGATGGCTCAGTGAGGCCTGCATAGCTCTCAAGATCCATAAATGTACTAAAAATATATTTAAATCAGTTCATGTGAGTACAGTGGTTCAATATTAATATTATAAAGCGACAAGAATATTTTTAAAAATAAAATAACGACTTATATAGTTATGGCCGATTTCAAAACACTGCTTCATGAAGCTTCAGAGCGTTATGAATCTTTTGTGTCGAATTAGCGGTTCATCGCACCAAAGTCACGTGATTTCAGCAGTTTGGTGGTTTTACACGCGATCCGAATCATGATTCGACACAAAAGCTTCATAACGCTCCGAAGCTTAATGAATCAGTGTTTTGAAATCGGCCATCACCATGTAAGTTGTTTTGTTTGTTTTTTTGGCGCACCAAAAATATTCTCGACGCTTTATAATATTAATACTGAACCACTGTACTCACATGAACTGATTTAAATATGTTTTTAGTACATTAATAGATCTTGAGAGAGGAAATGTCATTGCTATGCAGGACTCACTGAGCCATCGGATTTCAACAAAAATATCTGAATTTGTGTTCCGAGGATAAAGCAAGTGAAAAGACAAGACGATATGATGACGAGGCATATCTCACCCTGAGATTCACCACATAGGAGGGTAATAAAGCCAAACAAGTTAAATGTAGCCTATTTGGCATCTTAAGTAGTACTATATTACAATTTAGTACAATATTCAAACAATATATAATTTTTTTAATCAAGGTCATGTCTGACAGGGTGCATGAATTTATCAAAGAATCTTGAAAAATTTGTTTCCTCAAAAATATGAAGCTGTTTTCAACATTGAAATAAAAAGCCGCGATGCCGCTGGAGCGATTGCTAATGAAAGACAAGCACAACACAAGAGCAGTGGAGCTTTTATTATGCCGCAAACAACCGTTTCCACTTCTTCTGGTCATGCTTATGTGGGGTAATGCTGTTTTATCATATTAGATACATTTATGTGTTGAAAGTTATAACGTTACTACTATGAGACACCTGTTGCACACTGCAGTAAACTAAATCCATATTAAAACATGGCTGTAAATCAAGATATCATGATTTTAACAATAAGACTTACCATGTTGAGCTATGTAACAATTAGTTTTCTGTCCATAAATGTATCCGAACAGTTGCTCACCTGTCTAATAAAACACATAATATATTAAAGCATCTTTGGTGTTTCCATCCAGTTTTTGCGATGTTTTGTTATCGGCAAAGAAAATATGCGCAACATGTTTTTTTTTGTTGCTGAATTTGCTGTAAAGTTGTTTTTGTTTCATTTTTGCGCACAAAAAGCACTCTTGTCGCTTCGTAATATTAAGTTTGAACCACTTTAGTCATGTTGACTATTTTAACGATATCTTTACTACTTTTCTGGACCTTGATTGTGGTAATTTCGTTGCTTTCTATTGAGGATTGTATTGAGGACCTCATCAAAAATATCTTAATTCGAAGATGAACGAAGGTATTACGGGTTTGAAATGACATGAGGGTGAGTAATTATTGACAGAAATTTCATTTTTGTGTGAACTAACCCTAACTAACTTTACTAACTTAAACAGAGTGTGCAGTTATTTTTTTTAAAGTTTTTCCCTTTAACTTGCACCTCATAAGGTGTGCGTTTGCAGGTGTTCATTTGAGGATTACTGCTATTTATGTTAAGGTATGTTAATATATTTGTTGTTATTATTATTATAACAACTTTTGACCCTCTTGATTTTAGTTACAGTAACATTCATGTTTTGTTAAGGTTGTATAATTAAGTGATAGAAATGAATGGTTTTCCTTGTTTCAGTTGAGAAGTAGATATTGTGTTCATATGACATTCTTTAAAAACATTATTCATTTCTTTAGAGATTTTAATAAGGATCAAATGACTGAGTGCTTTGAAACCAACCTGTTTGTTCCTCAGTATCTTCTTGTTTCACACTGAATGTTTCTTCAATCTTCATTTCTTCACTCTCCTCTTTAATAAACGCCATCTTTATAATAGTGTCACGTGATAGTGTCTGCTTCACCAGGAGTTTTTCCTGTGTGTTTGGACACACTGTCAAGATTAAGATGAGAAAAATTAACAGAAAGAAAAACAAATCCAAACTAAATCAGGGTGTGTCTCAATCAGCTCCCTAGTTCAGTAGTTTAGTGCACTGGAAAGAGAGGAGTCAGTCGGAGTAAGAATTAATGGCCTTAAATTACCTGATTAGCATAAAAAAAAGTACTTAATATAATAAGTCACTTAATATTTAGGTAGGCATTTGAGGATTTACACGTGGTATTTACTGACTTGTAGACTTTCATACAAATGTACAAAATGGTTTGTTAAAGTTGGCATTTCACGTTTATATTCTCGTTGCATCTACACTGTTTTGACCAGCAGGTCTCGTCAGCATGCGGCGATTCGAATCACTGATTCATTTCGCTAAACATTTGATTCAATTGACTCAGTGTTTCAAAATGTTTATTTCTCTTATCACTACTTGCCAGTGACCGAATTTGTGTTTACAATAAACTGATATAGGGAGCGAAATGAGACGCATCGTTTCTGTTACTTATGTGTGGATGAGCATTAACTTTAGAGAAATCGTTGAAATATTACTTTCAGTAATGATGAATCAACTTTACATCGCTTGTAAAAAAAAAAAAATAATAAATAAGTAAATAAATAAAAAAAACTATGAAATTGTCTTGCCGGCTTGCATTGATTTAAATACTTTAAACCGTTTAAAATTACAAACCTTTTCACAACAGAGGCAGGAGCACGGCGCAGTCTTATGACATCATATCACCACACTAAAATAAAAGTCCTGGAGTGCACGTAGCAGAGGAATTGAGATTTGAATTCGTGGTGAAATACCTATTTAATTATTGTTGTCCTGTCCATGATGTGGAAAAATTAAAAACTACTAATAAAAGAATATGATCTTCCAAGAATCAGTAGAAATAAATGGAAATATAATTGAATACAAAAATACTAATAAAAATAGAGTTCAGTCTAATTAAAAATTGAGTATTTCACAGATCTTTATTGAAATCAATAGTAACTCAAGTCTCAGATGTCAAGATTCATTGATTCAAATAGCTCACTAATGAGTGAACAGTGAACACAGACTCAATTTACAACTTTTTTTTCAGTTTTCCACAAATAAAATCATGTTAATTGATCTGAATTATTTTACCAGACATTCGAAGCTGTAGATCCACATGAAGAGCATGTGATGGGTGAAGGTGAGGAGAGAGAAGAAGAACAAGTGAGAGACAAGTACGATAAAGAAGAGCTTAATATGATCTGATCAATCAAAGACTGACAGTAGCTCTGTCTTCTGTCAGTGGAGCACCAGTAACAAACAACCTGCAATACATCCAGTCTCAAATACAGCAGATTCTGTCCCACCAAAATCAAATCAATATGCGGCTGCTGATTTAAAGGGGACATATCGTGAAAATGTACTTTTTCTGTGTTTAAATGCTATAATTGGGTCCCATGTGCATCTACCAACCCAGAAAACGTAAAAAAGGACAACCCGGTAACAGTAAAACGCACATGATTCTCGGATTAATTGCAGTTTGACCATCATACAATTCAAGTTTATCATTTGAACATGTTTTAGGGCCTGTCATTTTAAACATTAAAGCAATTTTTAACCATACGTGTGCACAAAGACGCGAAAGAGAACTCGATTCTGAACGTGTGGCTGTTTTCTGTACACACACACACACAGCCGCGCAGATGCATGTGGACACCGAATACCGTTCTCTTTTGTGCCTGAACAGACACATACAGTAAAGGTAAAAAAATAAATTGTCAAAATGCAGGTAAAACATTGAGTATCCTTGTATCCTTGTGAACAATTAAGAAAGAAAACTGGATGTGTAACAGTATTTAACAGGTTTCTTTGTCATGAATGTTAATCAAACCACAAAATACAAAGAGAAAAAACACTTTTGTAGTTTTAACACGGTGTATAATTATATTTCATTTATATGTAGTAATTTAATTTATATTTAATATTTTAATTTATATTTAATTTATACATTGAAGACTATGGAGTATTATTTTACATTTGATTATTCCATTTCTGTACCTGAATCCTGTTAGACTTACCTGATAATATATAAAGCACTAGTTATTTCATTTGTGTCTTTGTTCTATTATACTTATCTGTGCTTGTAATTTGTTCACTATTTTCTGTGTATACAGAATGATTAATTCCTTCCAAATAGAGCTATTCAAGTCATCTGGTGGATTTTCAATATAAATCACAATATATATAGCAGAAAAACGAAACATCGCAATTCATTTTTTTATTTGGATGGAGTTTTATTGAAAGCTCTCTTTATGTGATTAAAAAACGTTATTTGTGGGATTTGAACCATGAATTTCACACACAACAGGCAAACAATCAACCACTGAGCCACAGATTTTGTGGTGTTTGCAAAGTTTTTTATCATATAAAACCGAGTTTACAATAAAAAATCCCTTTTGTTGTTGTTGTTTTACCCCTGACATACATATACACACAAGTACACATACAGGTAACAAAGAAAAAGAAAAAACAAAGGGAAAAAACAGCAAAACCTATAGATGTATAGATATAGTAACGTGTACAGGTACAGTAATAAACCATTTTAAACAGGTTATTCTAGTGTCATATAATAGTGAATGTTATTATTGATTATTATATTACTGATATAAAATATCACAATGTCAGTTTTTCCCAATATCGTGCAACATCTATGTTAAAAATCTTCAACCGTACCAGTAGGAGAATAAAACATGTTTTCTAAATTTCATTTCTAATATGTCACTCCGCGAAAGGAATAAAAAAAAAAAAAAAGCTAATTCTAATCTCTTATGTTTTGGACTTGTCTGGTTCGTAGGACTTGATCCTCGCACCTTTTGCAGACCTCACATTTCCTCATTGATGCCAAGTGACCTTTACTGATGTGAGATTTGACGTGTCTCATTACAGTGTTCACCTCAGGTTTTGTCCATGGTCTTCTTTTGGATGTGCTCTTTCCAAACAAACAAGAGGATTAACCGCTAGCATCGCTGACTACAATTTTTAACAACAGATCATATCTTTATTAATACTGTTTAAAAATCTCTTATTCTCTCTTAGAAATAAAATGAATACTCAGGTGTGCACTTACACCATGGTTATATATCATATACTTAACACATAACACTAAGTACTTTAACCCCCCTTTTTACACATAATTTTAACAGTAAGCATTTTGTAGAAATTATTCGTTCTGCTTGACAACAATATTCAGTCTGCAAGTTTCACTCTTGTAGCGAATTAACTCAAAGGGGAAATATATATAATTATTCATAACTCATTTTGATGATTAATTATGATTAATTATGAATATGTTAATCAGATTAACTTGATGTAGCTACATTAAAATTAATATTACATTCAATTAACCTGTTCGTCCAGTGAACACTTAGCGTTAATTGATTATTAAGTCTAAGAAATGTTCATTTCCAGGTTATGGAAAAACAACATTCTATTTGTACAGTACTACTCAGAGCATGTAGTCGAGATCTAAATCATTTAAGAGGCAATTTATTAGCAGACGGAGTCAGAACCAAACATCTATTGTGCACAATCTTTATTAACTAACTCACAAACACATAACTAAACTAACAAACACATAACACATACGTAGGTAAAAATGAGCAATGATAGAGTTGAACCGGATGTGGGACCGGAAATAGAGCTACGGAAAGAGTCAAAGACAGTCTGGAAAAGAATCATCAGATTTCTCAGTAATAAAACACCTTTGCTAACAGGTGGTTTACACATTAATACTAAATCGCTGTTTAGTGTTCAAATGTACGATACTTGCAAGGTGCCTTTAGGCTGAGGAGCATCAGATCTGCAGACTGAGGTGATTCGTTTCCTTGTTTCTTACTTTTTTTTTTTCCTTTTCATTTGTTAATGAACGTCATTTTTGCCTGATGTGTTATTATGAATTATTTGTCTGTTTTTTAGATTTATACCTTACATGTACTTTTTTTTTTTTTTGTAATGTTTGTGAATGGCATTTTTGCCTGATGTGTAACTGTTTCCAGTATTGTTTTTAATTAGGATTTGTTGTTCCAGATGGACTTAAACTAGACTGATTATCTGATTACCTAATTATACCTAATTATTACCTAATTATTTTACTGCATTGTCAGCAATGACCCATCCTACAATGGCATGTTCTTGGTTTTCACTAAGGAGCTTTCCTCCTCCACAGGGAGGAAGGCATTGCATCCTGTAGAGCAGCGGTTCCCAAACTGGGGTAGGGGTGCCAGACTGACCACCGGGGGGTGCGCGAGAAAATGTTTGTAATGGCGGAAAAATGGTGTCTTTGTTATTTTTACGTATTTAACTTAGGTAAACTTCACACGTCAAAGTTTTATTGATAAATAAAAATTTCACATTACAAGCTGTAAATTACTCATATTTTTAAATTTTAAAGTACACATATATTTGCATTTCATTTTACAAGCGCGCCTGCGTCAGATTAGCCCCGCCCTTTTCATGTTTGGCGCTAAATGATCATTCATTCATTTATTTTTACTACACTATTTTTACTATCTTACTACATTCATCAAAATGAACACCTGGTTAAAAACTGGCACTTTAAAGAAATCAATGGACAGTGAGCCATCTACATCGGCTTCATCTGTGGAGGTGTACAGTGGGTACGGAAAGTATTCAGACCCCCTTAAATTTTTCACTCTTTGTTATATTGCAGCCATTTGCTAAAATCATTTAAGTTCATTTTTTCCCTCATTAATGTACACAGAGCACCCCATATTGACAGAAAAACACAGAATTGTTGACATTTTTGCAGATTTATTAAAAAAGAAAAACTGAAATATCACATGGTTCTAAGTATTCAGACCCTTTGCTGTGACACTCATATATTTAACTCAGGTGCTGTCCATTTCTTCTGATCATCCTTGAGATGGTTCTATACCTTCATTTGAGTCCAGCTGTGTTTGATTATACTGATTGGACTTGATTAGGAAAGCCACACACCTGTCTATATAAGACCTTATAGCTCACAGTGCATGTCAGAGCAAATGAGAATCATGAGGTCAAAGGAACTGCCTGAAGAGCTCAGAGACAGAATTGTGGCAAGGCACAGATCTGGCCAAGGTTACAAAAACATTTCTGCTGCACTTAAGGTTCCTAAGAGCACAGTGGCCTCCATAATCCTTAAATGGAAGACGTTTGGGACGACCAGAACCCTTCCTAGAGCTGGCCGTCCGGCCAAACTGAGCTATCGGGGGAGAAGAGCGTTGGTGAGAGAGGTAAAGAAGAACCCAAAGATCACTGTGGCTGAGCTCCAGAGATGCAGTCGGGAGATGGGAGAAAGTTGTAGAAAGTCAACCATCACTGCAGCCCTCCACCAGTCGGGGCTTTATGGCAGAGTGGCCCGACGGAAGCCTCTACTCAGTGCAAGACACATGAAAGCCCACATGGAGTTTGCTAAAAAAACACCTGAAGGACTCCAAGATGGTGAGAAATAAGATTCTCTGGTCTGATGAGACCAAGATAGAACTTTTTGGCCTTATTTCTAAGCGGTATGTGTGAAGAAAACCAGGCACTGCTCATCACCTGTCCAATACAGTCCCAACAGTGAAGCGTGGTGGTGGCAGCATCATGCTGTGGGGGTGTTTTTCAGCTGCAGGGACAGGACGACTGGTTGCAATCGAGGGAAAGATGAATGCGGCCAAGTACAGGGATATCCTGGACGAAAACCTTCTCCAGAGTGCTCAGGACCTCAGACTGGGCCGAAGGTTTACCTTCCAACAAGACAATGACCCTAAGCACACAGCTAAAATAACGAAGGAGTGGCTTCACAACAACTCCGTGACTGTTCTTGAATGGCCCAGCCAGAGCCCTGACTTAAACCCAATTGAGCATCTCTGGAGAGACCTAAAAATGGCTGTCCACCAACGTTTACCATCCAACCTGACAGAACTGGAGAGGATCTGCAAGGAGGAATGGCAGAGGATCCCCAAATCCAGGTGTGAAAAACTTGTTGCATCTTTCCCAAAAAGACTCATGGCTGTATTAGATCAAAAGGGTGCTTCTACTAAAGACTGAGCAAAGGGTCTGAATACTTAGGACCATGTGATATTTCAGTTTTTCTTTTTTAATAAATCTGCAAAAATGTCAACAATTCTGTGTTTTTCTGTCAATATGGGGTGCTCTGTGTACATTAATGAGGAAAAAAATGAACTTAAATTATTTTAGCAAATGGCTGCAATATAACAAAGAGTGAAAAATGTAAGGGGGTCTGAATACTTTCCGTACCCACTGTACACCGACCATGGTGGTAAATATATGGAGAAACCTGATCGAACGAACTCAGAGGATAATGAACGGGGTGAAGAGGCGGGAACAGAGAAACATAACAGAGATGTGCTTGTCAAGAGAAATAGGCCTACATTAAAGAGTGAGAAAATGTCAAGTAAGAAACGCAAATACTGTGACAGGTGCTTCCAAAAATGCACAGAAAGCTTCATATCTGGCGAGCTACCACATAGCTAAGAGAGTTATTGGAGAAAATCTGTGCTTACCTGTTGCCAAAGACATGGTAAACTGTATGCTCGGAGAGAAAGCCGCAAAGACGCTGGACAAAATCCCTCTCTCCGACAATACTGTGGCTCGTCGCATTGATTCAATATCTACTGACATCCTCAGCCAGCTAATAAGCAGAATAAAAAAAAGTGAATTCTTCTCACTGCAAATCGACGAGTCTACTGACGTAGCAAATCTATCTAATCTCCTGGTCTATGTCCGTTATTTATTTCAGAGAACAGTCCATGAAGACTTTGCCGTCCCCTTGTCACGCGTACAACGGGGGAAGATATACACCACCTTTAA
Organism: Elopichthys bambusa; assembly: GCA_037101425.1. Lineage (NCBI taxonomy): Eukaryota > Metazoa > Chordata > Actinopteri > Cypriniformes > Xenocyprididae > Elopichthys > Elopichthys bambusa. The sequence goes on from CM074454.1 coordinate 22,552,912, forward strand.
TTGTCAGGTCAAGCTTCAGTATTTGTGGTGTTTGTAGTTTTTTTTCCCAAAAACCACTAATCACACATTATCTCTCTGAAATAATGTGTTTTTTTATTTTTATTTTTTCTCAGTAACAATCAAAAATATTAGTTTTTGAATCGATAAGGAATTAGAGTAGGAATCGATTCCAAATTATTTAGTTCCTCTTATAACAGTAAATTTATCAGATAAAAACTGGAATGCTAAAATTTCTGACATTTATTGAAGAATAAAAAAAAAAGGCTTGATTAACTCATTAATTCAACATTTCCAACCAATTTAAAAAAAGACATTTTAAAGTTATATGGACATTGACAACTACTTATTCCTTGTTCAAATGTTCAAGAAACTATCTCAGAAATTAATTGAAAGATAAATCTGATTTTGTGCAAACACAATCAAGCCTACACATTTAAATTAGTGTGGTTGCATGTGTATGGTAAAGATATATAAAGAGAATATTTCTCTCATTCCGGTGTGCATGTGACATCTGTGTTGTTGCTCACAGGCTTTTCAATCTGACACACAGACACTGAGTTGTAAGGATGAACAATGAACCCAAATCCAGCATAGAGAAGCTCAGTGAATGAGGATGTGTATGTGTGTGAGTGTGTGTGTGTGTGTGTGTCAGAGACGCTGTAGAAAGACAGAGTGCCGGCTGACGCGTCCAAATACACTCCTGCTCTCTTACAGGAGCTTGAAGGGACACGTGTGTCAGTGCACTTATAACTGTGCCAGACAGCAAATGTGTCCTCAGGGCAGGCTAGACACCAGGAGTTCTTATTGAATCCAAACACAGTGTCTGAAACACTAAGGCGAAACTCCTTTCTCTGATCTAACCTGAAGCCTGTGTATGTGCACATATTCCATTGTGTCTTTTACGAATGAAATATCTATATATATGCGAATAATGATACAGTGGTACATCTGATCATGAATGCAGTAATATGATGGATTATTCAGATAACAGAATATAATGAGATAATTCAAAATTTCAAAGAATGGACAGAAAAGTAACTATGGTAGGGTGACCGGGAGGGGACATGTTTGCTTCACTTAGATTTGTCATGGCCGCAACATATTAACTCATGGGAAGGTGTTGTGAAGTCCTTTAGATACTATGCTGAGGGAACCTCTTTTTCTTGTGGCCTCAAATTTAATGCATAAATAAAACTGCATGACAACCTGTATATTATTAATAAATTAACATTTTGTTTTGAATTAAAGGGTTAGTTCACTCAAAAATGAAAATAATGTAATTTATTACTCACCCTCATGTTGTTCTACACCCGTAAAACCTTCGTTCATCTTCGGAACACAAATTAAGACATTTTTGATGAAATCCGATGGCTCAGTGAGGCCTCTATTGAGAGCAAAGCACTGAACCTCTCAAGGTCCATAAAGGTACTAAAACATATTTAAAACAGTTCATGTGAGTTTAGTGGTTCAGTATTAATATTATAAAGCGATGAGAATACTTTTTGTGCGCAAAAAAAAACAAAAAAACTTTTCAACAATATCTAGTGATGGCCGATTTCAAAACACTGCTTCGGAGCTTTACGAATCGAATCAGTGGTTCGGAGCTCCACAGTCACGTGATTTCAGCAGTTTAGCCATTTAATAGGAGATCCGGATCACTAATTCAAAACAAAAGATTCGTAAAGCTCTGAAGCAGTGTTTTGAAATCAGACATCATGAGATATGTATGAAAAGTCATTATTTTGTTTTTTGGTGCACAAAAGTATTCTCGTCGCTTTATAATATTAAGGTAGAGCCACTAAACTCACATGAACTGTTTTAAATGTTTTTAGTACCTTGGATACTTGGATCTTGAGAGGTTCAGTGGATTTGCTCTCAATAGAGGCCTCACTGAGCCATCGGATTTCATCAAAAATGTCTTAATTTGTGTTCCGAAGATGAACGAAGGTCTTACGGGTGTAGAACGACGTCATTTTTGGGTGAACTAACCCTTTAATGTTTGTTTGTATGTATTTATTTACTTCATCTCGAAGGCCTTCATCTTTTTACTCAAATAATTAAAATGCAAATAACGTATGATGTAATATATCAATGTAATGTATCAAATAATAATAATGTATAATGTAATAATGTACAGTTTTATCTCTAACCCCAATTAATCACGCCTGAACCAGCTAATCAAAGTCTTGCTAAGCATACTATAAACTTCCAGGCAGGTGTGTTGAAGAAATTTGGAGTTAAACCAGGACCAATTTTGTATACCCCTGCAGTCCAGTAACATTTATTTAGCACCAAGGGTGAATTAAAACATTTATCTTGTATTGTTTTGTACTGAATGAACTGATTGGTAAATGTGCTAAATTGAAAGATGATCATGCTGTTGTGTTTTGGTGATTAAAGAAGTTATATGAACATCAGATGCAATTAAGTGCTTTGCTTCCAAAGGGCATATGCAACTATTATATATGTAACAAGAGTACTTTATTAACAATAAAACACCATGTTAATATGTATGATAAGGCCTATTTAATTACATGTATGCAGAATCATTCGCATCATCATTACAATGAAAAAAAATTATTACATTCCACAGCTCTAGAGTGTTACTACTGGGAGCACAACTACCTTATTAAGTTTAAAAAGAGTTAATTATTTGACTAATTATAGACTATCGTATCTAGTGTTAGTGTATCACAACCTACCAGTAAGTGGTGGTGATTGCCTTTTAAAGGGACAGCCAACTTATTATAAAATGCGGTTATCATCATCGGGACCCGTAAGCCCTTGCATTAATGCAGCCCAGATTGTGGCGTGTGCTGTTTGCAATGTGTGGCCTCAGTAATCTACAATCCCTTCTCTCGAGAACCTGTACCGCTCATACAGGTAGTTGTCAAGAAAAACCAAAGGTTCTAAACTGTTCCTGACAGTATGTTCTCTTTGAAATGCTCTGCATACTATGACACCTCAATCATCCTCCACCTCATCAATATAAGGACATGCCATGATTAATAAACTCTGACACATGGGATGAGGTCCTGATTTATAGACCTTTTCACGAGTTTGCCTGCCCATTTAGTTTTGATAGTTAAACAAACTTGACTGGCTGTCTTCAAAGGAGGCTCAAACCCGAGGCAGAAAAAGAGAATTAGAGGAGGAGGGATGCCGTAATTATTGTCGCTGGGATGGCACAGTAACCGCTGCTTATATAATGATTATTTACATTGTTTTAGACCAATACATTATATACATATATTTAGAAACTACATTTCTGGTCAATATAATTGTTTGAAATTGTCCCAGAGTCTGTAGCCTGAGTGGCCTGGAGTCATTCCATCCTCCTGACTGTGCAAGAAACAATCCCAACTCAGACCCAACACTTGCTCTGTTATTCCATCCTGCTGACGACGCCAAAAATGTTAGATCGTCTCTCCAAATGTTGGATCTTCACGCCGAAAATATTAGAGCCAACCCCGGACACCAGACATTTTTTTGGTATATGGTATACTCGAAACCTGTCAACAGCAAGTCTTGTCTGGTACCCAAAATCAGTGTTTTGTTTGCTACCCAAAACTGTATAAACAGCCTTCTATCAGCCTAAGTGATCAACTGAGGAAGCCAAGAGCAGAAAACAGGAGGTGAAATGATGATTATATGACCAGGGTTTATTGAATAATCTTAGTTTGAGATTGGAGGCAAAAATTCTTTTTCAAATCTTTTGCGTTCTCTCGCAAAGATGTTATCGTTCCCTTGCTCAGAGCTCGGACAAACACTTCCTCTTTAATGTCCCACTGGCTGGCAGTAGTGTTTCAGTCAGCTCCATACGTTAATAATGCACACAAATAATGCGCGACTCATAGAGTTTGAACTTGTTGGACTCAAATATAAAGAAATGCAGTCAGTGCTTAAGTAAAGCAGTTCAGTAAAGTTGCCAATATATTCACAGATTCGAGCTTCCCGGATCAATAACTCGTGAGCTAAACGTTGTTAAAACACAAATGAAGCTATTTCTAATCATAGTAACCTAGACAACGAGCTACAACAACACAATTTTCCTCAAATGTGCTTTATAATATATAAATTGGTCACTATGAGCAGGCGGCAGAGAGGGACCGTTGTGAGTTTTTTCAAAAGTTTTGCGAGGGAACGCAAAGTTTCTCGGGGGAACGCAAAAGTTTTGCGAGGGGACGCAAAAGATTTGAAAAAAAAAATTCCTCCCATCCCAATTTTTTTTCCACCACCACGTCCCTTTAGGGGCTTCCATTGAGTGCTCCATAATGTTTAGATCGCCTCATTTTTGTTAAGAATAAAACGGCAGGTCATGCAAAAAGTACCCCCCCCAGGTCATGCAACACCCCCCCCCCCCCCAATTTTTTTTCCACCACCACGTCCCTTTAGGGGCTTCCATTGAGTGCTCCATAATGTTTAGATCGCCTCATTTTTGTTAAGAATAAAACGGCAGGTCATGCAAAAAGTACCCCCCCCAGGTCATGCAACACCCCCCCCCCCCCCCCCCCCCCCCCCCCCCCCCCCCCTACACACACACAATCACAGATAATACAGTAAGTAATAAAATACAACATGTTACCAATTGTTGCATCTTTGGCCCTAATAAATACCTAGTTAATATCAGTTTTTGCTTTGGATCTTTCATAAAAAAAGAAGGAAAAAAAAGTATGGTTTCTGCATCCATTAGAGTTTTTGCCTTTTAGACAGAATTTCAATCACCAAAAATTCAACTCTGAAACCCTCTGACATTTTTTATTTGTGTGTTGTATGTCTGCACATTTGTGCTTTTACACAGCAGCATGTGAATGAGACTTTTGTTTTGGATTGGCGCTATGACTTCATAAGGCCAGCAGGTGGCGGTAATGCACTAATGCCAACCGCTATAAAAATAAAAATAAAAAGACGTCATAAGGCTGCACCGCGCTCCTGCATCTGCTGTTATTCGGCTGAAGGCAGGTTTGTGGCTTTTATGCTTTTAAAGTTTTTAAGTCACTGTAAGCCCCTCAGACAATTATATCGTTTTTACAATAACTGTAAAATGAATGATTGGATATAACATGGAAATGCTTTATATAACGTTAATTTACGTTATTTTTATGAGTAAAGCGCATAGACCTAAGAGTAAGAAAATTATCTCAATATAATTAATCGTAAACGTGAATTCGGTCACTGGTAAGTTGTGACGGAGAAACGGAGCTTTTGAAACTCCGTAGAAACTCTATTCCGTATAATACCGTATTATTATATTATATTATTATATTATAATATATATAATTATATTATATTATTACCGTATTATATATATATATATATATATATATATATATATATAATTAATTAATTTATTTATTTATTTATTTATTATTTTTTTTTGTATAAACAGTTTCACTACAAATACTATGGTTAAACTATGGTTATAGTTTAGCAAAACTATGTTTAATTTGTGGTTGATTATGGTTCATAAGTTTTAACATCCAACCACACAAGAAGACATGCAATCTACCCGAGGGAAGACGTGATCAAAAAGGTGTAAGATGTCTTTCACTATTGTCAGTTACTTTATGTTGGTAAATAGAGAAAAACATTTACATTTAAGTAGCTTCTAACGTATTCTTAATATTAACCTTAATTATTGAAACACACACACACACACACACACACACACAGTGAGTGTCCCTTATTCTGTTCCTTATTTTCCTATAAAGAACCATGATTGTCCCTTGTTTTCTTTTTCTGAAGTTGGCAAGCGTGAAAAATGATTCACCCAATAATGATTATTAAATGTGATCCACTAATCATTAAATACCAAATCTAAATCATGAGGAATATAGTTTGTATAGTTTGTTTTTATTAATTGGTAAGGAGAAATTGCTATTTTTCAGGCCATTAACTCTCACTCCGACTGACTCCCTTACTAGTGCGCTGACTACTGAACTAGGAAGCTGATTTTGAGACACATCCAGAGATTTAGTTTGGATTTATTTTTCTTTCTGTTAATTATTCTCATCTTCACCAGGAGTTTTTCTGTGTTTGGGGACACTGTTTAAGTAACTGAGATCCATGTGACACAGTATTGTAAAGATGCCATTTATTAAAGAGGAGAGCGAAGACATGAAGATTGAAGAATCATTCAGTGTGAAACAAGAAGATACTGAGACACAAACAAAGATGGAGTTTATTAAAGAGGAGAGCGAAAACCTGAGGATTGAAGAAACATTCAGAGTGAAACAAGAAGATACTGAGGAACAAACAGGTTGGTTTCATTCTCAAAGGTAAACACAGTCATTTGTTTCTTATTAAAAGCTCTACAGAAATGCATGATATTTTTGAGGAATGTCACATGAGTGTCATAAATAAAGTGGTTTTATTTGAGAAGATTCTACTTCCATATTGGACGTTCGTTATCACAGTCCGCATGTCGTCACATCCGGCTCTGGATTGTCAGTGACAGATGCCAGTTTTGAGAAGAAAATTAAACTAATTTAGTTATACTTATCAATAAACACCAATACTTAAATCTGTGTATTTATGCTTAATCGATACCCTATATGTATGTCTTTTTAAAAAAATTTTTTTTATTGTTTAACAACTGAGAGATGCGATTGTCAGTGCATGCCCGTAAATGAATCATTGGACTGATTTAACTTTATTTTTAATGTTTATTTTTGCATTATATTACCACCCATTATTGTCTACAGTATAATGCTGTCCAATCATTGCACTCAAACTTAGGAGAGCTCTTGTATTTTATTAGAAATCTCTTGACTTTTGTTCTGAAGATGAACAAAAGTATTATGGGTTTGAAACGACATGAGGGTAATTAATGAGTAAAGGGTGAACTAACCCTTTAAGGGGTTAATACATAACCAGATGTTTACAAGGATACCCATAAAGACTGGTGTATTTTGTTGTTGTTGTTTTACATTTACAAAGAAATACTCCAAATAAAGTTTAATTGTAAGTCTTTAGTGATATGCCAATAAATATATTAATGAGTTTGAAGTATACACCCTTTACAGTTTCGAATGATCTATTACTCTTAATTGTATGACCAAAAATGACAAGAGCATTACGTTTTTTTTTGTTATCAGGCGGCTCCATGTCAAGAAGCAAGGGCATTAATACTTTAGCTTCAACACAATATGTGCCAATAACATATATCTAGGTTAATGTTGACGCAGTGTACATCGGCATTTAGCATAAAGCTAGTTTGCAGCCCTTGTCCCTGGTTAGGCTTTTACATAAAATCAAAACATCCAAATAAAAAAGAAATGCAATCATCATGAGAAACAAATACATATACACGTACAGATAACTAATAATATAGACAATGAACATTATTTTTTACTTGTCCTACAGTCTGCCTGTGCCTGCACAGGCAAATGACAGTCTAAATAATTTTCCACCTAAGCTTAGCATCTGCAGCTATAATGTTCTCGTTGCTTGCATATTAGAATGCGATTCCTAAAATGTTATTAGAATAAATTAATTAAGAAAATTTTATGATACGGTAAGCCTGAAATAGATCAGATCAATATGACTACACAGTATCAGTATGATTATTTTTACTAATATGCGATGTGATCTGCGAAAACCCATCACATAGTGAACTTTTACCTATTACAATACCATATGAAAGCTGGATTCAAGCCCTTTCCAAATCTGTCTTTACTTCTTTCATAGCTTGTCTTTACCAAAGTTGGCTGATCGCTCTGATTTGTTAAATTACTGTCACCCCCCTTTTTTCCGCACAGAAATGAAAATGCACTATCCAAACATAAATGGTTGTAATTCAAAAATGCTTTGGAATATAGACCTAAGGTTGGTCTTGTTTTTAAAGAAGAAATTTTTTTTTAATTTCACTTTTATAATTTAAGTTTATGAAAATGTAAAAATATAATTGTTTATATTTTATAATAATATATTACAAAGCATGTTTTACTCTTAAACTGCAATAAAATAAAAGCCAAAAATGTCGACATTCCAAATTTTAGGTTGAAATATTTAAAAAATGAGCCTTCGGTAAGATTTTGTTTGGGCGCAGTACTATACTTTTTCACTAGATGACATCCAGGCTCCATATCTGACCATCTGAGGGCACCTCCATTTATTGAGTGATCTGAACCATATATTTTATGAAGTAGACATCCTGTTCAGAAGTAGTATGGTCAGTTTGGCAGTATTTGATTTATGTTCATAGGTCCGTTGTTCTCTTGTGCTCCGCCGTCTCACAATAACTTGTTGTAATCTTTGTGTGCCGTAGTTTATACAGGACTGGCGGGAAATGTGCATTAATACACCTTCATTCTAAATGTCATGTGGTTCATTTTGATAGGTGAACTGTCTTTGTAGTGTTAAGAGAGGGAAAGCTATGGCCGTTTTTTTGCACCTCCGCCGGGCGTGTTCTTAAACAGTGACGTTAGAGAAAGACCGCCCTGCTACTATAAATCGCTATTTTTCTGCACTTTAAAGGCGAATTTTGCCAAGATATTTTCAGAGATGATAGACAAGATGTTATAGAATGATAATATAATGAAATCCCAATTTTAAGAACAAAATGACATTCTACCTATCTTTTTTTACTTTACTGAAAACGTTCCATCGAAACATCCGCCGGGTTTTCCCAGATCACATCACATATGTATAAAATTGATGTAGCCCTAATATCAATAATAAACTCCACTACCTTGGAGAGTTGTGCAGTTTGATCATGTTGTGAGGAAACTGGCATAGCGTGAAATGTAATGAAAATATTCTTTGGGACCTAATACTGAGCCCTGTTGCACCTCCATACTTGTGTTTGATGAGATGTCTCTTTGTTTACACAAAATGGTAGAGGTCAGATAGATGACCTAAACTATGCTTAACAGTTGTCAACAAATGCCAACAATTCTGAATCTATTCAAAAGAAAGTTTTGGTCTGTTGTTGAAAGATCCAATAGCATGTTGTTGGTTTTGATGGTAAACTGGCGTTAACCTGTATTTGTCTCTCTTTTTCTTTTTGCTTTAGACATGATGACACTGAAAGAGGAGAGTCAAGAACTGCATGAACTAGAAGAGAAAGATCAATATGAGAAACATGTCACAACTAGAGAAAAATCCATACAAACTAAAACAACTTCAGCACCAAAGAGAGAATTTAACAGTTCCTTCACCTGTTCTCAGTGTGGAAAGTGTTTCGATCAAAAGCATAACCTTGAAATCCACATGAGAATTCACACTGGAGAGAAACATTTCACCTGTGAGCAGTGTGGAAAAAGTTTCATTCACAAAGGAAACCTTAATTCCCACATGCTAAGTCACACTGGAGTAAAGCCTTTCACATGTGATCAGTGTGGAAAGTGTTTCAAACGTAAAGTAACCCTTAATAACCACATGAGTATTCACTCAGGAGAGAACCGTTTTACATGTAATCAGTGTGGAAAGAGTTTCAGTACTAAAGATAGCCTCAAGAGACACATAACGCTTCATACTGAAAGTAAGCCTTACACATGCAAAGAGTGTGGCAAAAGTTTCATATATAAAGCGTACCTTGATTCGCACATGAGAAGTCACACTGGAGAAAGCCCTTTTACCTGCAAACAGTGTGGGAAGAGCTTTTCACATAAAGGAAGCCTTCAGACTCACATGAGGATTCACACTGGAGAGAAGCCGTTCACATGTGATCAGTGTGGAAACAGTTTCAGACATAAATCAACCCTTGATTCACACATGAGAAGTCACACCGGAGAGAGCCCTTACACGTGCAAACTGTGCGGGAAGAGCTTCTCATATAACACAACCTTTAAAGGCCACATGAGAAGTCACACTGGAGAGAGCCCTTACACCTGCCAACTGTGCGGGAAGAGCTTCACGCAAAACGGAAATCTTAAGATTCACATGAAATCTCACACAGGAGAGAAACCGTTCATATGTGTTGAGTGTGGGAAATGTTTTACACGTAAACGAGCCCTTAATTTCCACATGAAAAAGTTTCATTCTGGAGAGGAACGTTTTATATGTCATCAGTGTGGAAGGAGATTCCCAGACAAGAAAGGCCTTAACAAGCACATAAAAATTCACTCCAGAGAAGAGACATTCATGTGCCAGAAATGTGGAAAGAGTTTCAGATTTAAAGGAAATCTTAAAACTCACATGAGAATTCACACTGGAGAGAAGCCTTTCACTTGCTCTCACTGTGGAAAGAGTTTCAATCAGAAAGTAACCCTTGAGGTTCACGTGAGACTTCACACTGGAGAGAAACCTTTTACATGTGTTCAGTGTGAGAAGAGTTTCACATATCAAAGAGACCTGAAAAGTCATTTGCGAACTCATTCTGGAAAGAAATTGCAGGGCTCTGAATGTGACAAGAGGTTTACAAAAAGGAGCAATTTCAAAAATCACCTGTGCATTCACTCTGGAAAACGGCGATTTAATTGTGATCAGTGTAATAAAACATTTCTTTTGCCATCACACTTACAGATACACCTGAAAAGTCACGCAGATGTCAGGCGCTATTTGTGTTCTTTGTGTGGAAAGAGATTTAAATGGCTCGGCCATTTAAAATGGCACCGGAAAATACGCATTTGTGTGAAACTAAGGCTTCGTTCATCCCACAGCTGAATGTGGGCCAGATATGGTTGTCCACCTTCACCTCTTTATTATTTTGCCTTGAGATATTTTACTTTTGTCAAGTACATATGAACTCCTGTGGCTGCACCTGACCATCTGCTTTGATATAGTTCAGTGTAGGGGTGGTTTTAGGCTGTTTTTAGGTGGGCTTTAGCCCCCCATCTGTCGTCTCAGTCCCTCTTAAACTATTATCACCTATCCGAATGATTGGGCTAGTGCTGCTTCCTCAAGAAAATTTAAGTCTTGTCAGTTTAAACATTCAAGTGATTTTAAGCCTTCAATCACAAGACGCCGTGAAAGAAAACAGTGCGTAAGTTCTGGAGTACAGAGTTCTCTTTCGCGCCTTCTTGAGCAAATACACACAAAATTGTGTCAAAATGCCCGTTTTGACGAGTATCCACATAAACAGTTATATCTTTGTGTGTGTCAGTGCAACGAATCTGTGCAATAGGCGTTTAAGTGACAGCAGCTTCATATACCTTCTGTTTTAATAATGTTAATCAAATACCAAAAGAAAACGAGATAATCACTCACTGCTCTTAACTAAATAACTTCTGTTGCTTTTATATTATCTGTGTATATTTAATTCACACAGTAATACAAGTAGGCCTACTGTAAAATGTTTAATTTGTATCTTTTTTTCTGTTATATTTATTTGTGATATTGCTTATAATTTGAGAATTGTGAAATGTCACTGGTATTTAAAATGTTGGTATCGTAAGGTTACGGTAAAAAAAAATGAAAGCAGTAACTTTATTTATTTATGCAAGGCCAGTGAATGTTTTGGCAGGGCAGATAAATATCTAATCTAAAAAATAAAAAAAAATTTAAGGCCACGATATACTTCAAGTGAAGTTCTTTTTCGTTCTTCGTTAAGGGGTAAGTTCGAAATACGTGAGCAGCGATATACTGTAATCGAACATCTGACACCGCCCACACTGCTGAGAGCAATGGTTAGATGAATATGTAAAAATGTTGCGCGCTTTCCTTTCAGTAACAAAAACAACAAAATTGAGAAACTAGCAAGGAATTTTTAATATAGCATAAGAAAAGCATCTGATCATGGCAACGTGGATATGTTTGTTTGCACGAGCTCTAATTCGCCACGCCGCTTATATATTATAACATTTTACCATATTAAACACGAAAAACTGTGTCAGTCTCTCATTTCATCAGAAGTACAACTTTGTTTTCTACTATAAAGCAGCTCTGAGGTGTTCATGTTTTCACTCGCAGACGTCTGACTTCTACGGATTTGAGAGGAGAAATTAACTGGAAAAGATTTTCCAAGTAAAAGAAGGCGGAGCCTCACACCTACTTTACATATTGGCCATGGACCAATGGTAGTACGAAGGTGTTTGGAGGCCGAAGCAAACTTTTCCAGAAAGTTCACTTTGGAAAGCTGTTTCAAACTTCCAAAACGAACTCTAAATGAACTTCGTTTCGGCCTGATTTTGTTCGAAATGACGTCGCATCAGTTCGTTCTTCAATTTCGTTTGAAGTATATCGGGGCCTTTAGTGTTTAGCCCTGAGTCCATATTTTAGTTTTTTTTAGCTTGTTAATAGTGATACTTGTTAATAATAATGACAATTTTCTGTTAGTCAACCAGGAGCCTACAGTACATGTGTACTGATTTGAAGTGTACTACAGAAAGACTGGTATCATCATTATATCTTTTAAAGCATTTTTGCATTGACTTGGTACCAATTTAAGTACCGGCAGGCTATTTTTGACGTACTATATAGTAATACAGTGGTGCCGATTTAAAGAGGCACCATTTAGGCGATAGTCTCCATGAATAACATGGATAGGAAAAATATGAATGAAGAAAATAAAAACATTGACAGTGTGCCAACTGGACAAATCAGCTGTGAGCAAAGTGCAATAAAGACACAACCCCTATATCTCTCGCTCCAAATTAAAGCAGTTCATAGTGAAGATTTGCATAATTCTACATAATGTCTGACACATTTGACTAGTTCATAGGAAGCAAGGAATGCTGTGTATCAGTGTGAATGATTTCTCATTTCTTGAATTACATTATGGACCAAATCCATGTAAAATGTATCATATTTGTATCATAAAAATCATGTAAAGCGGAGAAGTTAAGAGACCATGTGTCTAATAAGATAACGTTTGGTGTGTTTGACATCGGCTGCGGATGGATGCAACCGGTCGGCGAGAGTAGCCACGTGCAGGCGGGGAGGAGCTGAAAACGGAGACGTAAAGTCAGACACTTTCTGCTTCCCGTAGTGACGTTGTGCTGCGTTTGTATACTTTATCACAGCTGAATTGAAATAAATGCAATATTTCAGTAATACACAGATGTTTCGGAGACATTTTCATTCAATACTTTATTCTTGTAAAAACAGATGCTGTAAGCAGTACATAAAGTTCAACATAAGCATATATTTAAATACCAATGTAGTGGTGTCTACGTTTTTTATCAGTTTTACTTTGAGAAACATTACACAATATAACATTGCGAAAACATGAAAAGGGCTTTAACTGGGCTTTCATTTTACACAATTCAAACATTCAGTGATTCTGTTCAAATACTCAGGATCTCTATCACTATTCAATGATTCAATTCAAACACTTAATGATTAATTAAAACAGTTCAAACGCTCAAGATCTTTATCCATGTTCAGTGACAAAGTTCGAACAATTAATGATTCATTCAACAGTTCAAATGCTCAGGTTCTTTCTCATAGTTCGATGATTCAATGATTCAGTTCAAACGCTCAGGATCTTTCTCAGTGTTCGATGATTCAGTGACTCAGTTCAAGCAATTAATGATTCGTTCAACAGTTGAAACGTTCAGATACTAGCATTCCCTGCCAGTTAATTTAGCTAGTTTCAATATTCAAAGTAAATGTTCGAACTCAACACTCTCCACATCAACAGGAACCAAACAGACATTCTCAGAAAATAACCAGTGAAATAATTGTTTACGACGTTCCGTCTGTGCCAGGGTTCATGGTGGGAAATTCGAATGCGCCATTTGTTTGCCATCTCTCGTCTTACTGCAAGCACTGATTCATGGCGAGCAGTAATGATCAATCACAGTGTTAAAACCTCCAGTGTTAATCCATATTTCCTATCTTTAATTTACGAGATCAGACAAAATTAGCTTTCAGAGTGGTGAGGCAGTAACCTGTCCTCCAGCTACCTACCATTTCCCCTTCTTTGCTTATATACTTGGCAGCTCTCTATAACAACATTGCCCTCCTGTGGACATCACGATTATTCTTGGTGACAACTTTGTGTTCGTCACACGTTGTCATGCGGTGAATCCGGCCAATCGTGGAACAGCTGTGTCGTCATCAGAGCTCGTGCAGCCGCTCTTGAGAAACTGCGCTGGCTGACTTGGTTGGCTGCTCTTGAATCGCTCTTGCGGTACTTTGAAGCCATACATCACAAGTCACACGGCATCGCCGCTGCCTCAAGTGGGAAACAAATGAAGGGAAACAAATAATATTGCCAATATTGTGTCTAAAATGTAACTCACAATGTTAACTTATTGTTCATTTAACTGTTGTATAAAATATCACATTTGCAATCGTTCTGATTTGAGGAAAACTGCACTCTTGCTCGTGTGATATTGTATAACTACATAATTTCATCGGGGCAAAAATGCCCATGTATCTTGAATTTTGAGGGCATATACCTGCATACATCATGCAGTGAAAGCGTGAGTGACAAACTCGATGTCAGCTCGCATATCGTTAAAACATATAATTACAATATCATCATAGACTATGCTATCACGCACCCCTACGCAAATAAAGAATGAACTTACAATGGTTACTGAACTGACATTTACCTATTTTCTTCTGCTCTCTTCCTTTCACGTGCCGGAGACAGTAGCCTACGCTATACGCTGTCGTAAATGCGGCGAAGACCGCGAATTGTCACGCGAACGAGCAAATCCACAAAGAAAGAATAATAAAAATAATATATACGCTAATTAGATAGTTTTAATTTGGTAAATGATTTAGATATGTCCAAGTCAAATTGTCATATAAAATTTAAGACCTTTCATAAGTAAAAATAAGACTTTTCTTACATTTTAAAAAATCTAATTTAAGACTTTTTAAGGATCCGCGGGAAGCCTGTTAATGTCATCTTTCTCAAGTTAACACAAAAATCCACAGGTATACAAGGCAAGCTCAACTAAATAGTGAAGTTTGTGCAATAAGTAGTTTTAATAGTAGTTTAATCTGTATTTTGTGCTGTAGTGATTTTCTCCATATTGTCATGTTTTGCACTCCTCATTGTAGGTAACAGGCAATTTTAAAATTATAATACAGGATTCACCCCATGAATGTAGCTCTGTAAGTTACAAAATCTGAACTGAGCTTTAAGTATTCCCCCTAATGCAGGAACTAAGTTGAAACCACACATGAAGTATGTTAGTGATGTTCCTTACAGCCTATATTTTAAAAAAATATGCTTTATACTTTATGTTCCAGGCTATAATTCAATACAATGTGGGTACCATTTCAGAGTTAAGTGCACTAATATCATAGTGCTGACAGTGCATTGACTGTACCATACTGTACATGGTGGTACAAAATAAAAACAGGGTCTTGGCACCCATACTCTTAAAAATAAGAGTCTATGGTTCAATAAAGAACCTTTAACATACATTGAAACTTTACATTCCACAAAAGTTTCTTTGTAGTGGGGAAAAAAAAGGTTCTTTTGAGAACTGTTCACTGAAAGGTTCTTTGAGGAACCAAATATGGTTCTTCTATGGCATCACTGCAAAAAAAAAAAAAAAAAAAGCCCTTTTAGAACAATTTTTTTTATTTTTTATGGCAAATGAAAACTGCTTATTTCCAGTGGTATCAGCCATGGCAGCGCTCAAATTTAGTTCGAAAGAGACAGTGACATCATTACAAAAATGTAAATTAGAAAGAAAGGTCAAAACAGATTAAAACCCAAGAGTAAATGGTGTCCGAGGTGTGCGAGGATATTTGTCCCCACATGCCAAGCAAAACTCAGACACGTCTTCTGTAGAAACAAAAGCATTAAGGTATTGGTGCAGTGATGCACATCACCAATATCATGTACAACATCTTACCATGTTAAAAAACTGTAGCAGACACAGGCCTATGTCTTGCCCCAACACAGCAATGTCTCCATTTGTGCATTGAAATTCCTGAAAACTGTACATTTTGCTTCTGCAAACTACAAAGAGCACTGACAAAGCATAAATCCACATTTTATTTTTTTTAGTAGAAATTAGTAAAAAAAATTATTAATACTACAAATACCTCAAATGAAGTGCCATCTTTTTGAAAGTTGTGTGGCATCGTGTCACATTGCCACTTGGCTGTTTGAGTGCCTTTATTGGATAAATCTTTGATTAAAAGCACCAATCTGACCAACACTTTGAGGGTCTTCATACATTTGTTCTAAACTTGCTACCATTCTGCAGTGAAGAAGCCTTGACACGACCACATCACACCCCTGAAGTATCAGCAGAGATTGAGTCAACTAGATCATCCACTGTGAAGGCCTCATCGACACGACAGCCAGTGGCGCAGTTCCTCAACAAACCGTCCATACCGGTGTGATGAATACGATCCTCAACTGGATTGAACTGGAATAAACACTTTGAATGTTGCGATCCTATCGGACTTATGATAGCTACCTGAATCGTAACAAAGCACTGTTCGCCAGAGGAGAACTGGCCCCCCGACTAAGCCTGGTTTCTCCCAAGGTTGTTTTTTTCTCCATTTTAACACCTGTTTGCCACCTGATGTCACCTGTTGGAGTTTGGGTTCCTTGCCGCTGTCGCCTTTGGCTTGCTTAGTTGGGGACACTTGACATTTGATATTCAACAGTGCTTTGCATCTGCCTGCATTGACACCATTTTCTTTAAGAGCTGCTGTGCAGCCAAAATTATATACCAGTTATCACTGTAAAGCTGCTTTGACACAATCTGCATTGTAAAAAGCGCTATATAAATAAAGGTGACTTGACTTGAAGCAGTTTGGTTCTGCTTTCACCAAGGGAGTTCAAATACAAAATTCTTCTTTCCATTGGATATATCACCTGTCAAGATGGGATCATGAATCAATGACTCAATCTTGATTTAAGCCTTTGTAGTTTATGGAGAAGGATGGAAATGGAACAAACCGGGAGTGTCCAGTGGTCAGTCTCATTAACTGACCCCACCAGCAAATAATTTGTCTCTGGAAACATCAATAGCAGGCGTTCTTAATTTCAGTCAATTTTGTATGTCTCTCTTATCTGACACACTCAGTGAGGGGTGGGTTCCATTTGAGCGTATGTGCACTGCAAGTGGACTTAAAAGGGTATTTAGCCATTTTAAGGGAGATTCCAATCTGAAGCAGGTGCGTTTGTATGCAGCTGTTCGCAGTCGCGTGAGATGCAACAGTTACAAGTCGCCTCTTGGCCTGTTCTAAGCCAGGCGAACTGGATCCTGTCATGAACCGGCCGTGTGTTTCCACAGACGTGAGGAACAAACAATGACGTAACACAGCTATGTTTTGTTTACCTGACTATACCCAGTCTAAAAACAAACAGTGTGCATCCCAATGTTTGAGCAGTCGGTGCAGCCCATCTGTGTTGTTGTTCACAGTATCAGTAGAGATCTAGTGTATCAGCAGATGACAAAGTCCTGGTATTCTCATCTGTCCTTTTCAGAGATATATTGAAACTGAAACTGTTTATTTACTCGCTTTATTGCAGTGTTTTCTCTCCTTAACAAGGGTATCAATGAGAGTATCACTGGATATTTTCCTCCGATGCTGACCATGGGTCTTTCAGGTAAGGCCTGATTAGTTCAGGACAAAAAACTCCTGGTTCTCCTGGTGAAAATAGACACACACACACACCAGTTTGAGTATTTCATTTTCAGAATTTGATAGGCATACATTACTTGAAATGAAATCAATTTCTCTTACTTTAGTAGTGAAGACTCCCTCCTCTTGCAGTGACACAGGAACAGGAACAAAAGTGAGGGTTACTTCCTCAAGACTGTCAAGCCAGGGGAACAGATGTGACATGCAGAGCAGCAGTGGACGGCTCAGGAGGAGATGTGAAGGTGGAGGTCGATGACCCAGGAGGAGATGTGAAGGTGGAAGTGGACGGCCCAGGAGGAGATGTGAAGGTGGTTGTGGACGGCCCAGGAGGAGATGTGAAGGTGGAGGTCGATGACCCAGGAGGAGATGTGAAGGTGGAAGTGGACGGCCCAGGAGGAGATGTGAAGGTGGAGGTCGATGACCCAGGAGGAGATGTGAAGGTGGAAGTGGACGGCCCAGGAGGAGATGTGAATGTGGAAGTGGACGGCCCAGGAGAAGATGTGAAGGTGGTTGTGGACGGCCCAGGAGGAGATGTGAAGGTGGAGGTCGATGACCCAGGAGGAGATGTGAAGGTGGAAGTGGACGGCCCAGGAGGAGATGTGAAGGTGGTTGTGGACGGCCCAGGAGGAGATGTGAAGGTGGAGGTCGATGACCCAGGAGGAGATGTGAAGGTGGAAGTGGACGGCCCAGGAGGAGATGTGAAGGTGGTTGTGGACGGCCCAGGAGGAGATGTGAAGGTGGAGGTCGATGACCCAGGAGGAGATGTGAAGGTGGAAGTGGACGGCCCAGGAGGAGATGTGAAGGTGGAAGTGGACAGCCCAGGAGGAGATGTGAAGGTGGTTGTGGACGGCCCAGGAGGAGATGTGAAGGTGGAGGTCAATGACCCAGGAGGAGATGTGAAGGTGGAAGTGGACGGCCCAGGAGGAGATGTAAAGGGGGAAGTGGACGGCCCAGGAGGAGATGTGAAGGTGGTTGTGGACGGCCCAGGAGGAGATGTGAAGGTGGAGGTCAATGACCCAGGAGGAGATGTGAAGGTGGAAGTGGACGGCCCAGGAGGAGATGTGAAGGTGGAGGTCGATGACCCAGGAGGAGATGTGAAGGTGGAAGTGGACGGCCCAGGAGGAGATGTGAAGGTGGAGGTCAATGACCCAGGAGGAGATGTGAAGGTGGAAGTGGACGGCCCAGGAGGAGATGTGAAGGTGGAGGTCGATGACCCAGGAGGAGATGTGAAGGTGGTTGTGGACGGCCCATGGAGAGATTCATCTGGAGGTGGTCTGTCAGTCACTGAAGCTGGGAGAAAGTAATCTCTGTTGAAGACATCGGAGTTGAATGGCCAGATCCCAGTACTCCTAAACCCCTTCTTGACATTTTGTGGTGATGCTCCCATCAGCAAGATGTTGATGAGTAATTGTTGCAGGTCATTGATGGTGAGTGTTTCTCCTGGATTCTCCCGGTGCCACTTGTCCATTTCACAGTTGAAGTGTTTTTTTCAGTGGCTCATACACAGACTTGTCCAGTGGTTGTAGTTGGTGAGTGCAATGTGGTGGAAATTATAACATAACCACGCCATTTGCCTGAGAGAAATTTATGGCTTCTATTGACACACGGGAGGAATGGTTGTCCAACAGGAGCAAGATTTTGTTTTTCCTCTATTGCCTGGGTGTGACAAAATACTTGAGGAAGACGACAAAGTCCTGCTCCTGCATCTAGCCGTGGCTATTGGCTGTACCTATTGACCCCTCAGGGCCACCACGGATAAAATGTGGCAAGTATTTCTTCTGGGGGAAGACAAAATAGGGAAGGATAATGTTGCCAAAAACATCGCCTGCCAGTGCCATGGTGACAAAGGCCCCCATACTTGGGTCCAGATACAGCTGTATCAAGTAATCGTTGTCCACTTTGCACTCCTTTGTCGCTTCTGAGATTCTGCCACAGGAGTCATCTGTGGAAGGTGTAGGACAATAAAATGTTCATCCAATCTTTATATTTAGTCTGAATGAAATACAATGTCCTACCTGCCTGTCAGCGTATGTTTTTATATACCTTACATACCTACCTGATGACATCATACGTCATCAGCGCATTTTATGCTATGCAGAGTTTATGCAAGTTAGATTCATTGTAGTTAGGTTCATTATTATTGTAATGTTATATGCTTTGAACTAAACAAAATTGCATATAATTAATTACTAGAGGACAAAATATTAATTGCTGCAGTCTATTTAAAAATATTTAATTGATTTTTAAAAATAGGTTTGAATGAATGATTTAATGACTCGCTCATAACTATTTCACTTGTTTCATTACTGGATGAATCAGTGTTTTTGAACAAATCTTTTGAATGAATCATTCATTGTCAAATACATTTTAACAGTCACTTGTCGCCTCCTAGTGCTTTAACGATGTAATCGAATCGACCATTATTTGAAGCGGCAAGTTAGTTTTAAAATGTGATTTGATCTGTTTGAATCGAGATCGCGATCTGTAGACACGTTGTGGACTAATAGTTTAACATAGCTTGTTAGGAATGGTCACTTTCATACCTCTGATTAAATTCTGCCATTTTAATCTTTCAGTCAGTCTGTTCTGAATGGGGGAAAGTCACATGAGAGGAGGCAATGCCTCCATCGCGTTATGATTGGATATGATTGGTTTGTGTGATAAATCCTGAATGAATGAATGAATGAATGGGAAGACTTACTTACTAAAAAGTAAGTAAACAGCTCACCCACTTAGATATAACTGCTTTATGTCACGTCAAAAACAAACTTCAAAAGACATGAAAACATGATGACTGTGGGGTTTTAGTGAGCAATCAGCTTGGTGAAATTAAAGATACATCTTCGTGTCTGTAAAAGAGCGTTTACTGAGCATGACTGATGATCCGAAAAAAGTTGACTATTAAAAAGAACAGCTGAAAATCAATACACAAATAAAATATAATGTTTAACCCTCTGTGGTACGGTGTTGCCTTCAGGCTACAGTCTATTTTAGTTTGTTTTTAATAAAATTAGACTTTCAAATTAACTTTTAAAAAATAAATTAATTAAAAATTAATGAAAATGTCCAATTTTAAGCAGGAAAAACACCACAAATAATTTTACCTCATTGATATATTGCGTACCATAGACGGTCCAATTGTTACTGCCTTCCACTTCCAGTTATTATTTTGGAATAAATGTAAAAATGCTTAAAAACACTAACAATGTAATTAATTTCTCTTTATTAAAACCAATACAATCTCATCAAGTTAATGTATAAATACAAAATAGAATTGTATTTGGTTTCTTTTTTGATGTGATGTTCATTTAATGAGGAAACTGTGACAGCGTTAAGAGTAACGGACATAAATTTACATTTGAAATTTAAAAAAATAAATAAACACTCTAAAATGTCAAGAGTGCAAAATAGAGATCAAATTTAAGATATGCCAGTACAATTTTCTTTTTCAGCTAAAACAGCTCAAACGTATTTTAGTCTGGGAATAGCTTAAGCCTCGTCTGTGAAACCAAGAGTTAATGAGGAACTTAATAAGACAGGCGAAAACAATAGGCAAACATGACAATAGAGGAAACAACAAAATACAAACTAAAAGTCCATGAAACAGAGAATGACATTAAACAGTACAGTAAAAAGTTGGCGGGTGCTAATTTCAAACCCTGCACACATACATTCTGTTTGAAAGGACATGGCCACCATTTCAAGGGAAATGGTTCTGTCGTCTTTAGCTGCATCCAAATTCAGAGGCTGGATCCTTCAACGGCCGATTGCATCCATCACTGAGGCGCAATAAAGGCTGTCCCAATTCGAAGGCTCCTTGAAATGGGGCCTCCAAATGCACCCTTCATTTCCTGTGCAGTGTAGAATATCCACAGATTGATCCTTCGTGGCTTTGCCTACCCCAGAATTCATTGCACATCAATGATTAATTTTTTTTTTTTTGTTCAGAGAAATTGCCAAATTACACTTTTAAACGATACAAATGTAAAAATAAAAAGAATACTGACATATCTTACTAGGATGCGATTATATATAGATAAACCTTTGAACCCGGTTTTGTTTTCATACAGTTTAATATAACTTTCAAAAAACTCCAGTACAAACGTTACTGGCATTCATCAACAGCAGCTGTCACAGTTCCTGGGTAACAAGAACAATCCTCCATAGGCTAGACCGTCCCATTTAACAATGCTCGTTCCAACCTTCATGGACTTCGAAGTCCACATACTTCTAAGTATGTAGCCTCTGAATTGGGACGCATATCGTCATACAGAACTATAATAATTTTAGCTTATATTTCAATGGCTGCCATGACATGGTCTGACGCACAACAGAGAAATCCTTTTATGTCTAGTCCTCCTCCACACCAGCAGCCAGTTTTTGCAAGCTGTGCATTTTACCCATGGGTAGTACTTTATGTGGTCATGGAAAAAGTGTATAAAGTGTACTAAGTGTGACCTATTTATTACTATTCCACAATACCTAAAGTACTCTCAAGTTTGTCTATTTCAAAATGTTCAATCAGAAGTGTCTAAATTGTAACTCAACTTGTCTTGATTTGTGTAAAGTGCTGTAAAAAAAAAAAAAAAAAATTGTTGATTTGTCAGTTCTGTTGTACATACCTGGTTCTCTGGAACAAACAACTGTAGTTTAAGTCCTTTGTATCAAGAACCTTTGCTGTAACAATGCATTTGTCTTATTAACACTACAGAATTTGACAGAAAGAAATCAGTCTAACCTCAGCATTCACATTTTTTGGAATGACTCTGTGTATTTGGCGTGCTGTCCGGGGGGAGGGCTCCGAGCTCGGAAATTTGGCCCAAACCCAGAGTACTCCCCCCCTGTTGTGGAAAGAATAGTTACAAATAGAAGCGAGGAGATGGGGTGGAGGAGGGATGCTGATAAACTGTCAAACGAATGGAGGCAAGTCTTCTGTATATATACCTCTTATCATTAATTGAGTTGATTAACTGAATGCTCTACACTCATGTTAATTAGGTTAATTATCTGAACATGCTCCAACCAAACTTTTTTTAATAAAACATCATATGATGAATGTTGTATGCAATTTGACTGTCCTCAACTTGAACAGGTCCATGTCATTATCGCTGATTAAGCTAAGCTTAAATAAATCATAGATTCAAAACTGTTTTGCATTACAGTGTAGTGATTTTAATAGGTCATCTGTTTCTCATAATCTTGGCTGCATTATAGTTTTTTCTTAATCGAATTGTCATCAACATTGCGTAAGTAGATTTGTTGTGGAATTTGGCTATTAATGTAACATTTTAAATATATTCTGCTGAAATGAACGAAATTACCTGAAAAAAAAGAGAGATTCAAAGATCTGAGTCAGTAAAATGATCCAAACTTCCCATTACTAGTGGCACATCAACCATTGTGGACTACTGGCCAAAGAAAACCCTTTACAACTTCCCCTTTCACTGATCCGTGATGTCAAGGTTTCGAGCCATTTTTTGGAATCTGCATCTCTGGGATATAAAGAGGGATGAACAGACGAGGAAATAAGGAACCCTAGACTATGATAAACTCTGTTCAGTCATACCAGACACACTTCCAACCAAACAAACAGCTGTCAGCAGATGAAAGAATGGTCGCTTCAAAAGCAAGATTAGGAATAAAACTGTACATGAAGGATAAGCCAAAACACTTCTTTGTATATGAGGGAAAGAGCTCCATGGCCACTGGTAAAAGCCTTAGGTTTGACTCTGTAATGACCCTATTGAATTTTACTTTTCTTGGCATTGGCTATCAGATTTTCAATTTTTTAATACTTTTATTTTGCTTTACATAAACAGGGAACCATTAATAGCAATCGCAATGTTCTGCTACTATAAGTGTCAAAAACAAGACTTCACACTGCCGTCGTACATGTTCTCATAGTAAATAAACGTGAGGAAAAAGAAATAAAATGAATGAATAAATAAAATTTACTTAAGAATGCATACAAATAATATATACATACATAAAGAAACTATATATACATACATAATTACACATATATGTGCACATACATTTACTTACACACACCCATATATACACATACATACAGATTTCTACCCAGTTCTGTCATGAAACTCTAGATGGCACAGGCTGATAGGTCCCTAACTCAATTTGGTAGCAATCACGTCATTATCTACATAGCACTGCTGTTGCAGTAGCGGCCAATGAGCTTCAGCATCTTTTTTTAAAGTGAATTTTACATAAAATGTGGGTATTTCATACAAATGTATATATTTAAATTACTACAAATTGAGGAAAAAAAAATCCCCAAAACTGCACAACTGTACAGTAAAAACAATCAAGTGAGTGATCTTTTTTTAAACAAACACATTACATTATGTTACAAAATTGCATTTTACTGTCAGGTTATGTAAACTAGTTGGACAGAAAAAAATGAATATTTTTGCCCTGTGTAATAGAATTGCAAGCAACATAGCATATCAATATTAGCCTATTTTATTATATGCATAATTTTATATTCATAACGAAATCGCTGTTATATATGCATACCTACCTTAATCTATTGCACGTTTACCTTCTTTCATTTTTTTTCCTAAATTGGGCTCCTGATGGCTTAGACCTTTTTTCTTATCCATAATTTCAATTTGTGTTGATTTAGAACTTCTCCCGCTTTTCCCACTAATGTCACCTCAGGTCTCCCCATTGGAAACCCTGAGGTAATGTCAACCAACCCCTGCCCCTCTTTACTTCTGAGCACTTCTGAGTGAGAGTACTTCTCTGAGCACACACTCTGAGTCCCGACCAGGTTAACGGTGACATGATTTGCAAACGTGACATGATTTTTTTTTTTTGGTCTCCCAAGCCTAAATCCGCCACTGTGCTGTAGTGTTGTTAGCAAAGTGGAGGGCCCTCAGCAGGAGATGGAAGCGATTCAGAGAGAACGAAGTCCTCCACAACAGTGCCCTCACTGGCAGGACCGGCAGGACCGGCAGGACCGAGAGGGCTGGCATTGTCAGGGATCGACTGCTCTTCAGAACTATCACAGGCCTCAAGGTTTTCCAGGAAGTGTGCTTCCTTGTCGCTATGTGGGACTGTACTCTCAGGGGCACAGAAATAAAAATCCCACATGTGGGACTGTACCGCTCAAGCTGTTAAGAATGAATCCAAACAGATTATCTCTGAAATCTTCTAATATTTTATCTTAAACTATTTGAGGATCAGAAGTACTTGGATCAGTTTTAGAAAGCTTCTGTATTGTGGACTCCTCACTGGGACAGTCATTTTGTTATCAGAAGGCCTAAATACAAGGCATCTGTGCTTGCTGTACACGTTATCTAAAATAATGGAATCGTGAAAAAGTTGATTGGCAATCACCTACACCACAGATGATACTAAAATTTGGTTCATGTGCATGTATAATTCCAACTTCACAAAAGTGAATGTCCTTCAAGTACACTTTTGGCACTGGTACAGTCAAGGCATGCGGATCTAATACAGAATCATTCAGAGTAAAGTTACTGTCAGGGGCTTGTCTCCCTCTTCCACAATACTGGCAATGCACCATGGATGCTGAAGGAAAGTCAGTGTATTTTTCAGGTGTGGTGGATATGCAATTTTAAAAACAAAATACATACTAAAGGCGGTTATGAAGGCTTCATCAAGGCTAGTGCAACTCCGTGTCCTTTCACCACACTGAACCCTCTTCCAGTGATCGCCATTTTCCAGTCATTGTCCATCCATTGTATGGTTTGAAAGGGTGTAGCAGGGTCCCCTTACATAAAAGAAAACCATGCAAACATAAGATATGACAGTGTTTAACAAATAAGTAAATTAGTTACTTCATTGGCATTTATTGCAAGCAAATCAGACTGTCATAGTTATGTTACAGCTGTCACAGTGCGTTGAAGAAGGCACGAAGATGATAAGTTCCAACACAAAGATTAATAACAATAAGCCACATAAGAAGTATCCAAATGGGTAGAGAAACACGCATTAACGTAAATGCGACCAGACAATGATCGACTGTGAAGGAGGAACTTAAATCAGAGGTCTTCAACCCTGCTCCTGAGAACCCACTGTTCTGCAGAGTTTAGCTTCAACCCTAATCAAACACACCTGAACTAGCTAATCAAGCTCTTCAGGATCGCTTGAAAAATCACAGGCAGGTGTGCTTAAGCAGGTTGGAAATACTTTTTGCTGGACAGTGGGTCCCCAGGAGCAGGGTTGAAGACCTGACTTGAATAGTAGACAGAACTAGGCTAGACAAGGTAATTAATCAAACGCAGCTGAAACACAGAACTCATAATGATGGTGACCATAGTAACTAACACGTGGCGGAAAAACAAACAAAGGAAAACAGGAACTGAAGAAATACAAACTAAAAGTCCATAACTAAACTAAACTGAACATAACTGTGACAACAGCCTCTTGCATGGTCCAGACAGTACGGCTACATATAGCGCAGTACTGCAAAAGCTAATGTGTAAAGTTCACATTCATGTTCTTGTATATACTGATAAATCTGAAATTGTTTTCTAAAACCATTGTTTCATTGTTAAGATTTAACAGATGGGCTAAAAGGGTACAGTAGAATAAAGTCTCAGCCTCAGATGTCATGTCCACGGTTTCTTCTGCTCTTGTGTTGGCGTTGATGGTGCACATTGTTTCTCCCTGGTCTTAGTGCACATGTCATTTATATGTAATTTTAGTCGTACAACTTCTTTGAAAACGCTGCTGTACCTCATTAATAAACTTCGGCAAGAAGTGCAGATCGTCAAACTTGTGTCATAAAGCTTGCCATCAGACTCCTCTAGTAGTAAATAGTAAATTTAGCTTTGTGTGAAGAATCATGTCCACGAAATAATCTGTGTTTGTTAGTCTTACGTGGTTTGAAGTTCTCTGTACAAAGTCTGCATATGTTTACAACCGATTTCCTAGGTGTTTTGCAAAGAGGTACTGTTGGAGACTGATGCGCTATTGTTATAAAATTTTGCGTCATTGGTGAATAAATGACTGACTTACTACTTATTTGAATTTCAATGTGGGTTACTCAAGTGACTTATTGGTTGCACGCTGGTTTGTTATTATGGGGACATTTCCACGCCCCTTAACGTGACACTGAACAAAGTGTTACAAAACTGAGTGGTGGGTCATTCCTAGTTTACTTACATGTGCAGGAATTTGAAAGTCTTGTGGCATAACCGCTTTCCTTCCAAACAATATTAAGTCCTCTGTTGGTGACAGGGAGTTTATGATGAGTTTGTGGTCTCAGAGTTGTTGACTGAACATTAAATCTTCCCCAGGAGGATGAGCATTTGGTCCCCTGAAAATGAAACAGCAACTTTCATACTAACTAAAAAAAAAACTGAGTTTTATAGATCTGGATTTTGCCAGAGAATGGCTTACATTATTGTATTTCATTGTTTTTCACTGGACAATGACAATAAACTTCTATTCTATTCTATCCCTTACAAAAAAGAACTGCAGTATATTGAAGTACAACTGCAGTACAAAGTAGTATAACTGCAGGACTGGAACTGTCTGTACAATTTTCATGAATACATTTTTTTTTTTTTTACTCACTCCTGGCATACTAACTGGATGTCCGTTCTCTCATGGCTGCTCTCCTATCCATCATTTCCTCTGGGGTGAAGAGGTGATAGCATGGCTGCCCATCATTGTACTGACAATTACAGCTGAAAACCAAAACAATATCACTTTGTCGAAGTGGTCCAAACATTGATCGAATTCGTCATCTTCCAGGGCATCCTCCTTTCGCCAACCGTAATCATGGCGGATTGTGTACAGTGTGCATGCAAAGAAGTCGCCAGCCAATCAAGAGGCGCTGTAGCAGGCCACTGCTAACGCAAGAAGAGTTTGTTTTAACACTCTCTATTGGCTTACCGCTGTAATGACATTGTGGAGAGTAGATGAACCCAAAAGCAGAAATTCTAAGCTTTACATGGATACCAAAATTGAGTGGGTAATTCCCAAAAGCGGGCAGCAGCAAGCGAAGTTTGTAGGCGTGTTTCCGGCAATTTTTATTCGGTTAGGAAATCTTTAGATCTTTACTTAATATCCTAATGATCTTTGGCAAAAAAAGAAAAATCGATAATTTTGACCCATACAATGTATTGTTGGCTATTGCTACAAATGTGTGACTTACGATTGGTTTTGTGGTCCAGGGTCACATTTGTACATAGTGGAAAATTATAAGGGTTACAGTACTGGTGCAAAATTCATGTATTCATTGAACTCACTTACTACACTGACAGGCTAAACAAGTCCCTGGAAAAGAATAGAACAATCCACTCAATATTCTCCTATGTAAGTTCTTATGATCCAGAACTGCCCATTCGTCTTGCTTTGTATTTATGTGTCTTAGCATACTAAGATAACCTCTAAATGGCAGTATAATACAACAAGTCAGCCTAATTCATGTTAAATGTGTATAATAAACATAAGAGTACATGGTGTGTAAGCCTTGTCAATACACGGTACCAGGAGAATCATGAAAGTTGATGAATTCCATCTGTCCACCAGACAAATTAAAGTTGACAAGTTACGTCAATGAAAACTAGAAAGCTTTCAAACAAACATTTGAGCTTTATACACTTGGTATCAGGCTGGAAGGCAATGAACAGAGGAAAAGAGCATTGCTGTTAACAGTGGCAGGACGCAGTGTGCTGGATGTATATAACATTTGTCTTCACAGAAGAAGAAAAAGACAAGCATAAGGCTTTGATAGAAAAATCTGAGCAACCGAGGAACACCAAGAAAAAATGAGACCTACAAAAGGTATGTCTTCAGAAACAGATTACAGAAGCAGTCTTAATTGATTGAACAATGTGTCACAGATTTAAGATTGAAAAGTCAGTCATGTAATTTCATAATGCTGTGTGTTTCCCTTATTCCCTTCCCTTATACAGTGATGAGAAAAAGACTGCGGAGGTGGATGCAGTATGATGTGCTAATGAAATGACAATGTCAGAGAAAGAAGGAATCATTTTGGTAAGTGCTGTTATCATTATAGAAATATACATGGTGTGTGCAGGATTATGGCTGCTGACGCCACTGCATTTTCAATATGCTCAGCCAAATGGAGTACCTGATGGGCCAAAGAACTGGGAGACGGAAGAGGCAGAGGGTCTGCCAGCCAAGGAACACATATCTGTCCCTCAATGAAGTGGAGTGTCGCCAGAGGCTATGCCTATCCCACCAGCCAGTAACAGACCTGTCATCTCCTGGCAGATGAGCTACAGACAAATGCCCATATGTACTCCCCGTTGCTGTTAGAGAACCTGCTGCACTACATTTCTTTGCGAGTGGGTCATTCCAACATCGCCTGAGTTCAAGTGGAGGCATATCCCAACCTGCCGTAAGTTCAGCCATACATGCAGTAACATCAAGCCTAGTCCAACATGTGAATGAATTTATTAAATTCCCCTTGACGCCTATCCAAGAGCAGATTAAAGAGGAGTTTGGGCTAACTTTGGGTTCCCTGAGGTTCTGGGTGCAATAGATGGCATGCACATGCAACTATGTTCCCCGTCAGAGAACACTGATATACGTGAATCGTAAGGGAACCCGTTCCATCAATATCGTAATAACGTAAGGTTACACATGTATTTGCAAATTATCCTGGAACAAGCCATGACTCATGACTTTATTCTGACCAACTCTGAAATTCCTGCAGTCTTCCAGGGTGACCCACCCCTGTGGCTGGCTATCTATTAAAGACATGGCTGATTGCACCGTATATCATGCCTACAACAGTCAGTGAAGTATGAGCTGTCATAGAATGTTTGGCGTACTGAAATGCGCTTCAGATGTTTGGATAAATCGGGGGGACATTACAATACAGCCCGCAGAAGGTCAGAGCATTCTTTGTGGCATGTTGTGTGTTGCATAACATCGCCATGCGCCATGGATGTCTCTTGAAAATAAATGAGGACAGATTACAGGACTTCAGAAGGTGTGAAGATGAACTGCATGTCCCGATGCCATTTAACCCAAATACGCAAGCAGCAGCACGGGTAAGGAGAGATCAGCTGGCAGAAGAGCTGCTTCATCTGTAGCCTGGTAAGTAAGTTGAATTGTTTGCTTTAAAAAGTGCAAATTTTGCATTTATTTGGTAATGTTTTTGAAATGCTACCCCATGGATTCATTGTACATAATGACTTTGTACCTCTGGATATGAGAACCATTTTAAATAATACTTTTAAATATACCTATCTACCATGTTTGAGATTACAGTGATCAGGTATCCATACTTTCAGTTATTAAAACCCTGCTAATTTTACTTATTACTCCATGAATGAACAAAATGACTTAAGAGAACCAAAGCTGTAATTAACAAAAAATAACCATTTCAATGAAAAACCAAAGGCAACTTGCACCAAATTTGTTAACAAAAATCTTAAACTGATGGTTTTCTTCCTCCTCGGGTTCGCAGGCATGGAGCACCATGGCAGGACTGGCCACGGGAGGATCCAGGAGCAGCAGAATAGATTGGGTGGACAGAGAAGATCAGGTGTATAGAGAAGGTGTTGCAGGAACTAGGTGCTCAACTGCTTCAGCGAGCCTTCCCACACTGTCCGAGATGCGTCCGAGGGGCAGCAGCAACATCTCCATGTGGCTCAAGTGGGTGTTCATGCGCCAGACACACTGATGGATTCTACACAATTCCCTGTCCAGCTTGTTGAAGCCAGCAATGGGTGGTCCTCCTGCCATGCTCTGGGTCGGCTCGCCTCTCCTCTCAACCTCAATGATGGTTGTTCCACTGTCTCTTCTCCCTCCACAACTACCCCCTGCTCCTGCCTACTGGGTCTGGCCTCAGAATCTTCAGCCAGTGGAGCTGCATGACATTTAAAGATAATTTATTTTATGACTGTTGCTGGTATTATTGTACAAAAAACATTTTCATAAGAAGCCTAAATGTTTTGTAGACATTCAATTTTTTCTTTGTCATTGTATTACCTTGTATTACCATCTCTAGGCCCTCAAATCCCTCAATGGTTTCAGCACTGAGGGCAGAGGCAACGATGTCCTCCGCTGACGTTAGGTCCTGAGTGGCTGTAAGTGGTCCTCCTCCCGTGGCCACTTGCTGTTTTCTGTTATGGGCAAGCTTTTTTTTTTTCCCCCTATCTCCTGACATCATTGTATCTTTTTCAGCATTGTACAGCCGTTCTTCTGATGCCAGAAGATGAGGACACACTTACCACTACCTCCTCCCACGCCTGCTTTACCTCAGGGAGCTTTGGTGAAATCTGGCTTGTCCCAAGGTCTGCTCACACGCTTTAACCTCGAGCAGATCCGTTACCTCTCTGGAGAAGCGTTCAGTCTTTCCGCTTGTGCAATAAAGGTGCGCTTGCACCATGGCAGATTACTATTTACGTTACCCCAAAACACACCCATGACTCATTAAGAGACTAGGTAAAACCCTTTTGGACTATGCACCTGGCACCTACCATTTTTTCCGTCATTAAACTAGCAAAAGTGGATTCGACATGCCCTAAGTGCACCTGCACCATGCGCTTGGATCATTAAAATAGGGCCCTACATATAAACGCACCTGGTGAAGACGGAAAAACATACGGATTTGTTTGTGCTCTAACAGTGTTAGAATCCAAAATCAAGAAATGGTGAAAAATTATGCTTGGTACATTTTTCGTCTTCAAAGTTGGGTCTGCAGGTGACAAAGTTTAAATCCCATCTGGTTAGTGTGCTTCCCATAATGTTTATGCATTAGGTCAGTAGGCAGAGAGTAGGCGGGTCTTTTGTGGCTGTTCGAACATTCGACCACATGAACGTTTCCAACTACCTCTGGAAGTGGTCGAAAGTGGACAAGCTCAAAATGTTTTAGACCCCGTTTAAACCTATATTTAGTTTATCAACCAAAATCTTAATACCATGTGTAAACATTTCAATTTCCCCAACATTTCACATATATTCAAAATTGTACATTTAAAACAATAATCTCATAACATTATTCATGCAACTGTAACTGCAGTGTAAATACATCTAAATAATAATAAATAGTAATTTCTAGCATGACAACAAAAGACATTTATTTAAATATGTAAGTAATGTAAAGATGCTCTACAGTATGTAACAAGTTTCATATTTGTAATGTAATATTTATATGATTCTGATTCTCCGATTCTTCTGATCCCTGATTCTCATGTGGACATTATGGGTTTCTTTAGAAGTTGAACTCTTTCTGAATGGATGGTATGTGTAAAACCACTCTTGATTATTAAGTCTCATGTGTGTCTTCAGGCTTCCTTTTTCACTAATCCTTAATTCACAGTGATGACACTTGAAACACTTCTATCCAGAGTGAATTATTATGTGCATGTTAAGTCGTTCCATGTCTGGGAAACTCTTTCCACACTGATGACATATAAAACAGTTCTCTCTTGAGTGAATCCTCTTGTGGCAATTAAGGGTTATTTTACGTGCAAATCTCTTTCCACACTGATCACACGTGAAAGGCTTCTCACCAGTGTGAGTTCTCATGTGAGTCTTAAGATTTTGTTTTTGAGAGAAGCCCTTCCCACACAGTTTGCAGGGGTAAGGGCTCTCTCCAGTGTGAAGCATCATATGGGAATCAAGGGTTGGTTTATATGTGAAATTCATTCCGCACTGAGAGCATGTGTAATGCTTCTCTCCAGTGTGAACTCTTATGTGGATATTAAGGTTTCCTTTTTGAGTGAAACTCTTTCCACAGTAATGACATATAAAACAGTTCTTTCCAGTATGAATTCTCATGTGGCAATTAAGGGTTACTTCACGTGAGAAACTTTTTCCACACTGATCACATGTAAACGGCTTCTCACCAGTGTGATTTCTCATGTGGATATCAAGATTCTTTTTGTGCATAAAACTCTGTCCACACTGAGAGCAAGTATAAGGCTTCTCTCCAGTGTGAACTCTCATGTGGACTGTAAGGTTCTGTTTTTGAGTGAAACTCTTTCCACACTGTTGGCATGTGAAAGGCTTCTCGCCAGTGTGAACTCTCATGTGGATTTCAAGGTTTTGTTTATGATTGAAACTCTTTCCACATTGACAGCAAGTAAAAGAAGTGTTAGATTCCATCTTCTGAGCTCTTTTTCTTGAGGATGTCTTTTTAGACTGTACAGATTTTTCTCCAGTCCTGACATCATAATGTTTCTCATAGTGTTGTTTCTCTTCCACTGCATTCAGATCTTGACTCTCCTCTTTCAGTGCCATCAAGTCTAAATTGAAAAAAGACATATGCAAATTAACAGCAGTTTAATGGCACAAAGCAACAGAAATGGCAAAATCAACATAAAGCACTAAAACCTACTCCAAGATGTATTTCCTGCAATTTCAGAACCTCCGTGACACACTAAGCTGACAGTTGCTGTCGGCCAACATCTGGCCATCGGTGAGCTTCCGTTAGCTAGTTTTTGTGGTGTGTTCCACATGTCGGCACCTCACCAGATTCAGCATTTGAATTAGCGTCAGGGCTGTCGGTGAGAGAGATCACTCTGATTGGCTGTTCAGATTAACCCCCTGGGGTCGGCACCTCGCTTTTTTTCTTATCAGTGCAAAAGAGACTCAAAATACTCTTTGGTCATACAAATAAGTGTAATACATCATTCGAAACAGTAGAACTACTGTAGTCAGACTACGTTGACTATTTTAACCATGTTTTCCTTTCTGGACGTCAAAAGGTGCAAAGATGTTGTGTATGTGTAGATCCGATACCCTTGGATTTTATACATTTCTTAATTTGCGTTCTGAAGATGA
This sequence comes from Elopichthys bambusa, assembly GCA_037101425.1. NCBI lineage: Eukaryota > Metazoa > Chordata > Actinopteri > Cypriniformes > Xenocyprididae > Elopichthys > Elopichthys bambusa. The sequence goes on from CM074454.1 coordinate 22,586,131, forward strand.
ACTTACGGGTGTGGAACGACATAAGGGTGAGTAATTAATGACAGAAATTTCATTTTTGGGTGAACTAATCCTTCAAGTGTGTGTACACTCACAATAAAAACACCCCATCACCTTAAAACAAAAGCATCATTACTCTGCTTTTCATCAAGTTTGGAAGACATGCTGTGAGAAATAAGCTTCGGATTTACCTCAGAAGTAGAAGAACGCAATTGATCCAGCAGACGTGAGCATTTTAAGATTATTTAAAATGAAAAGTGTGTATTAGGGCTGGGCGATATGTAAAAAATATTTTATCGATAATCGCCTTAAAAAATATCGCGATATCCGATAATATCGTCAACCCGAGCCCCGCCCCTACCACGCCCGTCCGCCCCCGCCGGTGACAATGTAGCCGACACGCACACAAAAAACACATCAGTTTGGTTGCACTTTATAGCCTGCGATTCGGTAGGCTTAAGATTAATTTAATTAAAGTTTTTTTTATTTCTTATGTGCTTAATATAAAACATTCGCTTTGTTGTTATGTCAGTGTTGTTAATAATTTCCACACTGCTCTTATCAAGTGTTTAAAATGAATTTTGTTTCGTGAAGAGAATTGTTGAATTGAACTGCTGAGTTTAACAGAGTTCATTGTGAAAGTGGACATTCTTGTGGTGATGGTAAGAACGATAAATGCATGTTGATGTCGTACAATGTGTCTTGAATTTTTTCTTAAGTTCCGATGTTTCTTTTTCATTTTTTGTGTTGTAGACACATTTCATGATGACACGTTTAATCTCCTTAATTTTAACCTGTAGCGCTGGTTTTTTTGAAACTTGTAGTTAAGCTATAATGTAATTTTTATTTGTCTAAAAGCGATTAAAAACAAATTGGTTCGTTCTGCATAACCAAAAACGGAAAGGTTATTTTTTCTCATGTTTTTAAAGTTCCGATGTGTCCTTATAGGCCTCTTATAACGAAAAAAAATGATGTATAATTTATTTGGAAAAAAAGCGTGAATTTTATTTTTCATTTATTTTAATAATGAACAGGCTGCGATGTCAAGCAGTGCTATTGACGTGTGCATGAGGTGCCGGCGTGATCAATTTAACTGCTTCCTTACACCAGTAAAAACAACTTAAAATACGTTCATTTATGGTCATACATAAACTGTAAAGAGTCTAATTTTATCTGTGTACATTCACAATAAAGACAAAACTTTGTTTTTGTAAAATAAAGAAAACAGGTACTGCTGAATTCGGTCTTCCTTTTGAACTTGTTTGCGTGGAGAGTCGCAAAAAATAAATCAATTAAAACACTGTATAGGCTACTACTTGTCACAAAGTTTTTTGTTTTTTTTTCGTTTTGTTAATCTGTTAATTGTTTAAGTGAATATATTTTGTGTATCTATTCCTTTTATTTAGGCTATATGAGTTTATTTCGCGCTGTGAATCCTCCTGTTCTGTTGTTTATGCTGGTATTTGCGCGTATAAAACGAAACCCCTAGAAAACAAATATTGTTACGAAATAGCCTAAGAGCCGGCTCTCTTTGGCGCTTTGGATGTGTGTGGAGCTCAGAAAACAGTGTGCGGGGTACAGAAGTGCTTCATCTCACGCTTGAAGAATGTTTTAAAAATAAAAATACATTGTTAATAAGCAAAATCGACAAGTTAATTTAATAAAGTAGGCCTATTTGTAGGCTATTGCATGTGAATAGTAACTACGGGACTATGTTAAATAAATTTTTTTTTTCTCTCAATATTATTGGCGACTATCGTCTGTAAATGACCTTTATTATTGACATCGCGATACTTGCAAGACATCGTCGATATACAATAATATCGTCATATCGCCAAGCCCTAATGTGTATTCAGGCGCCCCCTTCATACTCAAAGGCGCTTGTTACGTGGCTGTGTTTATTATATTTATTTTAAAGACCCATAGGTGGCGTTGAGGTTTGGCATTCTTGGTTGGCGGAAGCAGAATGATGTCACAGAGATAAATGGCGTGGATGGCGACAATGGAGTCTCTCTCGCTGGGCTGGTCTCTCTCGCTCTCTGCAGTTCCCTTTGATCCCTCATTATCCGCTCTCATCGCTTTCTTGGAGCGATTAGTTTTTCTTTTGTTTTAGTTTAGTTTGCATCTTTGATATTTTCATTGCTTTGCGTGACATGTTCTCTTAATATTTAATTTTATGTTAGCAGTAACAGGTAGTGGAGTTAATTAAATCGGTCACTGTTTGTTAATGGAGTAAGTATAGCGAAGGAAGCAGAGGCCCGGAAGACTCGCTTGTTTTTGCTTTATCGGAAGCCAGGTGAGAATAGCCAGGCAGGTGTTCTTTGTTTCTTTCGCTGCTTTATTTGTTTTCTAGGGGTTTCGTTTTATACACGCAAATACCAGCATAAACAACAGAACAGGAGGATTCACAGCGCGAAATAAACTCATATAGCCTAAATATATAGCTTGCTGTTAATTTTATTTTGTTAATATTTGTTTGATCTTGTTTGTAATATTTATGAATTATTGTGTTTATCGTCTTGAAACTACACAATCAGCGTCTGTGGCTCTTACATGTGTACCTGGCCCTTATTGGAGTTATTTTATTCAACGAGCTGTTAACTCGGACATGGGCTGTAACAGCGCTCCACATGTGATGTCATGAACTGCCATCTACTAATGGTTTATTGGCGTTTACACATGCTTCAGACACCGGTCACACTGATGGCATTTCCCATAGCGTCAATTCAAGATGCAGTGTTGAGTTCCACTTTGAAAGGGAAATAAGCATGTAGGAGCTAGATTGTTTCACTGACTGACACTAGGCATGGCTGCCTTGTACAATGATTATCCCCCTCCTTACTCCCCCACATTACAATTTAGCGTTCTGGGCCAGAGCACGCTCACCTCATTATAATTCAACTTTTTGTTTTGAAGAAAACAGGAAGAAATGCACTCTCAGTAATAGACTCCTTATTTTATTATTATTTTAATTTTCAAAAGTAAAAATGATGCCTTTCAAACATGTTTTGATAGTTTGAAGGTGGTCGGTTCTAGAAGGCACAGCGAAGTGCAAAGACCTACTTAAGCCTACATGAGGATGACTTACACATTTTTTTTTTTTTTTCATAAGTTAACAGCTCTTGCTAGACATGATAAAATATGAAATGGAAAAGTCATTTCTTTTTTACTTCAAAATGACATACAGCAGTTATGTTTAAGACACTGGTTTGATAGGTCAAGTGCTTTTGAAGATAAGATGAAAAAATTACTACAAAAATTATAAACGTTAAGCTGACACACATTTCATGGACATTGATAAATAAATATTTTGTTACATGCTGTTGAATAATCAATAAGTGATAGAAGTTAATGGTTTTCATTAGAGATGCATCGATGTATGGGCTAATAATCAGTATCGGTCAATTATTTAGAAATAGCGACATAAAAGCAGGCTCTATTTGACCCTATGAATTATGCATAGTTCAAGCCAGGTCCACAGTTTTTCCCCTACACCAAACATTATATATTTCCCATCCAATAATCGCAATAAGCTTTGTTACTTTGAAAGAGGAAATCAAAGTCTCATCTTTCAAATTATGTCCATTTTATCACAAAATTCAAACAATAAATGACATTTTGACGCTCTAAATTTGACATGACAGATCACTGTAGTGCCTCAGATCAAGTATGCACTTGGATTGCAAGTGTTTTCTTCCACTTCAGTTATAGTTATAGCATCAAAAGGTATGTTGAAAGATCCAGTACAACTTACCGAAATTAATCATGTCTCATGTAATCACTCAGTCAGTGTGGAAAGATGTCAATGTGAACAATGTCACTTAAATGTTGCATTTACCTCAGGAAAGTTATCCAGTGTTCACAGTTTATTAGTTAGCTATAATAAAATAATAGAGAGGAGCTTATTTACTGTGAATTATTTATGTATGTTTGAATAAATTTGCCATGAAGACAAGTGTTTATGAAAACTACCTTCTGTGCAACTGAGGTGTATACAAACATTGCCGTTTTTATGAGTGCAACTATTTTATCGAAAGATAAATAGCAGTTGAATATAATAGCTTGAGCTCTGTTGTCAATTTTAACCTCTAATATTATAGTAATTTACCAAATAACAAGGTTCTCCGTATACTTTCCAGCATTATTTGAGAGATTTTTTTCCTAAAGAAAATCAAACTATCGGCAGATATTCTAAATAATTGGCGGAGAAATTTCGTTTTTATTGTTTTCTGTTCCATAAATGTTACACAAAGTAACTATTTTTTAGGCTACTTATGTATTACTTTTACTAATTTAATGACGTGACGTGTGTCAAAATCATGAATGAAGGCAGCGCTAGTAATTGTCTGGTCACGTGATCTCAACATATTTGGCATTTTTAAAATGACAGTACAGATGTACTGGAGAAACGCGATCGACAATCTTGATTTCCAACTGTCCTGTGATATATTCAGTTGCCCACTGTCATGTTTCAAATAAAATTAATGTTACCATGTCTTTGTTTGAAATAATGATTCCCATCGGCTACCCTGCTCTCTTAGATATCGGCATCAGCACGTCTGACCACATGAGGTGACCAGCTCCATGTTAAATAAAACTGCTTTAATTCAGACACCTATATGACACACTTCAAATATATCATTCATTTCTGTAGGACATTTTTAATAAGGATCCAATGACTGAGTTCAGCTTTGAGAATGAAACCAACCTTTTTGTGTCTCTGTATCTTCTTGTTTCACTCTGAATGTTTCTTCAATCTTCATGTCTTCACTCTCCTCTTTAATAAACGCCATCTTTGTTTGTTCCTCAGTATCTTCATGTTTCACTCTGAATGTTTCTTCAGTGCTCCTGTCTTCACTCTCCACTGTATTAAATGCCATCTTTATAATAGTGTCACGTGTATCTCAGTTGCTTCACAAGGAGTTTTTCTGTGTTTAGACATATCATAATGTTTAATAAAAAGAAAAAGAAATGTAAACTAAATCTTTGGGTGCGTCTCTATCAGCTCCCTAGTTTAGTAATCAGTGCACTGGCAAGGGATTTAGTCAAGTTAGAGTTAATGACTTTACAGATACTTCATATTTTTGATTTGCTATTGAATGATTGTATGCTATATTTAATAGATTACACAAATAAACATTAGCAGTTGATTTTGTAATAGCTGTCATTACACGTTTGTGTTCCCGTTGCATTTACACTGTTTTGAGGCCTCGTCAGGCGGCGATGATTCGAATCACTGAATCATTTTGCAAAACATTTACTTCAATTGAGTCGGAGTTTCGAAAAGTTCGTGTTACAATTAACTGATTCATATAGGGAGCGAAATGAGACGCACCTTTTCTGTTACTCGTGTGTGAATGCGCTTTACTCACAAAAATAACGTTCGTTAATGTTAGATAAAGCATTAAAGCTACATTCTCAGATAAATAATTTATTTTGCATCGTTTGTAAAAACGATACAATTGACTTAACGGTTTGTATCGATTTAAATACTTTAAATGTTTTAAAACACACCCTTCTTCAGCTGAATCAAAACAGATGCACATGAGGGGCGCAGGCATATGACGTCAGAACGCCACGCCAAAATAAAAGCCCTGTTCACACGCTAAAATGACAATGCATAGGATGTATAGTAAAATAGATGTCAGAGGAATTTATTTTTTTCTGAACTATTAACTGCTATTGAAAGAGTATGAGATTTTGCCTATTAATCATTAAACATTTGACCATTTATAAAGGGTATGACATGTATGTAGACTGTACGATGATGACACCTATTGAACTGCAGGCTACGATTCAAGTTATGCAGCGTTCCAGACAGCTCGGAATGTGGATTTTTTTCCCCCCACCTCCTTCTTGGAAGTAACGTCTGGAACGCCACTCAAAGTCAAACATTCTGCATGTGAACTAGGGGTACATCGATCAACCCTGACCTCAGCGAGTCACTTCCAAGATGTCGGCAAGTCCTGCTTCTAATGAGAATAAACGTAAAAACAAACTTTAACAATTGACATCAAGTTTATGTAATGTTTTTCTTCAGCTGTTTTCAAAGCAATTTATGTCATTTCTATTCTGTTTTTGCCATAATTGACACAAAAACACACTCTCTCTCTTGTTGTGTCATGGCGACATCATGTGAAAGTGACATCTGATTGACTGGAACTCACTGAGGTCTAAAGTTGGATATTTAATTTGGGATATTTCCATGTCCAACCTAATCTGGAACGCAGCAAAGAAGAATAAAACATCCTCAGCATGCGCTGGTGTTAAAGAAGTAGATCAAGATGAAAAAAGAGGAGGAAGTGATTGAAACAGGAGAAAATGGCTAGCGAAATGAGGCCAACTTGGCATGCCAATTTTGCAAATGGAGCTTGGGGTAAGAAGTTTTAGCGCCATCAGTACGCCATTTCATGTTGCATTTTTATCAGCTAGTCAGTAGACTTAGGTCAAAGCAGCAAACACACTAAGATAATCTGCAATAATTTTCTGACAGTGATTATTATAGCATAAGTTTCTTTGGTCGCAAGACCGTGACAACGGCCATCTCTGAACCTCTCTCAATGGACCACTAGGAGCCACAACCACAGAATTCACCACGATTGGTCATCTTTCATCTAGGAGAGCCCAAAATTAACTAGAAGCTCTGTAGCGGATATGAATATCTAAACTATAGTGAAAACACTATCATTAAACAAGGTAACACAGATTGGCAGTTTAAGACATTAAATTAGTAAGCACATAACACAAAAAAAACTTTTCTTTAAAAATATAAACGAGACTTTATTGATTATTCTAATATCTAACACATAAACACGTGCATTCACACGAGTTGCAGAAATAAAGGTAGTGAGAAAAAAATGAGTTTTAAGAGAGTGAAATGATAAAATCCCAAGTTTCTCTATGCACTTTGTAAAACCTGACCTGAATGAACCATCAATCATTCATTTAATCCTACTATCATTTTTTTAGACAGGGTTATTCAATTTGATATCAATGCACCAATTCAGCTAAGATCTGGAGGTTACTTGCATTTGTGTTGCTGTCTTTGACTGGGGATTCCATTTGTCGTCATCTTTGGCTTGAAAAAGGTGTTCTTTGATTGGCTGGAGGTCTTTTCGTGTCTGGATCTACATTTTCTTGGGAAGCCAATCACTTGTAAAAGTAAAAGAAAGGAAAATAAGTGAGACAAGAGTAGCTGGATGGCTTGAATGAAGCTGTTAACACATTTTAATCTGATCTTGATCAGCTTTGTCCAACCTCTTTGAGGAGTTCTGACCAGTTAGGTATTTCAGAGGTGGCTTCTCTCCTCTTCTCTTCATAAATGACATGTGATCACCTGGTCTCTTTACTTTCCTGCTCTTAGTGCGGAGTACAGTTTATATGTTAAAAAAAAAAAAACCTCTCTGGATTTTCCTGTGGATTTCAACTTTGTGTCACTGAGGTCACTCAGAAGAAAAAGGTCTGTTTTGTATCAAACAACCTCTGGCATTATCTTGGTAGGGCTCAAGCTGTGCCCTCTTCAAACCAAATCCTACATTACCGTTAATGTGACTTCTGGTGTTGCATGGTTTTGCTAAGTGCTAAATTTTAAGCAACGCAATTCAGTTGAAAATGAGACAAACCATATCCACATCTCTTGACAAATGCAAATTTCTCTGATCATTCAGACTTTAAAGAACAACACTCTGAAATCAGACAGCGGTTATTTAGATTATAACATATGTATGAAAAAGACTCAGAAATTACCACTCCATTTCACATTATCCACTGAAATTTGAGCCACAACATGATTGGTTGGTGTATTATACACAACAAACAGACATTGATGAATTATGTAATTGTTAAATATGTAATATGTGGATTTTAATTGAATTGGCACTATATCACTGAGAGAGCAATATATGGTCCACAGTTTTCATTGCCATCAGACTGTGCAGTTAGTTATCAGAATCAGAGTGTTACTGCCAAGTATGTTTGCACACAAAAATAATTTGTTTTGGTGACAGAATTAACTTCCAGTACACACAGACAACAACAGTACACAGATAGTAAAATAAAGAATAAAGATAAGATAAGATACACATGTGTATATATAAATAAACAAAAATTTACAGATTTGTATGTACAGGTGTAACATTCGCTGAGAGAAAGAAATTCATTGCAAATAACAAAACTCCACATGAACAAACAGAAACATCTGACCAAAAACATGAACACGGTCCACCACAAAACAACGACTAGCAAAGCACAAGAGAAACACAAGGGCTATATACAGGTGCTGGTCATATAATTAGAATATCATCAAAAAGTTGATTTATTTCACTAATTCCATTCAAAAAGTGAAACTTGTATATTATATTCATTCATTACACACAGACTGATATATTTCAAATGTTTATTTCTTTTCATTTTGATGATTATAACTGACAACTAAGGAAAATCCCAAATTTAGTATCTCAGAAAATTAGAATATTGTGAAAAGGTTCAATATTGAAGACACCTGGTGCCACACTCTAATCAGCTAATTAACTCAAAACACCTGCAAAGGCCTTTAAATGGTCTCTCAGTCTAGTTCTGTAGGCTACACAATCATGGGGAAGACTGCTGACAAATGTTTAAACTGAGAAAATGTATCATTTTAAGGGAAAAATAAGTTGATTTTTGATTTCATGGCATCAACACATCTCAAAAAAAGTTGGGACAAGGCCATGTTTACCACTGTGTGGCATCCCCTCTTCTTTTATAACAGTCTGCAAACATCTGGGGACTGAGGAGACAAGTTGCTCAGGTTTAGGAATAGGAATGTTGTCCCATTCTTGTCTAATACAGGCTTCTAGTTGCTCAACTGTCTTAGGTCTTTTTTGTCGCATCTTCCTCTTTATGATGTGCCAAATGTTTTCTATGGGTGAAAGATCTGGACTGCAGACTGGCCATTTCAGTACCCGGATCCTTCTTCTACGCAGCCATGATGCAGTATGTGGTCTGGCATTGTCATGTTAGAAAATGCAAGGTCTTCCCTGAAAGAGACGACGTCTGGATGGGAGCATATGTTGTTCTAGAACTTGATACACCTTTCAGCATTGATGGTGCCTTTCCAGATGTGTAAGCTGCCCATGCCACACGCACTCATGCAACCCCATACCATCAGAGATGCAGGCTTCTGAACTGAGCGCTGATAACAACTTGGGTTGTCCTTGTCCTCTTTAGTCCGGATGACATGGCGTCCCAGTTTTCCAAAAAGAACTTCAAATTTTGATTCGTCTGACCACAGAACAGTTTTCCACTTTGCCACAGTCCATTTTAAATGAGCCTTGGCTCAGAGAGAACGCCTGCCCTTCTGGATCATGTTTAGATATGGCTTCTTTTTTTACCTATAGTTTTAGCCGGCAACGGCGAATGGCACGGTGGATTGTGTTCACAGACAATGTTTTCTGGAAGTATTCCTGAGCCCATGTTGTGATTTTCATTACAGTAGCATTCCTGTATGTGATGCAGTGCCGTCTAAGGGTATGGTTTTTCGGTCTTGACCCTTACGCACAGAGATTGTTCCAGATTCTCTGAATCTTTGGATGATAACTTCAAACTCTTTGCAATTTTTCTCTGAGAAACTCCTTTCTGATATTGCTCCACTATTTTTCGCCGCAGCATTGGGGGAATTGGTGATCCTCTGCCCATCTTGACTTCTGAGAGACACTGCCACTCTGAGAGGCTCTTTTTATACCCAATCATGTTGCCAATTGACCTAATAAGTTGCAAATTGGTCCTCCAGCTGTTCCTTATATGTACATTTAACTTTTCCGGCCTCTTATTGCTACCTGTCCCAACTTTTTTGGAATGTGTAGCTCTCATGAAATCCAAAATGAGCCAATATTTGGCATGACATTTCAAAATGTCTCACTTTCAACATTTGATATGTTATCTATATTCTATTGTGAATAAAATATAAGTTTATGAGATTTGTAAATTATTGCATTACTTTTTTATTCACAATTTGTACAGTGTCCCAACTTTTTTGGAATCGGGTTTGTACAAGCAATAGGGATAACCGCACCCTGGAGAGGATTGTGAAACAAAACCCATTCAAAAATGTGGGGGAGATTCAAAAAGAGTGGACTGCAGCTGGAGTCAGTGCTTCAAGAACCACTACGAACAGGCGTATGCAAGACATGGGTTTCAGCTGTCGCATTCCTTGTGTCAAGCCACTCTGACAGTGTCAGAAGCGTCTCACCTGGGCTAAAGACAAAAAGGACTGGACTGCTGCTGAGTGGTATTTTTTGTGTGATTTCTGCCCCAGGTTTTCTTTTTGTCAGCATTTGTAACGCTGTTTTTCAGCTTTGAGAATAGCTGCATTTTATTATTCTCCACCTTCTCCAAAAGAACTGAAATTTCACAAATTGCAAAAATTTAGGTTTTCGTGTCTTTTTTTGTCACGTTTCATTAACATGGCTGTATGGCAAGGGGACTTAAATAGTTAGGCTAATGATCTTGAGCAAAATATGTAACAGGTGTGCACAAGAGTAGATCAATCACAGTCTTTTAAAACCCATAATTTGTTTTTATTTTAATTGTGTTGATCTATCAACATTCAATAAGAAAAAAAAAGAAAGTATTTATTATGAAGTTAAATTAATAGTTATAGATTTTAGGATCAGAAAAGAGCACATTGTGTGTATATATTAGGGGTGTAACAGTACATGTATTCATACCGAACCGTTTCGGTACGTGTCATCCTTCAAATTATGTCCACAAAATCATGAAATGTAAACAGAAAATGCCGTTTTGACGCTCTTTGATGTGGCGTGACAGATCACTGTACAGGCAGCTCAGTTCAACCGGCAGCGCGAGTGAACGTGATCATCTTTTCCTCTTTAATACTAGTTACAGAATAAACATGAAAGAACATCTGAATGTATGTTGAAAGATACAGTACAACTTACTGAAACAGTCATATCTCTTGTAATCGCTTAATCAGTGTTTCAACAGCGGAAATACATCAATGAAAGCTTGTAAACAGTATGTCATGAAGCATTTACCTCACAAAAGTGTCCACAGCTTGTTAGTTCGCTAGAGAAATTAACTCTTTTGCTTAATATACGCACTATATTAGCCTATATAGTCATATTTTACTTAGCCTTTTAGTGATGTATTATTTAATGTATGTTTATATAAATCTGTCATAAAAATGACAGCCACTGTGTAGAAATGAAATGATTATATTTCAACAACGAATTGGAGTAGAAACATTTAGAAGTTAATGCAAAAACTGCCATAGGTGCAGCTTACATGTTTGCATACAATTTGTTATTTGAGTCTTGATTATCTAAAAAAAAATAAAACCTGTATGAGTTTCTTTCTTCTCACAAAAGAAGATATTTTGAAGAATGTTGGTAACCAGACAGTTGACAGCACCCATTGACTTCCATAGTAATTTCTTTTCTTACTATGGAAATCAGTGGCTACTAATGATTACCAGCATTCTTCAAAATATCTTTTTTGTTCAACAGAAGAAAGAGATTTGGCCTATTCAGTTGCAGTGTGAACATAGCCTTTAAGGAACAATATGTAATATTTTTGGATTCAAATATACAAAAACCACTAGGAAAATGTTATATATTGTTGACTTGTGTACTTACATTATCCGAAATGTTTCCAAGAATGTTTAAATCCAGAGAAATAAACAATTTTAACCTGGACACAGACAGTGTCCGTGCGTCACCTATTAATGACATCATACCTGGTCTACCCTCGATTTCCGGTTTTATTTTGTAGAAACCATGGAAACAACAAAGACGCTTTAATATGTTATGTGTTTAATTAGAAAGGTGAGCAACCGTTTGGATACATTCAACAGAAAACTAGGATGGTGGATTATTTTCCATCGGATGTAGACATGAAGACAACACCTCCCATCATTTTGAATAAGCGACCTCTAGTGGCGAAAAAATTACATATTGTGCCTTTAAATTAACACATACATATTTTTAAAGGTTTCCTTTTGTGAAACTCCTTCCACACTGATGACATTCAGAACAGCTCTCTCGAGTGAACCCTCATGTGTAAATTAAGGTTTACTTTACTTCTGAAACTTTTTCCACACTGACCACATATGAACGGCTTTTCTCCTGTGTGACTTCTCATGTGGGCCGTAAGATTTCCTTTTTGTGAGAAACTCTTCTCACAAAGTTTGCAGGTGAAAGGCTTCTCTCCTGTGTGACTTCTCATGTGGTAGTCAAGGGTGGGTTTATGTGTGAAACTCTTTCCACACTGACCACATACAAATGCCTTTTCTCCAGTGTGAATTTTCATGTGATTCTTAATACTTTCCTTTCGTGAGAATCTCTTCTCACACAGTGTGCAGGTGTATGAGGTCTCTCCAGTGTGACTTCTCATGTGGGAATCAAGGGTTTTTTTATGTGTAAAACTATTTTCACACAGTGTGCAAGTATAAGGCTTCTCTCCAGTGTGAAGTCTCATGTGGCTTTTAAGGCCTCCTTTTCGAATGAATTTTTTCCCACAATGTTGGCAGGTGAAAGACTTCTCTCCAGAGTGAATTCTCATGTGGACTTTAAGGCTTCCCATTTGAGTGAAACTTTTTCCACACTGTTTGCACGTGTAAGGACTCTCTCCAGTGTGAATTCTCAAATGGATTTTAAGGCCTCCTTTTTGAGTGAAACTCTTTCCACACTGTTGGCAGGAGAAAGGCTTCTCTCCAGTGTGAATTCTCATATGGACTTTAAGGTTTCCATGTTGATCAAAACCTTTTCCACACTGTTGGCACGTGTAATGACTTCTAGATCCGGTCTTTTTCACAGGTTTTTTTTGTGAGGATGCCTTTTTGGTCTGCGAGCAACTAAAAGATTTTTCTCCAGTTATGAAATCACAATGTTTCTCATACTGATCTTTCTCTTCCATTTCATCCAGTACTTCACTCTCTTCTTTCAGCTGCATCAAGTCTAAGGCAAAAGAAAAATACAAGTTAACCTGGGTTTAATACAAGGGGTTCCCAACCACGTTCCTGGAGTTCCACGTTCTATGTTAGGACAAGCTCTGCAATTCAGCATATTAATAAAGTCACATTATGTAGCACTTTATACAATAGATTGTTTAAAATCAATCAGATTTACCAAATTAAACATGAAAAACAGTCTCAGTGTCTCATTTAAATTACAATTACAACTTCATTTTCTACTATAAAGCAGCTCTCCAGTGTGTTCACATTTTCACTCATCTGACCTCGACTGACTTGAACAGGAGAAATGAACCGGAAATGATTTCCACCCAAATTATATGTGGTTATGCATTTATTAATGATTTTCAGTTTAGTTTTGTGAATGGATGTTGTTGCATTCAGGAGAGGAGTCAATTCGTGAATATGAGCAACATCAGAATGTTTCATTCACTTATTTTTTTCTCAAAAATGAAAAAATAAAATGAAGATACACATTTTGTAGGGCTTGACTCAAGGATTCAGTTTGTAGCTTATAGGGGGTTCCAGTTATGATACAGAACTTAAATTGCTTTATTATAGCACCACCTTGTGAGGGATGAATGTGTGCCACAGGATAAGAAATCCTTTTAGGATTCATAGATTAAAGTTTGTATACAGTTCAATTGACTTGTAGTAACAGGGTTCCCACTCTAAGCCAAATGTCAAATTCCCTGACTTTCAATGACTAAAAAGCTGAATTTCCATGACCTATAATGAATGGAAAAACAGGCCGCTGTTGTGCCGAGCACCGAACTGACAAAAATCAGCTACAGACAGTATTTTAAAACTATCCATTTGCAAGCTTTACTTACTTGTTCACAGACATTTTAGTACAAAACTAAGTTAAACACTCGTACACACTACTTTTTTCTTTTTTTTTTTGGCGCTTTTACTCATTAAATGCACTTTAATATTTTTCTGTACTATTTCTATCATTTATTGCATTTCTAAAAAAAAAAATATATATATATATATCATATTATAATATTCATATTTTTTTCAATTATTATTTCCCAAGCACACACAGGTGTTTTCAATCAGCCCACCTGGAATCAAAAAGTGTTTTTTTACAAGATAAGACAGGAAAAAATACTGACTAGTTTATGGTTTGAGACATTGAATATTTACTGCTATTTATGTTCAGGTATGTTTATATATTTATTATTATAATGTTTCTTTTTTCTGTAAAGTACCATCTGAATTTTAGTTACTATAACATAATTAAGTGATAGAAATGAATGGTTTTCCTTGTTTCGGTTCAGAAATAGATATTGTATTTAATGTTACACACTCATATGACATTCTTCAAAAATATTAATTTCTGTAAAGTTCGACATTTTATTAAGGATCATTCTCAGAGTTCAGCTTTGAGAATGAAACCAACCTGTTTGTTCCTCAGTATCTTCTTGTTTCACTCTGAATGTTTCTTCAATCTTCATGTCTTCACTCTCCTCTTTAATAAGCGCCATCTTTATAATAGTGTGACGTGGATCCCAGTCGCTTCACCAGGAGTTTTTCTGTTCTGTTTAAGATGAGAATAATTAACAGAAAGAAAAATAAAACAATCTCTAGTTCAGTAGAGTGCACTGGTATGGCAGAGTCAGTCAGAGTGATACTTAATGAACTTAGCACTCCTTAAAAAAAATAAAAAAATAAATTCATAACTAGCACTACAAATTTATAAAAGACCACAACCTATACAGACACTCGATATTTAGGCATTTAGTATTTACATGTGGTATTTACTGACTTGTAGGTTCTAGAGACTTTAATACAAATTGGCTTGTAAAAGTTGCCATTACATGTTTATATTCTCGTTGCATCTACACTGTTTTGACCAGCAGGTCTCGTCAGCGTGCGGCGATTCGAATCACTGATTCATTTCGCTAAACATTTGATTCAATTGACTCGGAGTTTCAAAAGCTCCGTTTCTCTCATCACTACTTGCCAGTGACCGAATTCGTGTTTACAATAAACCGACTGACGATATAAGGAGCGAAATGAGACGCATATTTTCTGTTATTACTTTAGATAATGCATTGAAATGATACTTTCAATAACAATTAATCCATTTTACACCGCTTGTAAATACTATACAATTATCTGAACGCCGTGCATTGATTTAAATACTTTAAAACGCTTTAAATTACAAACCTTCCTTCAGCAGAATGAAAACAGAAGCAGAAGCGCGGCGTCCCCTTGTGACGTCATATCGCCAGACTAAAATAAAAGTCCTGAAGAGGAATTAATTTTGAATTTGAAAATTTGAAATTATTGTTGTCCATGATGTGCAGCATGAGACTACGTCTTGGGTTTAGAAAGAATAACATATCATAATATTAAAATGCAAATATGTGATAAACGTATTAAAAGGAGTTTATACAAGCGTGCTTTAGTTCCTCTGGCCGGTACCAATTGACAGATGAATGATGGGGAGGACCGAGATTTTTAAGTTGTCATTTTCTTTATAATTTTTCTTTTCTTTAATTGTATCTGCTTTGTTTTTCTTTTATTTATATCTTAGATTTATATTTAATCTTTATTTCAATCGTCTAAATAGTTAGTTCATTTTGTTATTGTACTTTGTAGTTTTTTGTTTCCTCTCTTGTGTGTAATGTGGACTAGTCCAGTTGTATAAATGTGTCTTCATTGTTTCGTTAATTGGGTCAGTTCAGTTCCTTTCTTATGGCTTTAGTTGTTTGAGTTCAGTTTTGTTCTGTTTACCTGTTTTTTTTTTTCTTCTGTGCTCTGTTTTTTCTATGCCACACACAACTAAAAAGACTTGTCATTCACTTGTCAAAAATTAAAAAAGTTGATTGTCTGGAAAAAAATAGGATTTTTGTGTTGTAAATATAATTTATTCTGAGCAAATTATACATTTGAGGTGTTTCGAACATGGAGCATTACTTCACAACTTCTCTTTCGACACTGCCACGACTCAGATTCAAGATGTTGATAGAATTGTTAGATGGCACTCAACAGCTAAAGAAGCGAGACTGAGCAAAGGGTGTAAATTCTTTGTTGAGGAATTACAATCATCAAGATAAGTTGACAACTATCTGGCGCTAGCACTTGCAACAGTATGAATGCTAACCATTTTGTATGTGTTCAGTCTCAAATGTTGTTGATCGCCAGGTGGTAGTGAGAGCTAGGTGTTATCAATCTATGAGGAGACTCACACACTTGAGGTTATTTGTAACATGCCTGTTGGCTTATGAGTTCATCAGATTAGCTATTATTGTTCTGATATCAAGTTACTCCATTTTAATTAAAATAACTGCAGTTGCAGGTCTTTTTATTTCCCTTTCTTTGAGCATTTTGGTTTATGAGGATGCTTGAGTGTATTTTAATGAAGATGATTGCCAGCTAGGTCAAACAATCATTGTTCACAGTTGAATGAAGGTATGTTTTAATAAGTTTCAGTTTGCTGCAAGATCTTTCAGAGGAGGCATTGTTAGAAACACTCTTAAGGCTATAATTTGGGAAGACCTTGTCTAAATTTTCCTGCTCAGCTTGTCAGTGGTTTTTTGTGCCCTTTGAGAATTCAGCTTGCAGGGTAGATTTCCTGATTGAATGTCACTTGTAAGTGCGTACCTCGTTGCAGATTCCTCCGGTTCGTCTTTTGTCACGTTTCAATCTTGATTATAAAAACTAAATTTGTCAGTGACATGGCCAGTATTTTTAAATGTCACCAAGTTGGATAGCTGTGTCAACAGTTACATTAAACACCCTACACCTCAAATGCATCTCAGGGTCTTCATCTTCACTGTAATTGCTGGTTTTATCATGGAAATTTTTCTGTTTGCGGAAGCTTTTCTGCATTCAATTCAGTTGCCATTATGTGTGCTGTGGATATGAGATCATTCGGGGTTTCAGACTGTTGAGAGGTACGAAATGAAGTTTTCACTTAGCATCAACAGCCATCTGTGAGAAATGTCAGCATTAATTTCACCAACAAGAAGATATGAGAGAGGTGTTCTGGAATCCATACATTCTTGTGGAATGTTCTCCTTCTCTTCCTCATTTAGCAAACTAGCAAAACGTGTGACAAGATAATCCACCTCTTCATCCCCATAATTTGCCAGCTCTTCTCTGGAACATGGAAGAGTGGAAGGGTCAAAAACTTTGGAACGAGAGAGATTTTTAAATCTGCTATCCATGTACTTAAATGTGTTGTCCATAATCTTCTAAACTCTACACCGGTTGTGTCTTTGTCTGTGCCTTCACCTCTTCTAGCAGGTCGCTGAAGAGTTCCACAGTAGCACATGCTGCCATCATCTTTCACTGTAAACTTTGTGTCCAAGGCTTTCTGATATTCTCCTGGTTTTGTTTTCAGGCTGAGTAAGTGTGATGTGGTGCTCTCAACTAACTGATTTGTTCATGTGATGTATAAATTGTCATTCTGAAAATCAGTACTGCACTTATATAAGATGGTACTGTAAACCAACATAAAATGTAGGAAGCAAGCAAAATTTCAAAGTCTTCATCTCCTCACCACCCCCTTTGCTTTGGCAGCATCCTCTGACTTTGTCTACGTTCACACCGCAAGCCTTAATGCTCAATTTTTTGTATAGCTGTTCACATTGTTGTTTTAAATGTGGCCAATATCAGATATCCAGTGTGAACAGATCCTGATTCTGAACTGACTTCATGCAAAAGAACAATACAAATGGGGTTTCCAGGTTTTTACCACAAAATTGTAAAACCCTAAAACTAGCCCAATCGAGTTCTGTGGGGTATCCCGGTAAAAATCATGTTCCAGTAACCCAATTCTGTGGGTAAATATCACAGCTTTCTAGGACCGAACCTGCCTATCCCTGAACTAGACTGAAGTGACCAAACCTTGAAATCATCCTTCTTTAACCCTTTGACGCGTATGATCACACCGGTGTGATTAGAACGTTAAGTGCATCACGTGATCAACTGCCAAATTAAAATGTGCTTGCTCCGTCCGCACTTTCTTCACATCTTCAAGTACTTTCAGGAGGAAATGCAAGATGTGCCACCTAAAAACACCTGTGATGTGCTTGGTGTGCGACATACCCCTCTGCTTTCTACCAAGAGGGTGGCAATTTGTAGTGCAAAAAAGAAAGAAAAAGTTGAATGAATAGTTTATTTTATTACGGTATCACAGGAGCAGGAACAGCAATAAAAAAAATACTATTATAATGTTGTACATACTATGTTATACCATGTTCATAGTGTTTTTAAAATTATATTCTGGGTAAGTAACCTAATGACCATAGTTGGTACCACAATTTAAACTCTCAAAGAAACTACATGGTTTTGCAAATTTTTAATGCAATTTTTTGTAAATTATGGCTTTAATTTCCTAGCTTTTTATTCTTATTTATTAAAACACATTGTGTTACAGAAAGCGAAACTTTACAAACAAAAATTTGTAAGCAGTTGTTGTGTACTGTTGAAATAGAATATATTGTTTAGCGCCCTTAGAAAACTGTGCCAGAACAAACCACAAACATGGGACAAATACCTTGAAGCTGTCCTTTTTATTTTCAGGACCAAAAATACAATGGTCTACACAGTATTCACCATTTTGCCTGATGTTTGGATGAGAGGCACACTACTTCTCAGAAGTTCCTGAATCTTTTAGTGTGAGTTAATTTACGACAATAAAACTTTTCCTGATATTTTTGTGCCCATGTCTATATCTTGTTTCATGTTTATAAATATATAAATAAGTAACTAATATAAATAAATGCCTAGGTAACTAAGACAGTGGAAGATGCGCTCCAGGAAGAGATAATCAAGCCCGCCATACAGATGCAGGACCAGGTGTATGAGGCAGTAAAGAAAAATAAGCAAATGTCCAGAGACAAAATAAAAGCAAAAAAACAAGCTTCAAGGGCTGTAATTCAGCCCAAGGAGGGACATCAGAAGTCAGCTGAGGAAAAGAGGGAAGTTAGACAGAGATTTGGTCCTTCACGATTACTTCCTTGCAAGGCAAACGTTCAGATTTAATACGATGATGGTGTGAAATTCAAAAAAATTAATCTAGATCACTTGGTGTCATTTGTGGAGGAAGTAACTCGAACTCCTCACATTTATATATATATATATATATATATATATATATATATATATATATATATATATATATATATGGCCACATATTAGATTTCTATGCACTTTTGTGATATTAGACAGTAGCGTATGAACAGGACTTTTATTTTGTTCAGGCGATATGACGTCATACGAGCGCGCCGCTCTGCTCCATCTGTTGTGATTCGGCTGAAGAAAGGTTTGTTTTATAGCATTTAATGTGTTTAAATCAATGCAGTCTTCAATCGATTACATATTTTTCACATGCGACGTAAAGTGAATTAAAGTTAATGTAGCATTAACGGCTTTATCTATCAATAAATAAACATAAGTAACAAAAAGTGCGTCTAGTTTCGCTCCCTATATCGTGAATCAGTTTATCACCAGTTTAAACATGAATTCTGCTACTGGCAAATAGCAATGGACAACGGAGCTTTTCGAAACGCCGCGAGAATTGAATCAATACTACGTAAAACGATTCAGTGATTCGAAGCGCTCAAATCACCGCACGCTGACAATCAAAACAGTGTAAATTCAACGAGAACACAAACATGTGTAATGACAACTTTTACAAGCCACTTAGAAATGTTTTAATTAAAGTGTAACATTAAATATAAGCTACAAATTTCCAATGTAAAGTATAAATGACTAAACATGAAGTGTAATTGTTTTTTTATTATTATTATTTATTAATTTGTAGGGCTATTTTTGTGGGGGTTTTTTTGGCTGACCAGAGCGTTTAAAGCCACCACAAAATCTAAATATAATCCCTCTTCGGAAGTTAATGAAATAATAAGAATAAGTTTATATTTAGGTTATAAATATAATATAACAAGTTAAATTGAATATTTAAGACTTGCTATACTTGAAATAGATTTCGGTCTTGCATTTTATCCTAAAATGATGGATGTCATTTTAAAAAATTTGGAAATTTGTGAAAAGTTAAAATGTTAATGTCCCATTTTGTTCTGTCTTTTTCTCCCTGTTTCTCCTTTTTGTTCTTATCAGCTCCTACTCGCTGAGATAGTGGTGATGAAATAGCCTATAGTTTTTTGGTTTTTTTTTTACTTCCCAGCATTTCAGTAATAAAAGAGTACATCTTTAAATTGCATGCAAATTACAGTGAAGTGCAACGGTTACCGTACGGTGCTCAGCAATGGTCAAAAAGAATTTAAACAGTGAATTTTGAATTGGTCTCAATGGCTACGTTTACATGCACCAATTTTCGTCAATCCGAATGAATTGAATCCGATTGCAGATCTGTTTACATACTCTAAACATTGTAATCTGATTCAAATATGCGTTTTACATACATTCTGATTAAAACCTTTGTGCACGCGCTCTGCCTGTGGACATCATATCAATCACACTTGCGGTAACCCGGGTTGCGTCAACAGATGATGATCAAGTATCGATGATAGCCAGAGATATTGTCAAAAGCATAAAATCTTAGCAATATTAAGAGGATTTGGTATTTCCAATTAATGTAGGCCTGTTACATTCTTCTAGTCTATTATTATAACTATTAAGTTTCTTTTCTCTTTCTTTTCTATTAAGGCTTCTTTTATTAAATTAATATACGTGCTGTGAGGATAATAAAAGATTAGGCTATTAGCTTATCTTTGAAAATGTTTTAAACTTTTTTTAGGTCTATTATACAATGAATTATAGGCCTCTAATTAAAATATAGGCTATAATATTTCCTAACACCGCAGTCATCAATGAAAATTAAGCACAGCTTTACTTCTAGCACCGACTTAAAAAAAAAAACAACCTGTTTAACACGAAATACTATTATTCTCATTTGTTTCACTAGCCTATATGTACGGCCACAAGAGAAATAATGGAATAAATTAAGATACCGTTATCAGCATATTATGTTGAAATTCGTCTCTGAGAGAATATGCTCTGTTAATGCAGCGTCAGACAGCTCCGTCACTTATTACTTTTACCTTCTGTAGTGAATACTGACCGAGGTTGAGACTATTTCACCGGCATAACTCTTGCGCAAAGTTTGCACGTTGCTTCTTATGTGATATCCATTGGCTCTCCTTCTTGTTTTAAAACAGAAAGATTTCCAATATTATGACGAAGGGATACAGCTATGCCACTGCCTGTTGGCATATATCTTTACAACTAAAGACGTGAACTTGCGCATTTCACTGCGCATGCCCCCAGAGACTTCTGAATACGATTGAGAAAGTAGTCGGATTCAAGCGTTTACATGGTAATTTTTTGCTGTTGGATCGGATATGAAAAGGAATAAACCACCCTCTCCAATCCGATTGAAATTTCATTCGGATCGAGCTCAATCCGATTGATTAAGGTGTTTACATGAACGTTTTTCAATCCGATTCAGCCGTCAATCCGATTACCACATTACTACTTTGGTGTTTGTCAGAATACAGTAGGTAATTCGGACAGGTATTTTTATGCAGGTGATGGGAGTAAATGTTGAAAATGTCTTACATCCCCATGAGAAACCATCACCTACCGTCCGAATAGGGCTTTACATTTCTTTCAGGGCTGCCAACACTCACGCCACATGCCCATTTTCTTTCGCAGTGAAAAAAATGTTGGGGGTCAAAAGATGGCATTGACATTGTACCGACAGACAAGACAGAGAAAGTTACTTTTGACATGAAACAAAGTTTAGCTTTCAAATTCTTATTAATTATGCAGGAGGGAGATTGCTTGAAGGAAAAACTGTACTTGTGTCTGGCTGTTCAGTGCTGGTAATGCTAAAAAAAAAAAAAAAAAAAAAAAAATCAACCAGATGAAATCCAGTCCCTTCCACAGGGTGGTTGAAGAAGGAAACCCTGTGCAAGATACCGTGATGGCTTAAGTTAAATGGTTGAACAAAGAACTCAGAATATTAGCTGTATTTTCTCAACTTAATTGTTTATTTTCATTGGACAAAGTAGTAGTAAATGTGCATTTAAATAGTTTTTATATGTAAACTCGATACAGTGCTTTAAAAAATGTCCACTTGACTTGAGCTAGCATTTTGCAAGTTGGATTTTTTACAGTGTGACACCATGTGAAAACTGAATAGGCAAGGCAAGTTTAATTTTTAAAGCACATTTCATACACAATGGTAATTCAAAGTGCTTTACATAGACAAGGAATTAAAATAATAACAACAGATGCATATGAAATTAAGATATCATGGATAAGAAATAAAAATAACAAATAAATTCTAAATTCGGGGCGGAAAATAATTCTAAATGGAAAATTCTAAGAGTTTCAATAGGATAGGAAGAACAACATCCATTTCATGTCAACATTAAGGCCATTAACTCTCACTCTGACTGACTCCCTTACCAGTGCGCTGACTACTAGAGAGCTGATTGAGACGCACCCAGAGATTTAGTTTGGATTTATTTTTATTTTTTGTTAATTCTCATTTTAATCATGACAGTGTCACATGGATCTCAGTTGCTTCTCTCTATGATAAAGATGGCGTTTATTAAAGAGGAGAGTGAAGAAATGAAGATTGAAGAAGTATTCAGTGTGAAACAAGAAGATACTGAGGAACAAACAGGTTGGTTTCATTCTCAAAGCTGCACTCATTAAATTATGAAAAATAATACAGAAGTTGCTTAAACAAAACAATTATTTTGTGTAACATTATACTCAATATCTACCTCTGAATTGAATACATTAAAAACCATTAATTTCTATCACTTAATCATGCAACAGTATCTAACAAAAACATTTATTTTGCATAAAGCGAACCATGTCTGGGTAACACAAAACTACCCAACTACTAACTTGGAGGGTTGTGCAGTTTCATTGGGTTAAGAGGAAATATAAAACTGTTTATCATTGTCATAACAGTGGACACTAATGATAATGTCTCTCATTGGAAAATGGGCCTAATACAGAGCCCTGTGGCACTCCATACTTATTTTTGATGAGGCGTCTCTTCATTCTCACAAACAAAATGGTCAGATAGATTGGAATGTCATGTCTCTGTTGGAAAGGACATTTCGATATATTGAAATTTGTTGTTGTTTTGGTTAATCTTTTCTTGTTTATTTTCCTGTTTCATTGGTTTCTGAATATGTTGGATTTTTTTTTTTTTTTTGCTTACAGAATGTTACTCACATGTGTCTAGTTTAGTTCATTATCTTGTGAACTAAACTAAACTTATCCTGTGTTTATTTACTCTTCGTTTTCTGAGTTATCTGTCGGTTGTTGTCTTTATTTGGTTATACAAAGCTGTCACGTTTGTGCTTTTCCTTGGATCCTCTTTTTTGCTTTTAGTTAAAATAGAAATTGCTGCACATATGGCGCTTTTCCACTGCGTGGTACTACTCGGCTCGGCTCGCTTTACTTTCGGTTTGCTTTTCCACTGCAGTTAGTATTGCTTCAAAGTGGGTGGGATTATAGACTGATCATTATAGTTGCGCCACTCCTCGTCTACCAACGAGTCTGCACCTCGTCTACTGACCACGATACAGCCATTTCTTTTTTCAAGTTGCGTGTGACGGTCGTTTAAAGCAAGTCGTTTCGTAAACAAATGATACTGCGGTGGCTGTTACTGACTATTTAAATCTAGCGGATTTGGTGTCTCTTGTTTCAAATCCAATGATGCTAGTAGTGGCGATTCTCTCTGACCAATCAGTGATCTGCAGTGTTTACATGTCACATTTAGTATCGGTACGGCACACTTGGAACCTCCACCGAGGAGGTACTATTTAGGCAAGCCGTATTGTTCCATGCCGAGCTGTCCCATGTAGTGGAAAAGCGGCTGTATCGAGCCATACCGAAACGTACCATGGATTGCAAAAGCACCAATAGATTCTCATCTCTACCCTGCAAAAAGTTGCAAGAACCTGAACCAAACTAATGCTTGTCCATTGGTAATTCTCAAGCTATCATACATCTTAAGCTAAGCCAATGTTGTGGTCTGTTGTCAAAAGATCTAATAGCACTAAAAGAGAGAGAGCCAAAAGATGAGATTAAAGCCAAAAGCAGGTAATTTATAACTTTTATATGCGGTTTAAATTCTTCATATTGTCTCTCTGCAAAACCGAACACTATTTTTCCAATGTTTTTAGACAAAAATGGTAGATTTGAGATTAGTCTATACCCAACAAGTTCTTCTATTCAAACTGTGTTCCTATTTTAAATGTTGTGATGTTTGTTGCTTTGTGCCATTAAACCTGGGTTATTTGTCTTTTATCACCTTAGACCTGATGGCGCTGGAAGAAGAGAGTCAAGAACCGAATAAAAAGGAAGATAAAAATCAGTATGAGAAACATAATGATTTCCTAACTGGAGAAAAGTCTTTTAGTTGCTCACAGACTAAAAAGACTTTGTCAAAAAAAAGAGCTAAAAAGAAAGGAACTAAAAGTAATTTCACCTGCCAACAATGTGGAAAGAGTTTCATTCAAAATGAAAGCCTTAAAAACCACATTAGAGTTCACACCGGAGAGAAGCCTTTCACCTGCCAACAGTGTGGAAAAAGTTTCACTCAAAAGGGAAACCTGAAATTCCACATGAAAATTCACACTAGAGAGAGTCAATTCACCTGCCAACAGTGTGGAAAAAGTTACACTCAAAAAGGAAGCCTTAAACTCCACATGAGAATTCACACTGGAGAGTACCCTTTCACCTGCCAACAGTGTGGGAAAAGTTTCACCCAAAAAGGAAGCCTTAAATGCCACATGAGAAGTCACAGTGTAGAGAAGCCTTTCACATGCCCTGAATGTGGAAAGGGTTTTAAATATAAACCAACCCTTAGAGCCCACATGCGAATTCACACTGGAGAAAAGCCTTTCTCATGCACTCAGTGTGGTAAGAGTTTTACACATAGATCAACCTTTAATGCCCACACGAGAATTCACACTGGAGAGAAGCCGTTTGTATGCAGTGAGTGTGGAAAGAGTTTCAGATTTAAAGTAATTCTTAATGAGCACATGAAGATTCACTCAAGAGATAACTGTTTCAAATGTCACCAGTGTGAAATGAGTTTTACACAAAGGAAACATCTTAAGAGTCATGTAAAAATTCACATTGGCGAGAGGCCTTTCATGTGCGATCACTGTGGAAAGAGTTTCACACTTAAATCAAACCTTAAAATTCACATGAGAGTTCACACTGGAGAGAAGCCTTACACCTGCCCTCAGTGTGGAAAGAGTTTTACGATTAAAGGAAATCTTGAGGTTCACATGAGGCTTCACACTGGAGAGAAGCCTTACAAGTGTCTACAGTGTCAGAAGAGTTTCACATATCGAAGAGACCTGAAAAGTCATTTAAAAACTCATTCTGGAAAGAAATTACAATGTTCTGAGTATGACAAGAGGTTTAGGAAAAGGAGCACTTTAAGAAGTCATCTGCACATTCACTCTGGAGGAAGGCGATTTAATTGTGATCAGTGTAAAAAAACATTTCCTTTGGCAACACACTTAAATATACACATGAAAACTCATGCAGTTGTGAGACCCTATTCTTGTTCTTATTGTGGAAAGCGTTTTAAATGGCTCAGCAATTTAAAATGGCACCAGAAAATATGTATCTGTGTGAAATCAAAGCTACGTTCACGTCCTGTAATTTCCATTGTATAGAGTTGTCACTCTTATATTTGACTCAGTATAACACTTTGAAATCAGTGTATTGCATAAATATATCTGCATAGCATTCTGATAGTATTCAGACCCTTTTCTTTTTTGATGTTTTGTTTACCTTATGATAATGCATTACATTCTTTTTTCTCTCTCTTTTTTTTTTAACCATTACCCATTAAAACCCGTTGACATATGTATTCAGATCCTTAACTTTGTTAAAGCACATTTCTGCAGCCATTATAGTCTTTTTGTGTATGATTCATAAAGCTTTACACAACTGGATTTATGGATTATCTTCCATTCATTTCTTTAAATCCTATCAAGATCTGTCAGTTTGGATCTGGACTGTCAGTTAGCAGCCAGTTTTGGGTTTATCCACAGATGTTCACTTATGGCAAAGTTATTTTTCATTTTTCACTTTGGGAAACAAAGTTTGAAATATGCGACCAACTGTATACTGTTAGCAAACATTCCAACACTGCTGTGAGCAGAGGTTACATTAATATTGTAATGTAACATTTGGAGGCAATCAGGATGCTTGATTTTAGAAATAATGGTCCCTAAATGACCCGTTGTCACAAGGGGTGTAACGGTACATGTATTCATCCCGAACCGTCACGGTACGGTTCATGCAGTATGACGACGAATACAAGCGATCCACACTACAATCCAAAAGGGGGCGCGCACAGTAAAGCTTTTTAGCCTAACCTATTTTAACCAGCAACAACCACCAGTAATCTGTGTTTTGTTACTTTCGATAAGAAACAAAGTGCCATCTTTCAAATTCTGTCCATTTTATCATGAAATTCAAACAATAAATGCCGTTTTGACGCTTTTTGATGTGGCGTGACAGATCACTGTATAGGCGCCCCAGTGCGGAGCGTGAGTGATCGCGATCATCCCTTCCTCTTCACTACTACAGAATGAACATGAAGGTATGTTGAAAGATACATACAACTTACTGAAACGTATCATATCTTGTGTAATTGCTTAATCAGTGTTTCAACCCTGGAAAGATGTCAGTAAAACAATTTGCAAACAATATGTCACGTAGTATTACATTTACCTCAGAAAAGCCATTCAGTGTCAACAGCTTGTTAGTTCGTTAGAGAAATGAACTGTTTCACTAAACATATGCACTATATTAGCCTATATATTCATTATATTTTACTTAACCTGTTCGTTAATGTAAGGCCTAAATAAATCCGTCATGAAAATAGTATACATTATAGTAATGTGCAAGTAAGGGCTCCCTAATAGTTTTTTATCCTTAAGAAAATTTGTATTATAAATTTGTTTATAAATTTGTATCATAATTGAATACATTTAAAGACAGTTGGTTCAGTAAAACATTGTTTAATTAAAGAAAAAAGAGGGAAAAAAAATAGTTTTCTCACCCTGCTGTACCGAACCCATACCGAGCTGTGACTCGGGTAGATGTGGTAGAAAAAAGTGTAGAAGCAATAGGGATAACCGCACCCTGGAGAGGATTGTGAAACAAAACCCATTCAAAAATGTGGGGGAGATTCACAAAGAGTGGACTGCAGCTGGAGTCAGTGCTTCAAGAACCACTACGCACAGACGTATGCAAGACATGGGTTTCAGCTGTCGCATTCCTTGTGTCAAGCCACTCTGACAGCGTCAGAAGCGTCTCGCCTGGGCTAAAGACAAAAAGGACTGGACTGCTGCTGAGCGGTCCAAAGTTATGTTCTCTGATGAAAGTAAATTTTGCATTTCCTTTGGAAATCAGGGTCCCAGAGTCTGGAGGAAGAGAGGAAAGGCACACAATCCACGTTGCTTGAGGTCCGGTGTAAAGTTTCCACAGTCAGTGATGGTTTGGGGTGCCATGTCATCTGCTGGTGTTGGTCCACTGTGTTTTCTGAGGTCCAAGGTCAACGCAGCCGTATACCAGGAAGTTTTAGAGCACTTCATGCTTCCTGCTGCTGACCAACTTTATGGAGATGCAGATTTCATTTTCCAACAGGACTTGGCACCTGCACACAGTGCCAAAGCTACCAGTACCTGGTTTAAGGACCATGGTATCCCTGTTCTTAATTGGCCAGCAAACTCGCCTGACCTTAACCCATGTATTGTGAAGAGGAAGATGCGATATGCCAGACCCAACAATGCAGAAGAGCTGAAGGCCACTATCAGAGCAACCTGGGCTCTTATAACACCTGAGCAGTGCCCGAGTAATTTTCGTCCTGACTCGAGTCGCCAAAGAGCAATTAGTCAAACAATCATCAATGGCTTGATAATTGGTTGTACCTTGCCGTTATATAATTATAATTGAGAATGAACACTTCCGACACTTTCTTCACACTCTGGATATGAAATATGTGCCCATTTCAAGAACGACAATTGCTGATAAATGTATTCCAGATTTAGTTGGAAAGGTTAAGATGCATATTTGCGAAACCTTGAAGAAACACCGCTCCATTTCAGTAACTTGATATATGGTCAGACCGAACTTTGCACTCATTCCTTGGAGTTACTGCACATTTGCAATACTAGTGAGGATGTTTACAAGCTGGACTCATTTCTTTTAGATTGTAGACATTTTCCAAGTAGACACACTGGTGAAAACATTTCAGAGGAGTACAGGATTGCAAGCAATATTGATTACGTCATGACAGATAACGCAGCAAACATAAAATTTGCCTTTAAAGTGAAGTTACCTCAGCAATCTGTTGACCCTGCAGATGACAATTGTCCAAAGGAAGAAATGGACAACTTGGATGATGGAGGAGCTGTGGGAGGATTTAGACAACAACCAAGAAACCTTGTTAGACATGACCAGGTCAAGACAGCGATTGTCATGCTTCGCCCACTCTCTTCAGCTGGTGATTGGTGATGGGCTGAAGGAAGCCAAATTCATATCCCTGGCCATAGCAAAAGCATCTAAGCTGATTTCTCTACTGCATAGCAGCACTACTTTCAAGAACCGCTTTGAAGCTACTTTTGGCAGTGGGAAGTCAATACCACTGGCAAATGTTACACGCTGGAATTTAACGTTAAAGTAGATGCAGGCCATCACTAGCCTTGACTACAAAAATCTGGCAGAGTTCTGTGGTAAAGAATTTGAAAATGTGGTGTTTACACTCCGTGAATGGAACCAACTTCAAGAGCTGAGTGCAATTCTTGGACCATTTTCAGAAGCAACTGACCTAACACAAGGCGAAAAGTCTGTGACGATAAGCATGGTGGTCCCTACTGTTTTAGACCTAAACACACATCTTCTGAAAATGGGTGAGACAAGATGCCAGTGCCAGCCTTTAATTAAGGCCCTTCACACCTCTCTACAAAGAAGATTTTCAGGAATATTTGTGAAGGCAAAAATGGCCAGAGAGTGTGAAGCACCCATGCCTTTTTACCAAGATGTGTACTTTCTTTCTGCTATGCTTGATCCGCAATTTGGTCTGAACTGGATTGACTTGGATGTTTCCAACAGTGATGCTTCACCACTAAAGATGTTCAGAGAAGATGTACAGAGGTATTGTAATTCCACGTTCACATTATAAATTATTAATATATAATAAATAATATATAATTATTTTGTCAATTAGGCTAATGTTTTCTACACATAATCATCCTACATAAGGTAAAGAACATTCTGTAAAAATATAGCCTTGGTATTTTAATACTGACTGTGTAAGACCATGTCAAAGGTTAAAATCATAGTGAAATGATTTAAGTTTTGATGCTCTTAAACTCATAATTAGATTGAGACTTTAGTCTGGATTTCATAGACAGGGTCCCAAATGTATTGCAATATCTTTAAATTTCCATTAAATTCAATATGATTGTTAAAAATGTATTTTTTCTTAATGGTGACCTCAGTAAAACCTCCTAATACTAATGCAATATTGTATTATGCTGTGTTTTAAGGATACTTTGATCTCAGCTGTAGAGAGTGTGGTAGATGGTGAAGCTACTCAGCAGATGAATGCAGATGATTCTTCTTCATCAAATAATTCTCCACCACCAACCAAATTGCCAAGGCTAGTAGCCCACAAACGCCAGCGTAACCTCACGGTGGATGCCAGTATCTCTGATCAGATAAGTAAATACTTAAGTGACATTTAGGATCCGTGTAGTGACACAGCACTTGTCTTCTGGTCTAAAAACAAGGAGAGATATCCTCAACTGCATGCGCTAGCAGTGAAACTTTTGTCAGTCCCCGCTCCCTCTGCACCAGTAGAGAGAATTTTTAGTCAGGGTGGATTAATCATGAGACCACATCGTCCTCGGTTGGGTAGCAGGATGGTCTCCTCACGTAAATTTTTGAAAAGTAATTATGCTCATCTGTAATCTTCACAACTTCTTAATAATTCAAGAAATCTTAAGGATATTAGCAGTCATTAGTTAAGCTTAAAGGTTAAAAGTTATGTTACAGTTGAACATACAAGTATAGTGGTACAGTAATTAAACGTTATGTGGACTTACAGTATAGAGTGGTACTGTAATGTAGATGTATATAGTAGTACAACGATGTTATGTGGACAAGAGCACTTGATACTGACAAGTCATAATTGTAATAAAATTATCTTTACACCACGTACTATGTGGCCTTTTTTACCCTTAACTGATAGTATTGTTTAAACCAATATCACTCTAAGAAAATAAAATACAGTTTACATGCCATGGTATATTTGATGAGTATGGTGCCAATTTTATTGTTTCCACCAAACATATTCTTGAAGATTTTTTAGGTCTTGTCTCATGACCCAATCTTATGTGAACTTGGACTTGTCTTGGACTCCAGCCTCTCTGGTCTCGGCTCGGACTCGACCCTCTCTGGTCTCAGTCTCGCCTTGGACTCGACCCTCTCTGGACTTGGTCTTGAGTCGGACTCAGATGAGCTGGTCTCGACTACAACACTGTGAAAGACAGACCCCTTTCTTCCTCAGGTTTTTCTCTTCAATGACTTTTTGTTTTCCATGTCTTCTTTCATCCTTTAGAAGTGTTATGTTTAAAAGTTTAGAGTTACATGGATTGTCAAAGAAACTGTCAAGTTGGTACACATCACATACACATTTTATTGGTTCTCATTTCCTTCACAAAGGCAAAGCCATCTACAACAAGAAAATATGAGTTCTTCTTTTTGGTGTGGAGCTTTATTTGCAGTATTTGCAGACCTTCTTTCTCCTGAAGTCCATTGAGGGCTTCAAAGTACTTCCACTTAATCTTCCTTCCATCTTCTGTCTCAAATTCAAATGAAGATGCAAAGGCATTACGAAGAAGCTTTAGCATATGGCATGCACCCGGGAACACATGTACTTTATGCGTAGGGTCCTTAGGATGCAAGAAGCAGGGCTTCATGTTGTTGATATTTAGGTCAGCGCCAAGTCCCCTTATCATGGTCAAGTTGCTTAAAACTAAAACTGCAATAAAACTAAGGCCGGTCTTCTCGGGGGATAGGGACAGATCTTCTTATTTTATAGAATAAGAAAAGCATCTGATCATAACAATATGGGTATGTTAGCACAAGCTCTGCAAATCATACTCCAGTAAAGTCATGTGAAGTTTATTTATATGGCATTTTATTCAATATATTGCTTAAAAGCAAGCATCTTTACAGTATCAAACATGAAAAACTGTCAGTGCCTCATTTTCTATTATAAAGCGGCTCTCCAGTGTGTTCATGTTTTCACCCGTGGAGATCTCACCTCAGTGGACTCAACAGATTAAATAAGTCAGAGAAGAGTTCTGCGAGGCTTTGTTACGTCATAAGTGTTTCGAAATTTCAATGGTTCACGTGACTTTGGCAGTTTGATTCACGCTCTGAACCACTGATTCGAAACAAAAGATTTGTGAAGCTTCGAAGCTTCATGAAGCAGTGTTTGGAGATCGCCGATCACTAGATGTTGTTGAATAAAGTCGTTATTTTGGGGGTTTTTGGCGCATAAAAAGTATTCTCGTCACTTTATAATATTAAGATTGAACCACTGTAGTCACATGAACTGTATTAAATGCGTCTTTAGCTTTCTGGGCAATGTAAGTGTTAATTGTCTTGCTGGCGATACAGGCCTCGTTGAGCCATCTGATTTCATCAAAAATATCTTAATTTGTGTTCCAAAGATGAACGAAGGTCTTACAGGTGTGGAACGACATGAGGTTGAGTAATTAATGACGGAATTTACATTTTTGGGTGAATGAACCCTTTAAAGCTCCAATCTCCTCACAAAGATCCAGAAAAAAAAGTCCATTGGCACCTCATTGACTACTTTACTCAGAGAAGCTGTCAACCTCAGCTGTCAATCATGACATCACACCCTAGTTTTTATAGCATGAAATAACTAACTAAAACCAAACTTAATTGAAGAATGAACACTTGAACTAACATCAGCATGATAAAAACTGCCTTAAATTACAGAAATCATTTTTGGGGAAAAATATTTGAAGTGTAATTTGATTGTTTAGTTTGTCTCACATCTCATTGCATTACATGGAGAGGGCGGGGTTTATGACTTATACTGCATCCACTCACCTGGGGGCGATCGAGACGCTTTGGCTTCACTTTTCAGGACTCGTGCGGCATGCTTGGACACGTCACAGAATCAGAAGCTCAATCTGGGAAGCCATAGGATTGACAAATCCACACAAGGAGATTTGGTTTCCTGTGATTTCTGTTTATTTGGCTGCAGCAACTGGCTCAAGCTCCAAGCCTCTCTTCATTTCTTTGGTTTGCAGTGTCTTCTTCCATGCTGGTGGCAAGCTGATCATATTCTGTTTTACTGGAGTATACTCTCTTGAAAGAGAATGAAGATAGACGAGGAGACTTTTCTTTCTCCAGTGCCTTTGAGACCGTCATGGCATTGTAGCATTCCATCTGGCCTTTTGTTAGGACTGTAAAGAAAGTGCTTGACTGTGGCGGAAAAAGGAATACTGGAAAATCATCAGCAGGGTTTGATAGGGAGGACATTGACTGTGTTTTCTAATAAATGGGATCTACTCACACACAAAAAAAGAAAAAAATGATTGCAGTATTTGTAAATTATTCACATTGTTCTTATGTTAAGAATGAAATTATTAAAACTATTGTTTTATTATGTTTACAAAGTGCACACATGACCAACACTGGGGAAAGTTGAAAGATTGAAGACTCTATTTGCTCAAAAAGAAAAGGAAAATGACTTTCTAAGAGAAAATACAAAACTTGTCAGGCTTCTTAGTTGGAATAAGTCTGACTAAGTGTCTGATAGTCTATGATCCTCATCAGTGTTGCCAAGTGGGCTACTTGTACACTGTTGCCGGGGGTTGTTTTTAATATCCGCGGGTTGAAGCGACCCCAAATAACATTTTATTTAGCCCCCGGGATGCGAATTTGACCAGGAAACCCTGCCAAAAACGCGGATTTTACCCCCTGGAACACGACTGGGCTAGTTTTGAAAAGCAATTGAGTGGTTTTTGTTGTGAAAACCTGGCAACCCTGATCCTCGTGGCTCCATTATGTTTGCATCTACACTCGACACAAGGTCAATTTCTGACCAAGAGATATTTAGACAATGCAAAATCAAAGATTCACTGAAAGGTCTGCTTCAGAGTTGCAGAGGACTTGAACATTTCTCAACTATAAATAAGAAAATTCATTGGCTGTAATGTTGATCTCATATTGGTTGGACACAGAATCTGCTGTATTTGAAACTGGATGTATTGCAGGTGCTTGAAACTGCTGCTCTACTGACAGAAGACAGAGATGCTGTCCATCTTTGACGGATCAGATCATATGAAGCTCTTCTGCAATTGGCAGGACATCTATCACTTTTTGTTCTCCTCTCTCCTCACCTTCACCCATCACATCCATTCATGTGTATCTACAAATCCAGATGTCCTGTAAAATAATTAAGATCAAATAACATGATTTTTATTTGAGGAAAACTGCAGAGCTGTAGTGCCTGGACCAATCAGACACAATTGTTAGTTATATTTAATGAATAATCCAACAGACCTTAACAGGCTACGGTTCGAGCAGGCTCTAAGAAATCTGATTCCCATTCATCATTATCAACTTCTATTCCCCTGCTGACACTAGCCAGGTAACTAGTAAACCTCAGAGACATTCCAGTTGGAGGAAGGTGGCAACATGCAGCAGCACATGCCTAGGAAAGACACACAAGACCATAAAAAAGGACTTCTTTCCAATAATTCATAGACAAATCTTTCTATGTAGGAACATGCATATCTCCAGGACATTGTGTGTATTATTACTGTTTTGCATATTGTCTTTTGCATTGTATACTGTAGCTTTTGCAGAACTATTAGATAATGTAACTTTATTGGTATCATGCTTCATATAAAAATAGTCCTCATTTAGTTTCCTACCCATTGGTGTGTATCACTTCCTCGTAATTTGCACGTATGCTTGTTATATTAATCAGAGTATAAAGCGGCACAAAACTGCCAGCCCTCTTTCATCATTCAAATGAGTGAGCTTCCAGACAAAGAGGCTTTTCCAGCTTGAAATTAGACCTTTTTCATTGGTCAAGCCAAACTCGAAAGATGTGACCTTTGTTCTGAAGACATCCAGTCTGACCGCAACGCCATGGGACCCAATTTGTCCTCGGAGCAGGTGCAGTGCCGGCAGGGCCCCAACACATCATTCTTGACGCGTTTCAAGTTTTTAGGGACATATTGCAAATAGCGTTGTCTGCATCTAGTTTTGTGACATGTAACCACACTTCAGAACGTTTAGCCATTGCCCTGTGTGTTGTATTTGAATAAATTGCAGGGGTGATATTGCATGGTCTCTCTCTTTCTTTCTCTAATGTACCTTACTCTCATGCCCAGATGCGTTCTCGGGTTTTGAAATTTGGCAGCAATTGATTTAATGTGAACTGGTACTCAGTAGTACCGACGTAATTTGGTCGAAAAGCCCAACGCTGAGTATATGCTGCTTGCAACAGCAATGCAATGTGTGCTTCAGGCAAACTGATGGCAAATTTGCACTCAGAAAGACCCACAAGCGGCACATGCCATCATTCAAATCAACGCACTCCCGGGAATCACCTGAAGCATGATATGTCAAAAGCCGATTGGTTCCTTAAATCTCAAAGGGCATGACTCTAAAGGGAATAGTTAGACCAAACTAACTATTCCTGCTACAATAGGCAGCAACTCACACAAATGACCCTTGACATCTAACCCTCAAAGGGTTTACCCTCCAGAGTGAGAGCTTCGAAGGGATGAAGGGTGTAGGGGTAAAAAAAAAAACGTATTTTTTTGGAACGCACTTCAGCATCATCTCAATGAGACAATCAAGGAGGCGCCTTCGTCTTTTATTCCCTGGTTTACTCTTTGTATTAATACGCATTCATTTAGCCTACTGTAGTAACATTATAAGCTACTGCCAGTCTTTTACGTTTAATATAATGTATATTGTGTCTATGTACTTGAAACATTTGAATGGACTGAGCTATAAAGTATTTTTGTTGAAGTACAATGTCATTTTGACCATAATAATGTACCAAATCTAACTCGTATAATATACCAGTAGTATAGAAAAATACTATACATAATTTATAGGTAAAATCGAACTCCGAGCTTTCTGTACCCATTCTGTGACGTCAAACAACTTCCCAGTGCATCAGTTGTACTCTTCGAAATCCTTCATTCCGAAGGGCCCTTTAAAGTGGCCAGTTTTGAGCACTTTCATTTGGAACGACGCTTAAATATGGCGGCCATGATTGTTTTCACTCCGAAGTGCCCTTCGGAGGGCGATATATCCCGTTTGGAATGCACCGTAAGACTTGATTTATTATCTTTCATTAAAAAGCTGTGAAATGCTTGATTTTATTTAGATTGAACTGTATTTTAGCAATGTTTAAAATGTATTTGAAATTTGTTGGTTCTTTTGTTTATCTTGTACTGTTTCATCAAAGAATTTTTACCAATGTATTTTTAGACTAAATGAACTTTATAGTTCATTAGAAATAAAAATATTGAAATACTGAAATGTAGCTATAAAATATTATGAACTCACACTTTAACAGATTTTTTTTTTTACTCAAGTCACTATATGGTCTACAGACCTTACAGACTCAGAGATTGAGATGTCTATATATAAGATTTTTTCTATTTTTATTTTTTTTGGGACGGAACACAAGGCAGTGTGTGAACAGGGCTTTTATTTTGGTCTGGTTGTATGACGTCACAAGGCTGCGCCGCTTTTCTGTGTTTGTTGAGATTCGACTGAACAAGGGTTTGTGTTTATAAGCTGTTTAAATCGATACAAGACGTTCAATCAATTGTATCGTATTAGCAAGCTATAAAAACGAATGACTTATTATTGAATGCAATATTGACATTCTGATTAACGTTATTTTTATGAGTAAAGCGCACCGGCACACGAGTAACAGAAAAGTTGCGTCTCATTTCGTGAATCAGTTTATTGTAAACACGAATTCTGTCACTGGCTAGTAGTGATAAACTTAAAATAATTGAGAAAAAAAAATTGAAACTCCCAAATCAAGATTAAGTGACTACACTTGCTGGTTAAAACGGTGTAAATGCAACGAGAACACAAACATTTTTAATAACAACTTTTTCTAACCAATAACAAATCTTATGATAAAAAGTGTAATCGATTAAAAATAATCTAAAAGTCATTAAATAGCAAATATAAATTGTAAATAAGTATGAAGTGTCTGTATGACTCCCTGGTTGTGCTGACTACTAGGGAGCTGATTGAGACGCACCCAGAAATTTAGCTTGGATTTATTTTTCTTCTATTAATTATTCTCATCTTAAACATGACAATTTGTCCAAACAGAAAAACTCCCGGTGAAGCAGCTGAGATTGACGTGACACTATTATAAAGATGGCATTTATTAAAGAGGAGAGTGAAGACATGAAGATTGAAGAAGCATTCAGTATGAACCAAGAAGATACGGAGACACAAACAGGTTCGTTTTATTCTCTAAGCTGAACTTTAATCATTTAGTCCTTATTAAAATATCAAGCCCTAAAGAAATCAATAAATCTGGCACACTTTGAGAGTTCAAAATTAAAAGCTCCAACCCATATTCAGTGTGTAAATTGAACAAAGAAAAAAATGTAGCATTGACTTGTACCTGAACTTTAAAGGGGACTCAACCCTCTTTTAGTTGTGATAGTGTCAGTCTACATTACATTACTACATAATATTAATAATAATAAATAGTTATAATACTATTCCCATGACAGTAATAGCCCTATAGTGTAAAACAAGACCTTTCATGTATTAATTGTCCCACATTTGTCATTGAGAAGCATATGTCATAGTTTAGATATATTTTAAAATGGAAGAATGCTAGAAATATGATGGTTTCTAACTGATGGTGAAGACTTGACAGAGCAGCCATCAAGTGTTGGACAGTAATTCTAGGTTATTATGTGCAGAAGTTTTTGGTCCAACAATCGAAACCTCAGTTTTTTTATTTCAGAATTAAGTAGTCGAAAATGACTAATCCAAATTTTTATATCAGCTATGCATTCCATTAATTTTGTGAATTGGTACGTTTCGTCAGGGTGTGAAGAAATACACAGCTGAGTATCATCAGCGTAACAGTGAAAACTAACGCCATGCTTCCTAAGGGTAGCATGTACAGAGTGAAAAGCAACGGTCCTAGTACTGAGCCTTGCGGTACTCCATATTGAACTTGTGATCGGTATTACACCTCTTCATTTACTGCTACAAATTGATCAGATAACTATGATTTAAACCATGCCAATGCAATTCCACTAATGCCAAAGTAATTTTCAAGTCTGTTCAAAAGAATGTTGTGATCAATAGTATCAAATGCAGCACTAAGAGAGATACAACCACGACTGGATGATAAAAGTAAATCTAATGAGAGCAGTCTCAGTACTATGATACAGTCTAAATCCTCACAGATACCAGATACCTTGCGGTTGTG
Source organism: Elopichthys bambusa (assembly GCA_037101425.1). Lineage (NCBI taxonomy): Eukaryota > Metazoa > Chordata > Actinopteri > Cypriniformes > Xenocyprididae > Elopichthys > Elopichthys bambusa. The sequence goes on from CM074454.1 coordinate 22,623,651, forward strand.
AGGATATAGCCTTTTCTAGTACTTTTGACAGAGAGATTCGTCTGTAATTAATTCTCTATGATCAAGAGTGTTTTTTTTTTGTGTGTTTTTTTTAATAAGCCATCTTGAAGGTTTTTGGTATGTACAATGACAATGATTAATTAATAATATTAAGAAGAGGATCTATGACCTCTGGAAGCATCTTTTTTAGTAGATTAGGTAAGGTATAGGGTCCAACATACATGTTGTTGATTCTGCTTATGGCCTAAATTAATGGGTTCACATATCTCTCATTTGGCATGAATCCAAATGTTTCCAAGGTCGCAATGTAGGCTAATATTTGCTTGCTAACCAATTATTTCATTTGTAAACAAAGCTTTGTGCTTCATTCCTGTCATATAAAAAGTTCATATAGTTTCATTGCAATTTGTTTTAAAATGCAATACAACAGCCAGTAGCGTGTTTACCTACCACGCAAAACACGCAATTGTGTAGGGCCCCCCGTGATTTCTCCCGAGAATTTTTAATAGCTTTAGAGACACTGATCTCAATGCTCTTGATTGAAAGATAGGATGGTGAGAGACCATTCAAGGATTTGTATACTAATAAAAGAAGTTTAAAATAGATTTTGTAATTTACCAGAAGCCAGTGTATTGAGACCAAAGTGGAGGCAGTGTTCACGTTTTTTAATACCCATCAAGAGTCTAGCTGCAGCATTTTGAACTTTTTGCAATTGAATAATGGATGATTGACTAATTCCCTTGTAGTCTTAAAGACATTTTACAATGGAATTAATCTGTTTATCCCTCTTGAGGGAGCTATCAATGTGCACACCTAAATTGTTAACATGTTTTGACGGTGACAAGGGTCCAAAATCTAAATTTGATATACCAATGGCTTTACTAGGGCCCAAAACAATAATCTCTGTCTTACTTTAATTTAGGTGTATGAAATTTGAAGTCATTCAGGTTTTTAGATCTGAGACAAGCCAGGAGAGGTTCTAAGCCATTTTATATGTGTCTGCGGCAAATAAACTTGTATATTCATCCTCATAATAGCTTGAGTTTATATAGATGGATTAAGTCAAATAGGTTATGTGCAGAAGTTTTTGCTCCAACAATTGAAACCTGTTTTTTTTTATTTCAGAATTAAGTAGACGAAAATGACTAATTTTTATATCAGCTATGCGTTCCGTTCATTTTGTGAATTGCTATGTTTCGTCAGGGTGTGAAGAAATACAGAGCTGAGTATCATTAGCGTAACAGTGAACACTAACGCCATGCTTCCTAGTGATATCTCCCAAGGGTAGCATGTACAGAGTGAACAGCAATGGTCCTAGTACTGAGCCTTGCGGTACTCCATATTGAACTCTTCATTTACTGCTACAAATTGATCAGATAAGTATGATTTGAACCATGACAATGCAATTCCCCACCCTATAGTATAGCAAATACTGTATAGTATGTATACAAATAAAATTTATAAAATGTTATTCTCAAAACATTGTATTTTCATTGTATTTGACTTTGGAATGGACAGTAACCGACAAAACAAATACATTTGAAGATGCTGTAAACAAATAGGCTTTCTCCTAATTGGGTTTGGCAACAAAACCTCATCAACATCACAAGCAATGTTCTCTCTGGCTAAACAGTGGGGGTAGTAGCATCTGTTGGGTTGAGAAATGGAGAATATGGTGGCAGATTGAGCATCAAAATATGCAGATGGATAGAAAGCCTTGTTTACATAATTAACAGTAGTTCAGCAAGCAATAAATGTTACATCGCAAATACGGAAACATTTGGATTCTTCACGAATGAGAGCGGTAGGCTATGTCAGCCCTGCTTTATAATGAATGCCACTATAGCTATATTATATTAACTATATTAAAACACAAATTAGGCTACTTATTTTTCATTCTTGTTCTGTTATGAATAAAATAAGGATTTTCTGTGGAGTGAGGTACTATACCTCATGTGTATATATATATTACTAATGTTTGTAAGTATTTTGTTTTATTTACTGGTATTAGTATTTAAATTAATTTTATTGTTTGAAATTATGAGGTTGAGGGGTGTTTTTAGAGTAAGATACATTTATTTTTCATGCGATTACTTCCTCTTCATGGCCGGGTTATGTTTCTGTGTCGTAAACTATAGGGCGAGGCTTCTAAAATTTGGGGTGTGATATTTAAATGACAACAGTTTTCAGCAGCCACATTTATCAACACTCGTTCATTCGTGCGACGGAATTGACCGCATACGAAAGTTTAGCGAAACACACCTAAGCGGTTTTTCTACGTCATTACGTTTTTACGTTCGAATGTACGCTGGTTTCTATGTTTGCTTGATAACTGAGGGACACTGTGATGTTGCCAGCATGCTGTCCAGGGACATTGACAATGGCTTTGTGTCTAATAAGGTTTCTTCCCCATGTCTTGTTTTGGATAGACAGGTTAAAGCCAACCTCATCGATATAGATGAACTCAAAAAGTGAATCTATAAAAACATTGTTGTATGACAATGTGAACACAGAGCACAGAGCTTGTATGTATGTATTCATTGTTGTTTCACTCTTTCAGAATTTCGTTCAAATGGTACACTGTAAAGCTGCTTCATATGAATCTGATGGCATTTCAGATGGCTAGGTGTGGATGAGGTTAGGTTAGGCTGAACCCTCTGCCCAGCCTCCCTGAAACTCAATCCATGGTTGACTACATGGTCAAAGGCCTAGATCTTATTTGAAATTGTTATCCACCGTCCTCTTCCTTGTCATACTCCTTCTCTTAGTTCCTCCTATACTCTCACTCATCTTCCTCCAACTCTCTCTAACAAAATTGTCCTCCATTGTTTTACAAACCAAGAAAACCATCCTCAAGCCTATATATAGTGCTCAAGCTCTGATTCTAAGTGAGCAAATTAGACATAAGTGTTTTCACTTGGTGTAGGTCAGTGGTTCCCAACCTTTTTTCTTGGGGCACCCCCCCTACGTACATATAAGACAATCTGTTGCGGGACTTTGTTTTTATAGCCACAAGTGCACTGAAGGCTGTCTCAGAGAGGTAGGTGGTACTGAAAAGAATGATTTTTGTAATTGCATAGTTTAGGTGCGACAACAGGTCCCCTGACTAGCCAAAGCCTTTTGAATCCATTCTCCTGGAAGTTCAGCGAGCTCATCTTCACAGCCAAGGTATTCCACATCTTCAAGTCTGGATGTGAAGGGATCTATAACCCACAACTCCTTGGATAATGCATCAACATCCGCGAAGCGGGACTTTAATTCCTCCTGTAGCGAAGTCATATGATGGCAAAACTCAGTGCGCAAACGGTACCGCCAGAGTGTTGAAGCAGCAGTGGGTTGTAAATGCCCCTGTGACATTTTTCCGGCCCTGTACTCCAGCTTGCGCATAAAAGCATTGATTGCTTCTTTGCACTCTAAGATGGTTGACTCCGAGCCCTGCAGTCTCTTGTTGGTCTCATTATAAAGAGTGAATATGTCAGCAAGGTATGCGGTTTTAATCCAGAACACATCAGTCAGCTGCTCCGACAGTGTGTGGTTTTGACTTCGCAGAAATTCCAGGATTTTATCTTGCAATTCTAGAAAGCGCACGAGCACTTTGCCACGCGAAAGCCAGCGCACCTCCGTGTGTAGCAGTAGAGTTTGGTGTGCTTCATCCTCACACAGTTGTGCAAATAATCTCTGGTTGGTAGGGCGAGCTTTAATGAAGTTTACGACTTTTACAACTGTTGCCAGTGTGTCACTAAGTTGTCTGGATAGATTTTTAATGGCGAGTGCCTGGCGATGTATCATACAGTGGAAGATTACACAGTCTGGACCCTTTTCCATCAAAAATCCCTTATTTCTACCCATCATCGCGGCAGCCCCATCCGTGCAGCAAACGACAAGATTTGCATAGGGCAGATTGTGGGATGCGAGGTAAGAATCGACAGCCATAAAAATATGTTGACCTGTAGTTGTTGTGGGTAAATTGGTAGACATAAGTTGTCCCATTTCAACTCATCTCCGTCAACATACTGTACATATACGATAAGCACAGACTCTCCCGCCACTGTGGTCGTTTCATCCAGCTGTATAGCAAATTGGACATCTCTAAGCTTTTCGTGCAACTGTTTTTTTGCAGTTTTCTTCCATTTTATCAGTTCTGTCTTTCAGTGTTGTTAGAAAGTGGGACAGATTTAACTTTTTCAGCTGCTTGCGGGCCACATAGTCCCTCCACTGTTTCAACGCATGCGGGTTTGATTAGCTCCTCTCCAATATTATGTGGCTTTTTTGCCTTGGCAATCAACAGCGAACACTCAAAGGAAGCTTTAGTGGCCTTCTGTAAATCACTACCTGCTCTTTCGAATATTTTTCTGATATCTGTCTATCTTTTTGACAGAGCCATCTCTTTTTTTTTTCTCTCTCTCTCTCTCTCTCTAAGAATTCCTGATCTTTACCAATAGTCTCTGGATGCTTTGTTTCCTGGTGTCTTTTCATTTTGCTTGGTTTCATGCTGTCGTTTGCCAGTTTTTCACCACAGAAGACACATTCTGGCCGAGACTTGTCTTGACCTTCAATAAAATTTAGGTAGGTTTTGTCATAGTGTCTAAACTCTTTCTTCGCCTCTGATGAAGAATCACTGCATTTGCACTTCTCTGCCATTTTTTCTTTTTGATTTTGATGTTACGAGTGAGCAAAATTGAAATGATTTTATATAAGAGACTTTTTTTACTGTATTATATTGGCATTGTAAGCATATTTAAAATAAAAAAAATATATTTTTTATATAAATTAGTGGAGCATTTTTATTTTTTTTTTACCTCAACACATATCCGCTCCTGTGCTCAGGCTACCAGCTAACCTCAACATTTTAAAACATTTAAAACAATTTTCAGCTCAAACTCACTTTCAGACACCAATGAGTGTTTCAGATAACATTCGATTGTGATCCATTGGGGATTCTGACCACTGTACGAGGCATAAATATATTTATATGCAATGCTAAAGGATACTTGTGTTAACAGTTGTAGAAATATATACACAAATGATCATGGAAAGTACCAGAGATCACTTGAAGAACTTGGACAAATCATATATGATTATAATTGTGTATTTATTTGGTTTCATGTTTCTTCTGTCTCTTCCCTGCGCCTTTGTTGATACCAGACTTATCATAAATATGCTTCGGTTAACTGGTGTAACTCCTGTTTTCTGTCTGTGAGTTCCCTCTGTTGCTCTGGCAGAAAGGATAACCGTATAGTAAGACAGGAGAGATCACTCAAACCTCCTTAGATTGTATAATTTAGTGGAAAATTATTAGAAATGCTCATTTTCTCTAAAGAAATGTGTAAACTTTTTTCCCCCTCCAGTTTCACAGACAAGGCTTAAGCCTAGTCCCAGACTAAAATGCACGTTTGAGCTGTTTTAACCCTCAAAAACCGAGACGGCCGCTAATCCTATCTGTATGCTTTAAAATGTACCGTAAAGAGGAGATTCTCGGTTTTCCAGTGATATCGCATTTATCTCATTCTGACATTCAGAGGCTCCGTGGTGAGACTGGTTACATCATCAAAATCTGCAGCATTGATTCGTTAAGGCAATGCATGCGGTTTGTTCCTCTAAGCCAAACAGGAACGATTGTTGATGCCTAGTTCTGCCTCCTATGCCCAGATTGGTTCAAACCATCATCAGCTCAACCAATAAACATAGGTTTTGGTCATTTGAACCACGATACTATCATGTTTCTTTGGAAGTGCGACGCGTTCAGTGAGGAGTACAGCCACAGGACTGCTCTGTTTGGTTGTTATATTATCTAAATACTTATTTTATAGTTTGTGAAGATCATTAACATTAGTAGTTCAGTTGAACTACTTATTTTTCTCTCTCATATTGTGTATTTTGTGAAAAAACCTTTGCACTGTTTTTATTTTCGTTGCACAAGACAATTTTCATAATTGTTTTTATTACTTGCAACGCTTTCTTTTTATTCATGTTCAGATTGAAAATATATTTCTCTAATACGTCACTTTTTCTTTAGTGTTCTGTTTTATAACATTTTTTTTGTATTTATTTTACTTCCTGGTCTTTTTGGGCACACATTATCAATAAATAAAGTACACCTGTTAACCCTAAAGAGTAATATTGTAGTTTTATCTAGAGTAATATTGTAACAAATGGCTATAACTTGCTTAGAGATTGTTAAATTTATACAAAATTTCATCCGAATGTTTAAAAAATCCAAATATAACTTTTTAAAAGAAAAAAATCAAACTTCATGAGGTTTTGTGTGAGTTTATAGTGGAAAAACACTAGATTTTTTTTTTTTTTTTTTTTGAAGTTCTGGAAATTTTATCCATTTTATGCATTTTTTTTTTTTACCTTTTTAGGTAGTCAGTAAATGAGTGTTTTCCTAATGATACAAGAGCTGTTATTTTTGAATGTCTAATGTAGAGATCTGTGTTTAGCGTTCTGTAAAGTTTGTTTTCTCAGACAAAATAAATGTAAAATTGGCACTTTAAATGAGCTAAACTGAACCTTCAAGTTGTTAAAATGATAATTGGCACTTGATGCTGACTGCTAGAATGGGTTAGAAAACCAGGGAAAAGTGCAGGCGAGTCAGGAGCCCCAAAAATGCTCTAGGTCTTTAAGGGTTAACTGAAAGAAACTTGCACTGACATATCTGAAAATATGTCAGTGCCATTGTTTTGTCTCAAGATACATACCAGTAATGTTTTTTCCTAGGGTACGTTTATAAAAGCTACTTATATGTCCTAATTGAACAATTAGGACATATAAGTAGCTTTGTCTAAGTTGTCTAAGTCCTGTCAGTGAAACTGGGCCATAATCAATAATTTTCTAAATATTTAAGCCTTTGGACTTAAAAGCCTTGTTTTGTGCATTCTTGTGATCACAAATAAATGAAAACAGGCGCTAATAAACAGGAAACATTCAAAACATACTGAATTATTATAAGTAGATGGCTAATATTTTAAGCACAAGAGTTGAGTTTTAGCATAAGATTTATCATATCATTGCCGCCACCTACATGCTGCATTTCAAGGGCTGTAAGATATACTACTATATTTGAATTCCTTAGTTTATATTCTGCCCTTAATATGTATTATATTACATTGTTTATATTCTACACAGCATGAAGATAATGTGGGAAAATGAAAGGTAAATTAAGAAAAACTTGTATTGTATGAAGTCCTTGAAAATAATAATTATGTTAAAGCTGCTGTCCGTAACTTTTTTTTGTTAAAAATGATCCAAAATCAATTTTTGAGCATGTACATAACTAGCCAGTGTTCAAAACTATCTCCTTACCTTAGCCAGATTCACAACGGTAAGCTTGTAATAATGTTTTATAATTCGGGTCGTACTGGTGGGTCTTCACAGGAAAATTTAAGTATGTCGCCGTTTGTCTTTGCGTCACGTCTGTATACATAAAGAACGAGTCCCAGCTAGTAGGCTATATGGCATGTGAGGCGGATCATTAATAGCCTTTTCTCACAGCAGCTGCAATAATTAAACTAATCCGTTTGATGGCGGATTGTATGGTATGACAAATTAACGTTAGAGATTAGACTGTACAGAAATTGAAATCTACAGGTAACGCTAATACACACTAAATACACATAGTTGCTGATGTTGTTAACATTAACAATTTGAGAACAAAGTATAACAATAATAATAATGAGCTAAGCGATCGTTATATTTAATCACCATTGGCAGCGCGATTTACTACTTTTTTTTCCTCAGTCAGAACAAAAGTGGCAGACTTGTTCCGACATTTTCCGGTGAAAATTCCTATGACCATACTGACCATACTTCCAAGACTACAATCTGTGATTCCGAAATACAGTATCTACAACGACAGCAAACATTAGATTCATCCGCACTGAGGAGCCGTGCCGAGGCACAACCCACGTAAAGATGATAATTCCGCAAACAACTGCAGTTGCAGGTTTCAAACAGAGATGGCGACAAAGAGACAAAACTTACGGACTGCAGTTTTAACTGGTGCAGAAAAGAAAGTCCATTTTCATAAAATGATGCCTTTAAACCTGAAAACCAATCAGTTCTTCCATGGCCAAGCTGTGTTTGATAACATGCAGCATAAAGAGATGATTCCTGTAATCTCAGAACCAATATTGTCAACTCTTTGCTTTCTTAACTTTCAAACTTTTAAGTTGCCATTTTCAGTACGTTTTCGTGTCTTATGCTGGTTTTGATGTCTGCTGCTTTGTGTAATTAAACTGGTGTTAACTTTTTATTATTATTTTTTACCTTAGACCTAATGCCACTGAAAGAGGAGAGTGAAGAACTGAATGAAATGGAAGACAAAAGTTGGTACAAGAAAAATCAGTATGAGAAATATAATTTTTGCACAACTAGAAAAAAATCCACAAAGACTAAAAAGACTTCCTCAGGAGAAAAAAGAGCTCAGAAGACCACATCTAACAGCCATTTCAGCTGCGAACAGTGTGGAAAGAGTTTCAGTATAAGACAAAATCTTGAAGTCCACATGAGAGTTCACACTGGAGAGAAGCCTTTCACCTGCCAACAGTGTGGAAAAAGTTTCAGCCAAAAAACAAACCTGAATACCCACGTAAGGCTACACACTGGAGAGATCCCTTACTCCTGCCAACAGTGTGGAAAAGGTTTCACTAAAAAACAAAACCTTGTAGTCCACATGCATATTCACAATGTAGAGAACCCTTACACCTGCCAACAGTGTGGAAGCAGTTTCAATCAAAAAGGAAACCTCAAAGTCCACATGAGAATTCACACTGGAGAAAAGCCTTACACCTGCCCTCAGTGTGGACAGAGTTTCACACATAAAAACACCCTTACATCCCACATGAGAAGTCACACAGGAGAAAAGCCGTTCAAATGTGATCGATGTGAAAAGAGCTTCACAACAGAACTAAACCTTAGGTATCACGTGAATCGTCACACTGGAGCAAAGCCGTTCGTATGTGCTGACTGTGGAAAGAGTTTCACTCGCAAGGTAAGCCTTAATTTCCACATGATGATTCACTCAGGAGAGAACAGTTTTAAATGCGATCAATGTGGAAAGAGTTTCAATCATAAAACCAGCCTCCGCCTTCACACAAAAAGTCTTCACATCGAAGGGACGCCTCACACCTGCGAACTGTGCGGGAAGAACTTCTCACAAAAAGGAAATCTTAAAGCTCACATGAGACTTCACACGGGAGAGAAGCCTTTCACATGTCTTCAGTGTGACGTGAGTTTTACATATCGGAGAGACCTGAAACGACATTTGCAAACGCATTCATGAAAAATTTTAGTGTGTGACAAGAGGTTGAAAAATTAAACAATCACCTGCGCATCTACTCTGGAGTGCAGTAAACAGCAGAGAAGACTTCACCACAGGTCCCCACTTCACAACAGTTTGGACTTTGTCCCCCGGTTTCACAAACAAGGCTCAAGCCTAGTCTCAAGAATAAAATGCGTGTGACTGAAAGTAACTTGTACTGACATGTCTTAAATATGTCTGTGTCACTGTTTTGTCTCAAGATGCACACCAGTCATTTTTTAATTGAACTAGTGAAAGTGACACGTGAAGGCCAAGTATGGTAACCCATACTTGGAATTTGTCCTCTGCATTTAACCCATCCAAGTTAGTGCACACACATTAGGAGCAGAGTAGTGAACACACACACACACTGCAAACCGTGATACACACCCGAAACAGTGGGCAGCCTTTATGCTGTGGCGCCCGAGGCGCAATTGCAACCAGCAACCTTTGGGTTACCAGTCAGAATCACTAACCATTAGGCCATGACTGCCCCTAAAGGCCTAATCCTGGCTTAGGCTAAGCCCTGTCTGTGAAACCGGGCCTATGGGTTCAGTCAAGTCAAGTCACCTTTATTTATATAGCGCTTTTTACAATGTAGATTGTGTCAAAGCAGCTTTACAGTGATAACTGGTACATTATTTTGGCTGCACAGCAGCTCTTAAGGAATAGTGTCAATGCAGGTAGATCAAAGCACTGTTGAATATCAAATGTCAAGTGTCCCCAACTAAGCAAGCCAAAGGCGACAGCGGCAAGGAACCCAAACTCCAACAGGTGACATCAGGTGGCGAAATGGAGAAAAAACCTTGGGAGAAACCAGGCTTAGTCGGGGGGCCAGTTCTCCTCTTGCGAACAGTGCTTTGTTACGACTCAGGTTGCTATCATAAGTCAGATAGGATCGCAACATTCAAAGTATTTAATTCAGTTCCATCCAGTTGAGGATTGTATTCATCACACCGGTATGGACGGTTGTTGAGGAGATGCGCCACTGGTTGTCATGTTGATGAGGCCTTCATAGTGGATGATCTAGTTGACTCAATCTCTGCTGATACTTCAGGGCTGTGTTGTGGTCGTGTCAAGGCGCAGGTCCTCGTTCTCACCTGGATACGGCCCGGATCCGGCTGACTACGGTAAACCGTTCAGGACACTGCCCTAAGGATATTTAAAGAGGTTTGGAAATAAAATAATGCATATCTAAAGTTCTAAAACTTTAAAACTGTTTGTTTTAACTCTGTACTTGCGACATTGCAAGTGAGTGAATAGGGATAAGAGTATCCCCAGGTGGACACTGTTGTTTTGAATTTCTGATCTGACGAGGAATGGGACAACAGCACAACATGCATATTCACCATTGCCTGACTTACAGTTCTCTGGAATACACAAGGACCCACAAACCACCAGCATTCGGTGAACTTGACTGATGGAAAGCAATCGCTTCTCCCACTGCAAACAACAAGAATCCCCAGTGGAAGACATCCCAAAAGACCTTGAAAAGGTTGTTGTTTACACAGAGGCTAGGGTCAGCTTATGACAGATACAAACATTCATAATAAATGCCTATTTAATATTCATATCATCGTCTTGAGAGACCACACATGACTTCCCTCCATAATTTCCTGTTCATTGCTTCACCCAAATATAACTGATGTTCATCTGCTAGCCGTTCATTACATTTAAGTTTGTGTTTGTCGGTAGTTTCTCTGTTGATTATGGATTCTTTTATTTATTAGTAGTTTAGTCATCCTTCTAGTAGTGTTAAGTGTGATATTTACTCTTGTATATATTTTCACTTAATAAATTAATTTTATTTCTACTGTTTCATCGTGTTGATAATTAAAGGCTCTACGAGTTATCCATAATCTCTATGGCTGTGACCATACACTTAGCTCACAAGATCAGATGGTGCATGATATTGGGTTCACTAGAACAAGACAAGACTGTAATCTTCAATAATGAAATATATGACTGGAAATGTAGTCTTTTTTTCAACTGAAAGGCAAAATGCGAATGTGGGTGCATTTTGAAATGTTATTTTTTTTGGTATTTTTTTAATACAAATAGATCTAAGTGAACAGTAGCCTTTAAAATACATAATAACAATGCGGCAGCAATAACAGCATGATCAAATCCTTGTTTAATATTGGCCAAACAACATTTAATTCAATTGTCCACTCAATTTTTAATATTTTGACCACTTCTTTATGATAAAAATGCGACAACCACTGTAATTTCTTGAACAAGAACATGTGGACATCTAAATAGGCAAACTCAGAGTGTGGGTTTGAACTTTAATTTTGAAATGTACAATGAACAGCAATTTACATATTTAGAAACGTATTGATGTATTCTCCTATGTTGGTGTAGGTTTATAGATGATTTATGTTACAAATCTGGTGTTCCCAGATGAACGTTATAAGCAAACCAAACTCAAAGCGTATGCAGAGATGGCCTTTGTTAACCGCGCTGCTGCTCCACTCTTGATAAGTGTAACACTTTTCTTAAGCGTGTCAGACTTTACACTTTCAAATTATTATGCAAGTGACATCAGTAGGATTTCGGTACAATAAACATTCATATTTTAGTTATTCAAAGAAAGTTTGTTTTATTTCTCATATCTCAGATAGGTTAGTTAAATAGTTTGTCAGGTCTTCTTGGGTAAATGGAAAACCTACTTAAAGAGGTTGTTCTTTGTAGTTCTCATGCAAATATGGAGGAAGAATGATCTTTCTGAAGATGAAAAGCATGAAATGGTGCTATGTCTTGCGAAAGGCATGAAAACAACTAATATGTTGTGAAAACTGAATAGAGATTATCAAAAGATTTGAGTGATTTCAAGTACAGAAGAACCCAGTCAGATAAAGGCTTATTAAAGAAAGTTTCTGTCAAACAAATTAAAATAGTAGCTATTTTGTTTGACAGAAACTGATGATGATGAGTGTTCATTACAGTTCAAGCAAAGTCTGCTTCAGAATAAATGTCTCTGTGTCCAAATGTTTTATTTACCAGTTTTACAGAGTAAATGCTAAATCATTTGTTACAGCTGGTTTTTGCAATTGGTGTGGATGACATGTAGCAGAATATAAAGTATTTTATACAAAATAATATGCATTGTTGCTTCCCTAAAACGTTTTGCCTGCAAGAGAAACCCGGCGCATCAGAAAGGGAGAGAAAGAAACTTGCTGAAAGAGACTAGCGCGCAAAAGAGAAAAAACTTTTGTTCTTTATTTGTTGTTGTTTTGTACTATTTTCGCTGTTTTAATTGTACGCAGTAATGCTGCAGTTCCTTAGACAATAAAAATGTAAAAATGTTACAAGAATAAGAATACAAGTCTTAATATATGTACATACATGTAGGATACATGTATTCCTCATTATCAAATCGCACAGGGAATATAAACGCTAAACTCTATATGCAAACCTGTAATAAATAAGTAGCCTAAAACGAGACTTTTTGTAAATATTGAAAATGTGTAATTTATGGGGGGGGAAATTATAAACTTAAGTTTTGTTATTGGTTCTTTACCTATAATAAAAACCGAAAATAACAAAAATAAAACAAATTTAATGTTTAGACAGACAATCACATACAAGAGTTACATACAAACCGTTTAATATCAGTTCACTATTTAAAAAAACAAAACAAAAAAAAACATGACAAGGTCTTGTAAAAAACTTTTATCTTAGTTCGACAAGAATGAAAGACAAATAAAACAGTATTGGTTAAATTTAAAGAAAGCAAGCATTAAATATGTAGAAATAATTGCAAAAGTAGAATAGTGGAATCTTTAGAATAGAAAAATGTAATAAAGCTAACATTTTAAAATATTTAATATATTTGGAAAATAATTTAAATTGTTTTAAATTATTAAAACTCAACAAGCTGACTCATTTTTTGAGAGAATGAAAATGTTCACTTTCTAACTTTTCAAAGTCTATGGTTATAGCGGCACTTAGCGGTAAAAGGCAGCAAATATACATATACACATTTGTGCTGTTGCGGTAAAAGTATTATTGTGGTTGAGAACCATCTGGGGTTATTCCAGAAAGCAGGTTATGTGACACACTCGGGTATGTTTAAGAGTAAGTAAGCGGATAACCTCAACTTTCGGTTCCAAAAACGGAGGTAACTTTCAGGATATGTAAGTAGCCATAGCAACTTACTCTCTGAACATAACCTTGTTTATATATACACCAATCAGGCATAACATTATGACCACTGACAGGTGAAGTGAATAACACTGATTATCTCTTCATCACGGCACCTGTTAGTGGGTGGGATATATTAGGCAGCAAGTGAACATTTTGTCCTCAAAGTTGATGTGTTAGAAGCAGGAAAAATGGGCAAGCGTAAGGATTTGAGCGTGTTTGACAAGGGCCAAATTGTGATGGCTAGACGACGGGGTCAGAGCATCTCCAAAACTGCAGCTCTTGTGGGGTGTTCCCGGTCTGCAGTGGTCAGTATCTATCAAAAGTGGTCCAAGGAAGAAACAGTGGTCAACAGGGTTCGCCCATGACCAAGGCTCATTAATGCACGTGGGGAGCGAAGGCTGGCCTGTGTGGTCCGATTCAACAGACAAGCTTCTGTAGTTTAAATTGCTCAAGAAGTTAATGCTGGTTCTGATAGTAAGGTGTCAGAATACACAGTGCATCGCAGTTTGTTGCGTATGGGACTGCATAGCCGCAGACCAATCAGGGTGCCCATGCCGACCCCTGTCCACCACCAACAGTGAACATCAGAACTGGACCACGGAGCAATGGAAGAAGGTCTGATGAATCACGTTTTCTTTTACATCACGTGGATGGCCGGGTGTGTGTGTGTCGCTTACCTGGGGAACACATGGCACCAGGATGCACTATGAGAAGAAGGCAAGCCGGCCGAGACAGTGTGACGCTTTGGGCAATGTTCTGCTGGGAAGCCTTGGGTCCTGCCATGACACGGACCACCTACCTAAGCATTGTTGCAGACCATGTACACCCTTTCATGGAAACAGTATTCCCTGGTGGTTGTGGCCTCTTTCAGCAGGATAATGCGCCCTGCCATAAAGCAAAATGGTTTGAGGAGCACAACAACGAGTTTGAGGTGTTGACTTGGCCTCCAAATTCCCCATATCTCAGTTCAGTCAAGCATCTGTGGGATGTGCTGACCAAACAAGTCCGATCCATGGAGGCTCCACCTCGCAATTTACAGGACTTAAAGGATCTGCTGCTAACATCTGGGTGTCAGATACCACAGCACACCTTCAAGGGTCTAGTGGAGTCCATGCCTCGACGGGTCAGGGCTGTTTTGGCAGAAAAATTGGGACCAACACAATATTAGGAAGGTGGTCATAATGTTATGCCTGATCAGTGTATATACAGTTGTGGTCAGAAATATTGGCACCGTTGATAAATATGATCAAAGATGACTGTAAAAATTAATATGCATTGTTTATCCTTTTGATCTTTAAAAAAAGCTCTTTTCGGCAGCAAACCCACCAGATGGGTTTGGTGCACACATGGATCAAAAGTAATTTTATGAATTAGTTTCATCTGACAATAGAAGCCGGTCCCGTTTTAAGTTCCAGTCGTGTCTGACAACTGAATATGCTGGAGATTGTTTCTGGATGAGAGCAGAGGATTTTTCTTTAAACCCTCCCGAACAACTTATGGTGATGTAGGTGCTGTTTGATCTTTCTTTTTTTAAGCTTTCTGAGACTCAAGACTCAACTAATCTCTGCAGTTCTCCAGCTGTGATCCTTGGAGAGTCTTTGTCCACTCAAACTTTCCTCCTCACCTCGCATTAGGACGATTTAGACACGCGTCCTCTTCCAGGCAGATTTGTAACATCTTTAGTTCATTGGAACTTCTGAATTATTGCCCTGATAATGAAAATGGGGATTTCCAATGATTTTTTTCATACAGCCACTTTCTATTTTGTGAAGCTCAACAATCTTTTGCTGCACATCAGAACTATATTCTTTGGATTTACTAATTTTAATGATTAAGGGAATTTGGCCTTTGTGTTTCCTCATGTTTATACTCCTGTGGAACAGGAAGTCATGGCTAGACAATTTCATGATCACCCTGGTGTGCTAAAAAAATGTAAATATGAATGTGAATATACTTCAGATATATTTTACTCATAAAAAATTCTAGGGGTGCCAATAATTGTTTCACTTTCAATTCTTTTCCTTCAATGAAAGGTTCGATTTTTGCTAATTTTATGAATTAAAGATCAAAAGGATAAACAATGCAGATTTATTTTTATAGCCATACTTTGATCAAATCCTCTGCTCTCATCCAGAAACAATCTCCAGCATATTCAGTTGTCAGACACGACTGGAACTTCAAACGGGACCGGCTTCTATGGTCAGATGAAACTAAAAAAAAGAGCTTTTCGGCAGCAAACCCACCAGATGGGTTTGGTGCACACATGGATAAAAAGTAATTTTATGAATTGAAGATCAAAAGGATAAACAATGCATATTTATTTTTACAGTCATCTTTGATCATATTTATCAACGGTGCCAATATTTCTGACCACAACTGTATAACTATATATAGCACTATTGTAAAGCAGTAATAGAAGAAGGAAGTAGAATGGCGCTTGTTAGCATCTGTTTCCATGCTGAATCATTGATTCGTCGCTCTGTTGAGAATGTCTTGTGTGTTTTTGGAACCAGCATACCTCAAGCAAGCATGTTTTGGGTTAATCAACCGAGAGTTCAGGGTATATGTGAAGGTAAGTTAACCTTACTTTCTGGAATACCCCTCTGTATAAAGCCAAAAATGAATAATCATAAATGATAAAAGAAAAAAAAAAATTGCATTATGATTTAGGTTCCTCATTTGGGAATTTGTGCTCGATCCTGTTCAGCTCTCCTGGATCTTACGTCATAAACCAGCACAACAATTGCAGCTGCAGCAGCCACGCCCATCAGAGCAGTGACAACCAATCGGATCACAGCTTCAACAGTATCACAACCACGGAAAGAGTCTGAGGAGTGAAAGCAGGAAATGGATCAGCTCAGTGAATAAATACTAATATCGCTGCCAACATCAACTAATATCAGCGCTGACGTACCTGAACATGTGTAACAGAGTTGACTAGTGTCCAGATGTTGAGTCCGTTCAGTGAATGAATTGTTGATCACACAGCTGTAGCTGTTTTCATCCTGATATTCCACCTCCAGAGGCAGAGAGAGACTGATGCTGAAATCAGACACACTGGTGCTGGAGAATAAACTGTTTCCTTTATACCAGGAGAGCGTGGCTTGACTCGCATTCAAAACTGAACACAGCAGCACATGTCTGGACACTCTTGATGACGATGAAGTTTGAGGACAGTAACAGAAGATGACAGGAACAGGCAGAGGGGCTGGAAAACGCGAGAGAATAAAGATAAACGAGGATGAATGAAGATATTGAAGCA
Organism: Elopichthys bambusa; assembly: GCA_037101425.1. Classification (NCBI taxonomy): domain Eukaryota; kingdom Metazoa; phylum Chordata; class Actinopteri; order Cypriniformes; family Xenocyprididae; genus Elopichthys; species Elopichthys bambusa. The sequence continues at coordinate 22,640,363 of CM074454.1, forward strand.
GATGAGAAAGAAACATTCAGAGAAATCAAGACTGATTAACATATCTTTTATATAACATCTAAATATAATAAAGCTGTAATAGATAAAAATACTCACAATAGACACTGAGAATGAAAACTTTCTTCATGTGGTTGGTCTGCATTGGATAAAATCCAGTGTGTTCAGTTCTGGTGTTTGTGATGGTCAGAGATCCAGTCTGAGGATCCACCTGCAGTCTGCCTCTGAATCTCCCTTCAAGAACATCTTCATTTACAGTGACGCTGTCGACTGTTTTATTGAGTTCAGCGATTAAGTAGTTTCCAAACTGCCACAGGATCAGATCATCATTCTCCATTTCACTGTCGGTGTGTAAAGTGACAGACTCTCCCTCCATCACTGACTTCATTATCTTATCATTACCCAATACACCTGAAGAACAAACGGAAACAGTCTAATTTTTCACAGATTTAGACTTTCAGATACATTTATTAAAGCAATGCTACATTCACTAAAGTAAACAGTTTGAAAAGAATAACAGAATAAACTAGAATGTACATTTCCTGATGAAAATGTGAGTGGTGCTTGCAGTGGCAAAACTCAGAACTCGATTGCTAGGGTGTTCTGGGTGGTTGCTAGGGTGTTGCTATGCAGTTGTTAAGGTGTTGCAGTGGCAAAACGGCACTCGGTTGCTAGCGTGTTTCTAGGCTATTGTTAGGGTGTTCTGGGTGGTTGCTAAGGTGTTACTAGGCAATTGCTAGGATATCCTGGGTGGTTGCTAGATGGTTGGTATGATAATCTGGGTGGTTTCTAGGGTGTTGCTAAGGTACTCAAGGTTGTTGCTAGGGTGTTGTTAGGCGGTTGCTAGGGTGTTGCTTTGCGTTTGCTAAGGTGTTGCAGGGGCTAAACTTGGCACTCGGTTGCTAGGGTGTTTCTAGGCTGTTGTTAGGGTGTTCTGGGTGGTTACTAAGGTGTTGCTAGGCAACTTCTAGGATATCCTGGGTGGTTGCTAGATGGTTGGTATGATAACCTGGGTGGTTGCTAGGCAGTTGCTAAGGTACTCTGGATTGTTGCTAGGGTGTTGTTAGGCGGTTGCTAAGGTATTCTAAATGGTTGCTAGGGAGTTGCTAGGCAGTTGCTAGAGTGTTCTGGGCAGTTGCTAGGGTGTTGCTTTGCGTTTGCTAAGGTGTTGCAGGGGCAAAACTTGGCACTCGGTTGCTAGGGTGTTTCTAGGCTGTTGTTAGGGTGTTCTGGGTGGTTACTAAGGTTTTGCTAGGCAACTTCTAGGATATCCTGGGTGATTGCTAGATGGTTGGTATGATAACCTAGGTGGTTGCTAGGCAGTTGCTAAGGTACTCTGGGTTGTTGCTAGGGTGTTGTTAGGCAGTTGCTAAGGTATTCTAAATGGTTGCTAGGGAGTTGCTAGAGTGTTCTGGGCAGTTGCTAGGGTGTTGCTTTGCGTTTGCTAAGGTGTTGCAGGGGCAAAACTTGGCACTCGGTTGCTAGGGTGTTTCTAGGCTGTTGTTAGGGTGTTCTGGGTGGTTACTAAGGTTTTGCTAGGCAACTAATAGGATATCCTGGGTGATTGCTAGATGGTTGGTATGATAACCTAGGTGGTTGCTAGGCAGTTGCTAAGGTACTCTGGGTTGTTGCTAGGGTGTTGTTAGGCAGTTGCTAAGGTATTCTAAATGGTTGCTAGGGAGTTGCTAGAGTGTTCTGGGCAGTTGCTAGGATGTTGCTTTGCGTTTGCTAAGGTATTGCAGGGGCAAAACTCGGCACTCGGTTGCTAGGGTGTTTCTAGGCTGTTGTTAGGGTGTTCTGGGTGGTTACTAAGGTTTTGCTAGGCAACTTCTAGGATATCCTGGGTGATTGCTAGATGGTTGGTATGATAACCTGGGTGGTTGCTAGGCAGTTGCTAAGGTACTCGGGGTTGTTGCTAGGGTGTTGTTAGGCGGTTGCTAAGGTATTCTAAATGGTTGCTAGGGAGTTTCTAGAGTGTTCTGGGCAGTTGCTAGGGTGTTGCTTTGCATTTGCTAAGGTATTGCAGGGGCAAAACTCGGCACTCGGTTGCTAGGGTGTTTCTAGGCTGTTGTTAGGGTGTTCTGGGTGGTTACTAAGGTTTTGCTAGGCAACTTCTAGGATATCCTGGGTGATTGCTAGATGGTTGGTATGATAACCTGGGTGGTTGCTAGGCAGTTGCTAAGGTACTCTGGGTTGTTGCTAGGGTATTTTAAGTGGTTGCTAGGGAGTTGCAAGGCAATTGCTAGGGTATCCTGGGTGATTGCTAGGCAGTTGCTAGGGTGTTCTGTGTGGTTGCTAGGGTGTTCTGAGTTGTTGCTAAGTGGTTACTAGGGTGTTACGGGCAGTTGCTAAGGTATTCTGGGTGGTTGCTATGGTGTTGCTTCTGATTCATTGATATCCCTGATATCCTTCTGATTCATTGAAATCCTGGATGGTTGCTAGATGTTGGTATGGTAACCTGGGTGGTTGCTAGGCAGTTGCTAAGGTACTCAGGGTTGTTGCTAGGGTGCTGTTAGGCAGTTGCTAGGGTATTCTAAGTGGTTGCTAGGGAGTTGCAAGGCAATTGCTAGGGTATCCTGGGTGGTTGCTAGGCGGTTCTGAGTTGTTGCTAAGTGGTTGCTAGGCAGTTACTAGGGTGTTACGGGCAGTTGCTAAGGTATTCCGGGTTGTTGCTATGGTGTTGCTTCTGATTCATTGATATCCCTGTCATCTATTTTTCAATGGAAGTCTTTGGGGTGGTTGCTAGGGGCCTGTAACTGATTGCTAGGGTGTGGCTATGAAGATTTTAGGGGGGGGGGGTTCTAAGGCATTGCATGTGTGTGTGAAAACGGCAGTTCCGATTCAAATTCATGACAATTCCGCCAATGTAAGTCTATGGGATTTTTCGTCCGCTGTGCGAATATTGTAGTCAGACCTCATTCATGGGTCTATGACAAACGGCGCGGGACGAGTAGTGCACCAAAGTTTTGTGTGGAAGAACAATAAGTATGCAAGAGAACAAAAGTGATGTTTTGTCAGAGGCAAGCGCCACTAATTATGACAGATGAAACTGGTGTTTAACTCACCACTGACAGTGACAATGAAAAACTTCTTCATACGGTTGATCTGTAGTTCATAACGTCCAGCATGTTCAATTCTGGTGTTTGTGATGGTCAGACATCCAGTTTGATGATCCACCTTCATTCTGCCTCTGAATTTCCCATCATAGTCATCATTTACAGTCACTCTGCTGTCCGCTACATTGATTTCAGCTATTAAAGTGTTTTCAGGTCCAAATCTCCACACAATCAGATCATTATTCCTCATTTCTCTATCAGTGTGTAAAGTGACGGAGTCTCCCTCCATCACTGACAATGGCTTCATCTCAACACCTGAAAAACAAACAGAAACAGTGTGAGACTTCATGATGGTTTACTACAGTAAATGGTTTGAAGTCTACATTTGAAATAAATAATACTGTATAACAAAACAACAAAATGGCTGCCAAAGAAGGAAAATGGTTTGTGGATTAATAATTGTATTTTCTTGAGAAAATTGGTTATTCGGATGAGAACAACATCTCTGACGTCAACTAATGCTTCTGATATTTGAGTTTCAATGTAGTTATATAAAGGACATTGGGAAAAACAAAGAACTAAACTCACCAACCAAAAACCACAGGCACAAACAGAACCAAACCATGTGAAAATCTTGTTTTGATCCACAAATATGAAAGGACAAACTCTTCAAATCAGGTTTAGTAATAAAATGACAGATGCACCGATGTGAGAGCTGGTGTATAGTAACCCCCCCCACCCCACACACACACACACACTATCTAAAATTTGCCACAACTTCCTGTATTTCCCACTGCTCTGCAAATTTTGCAGTCTTTCTTGTCTGACACGTCAGATTCAGATCGTTAGCTTGATAGGAAAGAACTTCATGAACCGAACTAAATGTTTCAGATAAGAGAAACAACATGCAAAATGTGCAAAGCAGTGGGGAACCTGGACTGGATATTGATGAAGAGAGGTGTGACTGGGCTCTCTTGGGCTTGTTAAAACCCAGTTGTGCGTTTTGAATCATTTGTAGAGGTTTGATTTGAGCATGTTGGAAGTCCAGCCGGAAAAGCATTTCAGTAGTCCAGTCTAGAAATGAGTTGTGCAGACCAGGGTGTGAATTATGGGGTTGGAGGGTTCTAACCCCCCTAAAGAAGGTGTGATCCCCCTTAAGGACGTCAAAACAAGATGTAGAAAGTAGCCTACTTGTAATGCGAACCTTTACTTGTAAATATGAAGACACATTTCTATAGCGCTGACTGATTTTGAATAGTAATTTTGGCTGCCCCCGAAATGGGTCATACCATTAACATTACCTGGGAAACTGATTTAAGAAAACCTGACTCATCCAAGGATATGCATGGATGGATAATGTTTAAAACTGCACGTGCACAGTTTAGTTGAATGATAAAGTTTGCCGTACATTTAATTTAAATGAATGCTGTGAAATTGAATGTATGAAGTAAAACTGTTTGCGCAATATTTATCTGACAATCTGACATGCGTTTGTGTTCCTTTCTACAGCAAGAGGCACTTTTTTTCTTTCCGAATCACTATTGGCCAGTAAAAAGTAAAAAAGGAGCAGCATTTTATTTCAAATGAAAATAAAGCCCTTTAGTTTATTGTGCCATAGAAGAAATTATTCGATGACCAATGCAAAAACGCATGAAAAGGCTGCAGCATGCGAGTAGTAGTGATGGACTGCATTTGCTCAAAGAGTTTTAAAACATGGACTGTTAAAGGGCTAGTTCACCAAAAAATGAAAATAATCCCATGATTTATTCACTCTCAAGCCATCCTAGGTGTATATGACTATCTTCTTTCAGATGAACACAATCAAAGATATATTTAAAAATACCCTTGTTCCTCCAAGCTTTATAATGGTTGTAAAGGGGGGGGACAGTTCTCCGCTGGCCAACAGCGAACAGTGCATGATTATGATTCAGGCAGCTTTACAGGTCATAAGTCCGATTAGTATTTTTTTGATATTAAACGTACTTAAGTATTGAAAGTAAAAGTACAAGTAGATGTAAAATACAAAAGGACCGATACCAGTACCAGTACACACGAGTATCGCGATATTTTGTTTGGCGATCCTATCTGACTTATGATAGCAACCTGAGTCGTAACAAAGCACTGTTTGCCAGAGGAGAACTGACCCCCCGACTAAGCCTGGTTTCTCCCAAGGTTTTTTTTTCTCCATTTTAACACCTGTTTGCCACTTGTTTGCCACCTGATGTCACCTGTTGGAGTTTGGGTTCCTTGCCGCTGTCGCCTTTGGCTTGCTTAGTTGGGGACACTTGACAATTGATATTTGATATTCAACAGTGCTTTGATCTACCTGCATTGACACTATTCTTTAAGAGCTGCTGTGCAGCCAAAATAATGTACCAGTTATCACTGTAAAGCTGCTTTGACACAATCTACATTGTAAAAAGCGCTATATAAATAAAGGTGACTTGACTTGACTTAGATTCTCAAAAACGCAATATCGATATTTAAAAAAAAATAATAAATGAAATAAAATCATACAGATTAATGGCAGTTGTTTCATTTTGTTCCGTTTATATCCCGACCGCTAGATAGCAGTCTTCTTATCTGTGAACTTAAACAGTGACAGGAAGTACTAAGATAACGGCACGCCACTAATGTTAACGTTAATATAGTTCGCTGCTAGTAATGGAGGATGAAACAATATTTCCAGCTCCCGCTTCGGTGTGGCGTCATTTCGGCTTTCGTTACAGACAAGGCACAAAAGAGATTGACAAAAGTATTGCGGTGTGTAAAATGTGCAATGCCAATGTCAAATATTCGAAGAACACAACAAATCTGAGAGCGCACATAACGCGGCTTCATTATGATGTACGGATAACAGAACAGCAGCAAACGGCTAACTTTAAAAGAGAGGATCCCCTTCAACTCACTCTGGAGCAAATTCACACATCAAAGTTACCACCAACCTCAACGCGTGCAACCAAAATAACTCAGTCAGTACTTTATTTTATTTGCAAAGATCTGCGCCCTCTCAGTGTCGTAGAGAACGAAGGCTTCCGTCATATGCTGAAAACTTTGGAGCCTCGCTACACAATACCATCCCGCCAGCACATTACGGACATCGCTGTGCCCAACTTGTACAAGGAGGTAAAAATGAGCGTACTAGAATCTCTTAGCTTAGCTGAGAGAGTCGCTTTGACATGCGATGCTTGGACATCCCGGGCCACTGAATCGTTCGTAACGATAACAGTGCACTACATAACGAGTGAGTAGAATCTGGTCTCGTGTGTACTACAGACAAGAGCGATGCATGACAGTCACACAGAATTACTAAAAGAAGGCCGTCACTGAATGGGGTTTGGAAGAGAAACATCCAGTGATTGTAACAGACAATGCATCCAATATGAATGTCGCGGCTGGACTTGCAGACGTGACCCACATCCGATGTTTTGCGCACAGCCTGAATCTCGCCTCACAGAAAGCACTAAAGTTTGCCAGCAGTGGAGAGACTCCTCGGCAGGATCAGACGTGTTACAAGCTTTTTCAGACGCAGCACCATAGCCAGCCACCAGCTAAAACAAAAACAAGACCTGATTCTGTCATTGCACCAGTTTATTCAAAGCTTATCATGGGCACAGAAGAAAGCCCAGATGATACAAAGACAGCAAAGGACATCAAGGCTGTTATAGCACAAGATCTGGGAAAGAGATATGCCAATGAGAGGGAGACACTGTTAATGGCATCAGCTCTGGATCCCAGGTTTAAGGATCTACCCTTTCTCTCGGAAATGGAGATCAAAGAGACCTACTCCAAAATGACTGATGCTGTGGTGGTGTTACAGTGTTAGGTGTGTAGACACACGCACGAAGAGGAATGTAATATCCAGAGTCAAACTTTACTAGAGAATCCAAAGGAGCATACAGGAACACAGGAGAAACACACACGAACATCCCAACGTAAGCAATACCCAACAACATGATCAACAGAAACAGGAACTTAAATACACAGATGATTGAACTCAAACGAGGAACAGCTGACATGAATGTGATTAGTGTCCATAGTGACAGATTGTGGCGGGAAACTAGAACAAAGGAACATGTGACAGATGAAAACACAAACAGAAAGTCCATGTGACTGTAACAGGTGGCTACCATAAAGAAGCAACAGAATGTAAGTAAATAAATACATTAATAAATTAGGCTACTTGTTTTTATTACATTACAATTTTAAGTGTATCAGTTAATATAGATAAAAATAAATACAAACATTCATTGGTTAAATAATTTAGTTTTAATAAATAGTTGTACTTATTTTTAATTACTTACAAAATAGATATATGCAATAAGATTTTTTTTTTTTTTTTAAACTCAGATTGTTGTGAAAGTTAATGCCAATTTACTGTTAAAAAAAAATAGAGTACAGGTTCTCCCACAAAATACTCAAGTACTGTAACGAAGTATTACTTCGTTACATTACACCACTGAATCTGTGCCACTGGCTGTCGTGTCGGTGAGGCCTTCACAGGGGATGATCGAGTTGATGAAATCTCTGCTGACACTTCAGGGCTATATTGTAGTCATGTCTAGGCACAGGTCCTCCATCTGATCTGGATACGGCCCGGATCCGGCTGACTACTGTAAACCTCGGGATAAACAAAGAGACTAATATTAGCTTAGATGCCATTCTTTTTCTGATGTAACGAGTACATCTGGTGTTATAGGAAATGTTCCCGGTTCCGGCTTACCTAATTTATGCAGCCTAACAATCCTTTAACGGGTGTGAAAATATAAATTGATAATGTGTTATGTGTATGTCTGGTTAAAGAGATGCATTTTTAGTCTAGATTTAAACTGACAGAGTGTGTCTGCTTCCTGAACAATGCTAGGAAGATTGTTCCAAAGTTTAGGTGCTAAAAAGGAAAATGATCTACCACCTGCAGTTGATTTTAATATTCTAGGTATTATCAACTGGCCTGAATTCTGAGATCGCAATAGACGTGAAGGACCATAATGCATTAAGAGCTCGCTCAGGTACTGGGGAGCTAAGCCATTTAGTGCTTTGTAAGTAATTAGCAAGATTTTAAAATCTAAACGATGTTTAATAGGAAGCCAATGCAGGCGGGCTAATATGGTCATACTTCCTGGTTCTAGTAAGAACTCTAGCTGCTGCGTTTTGGACCAGCTGTAGTTTGTTTATTAGGCATGCAGGGCAACCACCCAGTAGAGCGTTACAGTAATCTAGCTTTGAGGTCATGAACACATGAACTAACTGTTCCACATTTGTCGTTTAGATATATTTTTAAGATGGAAAAATGCGGTTTTACAAATGTTAGAAATATGGCTTTCAAATGAAAGACTGGTATCAAAGAGCACACCCAGGTTCCTAACTGATGACGAAGACTTAACAGAGCAGCCATCAAGTGTTAGACAGTATTCTAGGTTATTATGTGCAGAAGTTTTTGGTTGAATAATTAGAATCTCTGTTTTTTCTGAATTTAGTAGTAGGAAATTACTGGTCATCCAATTTTTTATATCAACTATGCATTCCGTTAATTTTGTGAATTGGTAAGTTTCGTCAGGGTCATAGAGCTGAGTATCATCAGCATAACAGTGAAAATCATTCCTGAAAATCATAGTGATCAGATGACTTCAGATAACCATAACTTTTGTTACAGACAAGCTATGAAAGAAATAAACAGATTTGAAAAAGGGCTCGAATTCAGCTTTCATATGGTATCGAAACCTGTGAAAGATAAAATTTCACCATTTTATGGGTTTTCGTAGCTCACATTACAAATGAAAGGAAGCCCACACACTCACCACAGGGTGATTGTCTAGGTGGCCTTACGATAGGCCAACACTTGATATCATCTACCTAGAGCTCAATGGAGCAGCGGCTTTGATGTAGTGACTCTCAGACAAGAGGAAGCCAGCTCACTCACCACAGGGTGGTTGTCAAGGTGGCCCACAGAGGGTCGAGCGCTTGAAGTCACGATCTAACTGAAGCTCAGGGGAGTGGAGGCTTCAGCATAGTGCCTCATACTCCCTCAGTGAGAGGAAACCAGTCCACTCAGCCTAGGGGAGTTTACCAAGTAGGCCCAAAGAGGGCCATACACTTGAAATCGTGACCTTATCTGGAGCTCAGGATATTAGTTTAACCTCAAGATAGTTTCTCTCGAGAGCTCACTGATGCTGAGGGGTTATGGCCAGAAAGAAACCATTCGTGTTTTCTAATCTTACACGAGCGGTCTCTACGCTAACGCGCTCTCATGACAGCTCCATAACACCCAACAAATCGTCATACTCGGCATACATGTCTCAAACTCTTCAGCAAGCTCCCTCTGTGAGCCCTATGATCTCAGTCTCCTCTCCGCCTCAGCGCGAACAGGACCCGAGCCACCGGGGACAGAAACCTGTCCCTCTTCCCTCGAGAAGAGAGACAAACGAGAGTGGAGCTTCCTCAATAGGAAACGCACACCAACAGCTCCCTCAGGAACTGAGCGTGCATGCTCTAACAGAAAACGCACAAGTCATGTGTGTTATCGAGTGTCAAAAATTTATGACATAGATCGTGCACACAGCTTGCTTTAACAAGCTATTTTTACCTTGATTTGAACAGCACGCTTCAGATAAAACAGTCACTGAAGACGAATAAGAGGATGTTCTCTAGGCCAATGAAATTTTAGAATCGGCTCCAGGGCAGGATTTCTGCTGAACTGGAAAAATCACACATACTTTCTTGTCGCACTAGTATAACATCATAGGCTGTTGCCGGCCAATAGGATTGCCGTGATTTTACAGTTGCTTCAGATACCAGTCACGCGAAGGCGAATAGTTGGGTGAGCTTACCCTTTAAAGATGTTTGTGGGAATTACTGTGTTGTGATGGCAGAACTTTTATGAATAATGTTACAAAATGTTACCTTTTGATTGTTGCATGTTTTTTTTGTTTTTTTGGCCATGGCCCTAATAAAGGTACATTTTATTGACAAGCCTTGTTTATTGTAAAATAGTAAAATATATTTTTTTGATAAAGCTCTCGCTCAGAAAAGTGCATCAGACAAAAATTAATTTGCTACTGAAAAAAGTTTCCAATCACTTGTAAATGGTTTCTGCACATAAACACTAGTGTTTAGCTGTTTAGACAGAATTACATAATAGACGAGGTTCAAAGGCTTTCAATGGTAGAAATTCTCAGCACGTTATCAACCACCATGCATTTAAATATGTATTTCACCAAGAATTTAACTCTGAATTCTGCTGATATATGTTTTATGAATGTTATTTTTCGAGATTAAAGTTCATTCATGAAAAAACAGAAAATATGTGTCTAATTTTTCTTCGTATATCGTAATTCAGCTAGTCCTAAAAACGAATTCGGTCAAGTAGTGTTGAGAGAAACTGAGCTTTTTGAAACTCAACCGGAATCAGTTACTACGCAAAATGATGAACTGTGTCAAATTGCTCGAATCGCTGCACGCTGACGTCACCTGCTGATCAAAATGGTGTAAATGACAAGAAGTCAAACAAACATGCAATGAAAACTTTTTACTAGCCATTAGCAAACGTTTTGATTAAAGTGTAATCTATTAACTATAATCTAAAATCCATAAAGTGGCAAATTTAAATCATAACACAATATTAAATGCCTGTATAATTTGTGTACTTTTATTAATTTGTAGTGCTAGTTTAAAGTGATTTTTTTTTTTTTTTTTTTTTTGGCTAATCAGGTTAAGGCCATTAACTATCACTCTGACTTACTCCCTTACTAGTGTGCTGACTACTGAACTAGGGAGCTGATTGAGACGCACCCTGAGATTTAGTTTGGATTTATTTTTCTTTCTGTTATTTATTCTCCTCTTAATCATGACAAATTGTCCAAACACACAGAAAAACTTCTGGTAAAGCAACTGAGATTCATGTGTTATAAATTATTAACTATTATAAAGATGGCGTTTATTAAAGAGGAGAGTGAAGACATGAAGATTGAAGAAGCATTCAGAGTGAAACAAGAAGATACTGAGACACAAACAGGTTGGTTTCATTCTCGAAGCTGAACTCAGTCAGTTCCATCTCTACAGAAATGATTATTTTTGAAGAATGTCATATGAGTGTCCTAATTAAAGTTGTTTTATTTGACTTGGAACAGATCCCATGTGGACAGTTGAGATCACATGATCATACAAATAATGCTGCCTTCAAGTGAACCCACTTTCATTTTGGACATTCATTATTATGGCATGTCATGCATTATTTAGGAAAAATAATATGGAAGTAGCTTGTAATGTATATGTGAGTCATTCCTGTTATCCAGTAACATTTTGGCTTCATAAAAAAAAGGTACATGGTATGTTTTTAGTATTTTACCAAAATAGTGACGTTTAACTATTAGGAATACATTGGTCAAGCTCGGGGGCTCAAAAAATAATGATTGAAGGTATTCCACCCTTATAGTTAACACAAAATGTTAATAATGTAAATGTTAAAACAACAATGAGCTACTGTAGTCTATAATATAATTGAGGACATGATCAAATTGAATACATATATCAATAAAAAGTATTTTTAAAATAGTATTTTTAATATCTTTAGCTCTGCTTAAGTGATAAAGAAGACCTAAATATATCATTTAAGCCATTTCTTATAAATGAGTCTCATTTTAGAGAAAATATAAGTAACAGAAACGACTCATGTATTTAAATGTGTATTTCTCAAAGAATTCAACTGACATGTATTTTATTATTGCACTTTTGTGATTTTAGACACTTTTATTTTGGTCTGGAGATGTGACATCATAAGACTGCGTCACGCTCCTGCGTCTGTTGTGATTCGGCTGAAGAAAGGTTTGTTTTAAACATTTAAAGTGTTTAAATCAATGTAACACGTCCAGGCAATTTTATAGTTTTTTTTTTTTTTTTTTTCACACAACGTAAAATGGTATAATTATTATTGAATTTAACATTGTATCGCTTTATCTAACATTAATGAACGTTATTTGTGTGAGTAAAGTGCATTCACATCCGCAAGTGCTGTTCAAAGCAGTGTAATCTATAAATCATTTTCGTGTCTAAATATGAATTGTGTTTTTGTATTAATTTGAAGCGCTAAGTTTTTGTCTAATCAAGTCCGTTAAAGTCATTACCTCACTCTGACTCCCTTACCAGTGTACTGACTACTCAACTAGGGAGCTGATTTAGACCCATTTAGAGATTTAGTGTGGATTTATTTTTCTCTCTGTCAATTATTCTCATCTTAAACGTGTCAAACTGTTTAAACACACAGAAAACCTCCTGGTGAAGCAACTGAGATCCATGTGTCACTATTATAAAGATGGCGTTTATTAAAGAGGAGAGTGAAGACATGAAGATTGAAGAAGTATTCAGTGTGAAACATGAAGATACTGAGGAACAAACAAATATGGCGTTTATTAAAGAGGAGAGTGAAGACAAAAAGATTGAAGAAACATTCAGGATGAAACAAAACGCTGATGAACAAACAGGTTGGATTCATTCTCAAAGTTGAACTCAGTCATTTTATCCTTATTAAAATGTCCAGCTCTACAGAAATGAATGATATTTTGGGAAGATGTTAAGACATGTTGAGGATCACATGACCAGCTAAACAGTACACTTGTTTCTAGTGCACCTGGGAAGCTGCTCCTTCAAAGTTATTACGACATGCCACACATTATATGGAAGCAACCTAAACAAAATGATTGTTTGTGTAACATTAAACACAACTACTTTTGAATTAAATGTACTGAAAACATTAATTTCTGTCACTTAATTATGCAACAAAAGTGAACTATACTTTGGACTAAAGAGTTCAATTTAATTTGGCCTGTACGCAAGGGGCAATGTACAGTGTACATGACACAAATTTCGTCATCAGAATTTTAGGATTTTAGTAACATGCGCATTTAATTTTCTTTTGCAGTGATTTGTTTATCCAAAAGGTGGCAACTGTGCCCTGGGGGCGTCGATTCACAAGGTAGTCAAAGAAAAACTGCATAAAACGAACAGACCAGAACGCATGCAAGCTACAGCGACAGTGGAGGCCTACATAGATGAGAAATTGTGCGACGAGGTTAGAAAGTACCCTCATTTATTGAACTCTAGCATGAAAGAATACAAAGATGTTTATTCGAGTTGTAACTCATGGCGAAAGATTTCTCAACTACACCTGTGTACGCGTACGAGTCAAACAGTATAGGGGTTGAACGCCTTCAGATTTTTTTTAAAGTCGACGTTTATGTGATGAAATTTGAGTCAACGTCGACTAGTCCCTGATGACGTCATTAATGAACAAATAGCCTGAACCTTGAGCTGACAGCTGAGACTTAAACGCGTTGCCTTGTGCACAGCTATGGCATATGACACAGTGCTGTCCACATGACTACTGCTCCTACTTAACAGCTCATTTTTATCAGTTATTTTGTCTTTGGGTCGTTATATTTCGCACAGATTTCTGCTCGTTCTAAATCAGAACTTTGTACAGTTTGTAACTGTACAAGTCTGTTTCTATCAGTGTGCTCAATAATGTCTTTTGTTATGTATATTTGGATTGTTGTGTTGTTAATGAAAATAAAACCTATCCAAAAAAGCTATTATTTTAATCTCCTCACATTCTTTCTTTTAGTCCCATTCAGTTTACAGGGTCTGTAAGAGAGGGGTCTTTGTCTTCCCAGGTGTGAAACACAGCAAGCATTAGTGACACAACATGTCTTGCAAATTTTAAATCAATATATTGTTTTATGTGAATGAGTGGGAAAGATGATTTTCACATTATTATGAAGCAAAAATTCTAGGCTACAAGATCCACTTTTCAAAAGTCTTGTGAACAAATATTCAGTATGGGTTTTATGGCCTTATTTCAGTGAGTTCAAAAACTTCACTTTTGATCTTTTTGTCCACTTTTTGATCTTTTTGATGAAGTTGGATCAAATAGATTGCATAAATAACCCCTGACGCAGTCTTTGTCATTTGTATTTGGGTCTTGAAGACTGCCCGCTGTGCCTTCGTGGGTACCACCAGCTCAGCCAGCATCTGAGGGTGTCCCACAAGGTAATCAACAGCCAAGAGCGCAAGCTGCTGCTTGCCATTTCCTCGGGGAGGGTCGACGTCCGCAAGGGCACCTGCCCTGTGCCCACCTGCAGCAAGTACACCACCCGCATTGACCGCCACCTAAAGGGCCATACCGAGTTAACGAGGGAGGCCCAGCAAGAGACCATACAGGCGCTTAAGAGAAAGAAGATTATTCATGACCTTGCAGAGCTGCGAGCAAGAAACCCAGCTGTGCCTATGGCCTCGACTCTGGATCAGGCGGAGGCTCAAGATCTGGAGGATGCCCCCTTCCCTCCTCCGGAGGAGGGAACCTGCGACAACCCCTGCTGCCAGCAGGCCAGCAAACGGCTCCAGGATCAGGTGGCGAACCTCAATAGACAGGTGAAAACACTGAGAAATGCTCTCAGAGACATGACCCATCGCTACCGTCTGTTGAGGAGGAGATCACGGACCATCCCCTCCACCTAGGTTGCCCAGGTCACAAGCAAACTTTTATTGGCTCTTCGCTCCCCTGAGAAGGAAGTGGAGGAGGAGGAAGGCGAGCTCCATGCCAGGCCCTTGGGGGAATCGGGCAGCCAGGGCCCCCCAGACCGGCCCCCCATCACCCAGCTGTCATCACAGCAGTGGGAGGAACACCTTTTCCCAGACCACGTGGTGGCGCTAAGTTAGTACCACACTCTGTTGCTTCCCAGTTGTTCTTGTGTTGGTTTTTTTTTCACAGATGTCCTTTTGGAAGAGTACTGGGGCCACCAGGAAGGCAGCAAACTCATTTCGGAGGTCAAAAACAATGTAGCCTCAAAGGTTTTCCACATCCGCCATTTCATTGCCTACATGGCGGCAGGGAGATCCGACCTGGCCAGTCTGACCTTCCTCAACCAAACCAACCGGATGGGTCCTGGCTCAACTCACTAACCCAGGCTAAAATCAGCAAGGCAACCATCCACCAATACCTGAAAAACATTGTCCACTTCCTTGATTACCTGGCCGAGACCCCACCACCCACTTGTCTGCTCTTAAAATTGGTACTGGTGGGCATCAGGACGGAGGCCAGGGCAATGTTAAAATCGTTTTGGAGGAAACCAGTGGTGCCTGAGGTTGCCTTCAAACAGGTCAAGGAAGACCACCTCATTCCAAAGGCAATGTTAAAAGAGTGCCTCTCCTGTGCCAAGTGGATGATTCCAGAGATTCTGGGTAAGTTTTCACCTCCCTTTAACTATAGAACTGTGGCGTTCCCAAAGCACTCCTTAAAGGATTAGTTCACTTTCAAATAAAATTTTCCTGATAATTTACCCACCCCCATGTCATCCAAGATGTCCATGTCTTTCTTGCTTCAGTTGAAAAGAAATGAAGGTTTTTGATGAAAACATTCCAGGATTATTCTCCTTATAATGGATTTCAGTGGCCTCCAAACGGTAGAAGGTCAAAATTATAGTTTCAGTGCAGCTTCAAAGGTAATCGTCTTCCAAGTGCTTCCACCAAAACCGTACTTTCGTATTCTTCAAAAAGCTTACGCTGTATGTCCTATTCTACTTACGGAAAAAATGTAACTGGCGCTGCGTTCGTTCCGTAAATAGATTAGGGAAGGCGTAGGACATACAGCGTAAGCTTTTTGAAGAATACGAATACGAATTTTGGCGGAAGCACTTGGAAGGCGTTCATTTGTTTATATAAAGCATATACATTTTTAAAAAAAATTTTTTTTTTTAAATGACCGATCGTTTCGCTAGATAAGACCCTTATTCCTCGTCTGGTATCGTTTAAAGCCCTTTGAAGCTGCACTGAAACTATAATTTTGACCTTTAACCGTTTGGAGGCCATTGAAGTCCATTATAAGGAGCATAATCCTGGAATGTTTTCATCAAAAACCTTAATTTCTTTCTGACTGAAGAAAGAAAGACATCTTGGATGACATGGGGGTGAGTAAATTATCAGGAAAATTTTATTTGAAAGTGAACTAATCCTTTAAAGGGACAGTTCACCTAAAAATGAAAATTTACTCACCCTCAAGTTCTTTCAATCCTGTATATATTTCTTTGTTCTGCTGACTACCATGGGGGATGAGATCTGCTTGCTTATAAACATTCAACAACTTGAGGGTGAGTAAATGATGACAAAATTATGGGTGAACTATCCCTTTAATGCTTCTCTCTTTCTTTGTGCAGTTTGCCTCAGGAAGTCGGGGGACAAGAAGGACCAGTGGTCATTTTACGGACACCTCACCGCATACCTGGCCTGCATCTATGGCCATCGCGGAGGGGTGTTCCAGAACATGACTATAAAGGAGGTGGAAGAAGCCCAGCAGACCGCCAGAGAGGGCACCTATGTTATCACTGCGAGTGGTTTTATTTCTCTCTCTCTCTCTCTGCACAGTTTTCTCATAAATCTCTCCCTAAATGCTTACAATGCTTGTCACTGTCTCTGCAGATATCAGCTCACAAGACCAACCAGGCCTTCGGGGCAGCCTAGCTAGCCATGGATGCTGAGGAGTATGGGTGGCTTGAGGAATTTTTATCAATGAGGTCCACCTTGGTGGGCGGGAAGGATGCCCACTACTTTTTTTTTTACGTCCAAGCCCAGCTCCTGCAAAAATTTGAACCAATATTTCCAGGAGGCATGGGCTGGCATGGGCTTGCCTGGGACGCCCACGTTCACTGATGTCAGGACCTCCATCGCCACCCATGTAAGCATTCTTGTTCATGTTTCTGATGTACGTGTGTGTGTGTGTGTGTTTGTTTCTAGCTTTTCACCTATGCTTTTTTCTCTCCATACAGGCAAAGAACACCCACAGCCCAGACGACTGGTATAAAGTGGCAAATTTCATGTGCTACGATACCTCCACAACTGACCAATTTTATGCATTAAACTTAAATGCAAAGCACAGCAGAACACAGTCGCTTGTTTGAGTCAGCTGTGAAGGGTGAGGAAACCACGCCAGTAAAAAAAGTGGAGACCCGGAAGCGTCCCGCCACCTCCAGGCCAATGGGAGCCTGCAAGCTGACATAAGAAGGCCCAGAGTAGAGTAGGTGGGTTCGCTGACTATTTGCCTTTCTCGTTCTTTTCAGGAAGGACCAAGCCCAGTGCTTTTTTTGGTATCTGTATCTTCAGTTTAAGGGGTCAATCAAAAGCACCTTTTGTACATTGTTCAATTTAAACTTTTTTTGTGTTCAAAATTTACAAAAAATATGTACAACAAGAATCCATTTTACAAAATGTCTTAAAATGTCTTTTGTCTTACCCTGAATCATTATGGTACCTATAATAAATGTTTATATTCTGACAATTTTAGACGGGTCTGGTAGGAACCGCTGCGGAGTAGCATAATATCTGCGTGACTCGTCATAGACTCAGACTCATAATAGGTCAGTGGGATGATTGTCCACAAACCTGGAAAACCATTCCCATTGAATAAATTGCAAGTGGACACAAACTGTATCTGATTTGTGGACAGGGGAATCTTGGGATAATAATAATTCATAAAAAATAATGAAATATTATCTATAAATGCAGTGTTTTGCTATAAATATCTATAAATGCAGACGCCGACTAGTCACTGGCCCTATAGAGAGCGCAACAGCATCAGAAATTTTTGAAGTCCACATTTACACTCCATTTCCAAAATGACAAATAAGCAGGAGAATACACGTTTTAAACAGCTTATTGTACAGGTAAGTTAATCGTCGTTCTAAACTAATGCATTCTGCACTGTAACGCACACATACAGTATAGCTCGTAGACTTGTACATTGTGCGCACGGAATCATTCAGTAGCGCGGAAATGTATTGTCCACGCTGTTCTGTGATTTCTCAATAAAATAGCTTAGAAACTATATATTTCTTAGTAACTAAAACCCAGAGCTTCACTAATGTAGAGAGATGCTGCCAGGTAGAATTAATTCATACACACAATCGCCCCTTTCACTTATGCATTCATATAAATGTAATATCATTACTGTGACACTTTTTCTGTATATTATTTAGAACAAGCAGAAATCTGTGCGAAATATAAATACCTAAAGACATATGAACTGTTAGCTGTTATGTAGGAGCAGTAATCATGTGGGCAGGACAGCTATAGCATGACACAGCCGTTATCTGGAGCCCACTGAATATCCATTTCCAATGTATTTATTGGGGCCAAGATAGTAGCTTTATGGACGTGATGGTTTTTCAGCTTTCCTGTTGAAATATTTTGATAAAACTTATTTATCAGCACTCAGCAGGGCCCCCTGAGTCTGTAGCACCAAGTTTTCATCCCAATTCTACAGCCCACAAAGCCGTTATTTTGTACAATGGCATATGCATGTGGGAACTCAGCTGTGGAAGGACCTAGAGCCTCCAGACTTACTCTCCTGTCTAAGTCTCGGTTCCCTCTGTTAGAATGCAGTTTCAAGAAGATTAAAGAAACTTTTTTTCCAACCCCAAAAAACTATAAGCCATACCTTTTGAGATTTTTGGGTAAACATTTTTTTTTTTTTTTTTTTTTGCTGCTTTCCAAAGTTTGGTGAACTTTGACCTGCGAATTTGCATCATGTGAAGACAGAGTAGAAGATCGATATGTCATGGCATGACCCCTTTGCTGACTTAAAAGAACAATATTTTTTGCAGGAAGAGTACTTCACAAAATGTTTTTCAAGTCGAGTAGATTGTATATTTTTACATTTTGAATGTATTACTGTATGTTAAATGTTGAATTCATGTTCATAAAAAAGACACTGCAGAGGGTGACGTCATATCACGATCGTTACAGCGTTCAAAGAAATTTTGCATGCTCAAAGTCTAGTGTGACCGTGGCATTACGCAGCACATTTGACTTTCTGCAAGAGGCTTGTTCTTGCGCATCAAGCAGGTTCAGTTGAGCTTCTGTTTATGTTGGCTGATCAAAGTTTATATGTGAATAAAAGCCTAAATTAAATCTGTTCATCATATAGTCTTTTCAGAAAATTTGGACTAAACCTGCTTAATTTATATTATTTTTGCGGTCTCTTTTATTTATTTTTTTAAATAGTCAAAAGTGGTAGCTGTCTATGGAGAGTACAGAAACGGCTCATATTTTAAAAAAATATCTTAATTTGTGTTCTGAAGATGAACGAAAGTCTTACAGGTTTTTAACATCATAAGGGTGAGTAATTAATGACAGAATTAAAATTTTTGGTTGAACTAACCCTTTAACGTCATGTTAGCCTTGTCAAGTCACCTTTATTTATATAGCGCTTTTTACAATGCAGATTGTGTCAAAGCAGCTTTACAGTGATAACTGGTATATAATTTTGGCTGCACAGCAGCTCTTAAAGAAAATGGTGTCAATGCAGGCAGATGCAAAGCACTGTTGAATATCAAATGTCAAGTGTCCCCAACTAAGCAAGCCAAAGGCGACAGCGGCAAGGAACCCAAACTCCAACAGGTGACATCAGGTGGCAAACAGGTGTTAAAATGGAGAAACCAGGCTTAGTCAGGGGGTCAGTTCTCCTCTGGCAAACAGTGCTTTGTTACGATTCAGGTAGCTATCATAAGCCCAATAGGATCGCAACATTCAAAGTATTTATTCCAGTTCAATCCAGTTGAGGATCGTATTCATCATGCTGGTATGGACGGTTTGTTGAGGAACTGTGCCACTGTCTTGTCGTGTCGATGAGGCCTTCACAATGGATGATCTAGTTGACTCAATCTCGGCTGATACTTCAGGGGTGCGTTGTGGTCATGTCAAGGCATAGGTCCTCAATCTCACCTGGATGCGGCCCGGATCCGGTTGACTTACGGTAAACCTCTGGATAAACAGAAAGACTAATATTAGCGTAGATGCCATTCTTCTTGTGATGTAATGAGTACATCTGGTGTTATAGGAAGTGTTCCCGGTTCCCGCTGACCTAATTTATGCAGCCTAATAATGCTTTAATGGATTTGAAAAAATAAATTGATAATGTGTTATGTGTATGCCAGGTTAAAGAGGTGCGTTTTTAGTCTAGATTTAAACTGACAGAGTGTGTCTGCTTCCCGAACAATGCTAGGAAGATTGTTCCAGAGTTTAGATGCCAAATAGGAGAAGGATTTACCACCTGTGGTTGATTTTGATATTCTAGGTATTATCAACTGGCCTGAATTCTGAGATCGCAATAGACGCGAAGGACTAAAATGCATTAAGAGCTCGCTCAGGTACTGGGGAGCTAAACCATTTAGTGCTTTGTAAGTAATTAGCAAGATTTTAAAATGTATATGATGTTTAACAGGAAGTCAATGCAGTGCTGACAGAACTGGGCTAATATGGTCATACTTCCTAGTTCTAGTAAGAACTCAAGCTGCTGCATTTTGTACGAGCTGTAGTTTATTTATCAGGCGAGCAGAGCAACCACCCAGTAGAGCGTTACAGTAATTTAGCCTTGAGGTCATGAACGCATGAACTAACTGTTCTGCATTTGTCATTGAGAGCATGTGTCGTAGTTTAGATATATTTTTAAGATGGAAGAATGCGGTTTTACAGATGCTAGAAACATGGCCTTCATATGAAAGATTGCACACCCAGGTTGCTAACTGATGACGAAGACTTAACAGAGCAGCCATCAAGTGTTAGACAGTATTCTAGGTTATTACGTGAAGAAGTTTTTGGTCCAAAAATTAGACAAACATACTGCTGTTCTCTAGTAATGCAGCATCTAGTGAAAGAAAAATTACTTTAATATATGACACGTCCTGTAGCGGACGCTTATCATTGCAGATAAATCGGCAAAATTTTGCATCTTGATTTTTTTGGTTGCACCTCTTCTGTTGGTAGAGCACTATTGTAACATTTGAGACATTTATCTAAGAGAATGTTTTAGCAATGTTGTCAAAAGATCTAATAACACTACAAGAGAGACTTGGCTGCAACCAAGCACCAAACGCAAGTCATTTGTAACTTTAATAAGCACAGATTCTGTGGTATGACAGGGCTTAAACTCTAACTGAAATTCTCAACAATTATCCATACTGTTTTCTGCTAATATGAACATAGTTGAGAGGACACTGTGTTTTTAATATTTTAGACGTAAACAGGAGAATTGAGATTGTCTATAATAAAACCATTTTCCTTGGTAACACTTTTTTTTGAGATGTGTCCTAAAGAAAGCAAAGAGTTGAACATATTGAGAAGTTGAGAACACCTCTTTCAATAGCTTAGTTGGTATAGGATTTAGCATACATGTTGTTGGTTTAGATGCTTTATGTTGGTGTTAATGCTTTACATGTCTAAATGTTTTGATGTCTGTTGCTTTGTGATATTAAACTGAGGCTAATTTATATTCATCTTTTTTTTTCACCTTATAGCGCTGAAAATGGAGAGCCAAAAACTCAATGAAAATCACCATGATAACTGGAGAACTTTTTTTTTAGCTGCTCTCAGACTGAAAATACTTACTCTCAAAAGACAAGAGCTAAAAGTCATTTCACCTGCCAAGAGTGTGGAAAGAGTTTCAATCATCATGGACGCCTTAAAGTCCACATGAGAAGCCTTTCAAGTGTCTTGAGAGAAGAGTTTCACATATCAAACAGACCTGAAATGTAATTTGCAAACTCTTTCTGGGAGCAATTTCTAAAATCACCTTCACAGATGATTTAATTGTGGTCAGTGTTAATGGGGTCAATTAAAATGGGGTCAGATTATACTGTGTGAGAGTTTGGAGTGTTAAAAAAGGTGCGACAGATGACAATTTTGAAGTGAAATTCAAAAGTTTTTACAATATTTATATGAGACTGAAACAACACAATAAAACTAGAAAACTTAAACTGTTAAAAGCATAGAGTCCACTGGTTCTATACCATAAATCAGTCCTAATGCGAATGTGTCCTCCGGTGTACAAAGTCCTCAAGAGTGATGATCCAATTAAAGTGAAGTGCTTGGCTGGATGGTAATCCCTTAACTGGAAAGGTAAGTCCTTAAAAACAACTCCTCAATCCAGCTATTTGGTAGCGATGGGACGGACGGTTGATACCGAGGCTCCGACGCAGTTTTCAAAGCACTATTTTATCACACTGTACCGATGCTTGTATCGAAATGACAATACCACGTGATTGATGACGTTTGAAGCTTTGAACGTCATGCAGTATCAGAAAGTCGGGACAGCTGGTTTGAAAAAATGGGAGCTTCACGACCCCACCTGATGCATTAAAGGAAAATGCATTAAAATTATGTTCTATTGCTGGGGTCTCAGACCCTGAGCAGAACACCCAAAATATTAAAAGTTAAAAGCTCACCCAAAATATTTTTTGAATCCATTGACCAGGCTACACATGACACGAGTTGTGGTCTTATTGGCCCAAATTAATTTAGATGAGATTAGATCAGATTAGATAGAACTGTATTGATCCAAGACAAGAGCGATTACACTCTTGTATGTCACAGACTTCCGAAGCTTTGTTTGGTCACATGCTTTTTCAAACCGTAGATCTGCTTCGCGATGATTTGTTAGGTATGGTGGAGAAAACAAGTCTGACCACCAGATGTCGCTAATGCGCACTGTGTTAAAAGCTTTGAGTAATGAGTCGTTTTTCCGCCCAATTTGATGAAAGCCTTAGTTTCCCATCACTACTATTTGGTGATCACCATCGGGTCAGTTTGACTATTGACTTTGATTGTTTGTCATGCTGCTTCCATTATGCTGGCTATTTCCTGTTTCCTGTCATGTGACTGATCAGACCCAGACTCATTTAAAGACATATAAGCTGCGTCCGAAATCGCGTACTGGGTAGGTACAACATTTGAATTTAAATTTACTTCACGACTGTTGAAAAAAAATGTTTGGACGTACTATATCCGCCATGTTGTTACTGTCACATGACCTACCAGCGTCAGTTATGTCCCTTCAACTCCATTCACAACTTCCATTCCTGTGGCCTCATGGGATAGTAAAGTGTCGCCGGAAGTAGTTAGTCATCCAGGTACTGTTTTTTGAATACTACATACTACTCTGTTCGCATACTATTTTTCGCGTACTATATAGTCGAGAAGTATTTGATTTTGGACACAGCTACACACAATAAAATAGGTAAGAGGAATAAAATGGCTAAGACAACATGTAAACCGATTAAAACTCCAATATATAATATATATAAAACCATCATGCTATATATTGAGTGGTATAAAACGTGTCTTGTGTGACACTGTCACATAGTCCCCCCGTGGAAGAACTAGACCCTTCAGAATACGTCCATAAAGTGGGTATCCTCTAATTTTGGCCCACATGGAATTACAGCCCAAAGTTGGCCTAAGTGTTCTTAGACAAAATGTAACTAGATCAATGCCGGAAGCAGTCCAAAACTCACCCAGAAATTGACAGTGTACCCAGAAATTAGTCATAACTGGCCCACAACAGTGCCGTAATCCCCAGATGTCAGCCAGAACTCAACCGCAACTTATCCAGAAGACCCAGAATAAACACCACTTAAACAAATTTGGAATGAAGAAACATACTCTAAAGTACATACTACGCGTCACAGTTTGACTATGGACATACAGAGCTCAATGTATTTTCCATGGTGGAACAGATTGTTTTACAGTTATTGGTAATGTATTTCTTTCACTTCACTGAATATACTACAGCTAAAAGTTGCACCTCATACGAACTTGGCAGTTTTCATTTTTATCAATTCTTATGTTCAGAACATATCGGAATGTCTTACTGAACGTCCTACAGGCCAATGTTTCACCTCAGATGCACATTTTTATAAAGACACCGGCAGCATCTGACATGGTACAGTTTCACCTTACAAAAATTGCCCTTAATTGACTTTGAAATAATGTAGCATACTCTAAAGTACACACTACACCTAATAGCTTGGGTATGGACATATCTACTAAGTTAACTAGACCTTGTAATGCAACAGCATATAAAGCTCAGTAAATTTTGCATGGTTGAATTTTCTGTAATGTCTATCTTTAACTTTACTGGATATACTGTAGCTAAACATTTAACCTCAAACGAACTTGGCAATGTTCATTTTTAA
This sequence comes from Elopichthys bambusa, assembly GCA_037101425.1. Lineage (NCBI taxonomy): Eukaryota > Metazoa > Chordata > Actinopteri > Cypriniformes > Xenocyprididae > Elopichthys > Elopichthys bambusa. The sequence continues at coordinate 22,664,427 of CM074454.1, forward strand.
AGAAAAAAGATCCATGCAGCGACTAAAAAGATATTGAAACTTCAAGATGCAGGTCGTGCAACTTAGAGATTTTAGACATTAGACATTATTTTTGTATATTGCACAAAAGGGCTGTAATGTTGTTTCTGGGATATCTTTTGAAAAAATATTGAAGCATAAATCCAGGTTTGTATATATATAAAAATCCAAGTACTTTAACAGTTATTTTTAATACACTGGTCCATAGATGAAGGATTAGCTTTCAGCACCATGGACAGCGACCATTCATTACAAACTTACATCAGTCTTTCTTAAAAAATTAACCTGCCAAGTTCGTCTGAGGTGCAACTTTTAGCTGTAGTACATTCGGTGAGGTGAAAGAAATACAGTACAAACAACTATAAAACAATCTGTTCCACCATGTAAAATGTATTGAGCTCTATATGCCCAATATTCACGTAATCAATATGTGTTGTGTAGTGTAGTGTGTACTTTACAGTATGTTTAATCACTCCCAAGTTGTTTAAGGGCAATTTTGGTAATCATTAAAAAATATATTGAAGTTGTAAAGTAAAACTGTACCATGTAAGACACAAATGTGTCTTCATAAATATGAGCATCTACAAACTTGAACTGGGTGAAAAATTGGCCTGTAGTATGTTATGTAGGCTAAAAGGGAACAAATACAGCATGTTCTGAATCTTTCCATTTTCCCTTGTAAAAAAAAAATATCTTGGACATCTACCAGTTGTATAACTCCAAATATTGTTGCACAAATTGAAAACTTGGGTATAGTGGTAAAGTAACATAGTTCACAGCTGGACATATTTATGTGAACTCAACTAAATAGACTACAGATTTGATATTTTCGTTATTCTTCTCAGCTGGATTTTGGTGGTGTTAAATTCTGGACATGCTCTCGAGCATGTTGAATTTGGATTTGAGGAGACTTATACTTTCCTTTGCTAGTGTTTATAATTTTTTGATGTTTTCAGACAAAATTAAAACAAAGTAAAATAGTAAATATAGTGTTGTATTCAGTAAAATACAAAAAAAGGCGCTTACAAAAAACTTCGAATTATGTATTTATTTTACCATTTTTTGACCATGTTAGTATAGTTTTTTTTTAGGATTTTTTATTTATTTTATTTTTAGCATTTGCAGTGTTTTAAAGGTTATTTCACCCAAAAATGAAAATTCTGCCATTAATAACTCGCCCTCATGTCGTTCCACACCCATAAGAATTTCGTTAATCTTCGAAAAAACAAATTAAGATATTTTCGATGAAATCCGATAGTGAGGCTTTACGAATCTTTTGTTTCAAATCAGTGGTTCAGAGCGTTTATCAAACTGCCAAAGTCACATGATTAAGTGTTTCGAAATTTCTATGGTTCACCACTGGGGGGCGTAAAGTTGATACATGCTCTGAACCACTGATTTGTTAAAGGGAACCCCTGGTGTTAAGACTTGTATGGCTTAATATAACGTAAATGATGTCTCTTACTGAAATATGTAGTAGAAAACCCATGAAAGATTTACGTTATTTAAAAAAATACATGACATATTTGGACCGATTTGGACAATGGGCGGCGCCATTTTGTTTGCGTTCTATGTCGGTGACGTCAAATGGTTGCACTCACTGCTCTACTGATGCTGTCATATTGCTATTTTTAACACAACACAACTCGAATATAATATACGATGCCACATTGGTTGTAATTTTCAGTCGATGAGCCACAAGAGAAGCGATATAAGTCTTTACTGCTTTACTAGTACAAGTACACATCAAATTCATGAATATTACACCATTTTAACATTAATACTATACATACTGTAATACTATATATACATACTGACTTACTGAAACAATCTTTGCCATAGAATACCCTTGTCTGTTCACAATGAGTTGACCGTTTGAACGTTCTTGTTTCCTTTAATTTATTTTGAAGATCTGAGGTAAACTGTTAATTGTTGTTTTCAGTACAGAATTATATTTAAACTCACATTAGTCACTTTTAACATTAAATAAAGCACATAAACAATACCTGGGATTATCATTGCCATACTTTGTGTTGCTGTTCCAGTAGCGACGTCGCAGAGAAATAGAAACCGTTTCTAAAATAGAATCATTGCACGCCGCCGTCGCGACTAGTTAGGACAAAAACCCAGATTAACATGTAAAAGATACCTTTTATCGCGTGTCGCAGCGTCGCATCATGTGTAATTAGAACGGAGTAGTATGGCTGGGCGATATGGGCAAAAAATCATATCAGTATTTTTTGGCTAAATGGCGATATACGATATATATCTCTGTATTTTCTACATTTTTCTATTTGGATTTAGGAAAAAAACAATCAGTATTTATTTTTTCAAATCCTAATTTAACATCCTGCCTAATGTTGTCCTACAAACAGTGTTCATATTGATATTTAAAACAAATATAGTGAATGTAAACATAGTCTGGCACACTAAATATGTGCAAAAAAGAGAAAATTACATTCCATTCTAACATTGTAGGCTAACATTACAATCTAAAAATAACAAAAACAAAAGCACAGAATGATTAGCTATAGGCTATACAGTTATTGCTATTATAAAAATACACTTATTTTTAGGTAAAAAATTCTACATATGGCACATTTATTGTTCAACAACAAACATTTTAGCAAAATGTATATTTAGTCAGAATTATGGTGATCCTATGGATTATATGCACGGTTACTTCCTGGTTGTCGTTGAACTGTTAGCTGTTCACTCTGTAGTCGCTATACATCGACACAATACCATCAATGGTTGACTTTTTAATGTTGTATTCATATTTTAATGCACTTATCACATTTACCTAATTTTCCAATAAACCAGTTTTATTGATTGCAATAAAGACGAAGCTTTTGGGACCGTTTAAAAACGCTGTCTGTAATTAGACACGCACACGCATTTTTTCCTCAGCACTTCAAATGTTATTTTTAATGTGAAGACCACAAACATCATTTGTTCATCCTTCTGAGATTGTCCCCATTGTAAAACCAAACGTTTAAAAATGTAGGAAATTCAACATTTGATAGAAAACACTTATTTAAGAATAAAAGACAATAACTACCACTTTAACCAGCAGGTGGCGGCAAAGTAGCATTTATTTGCGCATATATCAGCCATTTCCTCTCAGCGTTTTTCACTTCGTTTTTGACTAAATATTAAACATTATAAAATAACCAGGTTAAAAAATACATTTTGTCGATGTAAAGTATGAAGTACTCAAAAAATCTTAAGAAAAACAATAACTTTTCTTGTGATTCATGACAGAAAGCGAGCACCGCGTTTCCCTTTGTAATTTACAGCGGCTTTCAGTCAGTGCAGCGCAAGATCAATGATTTCAACACACTTGTAAAAACACACATTTTATTCAATTAATCTAAAGTGTACAATAAATATTTAGGCTTTTTTTCACATAAAAGTGTGAAAACTGATGGTCGAACTGAATTTAGCCGAGGAGGAACAATGAGGTACGTCTGTCTTTATTTATTTATGACGTCTTACGTTTGAATAACTAAATTAATGCTATGCCTGACTATTTAAGTGACTATATTCTGATTATAAACAAAAAAAAAGTTGGGACAGGTAGCAATAAGAGGCCGGAAAAGTTAAATGTACATATAAGGAACAGCTGGAGGACAAATTTGCAACTTATTAGGTCAATTGGCAACATGATTGGGTATAAAAAGAGCCTCTCAGAGTGGCAGTGTCTCTCAGAAGTCAAGATGGGCAGAGGATCACCAATTCCCCCAATGCTGCGGCCAAAAATAGTGGAGCAATATCAGAAAGGAGTTTCTCAGAGAAAAATTGCAAAGAGTTTGAAGTTATCATCCAAAGATTCAGAGAATCTGGAACAATCTCTGTGCGTAAGGGTCAAGGCCGGAAAACCATACAGGATGCCCGTGATCTTTTGGCCTTAAGACGGCACTGCATCACATACAGGAATGCTACTGTAATGAAAATCACAACATGGGCTCAGGAATACTTCCAGAAAACATTGTCTGTGAACACAATCCACCGTGCCATTCGCCGTTGCCGGCTAAAACTATAGGTCAAAAAAGAAGCCATATCTAAACATGATCCAGAAGGGCAGGCGTTCTCTCTGAGCCAAGGCTCATTTAAAATGGACTGTGGCAAAGTGGAAAACTGTTCTGTGGTCAGACGAATCAAAATTTGAAGTTCTTTTTGGAAAACTGGGACACCATGTCATCCGGACTAAAGAGGACACTCGTCTCTTTCAGGGAAGACCTTGCATTTTCTAACATGACAATGCCAGACCACATACTGCATCAGTTACAACATCATGGCTGCGTAGAAGAAGGATCCGGGTACTGAAATGGCCAGCCTGCAGTCCAGATCTTTCACCCATAGAAAACATTTGGCACATCATAAAGAGGAAGATGCGACAAAGAAGACCTAAGACAGTTGAGCAACTAGAAGCCTTTATTAGACAAGAATGGGACAACATTCCTATTCCTAAACCTGAGCAACTTGTCTCCTCAGTCCCCAGTTGTTTGCAGATTGTTATAAAGAGAAGAGTGGATGCCACACAGTGGTAAACATGGCCTTGTCCCAACTTTTTTGAGATGTGTTGATGCCATGAAATTTAAAATCAACTTATTTTTCCCTTAAAATTATACGTTTTCTCCGTTTAAACATTTGATATGTCATCTATGTTGTATTCTGAATAAAATATTGAAATTTGAAACTTCCACATCATTGCATTCCTTTTTTATTCACAATTTGTACAGTGTCCCAACTTTTTTGGAATCGGCTTTGTGTATTTCTAATCCACTCTTAATGTTACATTAACATATTGATTACTTCTGATAAATAATCCTAATTATTATTATAGTAATTTTCTTTTTTACTTTACAGAACAGTAAAATTACAATACTAACATTTATGGATGTCTTTCTTTTAAATGTTAAACCATTGAGCTTTCGTTTTGGCGGAAAACCGCAGGGAGACGCAGCGAGAGGTATCTCTTTGTTGACAGCAGACTTATAAACTATTCTCATTACGTATAGTTGGTGCATGTTGTGTTCCCAAATGCAAATTTATAAGCAACTCAAACTTACAGCACTTGCAGAGAAATTTACTATGAATCGCTGTGCTAAGCTAAAAACAGTTCACATTTCGCTCTCTAAATGAAATCACATAGCATGGCCTTAAAATGTTCCATAAATTGGGTATTATTCTTTTTAAAGTTGCAGATTTAGACCATACCATAGTACTGAGACTGCTCTCAGTAGTTACAAATGATATGCTCCTATGATCAGACTGTGGTTGTATCTCTCTATTAGTGTTATTAGATCTCAGTGCTGCTTTTGCAACATTAGCTACAACATTCTTTTGATTAGACTTGAAAATTATGTTGGCATTAGTGGAACTGCATTGTCATGGTTCAAATCATACTTATCTGACCGTTATCAGTTTGTAGTAGTAAACGTAGAGATGTCATACCGATCACAAGTTCAATATGGAGTACCGCAAGGCTCAGTACTAGGACCGTTGCTTTTCACTCTGTACGTGCTACCCTTGGGAGATAGCTGATATAAAATAAAAAAAAGGATGACTAGTAATTTCCTACTACTAAATTCAGAAAAACAGACCAAAAACCTCGTAATAACCTAGAATACTAACACTTGATGGATGTTCTGTCAAGTCTTCGTCGTCAGTTAGGAACCTGGGTGTGCTCTTTGACACTCTTTGGTGGCCAACACAGGACAAATATGTCGTTGTCTGAGACAGCAGAGAGTAGCTAGTCAATCAAACGCGCTCTGTAGAGCAGTTTGTCCATTTAGGGCTACTGTAAAAACATGCCGGCGCAAAATGGCGATTTAACATATAAGGGGACCTGCGGTGTATGTAGATAGAAATTACTCATTTTAAGGTAATAAAAACATAACGGTTCATTATTTAAAGTCTTTATATACCACTGAAAACATAGTTATGTATATTATATTGCATTTTTGTCAATAGATCCTCCTAAAATGTACAAATTGCACCTTTAATTATATGCCTATTATTGTCTATTTTCAAATGTCTACGAATGTATAAAACTGATCAGAGATCAGGTAAAACCTATAGACACTTGATTCATGGGTTCACAGAGATCATCACCCCCCAGCGGGTTTGCCAGATGCTTTGAAAGCTTCGTTTACTGAAGTCACTTGATTTTGGCAGTTTGATACACACCAACTGAACCACTGATTCGAAACAAAAGATTCGTAAAGCCTTGAAACTTCATGAAGCAGTCTGAAATCACCCATCACTAGCCATTTATTGGATTTGGGTTCCAAATGGGGATGCAAGTTAGCAGGTTAAGGTGTGTTATTAAAACTTATTTATGATACTGTTGAACTTGACTGTATTTTTTCTCTCCTGGTTATTTCTTAGGCAGGGTCAAAGAAGCCAGAGTCTCAGTTGTTGTATGCAATGGTGTGATTTATTGTTTTTGTGTTTTGCTTTTTTTTGGCCAAAGTGAAGATGAATTTGACTGATAACATTGCTGTTGTTTTTTTCAAAGGTTTCTTCAGATATCAGGATATCCTTACCGTGAATTATTTTGTCCACATGTGAAATGAATCGTGAATGAATCAAATAATGCAGTGCAATAATGATAATTATTCCATTCGGGTTATGTCCTTTTATTTATACATTTTTTATTCATATTGTGGCATTTCACAGCAAGAGAGATCAACTAATATTCTGATTAAGAGGTATCAATATTTGGAATGCAACGACGTCTCCATACAATCAAAATTAGTCGGTGTCTTTCACAACCACTTAATATTTGAAACTATAGCAAAGGAGAAAGGTCAGGTGGGGCCAGAGGAATTCATATAAACTTTTAAGGTGAAGGATGTGAATAATAGTGTCATGAAGGTGGACATTCAGATTTGGTCCACATTTAGCTACGGTGTGAATGCAGCCTTGACTTCACACAAAGACATATTTTCTGGTGCCATTTTAAATTTCCAAGCCATTTAAAACTCTTTCCACACAAAGAACACAAGTAAGTTCTCACATTTGCATGGCTTTTCATGTGTATCTTTAAGTGTGACGGCAAAATAAATCTTTTATTACACCGATCACAATTAAATTGTCTTCCTCCAGGGTGAATGCGCAGGTGATTTTTAAAATTGGTAATTTTGTTAAATTTCTTATTACACACAGAACACTGCAATTTTTTCCCACAATGACTCTGTTCCAAATGATGTTTCAAGTCTCTTTGATATCTGAAACTCTTTTCACACTGAAGACACGTGAAAGGCTTCTCTCCAGTGTGAATTCGCATGTGAGTCTGAAGGTTTCCTTTTTGTGGGAAGCTTTTCCCACACAGTTTGCAAGCGTAAGGCCTTTCTCCAGTATGGCTTCTCATGTGGGAGTCAAGGGATGCTTTATATGTGAAACTCCTTCCGCACTGAGTGCATGTATAAGGTTTCTCTCCAGTGTGAACTCTCATGTGAGTCTTGAGGCTTATTTTATAGGTGAAACTCTTTCCACAGTGATGACATATAAAACAGTTCTCTCTTGAATGAATCCTCGTGTGGTAATTAAAAGATATTTTACGTGTGAAACCCCTTCCACACTGATCACATGTGAAAGGCTTCTCTACAGTGTGACTTTTCACATGGGAATTAAAGTAGTTTTTATATGTATAACTCTTTCCACACTGTTTGCATGTGTAAGGTTTCTCTCCAGTGTGAATTCTCAAATGGACTGTAAGGTTTCCTTTTTGAGTGAAACTCTTTCCACATTGTTGGCAGGTGAAAGAGCTCTCTCCAGTGTGCAGCTTCATGTGGGTATTAAGGTTTTGTTTTTGGGTGAAACTCTTTCCACACTGTTGGCAGGAGAAAGGCTTCTCTCCAGTGTGAACTCTCATGTGGACTTTAAGGTTTCCATGATGACTGAAACTCTTTCCACAGTGATGGCAGGTGAAACTCATGTTAGACTTGTTCCGACGTCTTTTTCTTGAGGATGTCTTTTGAGTCTCTGTGGATTTTTCTCCAGTCATGAAATCATGATGATTTTCATACTGATCTTTCCCTTTCATGTCATTCAGTTCTTGACTCTCCTCTTTCAGTGCCATCAGGTCTAAAGTGAAAAAACAAATACAAGTTAACACGTTTAATGGCACAAAGCAATGAACATTAAAACTAATATAAAGCACCAAGACCTACTGAAAAACAGCTACTAAAAGAGGCATTTCCTGTAATCTCAGAACCTCTTCTCAATATTGTTAACTTCAATTTCTTTAGGACGCGTCTAAAGTACCTGCAGTCCAAAAAAGCTGGCAGTTATCAACCCTTTATTAAAACACAGTTTTACCCAGGAGAACTAGTTTATTGTAATAACTTAAAATGTTAAAAAGGTGGAGTCCGTTTGCACCATACCATAAAACGGTCCATAAGAATCCTAACATGTTGGCAGTCCCAAAGTGAATGTGAGAAGTGTCCACCAGTATACAAAGTCCACAGAAGGGTAAATCCTTTAAGGGTAACTCCACATTCCAGTTGTTTGGTGATCACCCTGGGGTAATTACGCTACTTTTGGGAGGGTTTTGCAGACCTGGCAACCCTGCCCCTCGGTTTGACCTTCCTACACTTCAATGGCCCCGCCCTGTCACACACCTCCATGAATGGACTGCTCTCGTTTCCCGTGACAAATACAGCAGCGGGGACAGAAACATTGCATTCCGTTATTCCTACAACTAATGGCTGAGAATGCTAGATATAATTATGGTCATCAATGGATTCTGTGGTTATCCTTAGGCCAAATCCACATTCAAAGACTCTTGGTCACCTCCTTCCCAATGGCACACACGAAAGAGCTTCAAACTATTCTCCCGTACAGACAATACTTTTTCTATATATTGTGAGATATTTGGTTCCTTAGTCTCAATATCACTGACACGGTCATCCTCAATATGCTTCCCTCTCCCGCCAAGTCAAACTCATCATAATCTTGACTCTAGTCCAATTAGGGCTGCACAATTAATCGTATTTTAATCGTGATAACGATATCTGCTTCTCTCGATTGATTACAAATAATCGTCACGATATAGGCCCGCTCGTTATTTATCCTAAAGACGTGTTTTTCCTTTGGGATATGCTTGTGGTTGCCAGATGCAAAGAGCTTAAATACCCCAAATAGAGCTTTTCCCCTAAAATAATATACTTTCTTCCCGGTGTTTTACTTAATCTGTGCAATCTGGCAACTCTGTGCACGCGCCCCCTCTAAATGCGGAAGAAGCGCTGTTGATCTGAAAACAAACGTGTTAATGTAAAGTCAATGCAAAGACACAAGACATCCGGTGGCGCGAATTAAGCGTTTCGGGCGTTTGACGTGCATAATGCATGATTCGCGCGGATCGCCCAGAGTTGAAAAATCTGAACTTCGGCGAATATCCGTGCTGCGCTAACCAATCAGGAGCTTGCTCTAGTAGTGACGTGATTATGACGTAGCGAGAGGTGGCAGAAATCCAAAACAACAATGGAGGACAAAATCATCGAACTCATTGAACTTTTATAGAAACAGGAATAAAAAGGATCTTGCTTGGAAGAAAGTGAGTGAGGAGGTCGTACAATCTGGTAAATTGTAAAAAATGCTCTTTACTCAATTTGAGCTATATATATATACATATACACACACATACACACATACATATACACACACATATTGAGACTACAAGCTAGCTAAAGCTGGCAAATTGAGCTTATTCACCGTATTTAACAACTACTTTCCCGCTGACGAGTTGATGCGTTTATTCAGAGGAAGTGTGCAGAAACGAGATGAGCCGCCTGGCAGAAGCCCCTCTCATGGCGCAAATTCGCGTCTGTTGTGAAGTGAGTTTCACGCGCGAATGAAGTGAGTAAACTCAAAATGTTCAATCGTCTGACTACGCGCAAATAGTGCGATTTATTCGCGCAAGTCGCAACTGGTGTGAACGCCTCAGAGTCTTCGCAGCCCTATACTAAAGGTCAAGATGAAGAGATGATGGTGCCCTAGCTGAGGAGAAGTCTTCTACAGATGTGCAATATGAATGGTCATTCTTTACTACTAGGTTGGTAATTATGTCATCTGTCAAACTGCTTGTGTTGTGCTTCTGGTGGACATTAAATAACAAAAACATCACATTTCTTGTCTTCAAATATCACTAATTATTTCTAATCTATTTCTTACTAGTGGACACTTACTTGCTAACAAAATGCTTCAGCTTCTCTGTTTCATTCAGCGCTTCAGCACATGCAGCTCAAACAGCAATGGTGTTGTTATTTAAAACAGTAATATTAAAGGTGCAATATGTAATATTTTCTGTCCGCTAAAGGTCTATTCAAAACAAAGGCGTAGCTTGATGACACCAAGTTTGAGTGCGGAATCTTGGGACATGTGGTCTTCACCTCAACGGCCGGTGGAAAAGAATTGGGATAGGACTCGGGAAGAAATCATGTTCATAGATGTGATTATTAACGTTATTGTAGTATGAAGCAGAGCAGGACTGAGTGTTGTGGGAGCTGAACGAGGCCGCTGGAGCAATTGTGCAACACACAGCGTGAGAAGCCGAACTTTTATTATGCCGCAGTCGCCGGCGCCGCTTCCGCTTTTTTTTTTATGGTCATGAGTATGAGGTAACACAGCTCTGTTTATCATATTAGATACATTTGAGTGTGTTGAAAATGTTCTAATGTTACTATGTGACACTGTTGCACACTGCAGTAAGCTAGATCATTTTTGGAATATCATAATATGATGATTTTGTTAATAAATGGCATGCAATTAATTTTAAAATGTATTGTATGATGGAGAAAATGCTGCATTACTGTTACTAAAAATAAAGCTGCATCTGATTATGTTAGCTACTTCACAAAATAGTGTTTTTCTCGGAGACATGGTAAAACACGGTACTCGCAAAAAAATCTAACAAATTAGATTTAAACAATAAGACTAAACGTGTTGAGCTATATAACAATAATTTGTTTTCTGTCTATAAATATATTAAAACGGGAAACCGAGGGTAACGCGGGCATGACGCAATTGACAGGCGACTCCTCACACGTCCCGGAGCCTTGGTTAAAATTTTCCAATTTTCTCATGATTTACAAATAGTTGCAAACATTTGGGATATTGTAAGTACTCAAGTGAACAAAATATATAACACTGGCCTAGTGGTTTTTGGATATTTTACTGCAAAATTATTACATATTGCACCTTTAATTTTAGATATTTATTTTTCAAAAACATTGATGAATAAATATGAACTAGCACTTTTTTTCCACATATCATTTTTTATCAAAAATATGGTTTTGTTAAATTAATTTTATTATTATCCATGAGAAGGCTACTCTATTTTATCCATGGCACATGCATTTTGATTCTTTATATGCAATTAACATTGTCCAATGACTTGTTTGCATTAAATTTAGGCATTGTTTTATTTATTTGGAAGGCAATATATATTTTTTTTTAATAAGGAAAGATAGAAAACTAATTTTAAAACGTATACTGGTTCAAACTAGGCTGCTGTACTGTATATGTCTGATTTATGTTGAAGTGCTTGGGACATGGCTTTTAAGGGTGAGACTTGTTTTTTTTTTGTAATCAGGCTCTCAAATTATATAAAAAATTGGATTTACATTTAGATTTATCAGCTTTCAAATATAAAGAATTATTGGTTATCAGTATCAGCCAAAATTGTCATATCAGTGCATCATTAATTTCTGTAGAGGTGGACATTTTAATAAGGATCAAATGTCCAGTTCTGAGAATGAAACCAACCTGTTTGTTCCTCAGTATCTTCTTGTTTCACTCTGAATGTTTCTTCAATCTTCAAGTCTTCACTCTCCTCTTTAATAAACGCCATCTTTATAATAGTGTGTCACGTGGATCTCAGTTGCTTCACCAGGAGTTTTTCCTGTGTGTTTGAAAAATTTGTCATTAAGATTAAAAAATAATTAACAGACAGAAAATAAGTCCAGACTAAATCTTTTTTTCTGTTACTTTTCCGCACCTTTTCTGTTACTCGTGTGTGGATGCACTTCACTCACAAAAAATAACGTTCCTTAATGTTAGGCATTACACTGTTACATTCAATGATAAATAATTCGTTTTTTATCGCTTTTTAAAACTATGCAATTTATTGAACAGTTTGTATCGATGTAAACACCTAAAATGCTTAAAACACAAACCTTTTTTCAGCCGTATCACAACAGATGCAGGGAGCGCGGCGCAGCTTTATGACGTCATGTCGCCAGATCGAAATAAAAGTCCCGTTCACACAGTGCGTGACACAAACGTGCGGCTAAAATGTTTGGTTGCAGATATCAGATATCATGCAAATTGTGACATATGTAGTTTAACGAGTTAAATCTGCATGAGTAAATTAGTTCATAAAGTAATCCTCACAAAAATACTTCAGTTGTAGTTATATCTGCAGCAAAACTGAGTACAACTATGCTTTGCAGTATAATGACGAATAAACCCAGCTAACAGGGAAATGTTCTCAGAACTTTGACTAACATTCTAGCAAGGTTATTCATTTTTCTCAAGGTTATAAATAACTTTTCTTCCAGCAATGTTAGAATATTTGTTCAAAGTTATCTGGTCTTTAATAATGTTCTCAAAAGGTTAGCTTAAAAGCATATATATATATATATATGTATAGAACTTTTTTATTGGAATGTTTTAGTTGGATGTTCATCTAAGCTTTTTAAAATGTTACTACTTTTATTCAAAATGTTGTTATAGCAATTTCATCAACACCATAAGAACACTAGTTTAACATTAAAAATGTTTCATCCTAACATTTACGTAAACTTTACATAAAAAAAGTTGTGGGACCGTTACCTGTTCAAAACAAACCGTTACCTTGTTGGTTTAAAATTTTAGGTTGAATCCTTAAATGCATGAATGTTTCACCAATCTTTATTACATATTTGGATCTTTAGTGACCCAGTGTCACTAGTGTTGCCAAGTCCGCAGTTTTCTCTCAGAATTGAGCTATTTTAACAGTGTTGCCGCGGATTGTTTTTCATTTCCGCGAGTTGAAGCGACCCCAATAACTTGATATTTAGCCCCTGGAATGCTAATTTTACCAGGGGAACTCCACCAAAAAGCGTGGATTTTACCCCACGGGACGTGATTTTTACTGTGGGATTTGGACCGACAGTGTGAACATAGCCTTAGTGTTCATATGTGTCCACACTACAGTGTTAAAATAACAGTGAAGCAATGTTGCAGTTAAATAGATAATTAAGTGATGACTGAGCACTTGAAGCTAAAATCACTGAAAGGGAACGAACATGTAAAGTCACAGTTAGTGTTTCCTTTGGTTGTTCACTTGACCCTTTGATTGTTTTGTTCATTTTTTCCTCTGGCTGCTGTATAGTGTGTCTACTGTGGCAGAAGAAACAGAATTACATAAGATCATGATGGCTGTATTTAATGGGGACATTAGCATGAAGTGTTTTGCTTCTCTGATCACATCTGAAGTCTAATCACTGATCAGAAACATATTTTGTCAACAATACATTTAAATATTGTGCTACCGACCATGTGATATCCAGCAGTGTTGAGAGAAGAAAGTTCATAACTATGGCATTATCTAGACACACACACAGCAAATTCTTTAGTGTTAATTATTAACTCTTTTAGAATTAAAACCAATCCCAAATGAGTGCACATGCTGCCTTAATATTTTCAGAGTTAAAGTAACATCTAGTTTTTTTTATTAACAAACAATTAACTTTATATTGTGGAAAGTTCACTTTTAAAATAAATGACAAGGCGGCACAATATAGGCATTTCTATCATCAGAATTTTATGAAAACTGCTTAAGAACATCTTTTGGGATCATGGAAGGAATGGGTGCTCCCTGGATGACAGGCACTGGTGCATTCTCCCTCAGATGCTCAGCAAGTCTCCGTTTTCCTTTTAATATTTTCCAGGCGGGCAATGCTGCTGACCTGGTGGGCACTGCTGCTGACTGTGGAGACCTGACGAGCACTGCTGCTTCCTTTGGGGTCCAGAGATGCACAGGCGCTCTCATTGGCATACTCTTGGGTGAAGGTGCATCCAGTGGGGACTTGGTAGGCATAGATGCTACCTGTATGGAAGAGGCTTGAGCCTTCTGCTGCAGCAGCTCAGGGATCTTCAGATTTCTCCTCTCTGGGATCTTGTCAGGGATACCCTGAGCACCCTGTGTGCAAAAGACAGGTGCTCCCTTTAGAAAAGAGGCTTGTTAGGAAGGGATGCTTCCTGAAGATAAAAAGCTTGAGGCTTCTGCTGCAGCAGCTCCCCTCTCAGCAGCTCGGGGATCTTTAGTTTTTCCCTTTTTATAATCTCGTTAGGCAGGGGTGCTACCTGCGATTCAGGGATATTCATTTTTTGCCTTTTTGAGATCTGTTCAAGCAAGGGTGCTCCCTGAAGTGAAGAAGCTTGAGGCTGCAGCTGCAGCAGCTCCTGCCTAAGTGGCCCAGGGATCTTAGGTTTTTGCTTATCTGGAACCTTGTCTAGTACGGGTGCTCCATGTGGAGAACATGTGGGGCACCTTTGAGGCATGCATAGGTGCTCCCTGTGGGGTCCCAGCAGGCACAGATGAGTCCTTTGGGGACCCAGCAGGCACAGATGAGTCCTTTGGGGACCCAGCAGGCACAGATGAGTCCATTGGGGACCCAGCAGGCACAGGTGGTTCCTGTGGCTTTTTCTGCCTCTGCTTTTTTCGCTGCTCCCTGGTCTTCAGTGATGCATCTGGGAAGCCTGAGTGCATGGCCTTCTTAGATGCATCACTGAAGACCAGGGATGAGGTGAGTTTCCTCATATCAGAACTGACAGGCACAGGTGCTTCCTGTTGGGCACTGGTGCTCCTTGTGTGGACCCATCAGGAATGGGTGTTCCCTGTGTCTTCTTCTGCCTCCACCGCTTTTTGGTCTTTAGTGTTGCATCTGAGAATCCTGAGTACGGGGTCTTCTCAGATGTATCACTGGACACAGGAGATGAGGTAAAGTCTCTCCCCTCAAAGACCCAGACCCAGAAACCTCCATTATTGCCCACCACCACCCCGCATCAAGGGCCATGGTGAGCTCATCTGTTCAGGAGATGAGGACTGCTCTGCGCTCTCAGGAAAATAAGCGGGCATGGTTGACAGTCATATTGACGTTGGAATTGATGGTGAAAGATGATCGTAAGAAGTGAACAATACTCCCTTTGTGCAATCTATATCTGTAAACACTGACCAATAAGAATAGATATTAAAATAAAACTAATATTGTTCGCTTCGGTCCAAAATGTGGCCTTTAAAGACATAAGAAAGGCAAAATGAAAAGCTCCGTTTGCATATTATGTAATCAGTCATGGTCAGAGGTAACCATTAAGGCCAGTCACTTCAACATGTCATCAAAACAGCAATTCTTTGGTCAATAAAATATAATATAAGAGAGCTTGAATGGCAGGTCCATATTAAAAAAACATTCTCATAATAAAGTAGTAGCGGATGGAGTTTCTTGCATAGACAATATAACGTTTATGGGACTCTCCATTTAGAAGTAATTGTTTAAAATGTTCATGGTCCGTGTTTAGCAATATGTGTTGCATTGATTTAATATATTGAAAAGTGTTATGTTGATGGTAAGATTATAATGTGTCATTAAATAGCAGGAATATATGTGGATATAATCAGTGTATGGGTGTATAATTATCAACAATTATATTTAAAAATCAAACCCAATTTTCATTATTTTGATTATTTTTTTATTTGCATATCAAACTTCTCAAGGTACAGTGCATTGAGTAGATAACATTCCACTGTTTAAGCAGATTTTCAGTTATGAAAAGACTGATTCCCAAACCCTGTGTAAAGAGCATACTCACGATCACTCGCCAACTCGCTACAAAGTGTTTAATGCCTCTGCGCAAGGTTATACTCGCCAAACGTTCTAAGGAATGCGACGATTATTATGACGTAACAATGGACCACATGGCGCTCAATAAACTCAAGTTTGCGAGTGATGGGAGACCAAGGCTGTTTCGTTGGATTAAAACGTAACTTGCAATACAAATACAAAGAGTGACTAACCATTTTTTAATTCATAGTTGTTTATACACATACACATCTGTTTTACTTTTGTACTGATGTTTACAGCTGCTTAAACGGGAGAGAAGCTGCAAATCGTAGCATAGTGGGGTATACAATTTATTAAAGTATAACAGACCACTCAACCAAACTGTAGAACGGCATGAAGGTGAGTAATAAATAACATTATTTTCATTTTTGGGTGAACTAACCCTTTAATAAGTAAAGTTTTTTTTAAGACAATTTTACTATGTAGAATGTTAATAAAAATTAAGTTGAAAGAACATTTCAGAAACATCATACTAACCTTTAAATTATGTTCTATTACCATTAAGGAAACTGGACATTTTCATTGTTCCCATAACCAAAAAAGAATGTTTAGGAGACTTTCTTAAAACAAAAATTTGTTAGCTGGGTGGAGCCAGGTAGATTGCGCAGAAAGTGTGTCCATAGCCGCTTTTCCACCCGTCAGGCCGAACGGTTCTTAGAATGTTAAGGAACGGTTCCAGTTGTGTTTCCACTGGAGCCTGGTATGGCATTCTCAACACAGTTGTCTAACCGTGCTGGTAGAATCCGTTAAGTGACGTTGCCACTCAGGATTGGTCATTTGTCTGTTGCCTGGCTACCAGTTTCTCTGTAACTGGCTAAGTGCTCTATTTAAGTGACGTAAACGCATATTAATAATAAAATTGAAAGAAATTTCTGATCATCCTCCATAACGCGGTTGTTACTTACATCTCATATCATCAGTAAACCGTTGCATTACCAAGGCAATGACTGACACTTTTGTATTACATTCAAAAGAGCTGCCTTTATCAGCCCCACAGTGGAATGAAACCGTAACCGTACCATTTTTGAGGGCCTAAAAATGCTCGAACTCATGAAACTTTTCACATGCGTCAGAAGTGGTGAAAATTTATGTCTGATATGGGTTTCAGAATTAGGTGTGGCAAAATGGCTTGATAGCGGCACCTACAAAATTTCAATTAAGTACGTTTCACGTACAGGTATGAAATACGGTACACACATGTAACAGCCCAGTACCTACTTTACCCAGCAGTCAACGCGGCATTACATCACAAAAGTGTGGACTCAGAGGAAGACCGTGAGGGTTTAGGGTGCCATTTGGGATTCAGCCAATGTCTAACCTGATTTTCACATTTGATAAGAGTCCTGGCCTGAAGATATCAATATGCAGATATTCAGTTAGTCATAGCGCCACCTGTTGGGCCCTTTTATCGCTGCTTGCAGCTTTAATTGTTTTAGTTTGGTTTTTCCCTGTTTCTGATTGCCTGAGTTCTCATTCCTTGTTTGCTTCCGTGGTTTCTGAGTTATACACCTGTTCTGTTGATTATTTTCCCTTGTGTATTTAAGCCTTGGTTTTGCCTCTGGAAATAACCTAAAAATTAGAATTTCCTATAGGATTTCGCAGTGTGGTTGGATGCATTGATGGCATATTCCCATCATTGCACCATCCAAAAATGAAGCTATGTTGACAGGAGGTCCGGTCCTTCCACAGTATTAATATGCACGTACACTGATTAGCCTATTGTTTCTAATTGTCAAAGACTACATCACAGTACTGTAATTCACATTTAATTCTTTGCACTGTTCAAATGTAGACCCTGAGCAACAGGCTAGAATGTGGCAAGTAAATGTCTGCCCTATACACTTATTTCAATGCATGAACTACACACTTACAGGGGCACTTCTATGCAGCACTAAAGCAATGTGAACTTTCTTACAGGAGAGATTGATGGCTTTCTGCTGGGAGATAGGGGTTACCAATGCCAAACAACACTAATGACTCCTTACCCAGAACCTGAAACAGACCCCCAGCCCAGGTGGAGATAGCCATAGGCCTGTTGAAAGCATTTTTCCAGTGCCTAGATCACCTCAAGGTAACCGCTCAAAGCCTGTAAAATTATTGTGGCATGTGTTGTTCTCCATAATATTGCCATAATTACAGGGAGCAACCCCCTGCCCTACACATACAAGACCCAGGGGAAGATCCCATTTAATTAAATTACAGAAGAATTAAGAGTAATTACTTTTTCAGGTGAAAAGAAAATAAACTATAGTAATTAGATTACTTAGTAATTAACTACACCCAACACGATATAACAGTGATTAAAATTTAAACTTAAACATTGCCAAGCTAACGTTTTCTCTTTCGCCGCTGCAGCCATGTTGTTGTTTTATGTGCTCGTACTCGCCATAGGCTTGCATAAACACATCCAGTCCTGCTGGAGAGAAATATGCAGACCTCTTTTTTTTGGGTGCTGTTGCCATGGTGAATCACATCTGTGCTCCATTAATCATGGCTTTTTATAGTCGTGGTGTACACGCTTAACTCAGAGTTGAATGAACTAGTTACATAGAACTAGTCGAGTTTGAACTCAGAGTTGGTTGAACCTCTTGTTGAAACTGGCTCCAGGTCCTCTCCCATCTTCTTCTGTCGTCATTCCTCCTATTATCCCTTTTTGAGCTCCTCTGTGGGACTCTAGACCATGGTGACACTTATTAACACTTGCTCAACCGGCCTCGCTCCATTCCCATGACTTTGGGCCCTACCCTGCTCACCAAATAGAATAAATTCAGCCTTCAAAAAAATGCAAATCATATAGGCTATAATGATAAAAAAAAAAAAAGTTATCCAAACCCAGAAAAAAAATTATGTGCATTGGTATTGTTTATACAGGCTCAATTAAGTCCATCAATTTTCAGATGCCTTCTCCTTCAAAAAGAAGTGGTAGCATGTAAATTGCTGTCATCTCTGAGATAAGCTCAGTTATTTTTTTCATTGCAGACGGGATCACATCGTCGGTGAGTTGAAGTGAATGGCACGATGGGCATTTGCGCCATGAGTCTTGACTGAAGGGGCGGACAGAGCTGAGCCGTTGACTCACCGACGGATGACCGGGGTGATGATGTAGTGAGGGAGGCCGACAGGAAGGTCGGAGGAAGGGAGGAGTACAGTGATGGCGGAGGGGTGCAGGGTGAGGGTGTAGCCCTAGTCTCGGAAATCTGTAGTTGCCGCAGGTCGTCGACCTCCAAAGGCCGGCCTGGAGTGTCGAGCGATCCCAGCAGAGCTTCCGGGTAGACAGACTGCCAGATCGAGGTGGAGGTGTGGGCCTGGAGACCTAAGGTGCAGCCGGGGACTTGGCCTCTAGCCGAGCTGGTGGTAGGGAAGCCTGAGGCGCGGAGGATGAGCCACACAGAGTGAGTGGCGGTGGCAAAGCCGAGGAGCTTCACGACACTAGTGGCACCAACGGATCCAGGAGACTGGCTGTGAGCAGCGATGGAGATGGGATCAGGAATTCAGGCAGGTACTTGGCCTGGATTTTCCGGAATGGCAGCCTCTCTGTCACAGCCAGCAAGCCCGAGGCACCCACCGAGGTCGTTCCAGGACTGAAGAACATCAAAGCCCCGGAGTTGACGCAGTCCACCGCAGAGTCAGGAGCAGATCTGGACCTGATCGATCTGTGGTCCGCGGATCCAATTCCTACCCAAATCGCCACCGTCGAATCCTCCTCTTTGTCACCGGTCCCATCTGGTTATTTGGATGCTCCGGTTCCATCCGGACATCATCTTCAGCCTGTATCACAGCCAGCTTACTTATTAAATAAAATAGGCTACAGCCTGCGTATAATTGATTCCAGGAAAAAATCTATGGGGGTGCTATGGGGGTGCTTTTTTCTTTCTTGGGGGTGCTGAAGCACTTGCTAGCCCCTCCTTAGCACCGCCCATGTTTCCCAACCACTGTGCAGTGACACACTAGTGTGCCGTGAAATGTTGTCAAGTGTGCTTTGCCAAAAATTACCAAATGCCAAAAAAATAAATGCTACACAGTTAAGAATATTATAGTGTCAGGCGGAAACCTTGTATCTCTATATTTCCTCATTTTTGTTTTATTTTATTTAAAAAAAAAAACTTATTGGTCACCCTTTGCGTCTGTATGTGGGCTTTACAAATATTTAACGAATAAAAAAGATTTTAAAGAGCTTGTAACAAAACCTAGTAACTCCATTGGTTCCTCAAACTGTCAGTCAAACCTCATAAATCCACCCCACCTCTATAGTGAACGAAGTGCCGCACACAGTTTGGAGATATCTGCATCTGTGCTATGCACTGTGTCTATAAAGACTAAAGTTTTATGCATTTGAAGAGAAGAGTCTTCGTCTGATATTTCCCGTCTAGTTGTAGCCAGTGCTGTGTTATAGAGGATGTAAGTTAAATATAACCTTAATATAAAATTTTCAAGCTTTTAGTCTTCCAAAAGCCTGTTCAACACACATTCTTGCTCAGCTTAATCTATAGTTGTACTGTTGTTGGGCTTGAGTGAAACCTTGTTCTTCTGCAAATGGTTTCTGTAAGGGGGTAAGCAGCATCTATGATTGTTAAAGGTACAGGTACACCCTGAAAATCTTCAGTCCGTGCTGGAAAAAGCCTCCCAGATTGACCTTTTCTAAAAAGGCTACAGTTTGCACAAACACGTGCATCATGCACCTTTCTAGGCCATCCAACTTTAATATCCCAAAAACCTTGCGGTTGTAGAAATCGGCCTTTGTTTGATGAGATTCATTGATGGGCACATGGGTGCCATCAATGGCACCAGCACACATTTGTCCTTAACCATTAGCAATACAATTTCTGTCAAATAATTTCCTTGTGGCACTTTAATAAACCATGGCACCAGAATTTGTACAATTGCTTGCACAACTTCTCTTGTAATTATGGCCATGGCACCAGAATTTGTACAATTGCTTGCACAACTTCTCTTGTAATTATGCACACTGTAGAGATTCCTATCCCAAACAGGTGAGGTATGGTCCGATACTCTGTGTTAGTAGACAGTCTCTATAAAGCCACTGCAACCCGATTCTCCACTGTTAAAGGTTTTTTGTAGTGTGCTGTCATCCGTTCAATATGAGGTCTTAGTTCATGGCATATAAACAGGAATGTCTCCCTGCTCATCCTGAAGTTTCTGTTCCAGTCAAAGTCAGACTAAGGGTGTACACACACTAGGTGCTCTGAACCGTGCCCGAGTGCGTTTGACCCCCAAAGCCCGGTTCGTTTGACTAGTGTGATTGCTCCAAACCATGCCTGGGCATGGTTCGTTTAGTCGGCCCTGGCCCGCTTGGAAGAGGTAGGCCAGAGCGCGGTTCGCATGCAGTGTGAGTGCTACAGCTACTACTTTTGTGTGTGCTACTGTCATCGGCAAACATCTTTATTACTACTCTGATAGTACACTTATCAATTCGAGTGTATTTGGATTTATAACGGGTCTGATTCTCACCTTTGGTGAACAGGAATTGTAGTTTGCGAGTAAAGCTACAAATTCCTCCATTAACGTTAGCTGCCTTTGTAATCCTCTGATACGTGCAGGTGAAAATCAATGCGCAACATAAATGATAATATATATTAGGCAGTATCTTAGCAAATGAGCATTTCTTACAATTTTCTTCCATTCAAAAAGTTGCATCGTATATGACGTAAGCGTGCCCGAAACGTTAAGTGCAGTGTGAGTACAGGCCAGCGGGGGAGGGGGGACAATCGCGCTCGGGCTCGGTTCAAGGCAACCGTGCCTAGTGTGAGTACACCCTAAGACTCTAAAGACGTGATTGGTTTCTGGTCCAACAGAATATTTACAATATTCAACAGTAAGTGGTTATATGAAACGTAAGGTGTTTAGATAAAAAGGTATGATATCAAACCATGTGATATAAGTGAGAAAACTAACCTTTGAGGAGATAGCTCGATTGTCAGCATCACCGAAGTCAGCATAATAAGGTGAAGTCCCAGAGATAAACAATGCTGCTGTTACATGTGCCCTCTGTTTTGGACTTGTGTTGTTCCATTTCCCGCCATTAGTTTATCTCCATGGTTACTGATTACCCCAATCATCACATTCAGCTGTGTTCATTCACCCTCCTTGTATCCCTGTGTATATAAGCCCTGTGTTTCCTGTTCAGTATTGTCCGGTATTGTTTGCGTTTATACTGGTGTATGTTCCTGTCTGTTCCTGTATTCTCTTATTGGATTTTCAAGTAAAGACTCTATTAGCTCTATCTCCTCGTTCGTGTGTTTAATAAGCAGTGATATTGTAACAGAATACCGGACCAAAACAGTTATACAGAGTGTTTTTTGTTTTCTCATGTCCGTGTTTTTTCATGTCAGTTTTTTTTCTTGTTTCACTCTTCCCGTCACCATGTACACACCCGCATTTCTGTTAATCCTGCTTGAGCAGAAGGACCGCTCCCTCGAGGCACATTTGGATGATTTTTTATTCCTAGTACCAGCTACAAATTTCCCGGACAGCAGCCTCTGCAACTTCCTGTATGCCGGCCTCAACACCGCCACCGTCACCGTCCGGGGAAGGGCCTCAAGGGAGCTTTCTTGATTACGTGGAGTGGGTGCTGGCGTCACGTGGATCACCTATGACCATAGGATTCGACGACAACGACACCAGCCCCACTCCAGTGCCCAGCCAGGAACCTCCTGACGGCGTGGAATGTCAGCGCGACACCACCGGAGACAGAGAGCCCACCTCCACCGCGATGCAGGAGCCAGTAACGAGTGGAACGACTGAGCGTAACATCGCCGCGGAGCCGGAGCACAGCGTGTCTGACCAGGTGTGCGAGTTAGCTACATCAGCCGTCGCCAAGGGAGTCAGTGAGGAATACGAGGGTTTGGAATGGAGCCCCGCCCACACTCCCACCACTGAGAGTGAGTTCCAGGCAAGCACTATGGACTTTTGTTTTGAGTTTGGAGAGGATTCCCTACCTACCTACCTCCTGAAACTGTCTGTTCCATAATGTATGAACTGTTCCCGCCCAGCCTCCCTCTCCCACCTCCTCTCCAAACCCCTACTCAAGATTTTTTATTTTTCAGTCCCTCTGTTTATCAGCCCTTTCTCCAGCCCTCAACCATGCCTGCTACCCAGCCCTTGCTGTCTCCCATCACTCCCTCAGTGATATTGTAACGGCTGCTTCAGCAGGAGTTTTTTTTTCACCATGATTTTCTTCTCCTTATCCTCTGCATTCGTAGGTTGTGTTGAGCTTTAATTTCTTTCATTTTTTTAAAGTGTTCACTATTTCTCTCTTTTAATTTTAAAGACATGTTGTACAGCAAAATTAGCATATGTTTAGCGTCAGTTATCTTGCACAATATTGCTGTACCCACAGTGCACAGCATTGCAAGAGGTCCCAAAAGGAAACAGTATGAACACAAAGAGGTCCAAAACCCCAGTAGTGCTTTAAGTGGACCAAAGCGGATCTGAGTCATCCTTTAGGGACAGGTACAGTGTGAACGTGGTCCTTTTACACTTAGTGCACCTTTTGGTCCCCTTAAAGGGGTCTGAGTTTGGTTCTTTTAAAGAGGACCCAAGTGTGAAAACACTGTTAGGCCCATTATGTGTGTCTGACATCAGTGTGTATTTTACAAACTCTAAATGTATTGTTTTACTGGTGCTTATGTGTATTTAAATGTCTGAAACCTTAAAATAAGCATTATGTGGCTGAAAACACTGCATAGTTGTGATATATGACAAGCGCTGAGCATGTCCTTCTCTGACTCAGCACTAGCCAAAGCGTGAAGGCACAGTTTGAATCTGGCAGTTATGTGACGTCACAGAACATTCTGTACCCCAAATGTGGGACCGTACCGCCCAAAAGGTTAACATACACACATTTAACTATCAAGTCGGATGTTTATGAAGAGTTCGTAAATAAAAGCAGCTTTGTAGTGATAAAAAGACAACAGTAAAAAATTCATTATTCAGCTGAAATCAGGTGTGTTGATTCAGTTCCATTCAATAACTAAGTAAAGTTCATCAATTATGGAATGAGTTCAATTCATCTATAAAGCAGCTCTGGATAAAAAAACAGTGTCATCATCCAGCTCAGTACGGTTCTCATCCAATAGTATCAGTGCAGTCTGTCAGTAATATTACTGAATATTAAGTACTAAGCAAGCCAGAGGCGACAGTGGCAAGGAACCCATCAACTTCATCAGTGACAGAAATGGAGCAAAAATCCTTGGGAGAATCCAGGCTCAGTCGGGGGGGCCAGTCCTCCTCTGGCCAGGGTCTCACATATGCATGACTTTTCCTATGTGTGTGATATAAATATATATTTTCTTTTACACTTATTACAATTAAATCACCTTTATAGAGAGTGTGCAGGGCTGTGTTTGTCAAAAGCATCGTAAGCAGTTTTCTCTTGAGTGAATTCTCATGTGGTGATGAAAAATTACTGCAAATCTGAAACTCTTTCCACATTGACCACATACGAATGGTTTCTCTCCAGTATGAATTCTCATGTGGTTATTTAGGGTTCCTTTATGTGTAAAACTCTTTCCACATTGAGAGCATTTGAAAGGCTTTTCTCCGGTGTGAATTCTCATGTGGGAATTAAGGGTTCCTTTATGTGCAAAACTCTTTCCGCATTGAGGGCATGTGAAAGGTTTCTCTCCAGTGTGAACTCTCATGTGGTTTTTAAGGCTTCCTTTCTGAGTGAAACTCTTTTCACATTGTTGGCAGGTGAAAGTGCTCTCTCCAGTGTGAATTTTCATGTGGGTATTAAGGTTTTTTTTATGTGTGAAATTCTGTCCACACTGAGCACATATGAACGGCTTCTCTCCAGTGTGAATTCTCATGTGGGCATTAAGAATTTCTTTTCGTGAGAAGTTCTTGCCACACAGTTTGCAAGTGAAAGCGGCCTCTCCAGTGTGAATCCTCATGTGGGTATTAAGGTTTTTTTTATGTGTGAAACTCTGTCCACACTGACGGCATGTGTAAGGTTTCTCCCCAGTGTGAACTCTCATGTGGACTGTAAGGTTTTGTTTTTGAGTGAAACTTTTTCCACACTGTTGGCAGGCAAAAGGCTTTTCCCCAGTGTGAACTCTCATGTGGACTTCAAGGTTTTGTTTATGAGTGAAACTGTTTCCACACTGATGGCAGGTGAAGTAACAGTTAGTTTTGGACTTTTTAGTCTCTCTGGGTTTCTCATAGTGATCTTTCTCTGGCATTTCATCTAGTTCTTCACTCTCCTCTTTCAGCGGCATCAGGTCTAAAGTGAAAAGAGACAAATACAAGTTAACACCAGTTTATATTCACAATAGCAAGACACTTCAAAACCAATCTTGCTAGATCCTATATGCACTAAGTGAAAACGTTGTTTCAGAATCTGTAATCTCAGAATCTCTTCTCAATATTGTTAACCATTTGCTTTCTTTAGGACACACCTAAAAACCTGCAGTCCAAGAAAGCTGGCAAATATCTAACCCCTTATCAGTTGGCCCAGGATAATTGGTTTATTATAGACCTATCACAATGTTCAGTTTTGCAAAGAAATGGAATTTCAGTCAGGATTTAAACCCTATCGTAGAACAGAAACTGTCCTGAAAGTTACACCTTTCTTCTAGTGCTATTAGATCTTTCGACAACACAGACCACAACATTCTCTTGGCCAGCATGAGAATTATGTTGCCATTTGTGGACAAGCGCTAGCATGGTTTAAGTCAGGGTTCCTCACATTCGGTTCTGGAGGGCCATTGTCCTGCAGAGTTTAGCTCAAACCCTAATCAAACTCACCTACCTGTGATTTTCTAGTGATCCAGAAGAACTTGACCAGCTTGCTCAGGTGTATTTGATCAGGGTTGGAGCTAAACTCTACAGGGCATTAGCCCTCCAGGGCAAGAACTGAAGAACCTATCTATCCAACTGCTACTATTTTGCTTGTGTAAAAGAAGAGAGGTCTTATTAAGCAAATGTACTGTGTGCCACAGGGCTCAATATTAGGTCTTCTGTGTTTCTCCTTGTACGTGCTTCTTTGAGGGACATTACCATTAGATTTTACTATTATGCCGACAGTTTTTATATTTCCTCACAACCTGAAAAACCTAACTAATCAATAAAAATAAAAAAGCATTAACATTGAAAATAATCAATAATGAATTTGAGTATTGATAGATAAAGAAGTAAAAAGGGGAGAAGTTTTAGTTACTCCCCCTCAAGTTGTTCCAAACCTGTATAAACTTCTTTGCTCTGCTGTACACAAAAGAATATATTTGGAAAAATGTCAGTAACCAAACAGACCTCACCCCCCGTTGATTATCACAGTAGGAAAAATAAATACTATGGTAGTCAATGGGGACGAGGTCTGTTTGGTTGGCTCCGTTGGATTAATGAAGATTATTATTAGTTGCTGTAATCGTGACTAGTAATAGATAAACTCATAATATCTGTCACTAAGTAGTTGGCTAATAGAGGGCTCCAGTGCTACATAACTCAACACAGCCATTAATGTCTAAACCGCTGGCCACAAAAGTGAGTACACCCCTGAAATATCCAAACTGGGCCCAAAGTGTCAATATTTTGTGAGGCCACCATTATTTTCCAGCACTGCCTTAAGCCTCTTGGGCATGGAGTTCACCAGAGCTTCAGAAGTTGCCACTGGAGTCCTCTTCCACTCCTCCATGACGACATCACGGAGCTGGTGGATGTTAGAGACCTTGCGCTCCTCCACCTTCCATTTGAGGATGCCCCACAGATGCTCAATAGGGTTTAGGTACCCTCAGCTTCTTTAGCAAGGCAGTGGCCGTCTTGGAGGTGTGTTTGGGGTCGTTATCATGTTGGAATACTGCCCTGCGGCCCAGTCTCTGAAGGGAGGGGATCATGCTCTGCTTCAGTATGTCACATTACATGTTGGCATTCATGGTTCCCTCAATGAACTGTAGCTCCCCAGTGCCGGCAGCACTCATGCAGCCCCAGACCATGACACTCCCACCACCATGCTTGACTGTAGGCAAGACACACTTGTCTTTGTACTCCCCACCTGCTTGCCGCCACACATGCTTGACACCATCAGAACCAAATAAGTTTATCTTGGGACATGGTTCCAGTAATCCATGTCCTTAGTCTGCTTGACTTCAGCAAACTGTTTGTCCTTCTGGGGTGACAGCCATGCAGACCAATCTGATGCAGTGTGCGGTGTATGGTCTGAGCACTGACAGACTGACCCCCCACCCCTTCAACCTCTGCAGCAATGCTGGCAGCACTCATATGTCTATTTCCCAAACACAACCTCTGGATATGACGCTGAGCACATGCACTCAACTTCTTTGGTCGACCATGGCGAGGCCTGTTCTGAGTGGAACCTGTCCTGTTAAACCGCTGTATGGTCTTGGCCACCGTGCTGCAGCTCAGTTTCAGGGTCTTGGCAATCTTCTTATAGCCTACGCCATCTTTATGTAGAGCAACAATTCTTTTTTTCAGATCCTCAGAGAGTTCTTTGCCAGTATAAGAGAGTGAGAGCACCAAATTTAACACACCTGCTCCCCATTCACACCTGAGAGCTTGTAACACTTAACGAGTCACATGACACCAGGGAGAGAAAATGACTAATTGGGCCCAATTTGTATATTTTCACTTAGGGGTGTACTCACTTTTGTGGCCAGTGGTTTAGACATTAATGGCTGTATGTTGAGTTATTTTGAGGGGACAGCAAATTTACACTGTTATACAAGCTGTACACTCACTATTTACATTGTAGCAAAGTGTCATTTCTTTAGTGTTGTCACATGACGTAGCTCTCTGAGGTATGTTTTGGTTGTAAGAGAGACTAACCTGAATTTCAATTTTCAGAAATAAATTTGGTTTGATAATTTTTACTATTGAGTGGCCTGACTTTAATCTGTGAATTCCCACCACAGGATAACAATCGGAGATTATCCAACGTATGGAGCCTTGATTGGTAAACTTGGAGTCACAGTAAGAAGTATTTATTTTGCGGTTTGCAACAGTTTTGATCTCTATGTTGTGGAATGACAAACTGGTGATTATAATTCATTTTAATTTCTGACAATCATTTTGGCAACATATTGTATACCCAAGTTTATTACACGGCTCTGTTGAATACTTGATTCTGAATGGTCAATCGCGCCATTCAGCGGTATGTTATTCCCTGATAACAACCGCTAAAAACAGATAACACAGGCTCATCCAGGCTTGCTAGGAACGATTTTTCCTTGTGGAAGTTTTGCGTTTGGTGTGCTAATAAAATATTAAAACGCAGTCAAATCAATATTTTGTATACAGTTGTTTAATTATGTCATCTGGTATCACGGACTTGCTCTCTCGTTTCATGCAAATGCAGCTTCTGCCATTTTACAACTTTTTATCTCTTACTCCCATAATTATTTGTGGCGAAATGCCGTGTAACATGTGGTATTAAATGTCTGCCTAGTTTGAACTTACCGCTTGCGAGCAACTGCTCTCACATTTAAAGAGCTAATAAAATATTTAGACTCAGATCAATATTTCATGTCTAATTATTTACGTACTTGGCAAGTGGCTGTGTAATATGCAGGATAATGTACATCCAGCCGGCTGTCTCTGTCTTTATCTTTCACTATTTGCCCTCCACTGTCTGTCTTTTAATTTCTCTCTACCGTTGTATCTGTTGAACTTAAGCAAGACAATCAACCCTGTGACGTCACAGGCTGTAGTACTGCAAGATGGCGGTGCCTTTGCTACAAAAGCTATAGTCTCAGCCTCAGATGTCACGCCCACGGGCCGTTAGATGAACGCCTGATGCATATGAAACACAAAATTGGAAACACCTTAAGAGTTTCGAAGTCGTCACCTGATGCATTTTACTGGATTTCCGAGAGACTAAGGCCCTGTGTCCACCAAAGCGTTTCTTCCAGCTGCTAGCGTACTTTTCCAATTGTTTTCAATGGAAGTGCCACGTTTTTTAAACGGCAAGAGCGTAACGAGGTGCTGAGCGCCTTTTTCACGCTCAAGCACTGAGAGCTTGGTGTTTTTTACCGGTCGCCTCGAGCTGAAGATTGTTCATCTTTGAGTAAAACGCTGCGCTCATCACTGTCACTTTTTATTCAGTCGTCCAATCAGAGTGTAGGAGGGGCAGGACAAATACAACACCGACCAACCGTCACAACATTCTTGCTGTACAATGACATTAACAAGCAGAGAACGGAACAAAATGGATGAGAAATAAATATTGCTTTTCTCCGAACATACATAGCAAGTACTCTACATTGTGTCTACATTTTTAGTCTGAAACAAATTACCTGCGAAATCAGTTACAAGTAACAGTGCCGTGGATATTCCATATCATAGCAACAAGCGCTCTCAAGCGCTCCCAGAATGGCGTTTTAAGCAGAGCGCCTAGCGTTTTCAGCTGGCTAAAAATGCTTTGGTGGACACGGCCTAAACGCTGGATTTTCGAAAGTATGTTAAGTATGTAAATTTCGCAGCATAGCATCTTTAAAATACATTCAAGAGTTTTACACACCGGTCTATTGTAGGAACTTTGACGTTACATTTTCACACAGAACAAAACGAACTGTGATTGGCTGCTTTACATGTCAGTCAAACGTCCTCTGGGAAGTCCTTGGTCAGTGAAAGCTGTTATGGAGTCCAGACCTTCTGCCATCAATCTGAAGGCCTGGCTACATGAGACTACAAAAGCAATAACAGAACATCTTTTTCCTTTTAAATGGTTAAATTTATCATGTTTGTTATATATTTTTTGATTAGACTGGAAGTCCATTTTTAAATAATGACCGCTTCATTTCCACTTTAAAGGCAGCATTATAATCTGGTCATGTGATTTTAACATGTCTGTCCACATGAGGCGACCTGCTCCATGTCAAATAAAACCACTTTAATTAGGACACTCATATGACATTCTTCATAAATATCATTGATTTCTGTAGAGGTGGACATTTTAATAAGGATCAAATGAATGAGTTCAGCTTTAAGAATGAAACCAACCTGTTTGTTCCTCAGTATCTTCTTGTTTCACTCTGAATGTTTCTTCAATCTTCATGTCTTCATTCTCCTCTTTAATAAACACCATCTTTATAAGACCTTTATAGTATGTCACATGGTTCTCAGTTGCTTCACCAGGAGTTTTTCCTGTGTTTGGAAACTCTGTCATGTTTAAAATGAAAATAATTAACAGAAAGAAAATGAATCCAATCTAAATCTCTGCGTGCATCTCAGTCAGCACACTGGCAAGAGTCAGTCAGAGTGAGAGTTGATGACTTTAACCTGACTAGCCAAAAAAAAAAAAAAACACTTACCTAGCTGTACAAATTATTAAAAGAACATAAATTATACATATAGTTTATAGTTATTTAATGAACTGTAGATATATTTAATTTTCCAAAGCACGTTTGTGTTTCTGTTGTATTTACACTGTTTTGACCAGCATGTTTCGTCAACGTGCGGTGAATCGAGCTCTTCGAATCACTGAATCATTTTGCGAAGCATTTGATTCAATTGACTCGGAGTATCAAAAACCTAATTTTCTATCATCATAACATTTATTCGGTGAACGAATTCGTGCTTAAGATAAACTGATTCACGATATACGAAGCGAAATGATAAGCACCTTTTGCAGTTACTCGTGTGTGGATGCACTTTACTCACAAAAATAACGTTCATTAGTGTTAGATAAAGCGATACAGTTGTTCATTCAATGATATATAATTCATTTTAGATCGCTTCTAAAAACTATAACTGACTGAACTATATGTTTTGATTTAAACACTTTAAATGTGTAAAATCACAAACCTTTCTTCAGCCTAATCAAACAGATGCGGGGTAGCCTTATGATGTCACATCGTCAGACCAAAATAAAAGTCCCGTTCACACTGCTGTAATCACAAACGGGCATCGAAATTTACATACAAAAACACATAAATAAATAAAGTTATATCTGAATTCTTAGAGAAATGCATATTAAAATACATGTTGTTTAATGATGTGCTGAAATATCTGCCAATGAAAGAGTTTGTGGCACATCTTAAATGTGAGATTCTGTGTAAAACACAAAACAGTAATGTTTCGGTGCAGAAACCATTTACACCAGGAGTTGGTAACTTTATTTTCAGTAACAAGACATTTTTAAATGGATGTTTTGATGCATTTTTCCATTTGCAAAAACGAATTATTATACAATAAACAAGGTTTGTCAATATAAATCAAACCTTTATTAGGGCAACAGACAAATATGCAACAATATATAGGTAACATTGCAAAATGTTTTATTAATTGTGCAAAATTAATTGTGACTGTGTGTTTACCCTCCTTGATTCATTTTTCCTTGGCTTTGTAAATTATTCCTCTATTCCCCCTGAGGAAAAAAAATCTGTTTGATTTAGTCTTTTTTGTTCAGAAACAATAATATGATAATGAAACATATTTTCTTTCGTATTTTTAATGTGTATAAGTTAGTGGTGTTGCCACAGCAGCGAATAGCCTTCCTACACACATCACAGTTTGCAACATTTTCATTTACAGGTGTAAAATAACTTCATACTTCGCTTAATACATCCCATAAGTCCCTTCAGCTGAACTGTCAGATAGATAACAACCTGAGGGACAACCAACAGCAAACCAGGTTCACTCCTGAAATCCAGAAACCACACAATCATCGCTCGACTGCAGAGCAAAGCTAACAACTCCTCTTCCTTGAATGTGGACTCTGTGTCCATTGCATGGTGAAAATCCCTCTCTGTTCCACCCTGTAACCCAAAGTCGATCCAAACTTTCTGTTCAAGTCCTCTGTAAGTGACATACTGTCTTCCATTCTGGGACATGGTCCTAGCATGTCTTGGATGAGACAGCCCGCAGTTTCGACGTGTATGTGGTGATGTGACTTACATCTGAACAAAGTTCATGGAGTATCCCAGGTCAGCCTCACAGAACAATCCCTTCAAAGAAATGAGAAATGTCCATTTCTTTTTCCTATCCAAGTTGGACGTGAAATTGATGATCTCATACATAGAGAGCACAAAGAACATGCTGCCCCTAACGCCAACTATCTCCTCCAAACCATGCCTTGCCTACAGCAGGTCCACCCTGGGGTCACAAGTGTTGATGGTGTAATGCTATTTCATGCATTCTGACTTACACGGTTAAAGAGTTGCATTCTCATGCTAAACATGGCCAAAGTTTCAAAACACGAGTTGGACGGATGACGGAGTATTTCTGTGCCAAATACACTACTTCCGGTTTCGGACCAGATTTCAGAGAGTTGGGTTTTTTTTCCAAAAATTATTACATGATAAAGGGCAGAATTCCTTGTATGGGCACTTCTACCTGATAAGCATGCACGCACATAGAGCGTGAACAAGAGCACACCCATCAACGCACTTCGTTCGGGTTACGGAAGCCGAGAGATTTTTCAATAGCTGTGTCCCAATTCAGGGGCTGCACCCTTCGAAGGCTGCATACATCGAGGCAGTCTCATTTAATAATATAAATAACCGTTAGATTACAAAGTAAGAAAGAAATTACACCTCACAATGAATATCAGTCAATTTTATTACGGTTACTTTTCTTAAGACATCCTTGATGACGTATGCGACCTCCAGAGGATGCAGCGCAGCTCCTAGCTCCTGTCACCAAAGGAGTGTTTTTGGTTGTGAGGGAAAGATTACCTTTTTCAGCTTCCCAAAGAACCCACTGTTAAGGGAACAGTGGATGAAGTTTGTTTTTCCGGGGTAGCAATGGAGTTGTGCACGTATGTTTGTTTGTTCCCGGGATTTCGGTGATGAATGCTTTGTAAATAAGTCCCAGTTTGCCGCTGGATTTGCAGATCGTGGGCGGTGAGTAAAACTGCATCAGATGTCTCTACGCAAATGCTGTGCGTGCTTGTGACTCTTTAGCTCTGCCCACAGCACGCCTCCAGGAGTTTGGCTTTTTTCAGAAAGACTCGGTACAGCGTATCTATCTTTTATAAATATGATAAAACTAAAGACTTTTCGGAGATATGAAGGATGCAATACTATTCTACAGGTACTCAAGATTAACATGAGATTGGTAGAAACTGTGTGTGTTACCTACCCTTCAAGCAAAAACTCATCCATGCTCTGATGCTTCATAAAGGAAGACACCAAGCTATGGGTATTCTCCATCCCAACAACATAAAAAGCCATAATTGGCAGTCAAATTAATCAAATCAGTCAGTCTGTACAAAATACACTCTCACAGCCACTGCAGCAACCTCTCTCCTCTCACTCCACACATCAAAAGAGCTGTTTCCAGAATATTTTCTAAATTTAAAGGCAGTTGTTTACGTCTAAAAACAGCTTGCAGTGCAGTTGTAACCAATAGTGTGTTATAAATGATCCACATGACACAGGTTACCATTAACAATTGTATTTAAGTACAAAGCAGAACAGAATAGCGCAGCATACAGGTCCTAGTCATATAATTAGAATATCATCAAAAAGTTGATTTATTTCACTAATTCCATTCAAAAAGTGAAACTTGTATATTATATTCAATCATTACACACAGACTGATATATTTCAAATGTTTATTTCTTTTAATTTTGATGATTATAACTGACAACTAAGGAAAATCCCAAATTCAGTATCTCAGAAAATTAGAATATTGTGAAAAGGTTCAATATTGAAGACACCTGGTGCCACACTCTAATCAGCTAATTAACTCAAAACACCTGCAAAGGCCTTTAAATGGTCTCTCAGTCTAGTTCTGTAGGCTACACAATCATGGGGAAGAATGCTGACTTGACAGTTGTCCAAAAGACGACCATTGACACCTTGCACAAGGAGGGCAAGACACAAAAGGTCATTGCAAAAGAGCACATTAATAGAGAGGCGAAGGGAAGGAAAAGATGTGGTAGAAAAAAGTGTACAAGCAATAGGGATAACCGCACCCTGGAGAGGATTGTGAAACAAAACCCATTCAAAAATGTGGGGGAGATTCACAAAGAGTGGACTGCAGCTGGAGTCAGTGCTTCAAGAACCACTACGCACAGACGTATGCAAGACATGGGTTTCAGCTGTCGCATTTCTTTGTGTCAAGCCACTCTTGAACAACAGACAGCATCAGAAGTGTCTCGCCTGGGCTAAAGACAAAAAGGACTGGACTGCTTCTGAGTGGTCCAAAGTTATGTTCTCTGATGAAAGTAAATTTTGCATTTCCTTTGGAAACCAGGGTCACAGAGTCTGGAGGAAGAGAGGAGAGGCACACAATCCACGTTGCTTGAGGTCCAGTGTAAAGTTTCCACAGTCAGTGATGGTTTAGGGTGCCATGTCATCTGCTGGTGTTGGTCCACTGTGTTTTCTGAGGAAGTTTTAGAGCACTTCATGCTTCCTACTGCTGACCAACTTTATGGAGATGCAGATTTCATTTTCCAACAGGACTTGGTACCTGCACACAGTGCCAAAGCTACCAGTACCTGGTTTAAGGACCATGGTATGCTTGTTCTTAATTGGTCAGCGAACTCGCCTGTCCTTAACCCCATAGAAAATCTATGGGGTATTGTGAAGAGGAAGATGCGATATGCCAGACCCAACAATGCAGAAGAGCTGAAGGCCACTATCAGAGCAAACTGGGCTCTTATAACACCTGAGCAGTGCCACAGACTGATCGACTCCATGCCACGCCGCACTGCTGCAGTAATTCAGGCAAAAGGAGCTCCAAGTATTGAGTGCTGTACATGCTCATTCTTTTCATGTTCATACTTTTCAGTTGGCCAAGATTTCTAAAAATCCTTTCTTTGTATTGGTCTTAAGTAATATTCTAATTTTCTGAGATACTGAATTTGGGATTTTCACTTTTTGAATGGAATTAGTGAAATAAATCAACTTTTTGATGATATTCTAATTATATGACCAGCACCTGTATATTCGCCTCCATCATGCTCCCTACGATTGCAAGGCTCGGGGAAACCTCAAACATGGGTCTTGAAGTAACATACACCTAGACCATTATACAGTTCTCATTTTAACTTCACCACATTTAAACTGTAAAAAGTGAAACTGTGAAAAAGACAGAAACTGATTGGCCAGAGGCCTGCCCTGTGGCTGACTACTTCCTTTGACCTTTCAGACCAAGAAAAAAAAATGGCTCCATGATGTCAACATTTGTGATGCACATGTTGGCAGTATAGTACAACAAGTGCTGACCACTGGAGCAAGTTCTGGCTTGACTTCAAGGGCCACCATCGTGGTCACAGTACAGTGCCTACAAGTAGATTGGCCTGTTCGTGAACACTCTAGAGTCATGGACTGATCCGGGATAACCCACAAATACGTCCAGGTATTTACCTTGGTGGTCACAGAGTGCCTGTTGCTGGATGGACTGAAATAAATTTGTTTAATTAGCACATAGAATCAGCAGATGGAGGCTTGATTCTAATGTGACAGCCATCAATGCTACCAGGACTGATAACTGATGACAGGACAGTGCCAGCCAGGTTTGCAAAGCCCCGTGCTGATTTCCTCAAGCTCTTCTGAAGATGGGAAGTGGATTACTTTTCGTTTGATATAGAGGATCATTTTTGAGACAATCATGTGAACTGTTGAATGGGGCATATCAAATGCTCTGCAAAGAACCCGGTAAGAAGTTGCAGCTGCCAGCCAGAATATGAAGATCAGAATTTCAACCACAGTGACGATCCTCATTGAGGGTGTTAATGAGGTAGGTCAGTGTTTGTCTGTTAAGCCTAAAGTCTGGCCTCAGGTCACTTCTCCCATCCAGGTACAACCTGAGGACAGGCACTGATTGGTTCAGCAGGCAGTATGGAGCTTGAGTGCCAGACTGAAAGAATAAATAAAGTAAAATGTGTTATATTATGTAAAATGGTAAGTAATTATATTTATGTCAACATAATAGGATGCGTTAATCAAAGATAATGTTAAAAAGTATATATAAAAGTTAAAGATGTTACATATTGACAAAATAGCAACATCCAGCTGCAAATAAAAAAAAGAAGAAGATTAGTTCTCCCAATTCTTATGAGAAACAATGGTAACTGAAATCGTAAAAATTTGTTTCTTAGAGAAGTTGGAAGTACATCATCTTCAGTTATTTATGTTGGTGTGTATTTATGATGACAGTTTGCAGGTGAGAGAGGGCAGGCTGGGAGAGCACAGTTAGCAATAATAATAAATGAGTCAACAGCCCTGCTGATTCT
The DNA here is from genome assembly GCA_037101425.1 of Elopichthys bambusa. Classification (NCBI taxonomy): domain Eukaryota; kingdom Metazoa; phylum Chordata; class Actinopteri; order Cypriniformes; family Xenocyprididae; genus Elopichthys; species Elopichthys bambusa. The sequence goes on from CM074454.1 coordinate 22,700,499, forward strand.
CAGTGAATCTTCAGAAAAATAAACTCTCAAGATTGGCACTTAATTTTAAATGTGGTGTTTTTCCTGTAAATACAATGATCATGTTCTATGTATGACCACACATACATTTTATTATGCTGAAATTAATTAATTGAATGGTTTTCTATAATAATTCGAGTCTTTTAATCCATGTTTAAAACACTTTACAACATTTTTTTCCCAAACTGGGGTTTGTGCATTTATTAAAAGCTAATATATTATTATAAATATATAAAATTGAATCATTTTAATATAAAAACTTTACAAAAAACATTTTGTTTACTTGCATCATGTCATGTGATGAGTAACTGAGATGAGAGAAATAAGAACATGCAAATGTGTTGCTAAATTATTGAAATATTCATTTAAAATCTCAGGGGTTTGGGGGTTCAGACAAAAAAATAGTGAATTCCTGCTAATCCTGTTTATGTGAAATAAGCCTATTTCTGAGCAGGTTTGAGCTTACAGATCTGTTGCTATGACAGAAACTCCAGGATGAGCTTCGAAGAACCTAACAATCCTGGATCATGTCAAATCATCAACAGTAAAATCCAGATTACTGAGTAATCACTTACGAAGAACGAACCCCTGGGAAGGAGGGGCATCGTGTGCACACCAGATGTGAAAGCAGAGCGTATGAGAAATAGTTCTATACTACACAATTATTAGCTAACATAGTTTATTTTTCCACTTCAAAGCTTAATTTAAAAATGAAATTTCATGTTAAATAAATGAAATCACTGGTGAAAAACACACCTTACTATCGCATGTTTTTATGTGAGGATCGAGCTAACCCATGAGTAGGTTAGGTGAGTTTAAAGTTTGTGTTTTTAAAAAATACCATCGCATGTATTGGCTGAATTGGCTCATGCAATGTTTCAGAAAATGTGAGGGAACACAGTGAGCATTGCTGTGCATTGTGGGATTTTTTTTAGAGAGCAAACATTCCAGTGCACTTGAGACAGCCCTGTCTGATTTAAAACATTTTACAGACTTATGAAACTCTATTAAAAAATACATCTTCCAGCAGATGTAAACACATCAAATAGACATGTCGGTGATGTATGTGATGTATCAATTTTGCCTCAGCTTTTGTCAACACTGTTTGCATAATACACATAAATGCTTATCTTACTCATTTAAATATAACTGAAGATAAATTTTAGATTTTATTGACAAATTCAGGATCATTTGCGTTACATGAAAAGCTAACAAATCAGCTAAGGGGTAATCAGGGGTAAGTTTGCCCCCTACCTGGGGTAAGAAGCCCCCCTGGCTAAACTTTTACAGAATGTATAAATTACTTTTGATATCATTTTTTATCAATATTTATATCTTTATAAAAAGTGCCGTTAATGTAAAATACTAAATCATCTATTCTATTTCAAATTAAATTTTGACAATTAGTTGAATAATTGAATAACCGATGACAGACAAAGCAGAATCCCAATTAAAAAGATTCATCTGAAAGGTAAAACTATTCTCTGACTTATATAGGCATATGAATATTTAATTATTTGCCCATATTATATTGAAGATATGTCATGATAGCAACATTATGAATGCAAATTTGATGATCTTCATCTTACTCAGGTGGCATCTTAAATATATATATATGCAAAGGCCCCTAAACGCCACCTTCATCAAAAATGAGATAACGATATTGAGCCAAACATACATTTATCAAATACTTGAGCATAAATCCGCTAAATGCCAGCTTCAGCTTATTCACAAATACTGGTTCGTTGGCAGAATCCTCTAAACGTCACTTCCCTTTTCCAGCAAAAGCCTCTAACACAACCAATCAGAAGACGCGAATCGAATCATATGATTTCAAGATGAACGACGGCGTGCGTATATGGGCCGGCATTCAGTTGTCGAGCTGCAAGTTTTTATCCTGTTTAAAGATATTTTTAACTAAACAAGATGGAATTTAAGATAGAATATGATGAAATGGATGAACATGTGGTAGTTTCAGTCACTGGCAAAAGAAAACGTGGTCAACCTCATAATTCTGCCCGTTCTAAGGCTAAAGAAAAACGTTACAGTGGCAATGAAAGGGTTTCGCGAATAGCATGTAAACACAACAGCGTTTCGTGTGCTGCTGTGACTCTGACAGAAACGGACATTGCCTACATCAAAGAACAGCTCTATTCCACCCACGACAAAGTGAAACAAGACGCCATCCTGCTGTCTCACTTGGATATTATGCAGTGCAAGCGGAGGAGACCGAGTGCTGTAGAAGCCGAGAAGCGAAGACAGAGAGATATGACTATAAAGTATGCCGTCTTAAAAGAAGACCAAACCAAAGTTCCCGTCTGCCAAGCTTCATTTCTAAGCATTTTCTGTAAGATTTTTTTTTTCTTTTTTTTTTTTTTCCTCATAACAAATTTCTTTTAGTTTTGCATTCGTGCCTGCATGGTTTTTATTTCAATAACATTTTAAGAATCGGTGTTATTTCTGCAGAATAATATGAGATTGATCACATTTATGATTATGAATAAAGTGGAAACATCACAAAGGCAAAACAAAGACATATTATGACATTGGTGTGGAGGAAATTAATAGTTTTATCATCCCAACTGAAAAATAATATTCTTTAAAGGGTTACTCACCCTCATGTCGTTCCACACATCTTAGGAAAAACAATGCCATTGAAAATCTCAAGATCCGTAAAGGTACTAAAAACAAATTTAAAACAGTTCATGTGAGTTCAGCGGTTCTACCTTAATATTATAAAGCGACGAGAATATTTTTGTTCGCCAAAATAAAGACTTTTCAACAATATAGTGATGGGCCGATTTCAAAACACTGCTTCGGAGCTTTACGAATCGAATTAGTGATTCGGATCTCCTATCAAACAGCTAAACTGCTGAGATCATGTGATTTAGGCGCTCCGAATCACTGATTTGATTCGTAATGCTCTGAAGCAGTGTTTTGAAATCGGCCCATCACTATATATTGTTGAAAAGTTATTTTGGGTTTTTTTGGCGCGCATTCTCGTCACTTTATAATATTAAGGTGGAACCACTGAACTCACATGAACTTTTTTTAAATATGTTTTTAGTACCTTGAGATTTTCAGTGGCATTGTTGTCTATAGAGGCCTCACTGATGGCTAGATTTCATCAAAAATATCTTAGTGTTCCGAGGATGAACGAAGGTCTTACAGGTGTAGAACGACATGAGTAATAAATGACATTATTTTCATTTTTCGGGTGAACTAACCCTTTAAGTAGCTGCTGACCTATGTCCAAGAAGACTGTCATCAGAAAAAAGCTCCAAAGGTGCACTGTTGTTATGAATGGTTTGTAGTTAATTGCATTTACTTTGAGCTTTTACTTCATGATATTGAGAAAACAGGAAAACCTTTAGTTTGGTGTTGATAAAGGGTAATGGAGGCTGAGAAACACTGGCTATCTAAAAAAATAATCAGAAAAAAAAAAAAGGATGGCAGAAAACATACACCATATATACTTTTTATAAGGCCACAGATACATTTGTAGAAGTTTATTTCAGGCATTATTGTCAACACTGCAGTACTGTAGTTATGACAATGAATCAGGCTACTATTAAAATACATTTTAAAGCCTCAAAAATAATAATAAAAAAGAGCTAAACAGATGAAAAAGTAAGAAGTTGTATTAGCCTAGGCTAGCATAGGTTATTTGCTCATGATTGTGTCTGCATGTGAATGCCTGCAATCAGGCAAAATAACTCAGATGATTTATCATATTACACCAACAATGCATGGTTTTGAACATGTAAACTGTTGCAGTTTATGCTTAACATTAAAACCTTTTTGAAATAATCCATTAAACAAGTTGAGGAGGCTGCACTAATATTTTCGGTTCCATTTGTTTGTATGTTGTTGTCTTAAGAGCAAGCCCACAATAGGGGAATATCATTAATATTCATGTAATATTCATGCCACCCTGTGGAATATTATTTCAGGAGCGAAATATATTGTAACACCGGTCATCTTCTCCCATGCGGTCCCGCAGGAAGAAACAATCTCTCGGCAGACGGCACATACAGACACTTGGCTAGAAAACACCAGGTTGCCGAATCATCCTCTTATACTTAAGATTAACAAAATAGTCTGTTTGACAGTTACAAGTTTTATTATGAACTGCAGTGACTGTATAGCGTAGTTCAGTGTGTTTTCAGGAGCCCCAAACTGGCTCCAAATACAACATTTTCATTAGATGTCGCAGGCTACTTAAAATTCTTAGTCAAGAACAACGTGTTTAGTGTAAAAAATGACATGTGCATGATTCGTGTTTAAGAAATTTCACAGCCAGTGGATACGTAAGTAGATAAATATATTTAATAGATGGATAAATAAATATTACATTGATAATACTTTTTTTTTTCTTAATGCAATAAGCTGTTTTTTTAATCTTAAGTATGATTGTGTTGCTACTTTTTCCCAGCTGTGTTTATTTCTGAAATTTGCATTTTCCTCTTTATTTTCATTTCAGGTGTCAAGAAAGATAGAGTCCAAGGCATTGCAAAGTACTGGTTTGAGAATGGCAAACCGCGTCCTGAAAATCGTGGTGGTTCCAGGCAAGAAGAGGACACTGCAAAGGGGGAGCAGGTTTGAATACACACAGTCTTTTTCTTAAAGAGCAAGCCACTATGCCCGACGTAAAGCACCAGGGTTAAAGTTCCTTCCTAGTGACTTGTGTAGCAAAAATGTATAGGATGTTTCTTGAGTCATCAGCAGCAAGATTCATACTCTACTGGAGCATCTTTGTCTATGACTTTAACCTGGCTTTTGGTCATCCTGCCAAAGACGTGTCCTCTATGTGTCAAATTCCACATGGCAATTAATGATCCTGATCTGTCTGCTAAAGAGAAGCAGAATAAGATTCTGCTGTACACACTACACTGTCACCGTGCCCATCAATTTTATGACATACTTTCACCATCTGCTTTGACATAATGGAGAACCTGGTCCTTACAAAGTCTGCAGCTGGCCCAACGTATTATTTGCGTCAGTTATATATATATATATATATATATAGTCCATGTATCTCATAAATGTATGCACACTTTTCAGAATTCAGTGCCCGGATCAAGAGGAATCGCTGATCGATCGCCCATAGGAGAAATCCTTTGCATCCTTTGCACTGTGCGCGAATGCACACCTCCCTGTACGCCACCAACCAGCATTGTATTGTCTGTTCGAATGAGAACATGTTGGTTTTGTACCAATGGCAAGAGATCCTGCAGGGCTAAGTGAACAGCTTTCAGCTCCAAGCAGGTTTATATGCCACTGTCTCTGGGCACTCGTCCATTCACCGAACACTGGTCTGCTGTCGCAGTGGGCAACCTTTCGTCTGACCGCTCTACCTATACTGATTTCCTGCTCAAACAAGCTCAGGTTAAGCCAGGGCTTAAGCACATGTGGGTGTTACTACAATGCGTGCTGTCACTGATTTCCACGCTCTCCGTGGGACGTGGCGCTATAACCAAAGCTGCGGTGGCCTCATATGCAGCAGATCCAGGCAGCAAACAGAGGCTGCAGCAGCCATCAGACCCAGTAACCTCTGAAATGTTTACAGAGGAATGGCTCTGCCCTGTGCAAAAGAGGTCAGGACATTGAGAATAGTCTGAGCGTCGAGTCCAAAATCGAGCGTGAGTCCAAAATCATCCATAAGAATGTGATGGACTGACAGGGCTCTAGGCTGCATTCATGCACTTCGTGAAAGTACGAGGGGCCAAAGGTAGTCCGAACAACAGGACTTTGAACTGATAAGTGAAACCTTTGAATGCAAACCTCAAAAAGAGCCTGTGATGAGGGGCAATCTGGATATGAAAGTAGGCAAGTCCACCACCATGAAAAAATCCCCAGGCTGAATAAGTGCGAAGATCTGTTTCATCGTGATCTTTTTGAATGTGCCCTTTACCAGCGCTCTGTTCAGTGGTCTTAAATCCAAGATTGGGCGCATAACACCACCATTTTTCACAACATTCCCGTTGTTCCTTGGCCACTATTTATACTGTTTGTTTGGCCAGGACAGCGAGAATCTCTGCAAATAAAAGCAGAGTGCTCTGCTCTAGCACTTCTGATATGATCCGCTCTGTGAGCAAATTGAAGTGTAAAGGCATTTTGGACAACCCAATCTGACACTGCCGGGAGTGCCGTGCACTTAGGTAGCTTGATAAGGGACGCAGCGGTGTCTGCCGGTGAGAGATGCGCTTCCGTTTGCTGATATGACAGGGATATTCACATCTGTCACCTCGGGCTGCACCAAGATTTCGTTCTGCAGAATGTTGCCCTGAGGGGGAGGGTTTTGCTTATACCCTGGACAGCATTTTGAGGTGGAAACAAGCTCTGATACTGAGGTATGTTTGTTTTTGTGTTTATTACAACTCTTTGAAGTGGTAAAACAACATTTAGACATTGCTTGCTGCCACTCGAACACGCTCTCTTGGAAGGCGGTCCTTCTCTCTCCATGGACATCGTTCTCTTCCTCTGCATTGGGTTGTCAGTAAGTCTGCTTCTGGTCCGCTATGTGCCTGGACTGGCGGGGAACTTGTTTCGCGCCCTAACATGACTTCTTGTTAGTTCTCTGACAAATCACTGGTTCAGGATCACATTGCAAGCTCATGCTTGGAGCAATCTCTCTCAGGTGAGCACCGGCCCGCTTAGGAAGGAAGTGGGTCATCATTTTAGACTGTTTTTGCACCTCCACAATATTCTCTGAGAACATCCCCATGGCATCACCAAAGAAGCCTTAGGGGTTCACTGGGCATCGAGCAGCGGTGATTTATCGGAGTCACGCATTTCTGTGAGCATGAGCCACAGATGCGGCAGCACTATCAATGCTACGCCCAACTCCTTGGGTGACCTTCTGCGCCGCACACAGGGCGAGATCCGCTGCTAACGAAATGACTCCGGGTCTTCCTTGTACAGGGACTTCAGGAGTCTAGTATGAAACACCTGCAGGATCACCGTTAAATGTTGGCAATAAGGGTAGGCGTACTAATGGAAGGTCTGCCTCCAATTTCTTCATCCATGGCAGCATACCACTTCAAGGATGCTGCTGTGAGCTCACCATCCTCAGTGCTTAACCCTGTAATTGGTGGACATCATATCATTCCATCAGTATAGGAGACCAGGGGCTCTGGTGGGTAATGAGAACGCAGATGCTGGGCTGGTGTTATCTCATCAGTAGAGCCTCCTGAAGGAGCTCTTCATATCCTCTCTGCATTGAGCACAACAGCGAGCCTCGTGCAGAGAATACTGATAAGCAGGTCCTCATAGTAGTGGCAAACAGATCCTCATAGGTTTGCTTCAGTTTGGGCACGGCCCAAGCACAACACAAATCCGGGAATTGTTCTCGGCCCGCCAGACACGCGGCATCCTCGGATGGACATTTTGTTGATTCGCCGGATCACAGGAGGGGATTGCTTCTCGTGTCGGCCGCTCTTCTCACGCAGGTCTACAGTGAAGGATTTTGCCTAAAGTGTAAGACTTTATGCAATGTTAAGAGACCGACTCGAAAGGGAACTATAAATTAAACCAGCGTCTCGCCTATGAAGTTTTGATGGATGATGATTACAATTAGTGTAAAGACGACTGCGGTGATGTACAGGAGTCATACAGCAATATTGATGCACAAACATAGTCCTTTTCAGTATTGCGGCTTGTCTAACATGTAAACAAGCTCTTTGCTGTTGCACTGTACACATACACTGAGAAATTTGAAAAGTTTTTTTTAAGATTTTTTGCTTTGGTGTGCATAAATTTATGAATTATATGGACTCCTTATATCATTTGGTTATTTGGTGTCCTTTTGGAGTGTCCTTTATTTGAAAGGCACCTAAATTTAGTTAAAGCTTGCAGAACATACAGTTTTATAAAAAACACCCTTCAATCTGATGGTTTACTTTGCTGGATATAGCAAATGCTGATTAAATGAACCTGTTAAAACAAGATAAATGGCGTATGCTTAATTTCACATTAAGTGTGCGATTAATCATATGCTTCTGTGCGAATAATAGCAATTAATCACGGTTAAAAAATGTAATCTATTGACAGCCCTAACATATATAAATAATATACAAAATGTTATTTCAGCACTTTTTGATTCTTGATTTCTGATCACTTCTTGCAGAGCTTTTGTGGAGCAAAACCTTAAAGGCCAAGTAACAGCCACATTTGTGTGTCGTGTCAGGAAGGGCATTTGGCATAAAACCTGTGCCAAATCAAAATGTGGGTGTGTTTGGGAAGCGGACCCTGCAAATGAGCGGGAATAACACTAGGAAGATGGATGAATTTTGTTACTGCTAATGCAACAGTTAATGACTTTAAATTGTGTAATTAAAATGACTCTCTTTGTATTCTGTTTGAACATTTCTGTAGGATCTCAAATGTCCAAAGACAGAGGAGAGCACTGAGGATGGTGAACTCACAGAAGTATCCTGGAAGTGGTATGATGCCATGGATGAGGCAATTGGAGGTAGACCTTCATTTAGTCCACCTTCCCTTATTGCCTCATCTGATACAGATGTTGCTTTGACCACATCAGACTCAGTGAGCCCAGAGCCAGAGAGAACCGGGACACAAAGAAAAAGCTTTGAGGACATAATCCGGGAGATGGAGGAAAGGGAGGCTGAGAGAGCGCGAGAAGCAACAGAGAGGGAGGAGAGACGATGGCGGGAAATGGAGGAGAGGGAGGAACGTAGAGAAAGAGAAAGACAAGAGCGAGAGGACAAATGGGAAAGAGAAGCCAGAGAAAGAGAAGAAAGAAGACATCAAGAAGCAATCGAGAGAGAGGAAAGGAGAGAGAGGGAGGCCAAGGAAAGAGAAGAACGATTTCTTCGCCTTCTTGAGATTATTGCAAAAAAATAAAATATTTCTTAAATAAAATTTATTTTAAATGTGTGATTGATTTAAAGGGTTAGTTCACCCAAAAATGAAAATTCTGTCATTTATTACTCACCCTTGTGCTGTTTTACACTCGTAAGACCTTCGTTGATCTTCGGAACGCAAATTAAGATATTTTTGTTGAAATCCGATGGCTCAGTGAGGCCTCTATAGCCAGCAATGACATTTCCTCTCTCAAGGTCCATTAATGTACTAAAACATTTAAATCAGTTCATGTGAGTACAGTGGTTCAGTATTATAATATTATAAAGCGTCGAGAATATTTTTGGTGCGGCAAAAAAAACAAAACTTATTTAGTGATGGTCGATTTCAAAACACTGCTTCAGTAAGATTCGGAGCGTTATGAATCAACGTGTCGAATCATGATTCGGATCGCGTGTCAAACCGCCAAACTGCTGAAATCACGTGACACTGGCGCTCCGAACTGCGGATTCGACACGCTGATTCATTATGATCCAAAGCTTCCTGAAGCAGTGTTTTGAAATAATTCGTTATTTAGTTTTTTTGGCGCACCAAAAATATTCTCGTCGCTTTATAATATTAATATTGAACCACTGTACTCGCATGAACTGATTTAAATATGTTTTTAATACCTTTATGGATCTTGAGAGAGGAAATGTCATTGCTGGCTATGCAGGCCTCACTGAGCCATCAGATTTTATCAAAAATATCTTAATTTGTGTTCCGAAGATTAACGAAGGGCTTACAGGTGTGGAACGACATGAGGGTGAGTAATAAATGACAGAATTTTCATTTTTGGGTGAACTAACCCTTTAAGAATGGTTTCCATTTCTGTAAACAAGCATCCGTTCTCCAAAACGCTTATCTTTTGTAGTGTATACATATATTTTATAGTCCACATATAATTATATGTATAAATATATTTTAGAAGAAACATTTTATATGTAGGAATTCACTGTAAATTATAGACATTTCACATGTTTGCCAATCTCTTCTTGAGAGGTTCATATAATAACATTACCCATAATTTTAAAAATATTTAAATTAATTATTGTTGTAAAACACCAAACACTTAAAATATAAATTTTTTAATAGCCTAAACCAGTGGGCGGCAACCTATATCAGGTTTTCCATGGGGTCTTAAGACTAAAAATTTCAAAATCAAAATTTTAGGCCTTAAGAAGTCCTAAATTCGTTGAAGTATTATGTTCTAGGTCTTAAATAATTATGTATATATATATATATATATATATATATATATATATAATGAACACACACACATGGAAAGCAAGTAATTTCTCCAACAAAAACGAGCCATTTAAAAAGAACCAGTACAATTACTGAAATGTATCATGTCTCATGTAATCGATCAATCAGTGTTTCAACCATGCATAAACAGCTTGTAAACAATGTGTCAGGTCACATACCTCAGAAGCCATTCATTGACCATAATTTTGCACATTTTTCAAAGAAATAAAATAAATAACTATATTACATATTCATTATATTTTATACCATTAACATTTTTATCATAATGTTAGTATTATAAAAACGGCCTTACATCCAATTGTATACAAATCAGAGATTTTTGTCCTTGAGAAAAATTAACATATATCTATGTATCAAAATGAATAGATATTGAATTGAAAGCTCATGAAATGTGTCTCCTCCACACACTGACGTTCTCAATCTCAATACATATTTTATTAAACATTTGCTTTATAGGATTAAATTCTCTTATAATTTTCTTATATTTAATACTACATATTCTCAATTGATTCTTCAGTCCATTGAGTCCAGAATATGCTTGAAAGTGCAAATAAAATAAAGGTAAAACTTCGCCCTCTTACAAAACATACCAGGAAGTGACTAGTCATTATGTCTAGCTTTCATTTTCGCTGAAAGCTAAAACGAGTCAGTGTTGTGAAGAACAGAGGAGGACAAATTATATTAGGACCTTTGTGTATTTCCAAATTAACCCGGATTAGATTTTGATTGTAATGGTTATTTACTTTTCAAACCAAAGTTCAGAAAGTGAAAATAAATTGTAGATCACTGGATCGAGGAAATGGATTCAAAATCTGTGGAAGAGCTTTCTTGTCCTGTTTGCTGTGAAATCTTCAAGGTTCCTGTTATTCTGTCCTGTAGTCACAGTTTTTGTAAAGAGTGTCTACAACAGTTCTGGAAGACTAAGGATTCTCAGGAGTGTCCTGTCTGCAGGAGATCCTCAAAACATGAACCTCCAATTAATTTAGCGTTAAAAAACTTGTGTGATTCATTGATAAAGGAGGGAAATGAGGAGATCTGCAACTTACACAGTGAGAAACTCAAACTCTTCTGTCTGGAGGACAAACAGCCTGTGTGTTTAGTGTGCAGAGACTCGGAGAAACACGCCAATCACACATTCAGACCCATCAGCGAAGTGCTTTCAAGGTAAAACAAATGTCTCTCATTTCAAGTGCTAAACATAGGAACAGTATTATTTATATTATATATATGACCAGTATTTATTTTTGCTCAGACTAAATCTTCATGACTTCCCAGACAGCATGGTGACATTGATACAATGTTGAGTTTTGATCCAAACCATCATTTTGATGAAAGTCGACAGCAAACATGGGTGAAGACAGTGAAATTGAACTAACAGTGATTTGTAGTTGATGAATAAGATCATGCAGGCATGTATCTCTGCAGAAAACTAGTGGGTGTTTCCCAATCCACAATGTGTGCGTTTTCAAACCACAATGAAAGTACAACTGAAATGTCAACATAAAATAATGTTGGGATCTGATGTAAGATAGTCACCAGAGGGCACTCCAGCTGGTGATCGTGACACATAGCGTAATGTTGATTCGACATTACCATTTATTCATTTTTGATAATTTCAGTGTTGATTCGACAGCAATGGTGTAGAATCAATCATAGTGTAACGATGATTCAATGTCATTACCATTGATTTGTTGAAAACTCACAATTTTTTCAACATTAATTGCGGGTGCAAAAAAGTGAAATTAAACCAGCATCACTTTGTAACGTTAATTCAATGCAATTAGCATTGACGCATCAACACCGACTCAACATTGTTTCGATGATTACATGCTATCTGGGTTACTACTGATATTCTGCACTGAGCTTCAACCCTCTCTGATGTTCACATCTTCAATGTAACAGCATTGGCACAAAACATGTTTGGTTTGGTTTATGTTATGGTTTCACAGTTTTTCATCTTAACCTGTAGGAGGAATTTAATACAGCACTGACATCCTTACAAACCAAGCTCGAACATGGAGAAGCAATGAAAGAAGAGTATGATGAAATAATTGAACACATCGAGGTGAGGATATACAGTGGGTACGGAAAGTATTCAGACCCCCTTAAATTTTTCACTCTTTGTTATATTGCAGCCATCTGCTAAAATCATTTAAGTTCATTTTTTTTCCTCATTAATGTACACACAGCACCCAATATTGACAGAAAAACACAGAATTGTTGACATTTTTGCAGATTTATTAAAAAAGAAAAATGGTCCTAAGTATTCAGACCCTTTGCTCAGTATTTAGTAGAAGCACCCTTTTGATCTAATACAGCCATGAGTCTTTTTGGGAAAGATGCAACAAGTTTTTCACACCTGGATTTGGGGATCCTTTGCCATTCCTCCTTGCAGATCCTCTCCAGTTCTGTCAGGTTGGATGGTAAACGTTGGTGAACAGCCATTTTTAGGTCTCTCCAGAGATGCTCAATTGGCTTTAAGTCAGGGCTCTGGCTGGGCCATTCAAGAACAGTCACGGAGTTGTTGTGAAGCCACTCCTTCATTATTTTAGCTGTGTGCTTAGGGTCATTGTCTTGTTGGAAGGTAAACCTTCGGCCCAGTCTGAGGGCCTGAGCACTCTGGAGAAGGTTTTCGTCCAGGATATCCCTGTACTTGGCCGCATTCATCATTCCCTCGATTGCAACCAGTCGTCCTGTCCCTGCAGCTGAAAAACACCCCCACAGCATGATGCTGCCACCACCACGCTTCACTGTTGGGACTGTATTGGACAGGTGATGAGCAGTGCCTGGTTTCCTCCACACATACCGCTTAGAAATAAGGCCAAAAAGTTCTATCTTGTTCTCATCAGACCAGAGAATCTTATTTCTCACCATCTTGGAGTCCTTCAGGTGTTTTTTAGCAAACTCCATGCGGGCTTTCATGTGTCTTGCACTGAGGAGAGGCTTCCGTCGGGCCACTCTGCCATAAAGCCCTGACTGGTGGAGGGCTGCAGTGATGGTTGACTTTCTACAACTTTCTCCCATCTCCCGACTGCATCTCTGGAGCTCAGCCACAGTGATCTTTGGGTTCTTCTTTACCTCTCTCACCAAGGCTCTTCTCCCCCGATAGCTCAGTTTGGCCGGACGGCCAGCTCTAGGAAGGGTTCTGGTCGTCCCAAACGTCTTCCATTTAAGGATTATGGAGGCCACTGTGCTCTTAGGAACCTTAAGTGCAGCAGAAATGTTTTTGTAACCTTGGCCAGATCTGTGCCTTGCCACAATTCTGTCTCTGAGCTCTTCAGGCAGTTCCTTTGACCTCATGATTCTCATTTGCTCTGACATGCACTGTGAGCTGTAAGGTCTTATATAGACAGGTGTGTGGCTTTCCTAATCAAGTCCAATCAGTATAATCAAACACAGCTGGACTCAAATGAAGGTATAGAACCATCTCAAGGATGATCAGAAGAAATGGACAGCACCTGAGTTAAATATATGAGTGTCACAGCAAAGGGTCTGAATACTTAGGACCATGTGATATTTCAGTTTTTCTTTTTTAATAAATCTGCAAAAATGTCAACAATTCTGTGTTTTTCTGTCAATATGGGGTGCTGTGTGTATATTAATGAGGGAAAATTAATGAGGGTCTGAATACTTTCCGTACCCACTGTATAGAGTTAAATACTCCACATTCACACACACAGACTTTATTAATGACATTAGTGGAGTGTGTTTTAATACAGAGCTGACTGAAGTGAATGTGATTTGATTTCAGTCTCAAGCTGAGCACACAGAGTGTCAGATTAAAGAAGAGTTTGAGAAGCTTCATCGGTTTCTCAGAGATGAAGAAGAAGCTACAATCACTGCACTGAGGGAGGACGAGGAGCAGAAGAAGCAGATGATGAAGGAGAAGCTGGAGGAGATGAACAGACACATCTCGGCTCTTTCACACACGATCAGAGACATGGAGGAGATGATGAAAGCTAATGATGTCTCATTTCTAAAGGTGACAAATGAATCTGGCTTCATTCTTTGTGCATAAAAATACTTGCCAATGTTGTATAGAGAGACTCATTGACAATAATAGGGTTTGAAAACATTTTAATAGCTTATCAAACTCTTTATTTTCCAGAACTTTAACGTCACAATGGAAAGGTGAGTGAGCTGCTCGTATCTCTTCTCTCAGTGGATCTGAACTCAAATTCACTGCAGTTCTGACTTCTGAATGTTCTTCCAGAGCCCAGATCTCACAGCCGGATCCAGAGATGAGTTCTGGAGCTTTGATTTATGTGTCACATTACCTGGGAAACCTGTCGTACAGAGTCTGGAAGAAGATGTTGGAAACTGTCCAACACAGTGAGTCTCAGCAGATTCGACACCAGTGCAAAAGATAGTTCAGATATAAACACAGACACAATTAACATTTGATAGAAATTCAAGTGATTATATTTCTAAGTAAATCTGAACTGTGTTTCAGAAAATCATCAGATCATACAGCGAACAAAGTCTATTCCTCATGGTCTATGCTTATGTATTAGGATACAATAGTGTTTATTGAATACTGATATTAAACCTGAAGCTTCAATCCATTCTGTCAGTAACAATTGTTGCATGATTTATGATCTCTTTCAAGAAAGTCTTTATGTGTTTTACATTTCTAATGCCATCATTTTTCATCCTCTAATCTGATGTTTTTCTCTTTGCAGCTCCGTTGACTCTAGATCCAAACACAGCACATCGTCGGCTCACACTCTCTACTGATCTGACCAGTGTGTCGAACAGTAGTGAAGATAAAAAGTGTCCTGATAATCCAGAGAGGTTTAACAGGTATGCATGTGTCCTGAGTTCTGAGGGCTTTAACTCAGGAACACACTGCTGGGATGTGGAGGTTGGTGACAGTACATGCTGGAGTCTTGGAATAACCACAGCATCAAACCAAAGGAAGGGAGAAGATTTCTTTAAGTCTAATGTCTGGTGTGTGCAGTACATCAACAGCAGATACAGCTCACAATCCCCAGGGAAACCCCTCGACTGTCTTTACTGTTAAAGAGAAGCTTCAGCGTGTGAGAGTTCAGCTGGACTATGACGGAGGAACCGTGTCATTCTCTAATCCTGTAACCAAAAACTGTCTGCGCACATTCAGGACATCCTTCACAGAGACTGTCTTTCCATTCTTATATAATCACTGCACAACTTCCCCTCTGAGGATTTTACCAGTTAAACTGTTTGTAACAGTAGAAAATCACAGTTAAATATGAGTGAGTGAGGCTGCCACACCGGATTCTGCAGTCAGCTGCAGTTGCTCCAGAGATTAGGCTTGTTTGACTTCATGCAGCGCTGCACAGAGCGATCACAAACGCAACACAAGCATCACTACGGGGACGCAAAAAAAAAAAAAAAATTCACGTCTCTGTTTTCAGCATTCTGTCTCAAGTCAGACAACATTTCTAACCAGCATGCACTGCTTCAAGTCAGCCGCCGATCGATCAGTCTGCACATCGCTGCATGAAGTCAAACAAGCATATTGTGTTATTATTAAGAGATGAGAGGGTCTGTATCTCTTACCATTGGAAAAAGCGTAACGGCTAACTTGGATCACGTGAGGCACCTCAGCCTATTGTGTGACATCAGTGTCCACCATTTAAAGTTTTATGACAGTCGGTTACAGTTCATGTAATCAATTTCTTGTGGATTAGCATGTTGGCCTTATGAATCAGTGTTCATATTTGGTGTTATATCGCTAGAAAACGAAAAGTAGGATTGCATTGTTTGTGGAATGTGCTTTACTGTGGATTTTTGCTACAATTTTTGCTTGACCATGTTAAACATATCTAATATTTTCTCTTTTTTACAGTGTATAATTATGTAATATTAAAGGGGTTGGATTCTGGAATCCACTACCGCTTCGATATCTTTTGAGTGCCGCACACATTTTGGCCTGTCTTGTTTGCTATGCAAGGGCAAATAAAGAACTGGTTGTTTGAATAAATAGCATTTTCTTTTATAACATAAGATTTTGGCCGAATTACATAAAACAGCGAGTGCCCACAAAGCTACTATAATCTGTTGATGAAGTTGATGAAAGTAATGCGATGCGATGCGATTACTGCCTCAAATCCGTCTGTTCTAATGACGTATCCAACATTCGCTGGTCAAAAACTTTCTAATATATAATATATAACCATATATTAAGCCATTTTAACAGTAGCTGGCCCCCCAAAAAGGAGTGATATAGCCTAGTTTTCTAAAACATATATTTATTTAATATTGCGACTAATTTTTAATTAAGTGTGACCAAATTATTTAAGAATAAAACGTTTAAAACAACATTTAATAATATTTCACTGATGTATTTCAATAGGTCACTCACGCACATCCTTTTGTGACATCTATTCCCATGTAACACGAAGATGTAGCATGAAGAAAAATACTGTCCATAAATTAAGAAATTGTTGATCACTTTTTATTAAATCGCCTCTTTGTATTAGTTAAAACATGAAAAGCAAAGAAAGGTATGAAATCTTTTTAAATATATATTTCAAAATAAACATACAGGCTAAAATATTCTTAAAATATATTTGCGTAAATATATGTTCTACCAATATATTTTTGACCATTATTTGTATATTAAAAAAAAAAAAAAAAATACTGAAAAATGTTCTGTTCTGTTTTTATATGACTGCTGCCCAGTACTTTGGCACTTTGTTGTGCTGGATTTCTTGTCAGTATATTTTATGACAAATGATTAATAAAAACCTCTAAAGTTTTTGGGAAAGGCGAGAACTTCAAACACAAAAGTGGCTAGCCAACATCGAAGTCAAGGAACTTGTAATTACAGTCTACAAGGCCATGAAGCAGTCTGCCTCCTTTGGCCTTGTCATATATTAATTCCTAATTTGCCAAAAAAGTGCCATGCACACCTCCCAAAATAGGTCACATGCTGTGCTGATACCAGCTCCAAATAAATTGGCATATTGCTTGCCAATTCATAGAGTGATAGCAACTCTCTTTTCCAAGGGTACAGAACTTCTCATTGCAGTTACACTCAAAATGAGTATCTGCAAGAAAATCTGGACATTTTCAGAGACAGGAAATTAGATATTCTGATGATTACTTTGTAAAGAATTTTCCAAACTCAACAGAACATGACATTTTGACAAAGCAGCGGTGATTATTTCACCACAGGGTGCTCGTCTAAACTAGTTACTGTGATGCTGAAGTGTGTGAGACCTGATGAATAAGAAAATGTATTTATTTGAATTAAATATTTTAATCACTATTCTGTGTCATTTTTCACTGTCATTTGATTTACATGTTTACACCCAAAGTTCTTATTTAATATTCAAAGTAGTTGACTGTCATTCTCCTCTACCCTGTGCATTACTTTTTAAGATTAATTAAATATTTAACATGGTTAAATTTATTTAAGGCATGTACCGCTCATTCATTCATTGAAATATGTTAAAAGTCTGGAATAAAAGCACCAGCACACACAATCAATCCCTTTTAATCAGTCAGATTCATTAAAAAATATAAACTCAACAGGTATTAAATATGATCAGTAAGAGAAAAACACTGGTAATATGTTAATAGTTATTATTCAGAATGCACTGTTGGAAAGAAAATATATTTATAGGAACATTTCAGCATTAACGCAGAAAACATGATTCATTGTTTTAATCAAATGACAGCCATAAAATGTAGTAATAATCTGCATTCTCGCAGTAATTTAATAAACATTTAAACTGCAAAATGTTACCGATTTGATTGTTGCATATTTGTTTTGTTTGTTTTGTCTGTGGCCCTAATAAATGTTAAATTTTATTGACAAACACTGTTTATTGTAAAATTGATTAAGCTCTTTCAAAACAAATTGCGTTACACAAAAATTGGTTTGTTGCTGAAAAAAAAAAGAGTTCCTGATCACTTGTATAAAAATGTTTTTGCGCAAAAACACTAGTGTTTAGCTAGACAGAATCTCATATTAGACGAGGTTCAAAGGCGTTCATTGGCAGAATTCCCAGCACATTAAAATGAACATGCATTTAAATATGTATTTCACAAAGAATTCGACTCTGAATAATGCTCGCTTACAAATGTTTTATTATTTGTATGTGAATTTCTTCTGATTTAGCTTGTGAACAGTACTTTTATTGTGGAGTGTGTAGTGATGTGACGTCACAAAGCGGCGCCGCGCTCCTGCGTCTGTGATTCGGCTGGAGAAAGGTTTGTATTTAAAGTGTTTGTATTTAAACTAATGCTTAATTATTGAATATAACATTGAAATGCATTATATAACATTTATGAACGTTATTTTTCGTGATGAAAGCGATTTTACATGTAAGAAAAAGAAAAGGTGCGTCTCATTTAGCTCTCTGTTTAGTGAATCATAAACACGAATTCGGTCACTAGCAAGTAGTGATGAACAAACGGATCTTTGTGAGACTCAGGACTCAACTGAATCAATTACTACGCAAAATGATTCAGTGATTCGAAGCGCTTGAATCGCCGCGCACTGACGACACATACTGGTCAAAACAGTGTACATGCAACGAGAACACAAACAGTAGCAAATGTTTTGATTAAAGTGTACTATATGAAATGTAATTTAAAACCATTAAGTGACAATTATAAACCATAACACAATATGAAGTGGGTTTTTTTAGGCGCTGACTACTGAACTATGGATCTGATGGAGACACACTTAGAGATTTAGTTTGGATGTATTTTTCTTTCTGTTAATTATTTTTTAATCTTAATGACAAATTGTCCAAACACAGAAAAACTCCTGGTGAAGCAGCTGAGATCCACACTATTTTAAAGATGGAGTTTATTAAAGAGGAGAGTGAAGACATGAAGATCGAAGAAACATTCAGAGTGAAACAAGAAGATACTGAGGAACAAACAGGTTGGTTTCATTCTCAAAGCTGAAGTCAGCCCAAAAAATGCCCTCGGGGTAAATATAACAAAAATGCAGATTTAAATATGTCAAAGCTTAATAAATTATATTTACAACACAAAAAAAAAATCCTGTTTTTTTCCCCCCCAGATAAGCACATTTTTTTACTTTTTACTCTCACAAGTGAATGACCAATTTACTTGTCCGAAGGGACACGTTTTGTCCCTTATTTCAATAATATACAGGTGCTGGTCATATAATTAGAATATCATCAAAAGTTGATTTATTTCACTAATTCCATTCAAAAAGTGAAACTTGTATATTATATTCATTCATTACACACAGACTGATATATTTCAAATGTTTATTTCTTTTAATTTTGATGATTATAACTGACAACTAAGGAAAATCCCAAATTCAGTATCTCAGAAAATTAGAATATTACTTAAGACCAATACAAAGAAAGGATTTTTAGAAATCTTGGCCAACTGAAAAGTATGAACATGAAAAGTATGAGCATGTACAGCACTCAATACTTAGTTGGGGCTCCTTTTGCCTGAATTACTGCAGCAGTGCGGCGTAGCATGGAGTCGATCAGTCTGTGGCACTGCTCAGGTGTTATAAGAGCCCAGGTTGCTCTGATAGTGGCCTTCAGCTCTTCTGCATTGTTGGGTCTGGCATATCGCATCTTCCTCTTCACAATACCCCATAGATTTTCTATGGGGTTCAGGTCAGGCGAGTTTGCTGGCCAATTAAGAACAGGGATACCATGGTCCTTAAACCAGGTACTGGTAGCTTTGACACTGTGTGCAGGTGCCAAGTCCTGTTGGAAAATGAAATCTGCATCTCCATAAAGTTGGTCAGCAGCAGGAAGCATGAAGTGCTCTAAAACTTTCTGGTATACGGCTGCGTTGACCTTGGAGCTCAGAAAACACAGTGGACCAACACCAGCAGATGACATGGCACCCTAAACCATCACTGACTGTGGAAACTTTACACTGGACCTCAAACAACGTGGACTGTGTGCCTCTCCTCTCTTCCTCCAGACTCTGGGACCCTGATTTCCAAAGGAAAATTTACTTTCATCAGAGAACATAACTTTGGACCACTCAGAAGCAGTCCAGTCCTTTTTGTCTTTAGCCCAGGCGAGACGCTTCTGGCGCTGTCTGTTGTTCAAGAGTGGCTTGACACAAGGAATGCGACAGCTGAAACCCATGTCTTGCATACGTCTGTGCGTAGTGGTTCTTGAAGCACTGACTCCAGCTGCAGTCCACTCTTTGTGAATCTCCCCCACATTTTTGAATGGGTTTTGTTTCACAATCCTCTCCAGGGTGCGGTTATCCCTATTGCTTGTACACTTTTTTCTACCACATCTTTTCTTTCCCTTCGCCTCTCTATTAATGTGCTCTTTTGCAATGACCTTTTGTGTCTCGCCCTCCTTGTGAAAGGTGTCAATGGTCGTCTTTTGGACAACTGTCAAGTCAGCAGTCTTCCCCATGATTGTGTAGCCTACAGAACTAGACTGAGAGACCATTTAAAGGCCTTTGCAGGTGTTTTGAGTTAATTAGCTGATTAGAGTGTGTCACCAGGTGTCTTCAATATTGAACCTTTTCACAATATTCTAATTTTCTGAGATACTGAATTTGGGATTTTCCTTAGTTGTCAGTTATAATCATCAAAATTAAAAGAAATAAAAATTTGAAATATAATAGTCTGTGTGTAATGAATAAATATAATATACAAGTTTCACTTTTTGAATGGAATTAGTGAAATAAATCAACTTTTTGATGATATTCTAATTACATGACCAGCACCTGTATAGTGGATTCAGATTTCAATATCTGCGTACACACGAAAACACTGAAACCGAATCAAAACGATGCAGTATACATGCCAGACCAGTATCGCTGTAATTCTGCCACAGAGATACACTAAAAACGGAGAAGAAGGCTTGGATCATGTGCATAAACCTTGCATTCTGTAAACAAACTTTAAGAAAAGCTTAGAAATAATGCTTGTGTTCTGCAGCACGCACACAAGCATGTAGTCTGCCATTGTTGTTGTTGCCGTTAAGTGACGTAGCGGTGTCTGACTAGGGTCGACACGTGGGGTGATGACATCATCGTTTCACAAAATATACGGATTGGCTGTACACATGAAAACACAAGGGTGTCGTTTTCAGATCTATCCACTCTGGGACCCGGATTTCAGGCTCCCAAAACTCTGGATCCGTCTGGACAAAGCTCCAATGCCATACAAAATTTTAACGTATACAGCTAAACGCATCTCTGTGTGTATGGGCTCTTGATATGTAAAGAAGCTTTTTGCAAAATGGTGGCCACTAGCGGAGTGAACTGTCAACAGTGATAAGGTATAGCTAAGAGTGGTCCAGACCAACCTTACAAACATATGACTTACAGAAGATAAACTTAACTAAGAACGTTTCGGGAAACACATATTAACGTTAAGGTACAGCTTAAGGTATAACTTAAGAACAACGTAGAGTTAAGAAGGTTTCAGGAAATCTAGCCCTGGTCATACACAGTGGATAAATAACCTTTGCTGGAAAAAGTGGCAAGATCATCAGCAAATAAAGCAGATATGTGACCTGTACTGGAAAAATGAGTCAGAAAAAGCAAATTTTGGCTTTTGCACCTGTCGCTGATGAAGGTCTGGATGGTCCCTTTCATTTTTGGGACCAAGAACTCGATGTCTGTTTTTTTTCTGGACTTTTCTGATCACAGCACACATTTCCACTGTCTTTTAGACCATCTGAGATGAGCTCGGGCTCAGAGAACTCAGCAGCATCTCTGATCTTTTCACTTTTATTTTGCTTCTGTCCCAACTTTTTTGGAGTGTGTTGCAGCCATCAAAATCAAAATTTGTTTATACAAAATACAATTATGTTGGTCAGCGGAAACATTGGAAAACTTTTTCTGTACTTTTGTCAGTAAAAAAAAAGAAAAAGAAAAAAAAGATTCAAGACCAAGTGTGCCACACAAGTCCTGAAAAGTGAAGCCAAAGCGTCTGGATCGCCCCCAGGTGGCTGGAAGCAGTATAGATCATAAACCCCGCCCTCTCCATGTATTCCAGTGGGACGTGAGACTGCACTACACAATTTCTGTCATATTAGGTAGTTTTTATCACGCTGGTGTTAGTTCAAGTGTTCGTTCTTTAAATAAGTTTGGTTTTAGTTAGTTATTTGAAGCTATAAAAATGGGGGTGTGACAGCTGTAGTCATTGAGGCGCCAACTGACTTTTTTCTGAATTTTTGCGAGATGACTGAGCTTTAACTTTAATTTCTACATTTTCATAACTGTTTATTTCACACCGAAATAATAAGTTGTTCTGAGTTTGGGCAGGATCTTAATATAGCGGCTCCACTTCGTGCTTACTCCTGCGCAGACTCGGGTTTCAAGTTCTCTATGCGCAGACTCGAGATTCAAGATGTCAGCGCCATATGGAAGATAGTTAAGGTGTGTCGTCCATAATTTTTTACAGTCTATGTTCAATTAACAAACCACAGATTGTGGATTTTGTTGCATTTTACAAAATGTCCCAACTTTTCTGGAAATGGGGTTGTATGATTTTTCCTGCATGGATGTGTGGCCAGATTAATAGTTATCAACACAGCTACAGTAGCAAAGTTCATTTTAACAGTCATGACAGTTTCATATTGTGTCCATGCCCAACCCTTGTTTAAGATTTGCTACATTAATGTCCACAATCATCTTGTCAATCAATCAAAGCATTAGCCACCAACTGAGCCATGTCCATTACAAAACAGGCGAAATATTGAATTAAAAACCATTTCTGCTGTCTTTACTTTTCACGTTTTCAGAGAATGGACCCTTTCATGACAACAATACGCCACCCCATGGAGTGTTTTGATTAATCACTCAAGAAGTTATTGCAACTGGTTAGCAACAAGCTGCTTTAGTGTACATCAGCATGCATTTGAAAATCATATTTCATTGTTTCAGACTCATGCCATCGAGAATTTGCTATGAATATTTACAAAGTTGGAATTACAACAATATCAAACTTGTGCTGAGGGAAAGCACCAGTCGCTGAGAAATTAATTTTTTTTTTCATGGATTATTAAACTAAAGGAAAGATTTAGGAAGGTACTCCTCTCAGGAAACATACAACTAAAGATAATTTTAGATGTTTAAGTTCTGTTTGGAGCATTCGGATCGCTAGATGAACTCATTTTTGTAAAAACCTCAAATTCTACCAAAATTGACATATTCTATTGACATATCAATATTCCCGATGTTGCGAAATTTGATAGAATGACTTGCATTTATCTTGGACACTGTAAAATAAACATCAAAAAGACACCAGCAAAAGAATCATATATATACAGATCAGAAACAGTACTATGAGGAACTATACCCAAACAACAGATGAGGTCAAGAATTGGATTCAAATTAAGTAAAAGCAGGTACAGTTATAAGAGATACTTTCCCCTTCTCATTGTGAATAATTGCAAGTCCCCCTCTTCGACCAGAGTCACAGGGTTTACAAACATAAACCAGAAGAACTGACTAATTGAGATGTGCAAAATCAATCAAATTTACATTCAGAGAGAACGTCATTAACCAAAGGGCCTTTATTGGAGAGAGGTTGGATATTGAGTAATCCAAAGGAGAACTTCGATTTGTCAGTGTTGTTGTTAACCAGAAAGGCTGGTTAGCACACTGTGATCAGTGTAGATTTCCTTATACGGTGTGGATAAGATGACCAAAAGAATAGTATTGAATGAATGTATTTCCAACGAGATTGATGCACAACATCTGGATGTAGATGTAAAGCCAGTGGAAGTTCGGAGAGGCAAAAGTATAACTGAAAAAGTTTTGCTGCTGTGTATCGTGGAATTGACACTGCAGGGTAGAAAATGGATGAGAGAATGATCCAGATGAATATATTCCATGCAGACAATTCATACATTTTCATTGTTTTCAACACCCGGAGCCTAAAGTTGAAGATTTAGACTTAGACTAGGTCCAGCAAGCAGACCATCTCAAATTTTCCAATAATGTGCAGATAGGCCATCTTATTACGTCAGTATTGCTCAACATAGTTAACTAACCATACTGCAGAGACACTTCCTAAGATGTATAGAATGTACATTTTAATGCTTTAAATGTCTAAATGTTTTGATATTTGTTGCTTTATGCCGTTTTTTTTTTTTTCACCCTAGACCTGATGGCCCTGAATGAAGAGAGTCAAGAACTGAATGAAAAGGAAGAGAAAGATCAGAATGAAAACCCTGATTTCATAACTGGAGAAAAGTCTTTTAGTTTTTCACGGACTGAAAATTCTTCCTCACAAAAGATGAGACCTAGAAGTAATTTCACCTGCCAAGAGTGTGGAAAGAGTTTCAGTCAACCTGGAAACCTTAAAGTCCACATGAGAATTCACACTGGAGAGAAGCCTTACACCTGCCAACAGTGTGGAAAAAGTTTTGCTGAAAAAGGTAATCTTAATAAACATATGAGAGTTCACACTTTAGAGGGCCCTTTCAGCTGCCAACAATGTGAAAAAAGTTTCACTCAAAAAGACAGACTTAAAGCCCACATGAGAATTCACAATGGTGAGAACCTTTTCACCTGCCAACAGTGTGGAACATTTTTCGTTCGAAAAGCAAGCCTTAAAATCCACATGAGAGTTCACACTGGAGAGAAGCCTTTCACATGCCCTCAATGTGGAAAGAGTTTTTCACATATAGCAACTATTAAATCCCACATGAGACGTCACACTGGAGAGAGGCCATACACATGTGATCAGTGTGGAAAGAGTTTCAGACAAAGAGTCGCCCTTAATTCCCACAAGAAGATTCACTCAAGAGATAACAGTTTTATATGTCTTCAGTGTGGAATGAGTTTCGCAGACAGCGATCACCTTAAGAATCATGTAATAACTCACACTGGAGAGAAGCCTTTCATGTGTCATCTGTGTGGAAAGAGTTGCTCTAACAAATCAAACCTTAATGTTCACGTGAAAGTTCACTCTGGAGAAAAACCTTTCACCTGCCCTCAGTGTGGAAAGAGTTTCACAGTTAAACAAAGCCTTAAGACGCACATAAGAGTTCACACTGGAGAGAAGCCTTTCACGTGTCTTCAGTGTGAAAAGAGTTTCACATATCGAGCAGACCTGAAATGTCATTTGCAAACTCATTCTGGAAAGACACTGCAGAAAAAAGAACATTTTCAAAAATCACCTTCACAGACAGTTTAATTGTGCAAAAGTTTTTTTATTACACTGATGACAGAAAAATCAAATGTGAGACTAGTTTTGTTCTTTATGTGGAAGGAGTTTTAAATGGCTTGGCAGTTTCAAATGGTGCCATAAAAATATGTATCTGTGTGAAATTATTTTTGATTATATAGAGGTATCACTCATATACAATATACAATATCATTAGATAAAGAAACTATCAATATATAAACTTCCCTCTTGCTGTGAAATGTCACATTTTCACAATATTTACAATATTCACTGATCATCATGGGTTCCTTGCCACTGTCGCCTCTGGTGGGACACTTGATATTCAACAATGTTTTTGATCTGTCTGCATTGACATCATTGTTTTCTCCAGAGCTGCTGTATAGATAAATGAGCTAAATTAATAACTAATGATTTTTACAACAGAATGAAACAATACTGAACTTACTTAAGCTGGACAATGACACTATTTTCTTCTAGAGCTGATGTATAGCCAAAATTATGTTCCTGCTATCACTGTAAAGCTAAATCTGCTTTGTAAAAAGCGCTATATAATTAAAGGTGACTTGACAACACTCAAAAAATGAACTTTCACTGAAACCATCCTTGTTCACATTACTTAAAAACTCATGTAACTAAATGAACTTAATTCAAATGAGTTGTTTCTACTAAAAATGAGTATTGTCAGCTTTACTTAAGTGTTTGTTCGGTCAATTTAACATTGCTGATTGAATTAGACACAACATAAATTAGAAAATGGTCTTTTGTTTAACATGTCAAGTGACTTAAATGCCAAAAGCCAAATGCATGGTCTTCTTGCTGGCAAAAGTTTAAAAAATTTAGAAGCCTTTCTGTGTTTTGCGGCCCCAAGACAGTGTTGAGTGCCACAACACCAGTGGATTGCAGCACTTGTTCTCCAGGGACATTGACTGTGGCATGATGTTTGTATTGGGCTGAACTCTCTGTCCAGCTTCTTTCAAGACCATCATTTATGACATGGTCAATTATGGCTGTGATTTCATTTGAAACTCATATATACCCTATCCTTCTACCTCTCCTCTCTCCTCTTACACCTTTCCAATACCATTGCCTTCCACACTACCCATATCTTCTCCCTCTATATCTACAATATGCAATACACTGCAGGTAGTGGTTGGTTATGCAACTAGCACTAACATTACAGCAAAGGAAGCTCCGCGAATAAACATATACCTTTCTTTTCAAAGAACTGGGTGAGTAATTGTCACACTGCGCCTGAGCCCAATTGAACCACGCCCAAGCCCACCTCTTCAAGTGGGCAAGGGCACGATAAAATTAGTAGTGACAATGGCACCCTATTTCTCAGTGAAGCCATCACACAGGTGGGGAAGTTCCTAGGTACTGAGATGAGACAGCTTTGTGTGCATCACCCTGCTAGCGGAGGCAACTGGCACACAGGCGTACAGGCGAATTATCACATGGCACAATAATGCTAGCTGCTTTTAATGACTTGTCACATGGGTTGTACCATGTATCAAAAGGGGGGATGCAACAATCATTGCCACAACACTGGTTCACAAAGGAGTTTAGAGTGTATGCAGAAATATTTTGTCAATCATGTTTAATCTGCGCAATGCCGGCAGGGGGGTAACAATGCAGCAGGCAGCACAGCTACCACCAAATAAACGATTTGCTCACCTTATTGAGGGAAAGAAGTATTGTCTAGTAGTGGTAGATGTGGTCAAAGTGGGTAGAAGTGTTTCAACAAAAAACAGTGACAGTCACCCAGTGACTTCCATAGTATCCACCCATTGACTCCCATATATATACAAAGATGTGACCCAAACTGTTCCTCTATTGATATCCCTAACGAAAAAAGAGTGGGGTACTGAAAGAATGGTATTGGTTATGTGGACACAGCATACACTTCCCTGCCAAGGAATTAAATGGGAATGTGTGCTATGATTCAGCTAAAAGGAGGAGCTCTGATAATTGATAATCATCCATGCACCAACCGGCATAGAAGAAGACACTAACTGATCAAAACAAAACAGCAACAATATGGCAAGACAATCTAGTCCCAGGGGAACACAGAATATGGACTCGAGTGGAGAAATTATTTGAAGCATGGATCTCACCAGAGGACATAGCCTCTGTGATGAGAGAAGTTGAAGTGACCATGTATAATTATAGTTAATTTCCTTCATGAATACCACCAGAGTTGTCCTCAAAGGTATTAAGGAAGAACTAAGAGGAATTAGACTTACTGCACTGCAGAACAGAATGACCCTAGACCAACTGACAGCAGCCATAGGAGGAGTCTGTGCTATGAGAGGAACTGTATGCTGTACCTACATTCCAGATAACTATGCAGATGGACATGTAATTGATGAAATAGCTGAATAGTACCCAAATGCACTTTTACAAGCCATCCAGATCCAGGTCACAGCATCTTTTGCCATATTTTGCATCATCCTCCACTGAGTTTTTGCTTGCCATCTTTTATTCCAAGTCATATTTTTGGACCTTTCTGCCCGCCATATGTATGGTCCAGCCTTGCGGAGAGTGTGCAACAAACATGGCAACAGAGCAAAGTGGACAGTGGTGTCTTCTAACTTTCCTCGTGTTCCTCTGGAGCTCTGTCGGTGGGCGAACGGAGACGTCAAGCCATGGTTTCCAGCAGTCAGATCCTGGGAATGCGGCTAGAGAGAAGCAACAAAGCAGCCATCACAACAGAGGACGGCAGTGCCCTGCCCCAGTTTTTTTTAGGGTGAACTTGAGCCCGGACGCAGCATCCTACATCAGGTTCATGGAGTATGTGGACATGGGGAACAGTGACGGCCCACCATACATAAGGTCCAGCCTTGTGGAGAAAGCACAACAAACATGGCGACAGAGCAGAGCGGACAGAGGTGTTACTTTCTAAACAGAGTACCTATCAGATACATAAATTAAAACATTAAGAAATTAAATAAAAGATTTCTTTCTCCCAGTTGTTGCATAATTTAGTATTCAAATATACCAATTTGACTTTTTAACCATCTGTATGCATTAGTTCACTCAAGCTTAGAGGTTTTTCGTCAAGAATACCAGGCTATCTACCATTGCAGGCTTAAGACTAGAACGTTGGCATGTGACTATGTTGCCACTTGCACTGAAAAGACTCTCTGAGGGGCAACTGGTAGCAGGAATAGATAGATATTTGCGGGCAAGCTTGGCAAGATGTGGAAAGCTTACTCTGTGTTTTCCACCATGCAAGTGGATCTTGCTCTTTGTCTATGGAAGGTGTTAACAGGTAGTTGCTTAATTCTGCTTCCAAAGGATCCTTAAGAGTCACAGAGGAATCACCCTTTGCTGCAGCTCCAATCCGTTTAAAGAAACTTCCCAAGGACTTCTTGGCTTTTTTTTTTTTTTACCTGGGATGTTTCAGCAACCTCAGGCTCCACCTCAGTGCTGCAGCTTAATGTCTCCTCCTGACATTCCATCATCTCTGATGCAACTCTGGTCTTCACTCTGGTCTTACTGTCTGCACTGATGAAGTCCATCTTGAACGGGGGTCTAAACAAGAGGCCACATCTAGCAGCTCCTGAGTAGCGTCATCTTTATATTTCTCATGAATGTAGTGCAACATCTCTTTCTTCAATGTCTTGATCAGGTCTGTGTCTTCCTCTTGCATTAGCAGCATTGAAGTATTGAAGAGGTGAAGAACTGACTTCACATAGGAGACAATAATCTTCTGCGAGTACATCAGTGAAGTCCAGCAGTGGGCCCAGCGTCTTGCTGACAGATTCCAGGACATCTATATCTTGCCAGGTTGGAATCAGATGCCAGGCCTTCTTGTCATTAGACAGAACCTGAGTTAAAGCCTTCTGCTGCTCTAGAATCCTGCTGATCATCATCTGTCTGGAACCCCATCTTGTTTGGCAGCCTTCACCATGTTCGCCGTATGTCTGTTAATAAACAGATTAGACGTCTCTCATCTAGGCTCCAGGCAGCCAATGCTTCTCTCACCCCCGCTGCAATGTTCTCACTTGAATGATCCTGTGGGAAAAATTCTGTTTGCAAACAGCGGCTTATCAGTTTAAAGTCCTCATTAATAAAGTGTCTGGTCAGACTTATGTAGGGCTCCATTGTTCAACTGGACCACAAGTCTGTTGTTGCTGCATAATATCCCACTTGTGCCAACTCGGTTTCAACTTGTGCCTTGCATTTATCGTACAGCTCTGGGATGGCAACTTGAGAAAAATAGGTGCGTGATGGTATTACATGCCGCTTGTCAAGTGACCGGATTATGTTTTTAGACCCCTCTTTGGTAACAGTGTTAATTGCTACCATGTCTTTCGCAAGGTGAAATGTTATTGCATCAGTGATATCTTTCTGTCGCTTGGAACCCTTCTCATATGGTGTAACACTGGCAAACGAATCCGAAATAGTTGTTTGCTTTGGACGGCAAACAGATCTGGCTTTGCACTCGTCATACAGAGCTTTGTGGTGCCGACTTACAGTATCTCACAGAAGTGAGTACACCCCTCACATTTTTGTAAATATTTTATTATATCTTTTCATGTGACAACACTGAAGAAATGACACTTTGCTACAATGTAAAGAAGTGAGTGTACAGCTTGTATAACAGTGTAAATTGCTGTCCCCTCAAAATAACTCAAAACACAGCCAATAACGTCTAAACCGCTGGCCACAAAAGTGAGTACACCCCTAAGTGAAAATGTACAAATTGGGCCCAATTAGCCATTTTCTCTCCCTGGTGTCATGTGACTCGTTAGTGTTACAAGCTCTCAGGTGTGAATGGGGAGCAGGTGTGTTAAATTTGGTGTTATCGCTCTCACTCTTTTATACTGGTCACTGGAAGTTCAACATGGCAACTCATGGCAAAAAACTCTCTGAGGATCTGAAAAAAAGAATTGTTGCTCTACATAAAGATGGCCTAGGCTATAAGAAGATTGTCAAGACCCTGAAACTGAGCTGCAGCACGGTGGCCAAGACCATACAGCGGTTTAACAGGACAGGTTCCACTCAGAACAGGCCTCGCCATGGTCGACCAAAGAAGTTGAGTGCACATGCTCAGCGTCATATCCATAGGTTGTGTTTGGGAAATAGATGTATGAGTGCTGCCAGCATTGCTGCAGAAGTTGAAGGGGTGAGGGGTCAGCCTGTCAGTGCTCAGACCATACGCCGCACACTGCATCAGGTTGGTCTGCATGGCTGTCGTCCCAGAAGGAAGCCTCTTCTAAAGATGATGCACAAGAAAGCCCGCAAACAGTTTGCTGAAGACAAGCAGACTAAGGACATGGATTATTGGAACCATGTCCTGTGGTCTGATGAGACCAAGATAAACTTATTTGGTTCAGATGGTGTCAAGCGTGTGTTGGCAACCAGGTGAGGAGTACAAAGACAAGTGTGTCTTGCCTACAGTCAAGCATGGTGGTGGGAGTGTCATGGTCTGGGGCTGCATGAGTGCTGCCGGCACTGGGGAGCTACAGTTCATTGAGGGAACCATGAATGAGCAGAGCATGATCCCCTCCCTTTGGAGACTGGGCCGCAGGGCAGTATTCCAACATAATAATGACCCCAAACACACCTCCAAGACGACCGCTGCCTTGCTAAAGAAGCTGAGGGTAAAGGTGATGGACTGGCCACGCATGTCTCCAGACCTAAACCCTATTGAGCATCTGTGGGGCATCCTCAAATGGAAGGTGGAGGAGCGCAAGGTCTCTAACATCCACCAGCTCCGTGATGTCGTCATGGAGGAGTGGAAGAGGACTCCAGTGGCAACTTCTGAAGCTCTGGTGAAGGCAGGGTTAAGGCAGTGACATTTTGGGCCCAATTTGGACATTTTCACTTAGGGGTGTACTCTCTTTTGTGGCCAGCGGTTTAGACATTAATGGCTGTGTGTTGAGTTATTTTGAGGGGACAGCAAATTTACACTGTTATACAAGCTGTAAACTCATTACTTTACATTGTAGCAAAGCGTCATTTCTTCAGTGTTGTCACATGAAAAGATATAAAATATTTACAAAAATGTGAGGGGTGTACTCACTTCTGTGAGATACTGTAAATGATGACGCGTTTCCACGTGTTATGGCAACAATCGCAAGGCATTCCCTACAAAGTACCTGCTTTTGGTCAACATAATCCTTTCTGTAGCAAAAATATTTCCAGATAATTGCTGATGCATTTCAACAACTGACGATGCGTTTGCCGCTGGCTCTGATGTCTCTGTAGTGGTTAAACATGAGATAATTCATCTTTTGTATATCTAACGGGCAATCTTTGGTCTCATGAATCTATAATTTGTTCCCTGGCAAATCGTTTTTGCATGATGGCAAAGTGACGTTTCATAACTTTATATATTTAGGCTATTTAACTTTACTTTTGTAGCCTATTAAAGCTCTGATTTTGTACGTTTGACTGAATTGATTGCTTTATTTCTTATTGTATATATTCTTATACCTTTAATACTTTTATAATTGCTTTTATTGATCATTAAAACTGACATTTAACAAAAAGAGACAGGGTTGTGTTTTATGTCGTATTTAATTTTATTACAGTAAAGATAATCGGAGTATGCACATACCTGAATCATATTAATATGTTTAATATTTTTGAAATGTTAACGAACAAAGGCAGGGTTGTTTTATATGTCGTTTTGTTATAAATACTATACATGCAAGACAATAAATGAACGCGTTGCCTGAACCACATTTGTGAGGCTATTAATGCTTAAATTTTGTTTAAATGAAACGAAAAGAGGCAGAGTGGTGTTTATTAACACATTTCGTTGTATTGTTGCCTAAAATATACATACAGAGATAACTGGAGAAGCCAGAGCGAGCTGAGTGACGTTGTCAAGTATGTGCTGTGCCATTTGCAGAATCACCGGACTTGCGTCCTCAGGAGTTTGTTCTCCTGAGTCGAACTTGCCCTGTCCGAACTTTGCGAACTTGGTATTGAGAAACGCCTTGTGACTCCAATAAAGATTTAGTTTTATTGTTCATTGTATAATAGTAAAACACTACTTTTTGATATGGCTCTTTTGTGAGAAATGCATACAAAACTAGAGAAAAATGGCTTGTTAGAATGTAAAAAAGAAAAAAAAAGCCCCCTGGTAAAAATAGTGCCTGTACTCAAACATTAGACAACATGTATTTAAATTAACTAGTACAACTGGTATATGTTTCTGTATGTAAAGTTCGATGCACATCGATTGCGATTTCAGACACGACTTGTGATAGGGACTTTTATTTTGGTGTGGCAATATGACGTTATCTGTCAGCGCCGCGCTCCTGCATCTGTTTTGACTCGCCTGGAGAAAGGTTTGTGTTTTAGGTATTTGTTGTTTAAAGTGTTTAAATCGATGCAATTGTATCGTTATACAAGCTATGTGAAAAGATTATTTATCTAACATGAATGAACACGAGTAACCGAAATGGTGCGTCTCATTTCGCGAATTATAGACGCTAGTGATGGAGATACAGAGCATTGTAAACACAGGAGGGAACTGGATTAAATGTGTCGGGAAATGATTCAGTGATTCAAGGCGCTTGAATCGCGATGTGCTGGTCAAAACAGTGTAAATGCAACGTGAACACAGGCATCTTTAATAAATAACTTTTACAAACCTAACTGCTAATGTTTCCATGAAAATGTAATTATTTAATATAATAAAATCAATAAATAAGGGAAAGAATGTAAATATTAACTTTATATATGATTTGTGTATTAATTTGTAGTGTTTTTGATAGTTTTGTTATTGTTGTTAATCTGCTAATTTAAGGCCATTCACTATCACACTGACTCCCTTACTAGTGCGCTGACTACTGAACTAGGGAGCTGATTCAGACGCACCCAGAGAATTAGTTTAGATTTATTTTTCTTTCTGTTTATTATTCTTATTTTAACCATGACAAACTTTCCAAACACACAGAAAAAACTCCAGGTGAAGCGACTGAGATCCATGTGACACACTATTATAAAGATGGCGTTTATTAAAGAGGGGAGTGAAGACATGAAGATTGAAGAAGAAGTCAGTGTGAAACAAGAAGACACTGAGGAACAAACAAAGATGGTGTTTATTAAAGAGGAGAGCGAAAACCTGAGAATTGAAGAAGTATTCAGTGTGAAACAAGAAGATACTGAGGAACAAACAGGTTGGTTTCATTCTCAAAGCTGATCTCAAGTCATTTGATCCTTATTAAAATGTCCAGATCTACAGATCTATTTTTTTTTTAAATAATATTTAATAATACTAATTTTAAATACACTTTAAAATTAAACAACTTATTTTAAATGTGTAGCAGAGCTTTTTAATGAGGCAGCAACATATGATAAGATAGGCTATTAATAATCTTTAATTGCGCAAAAGTATAATATGAAAGCGCTTAAGTGCATCCCGTGTGCAGAATGATGCGCTTGAAGCAACGGTCACTTCGCATTGAAAAGTTCAAATCACAAAGGAAAAAGATATTGATGCGTAGTGTCATATCTATGGAATAGTTTATTGAGCCTTTTCATCACATATTTTCTCCCACCCAAAAACAGGCAGATAAAACATGGTATAATAAAAAGTCCATGGGGTATTTTGAGCTGAAACTTCAG
This sequence comes from Elopichthys bambusa, assembly GCA_037101425.1. Lineage (NCBI taxonomy): Eukaryota > Metazoa > Chordata > Actinopteri > Cypriniformes > Xenocyprididae > Elopichthys > Elopichthys bambusa. The sequence continues at coordinate 22,734,346 of CM074454.1, forward strand.
ACACATTTCTGAATTCTTATATTACATCTTGTAAAAAGGACATAATAGGTCCCGATATTCTCACAGCGAACTTCTCTTAGGGGTAAAAAGAAGTATGAAATACAGCACCAACAGAATACTGTTAGCGAACATCCCGATGTGCTGCATGCTTTCTTCTCAATAACAAGATCAGTAACGACAGCAGTTAAGAAAGCATAGAGCGATAGAGTTTGCACAAGATCTGCAATTAGACAGTTCAGTTAAGTTGTTAACTTATATAGCACTTTATACAATAGATTTCTTTAAAGCAAGCAGCTTTAGTAATACATGTGGTTTGAATACTGTCGTTTTCGGTTATAATTACAACTTTATATTATAAAGCAGCTCTCAATATGTGTTTGTTTATACCCCTGGACATCTGACCTCGATGGATCAAATGAAATGAGCTGGAGAAAATTTCCACATCGAAGAATGTGGAGCCTCAGGGCACAACTTGGTGCAGGTATGACATCACTTTGTAGGCCATTCGGCAGTTCGCATCACATGGTTCCCTCTACAAAAACCCAGTAGGATTGTTGCAAAAAGCAAGCTCTGTGATCAAGAAAAGTTTATGATACTTTCAGTTTGTTTTCACAGATAAAAAGCTTAAAAGCTGTAAAAAGCTAAAAGTAGGCTATAAACGTACTACACCACGGTCCAACAACTTCAACGTCACCAAACTCTTTTAGTTTTTATCTAAAATTTGAGTTAGAATAGTTTATAAGAGCACAATTATGAGCATGACTAGACTGTAAAAGCAGACTAAGGGGTCGTTTACACAAAAACTTGTGCGTTTTGGCTGTTCATTTACACGACAACAGCGTTTTGGTGGCCTGAAAACGCAAACTTTTGCAAGTTTTTGAAAACGGTCTCCATGTAAACAACAAAAACATGAATCTGTGAAAATGACACATGCACATGCACATTACATGTTAGGTCTATAGTGTTTCATCGCCATCTAATGGCCTGCCAGCAGAATACAGCGTTTTTAGTCATTTTCACGGGATTAGTATGAATGGGGATCGTCTGTTCACGGAAAACTCAAAGGAAAAACTTCTCTGTTGTCATGTAAACGTACCCTGAGTTTAACTGTTTAGAGTGATGACATTCAATGTTCAACAGCATCTGTAGTCCCATTTAGCCACTTGTTAGAAACCAACTTCTTCAAGACATGTAACAGCTTTAAAAAATCAAAAGTGGGGTAATACTGATGTATTTTATGTTATCGAATAAAATGTGAAAGACCTTATGTCAGCCATTTAACCAAAATCCCATTTAAAAGAGAATTAACTTGGAGACAATAGAACCGGAAGTGCTAAATCCTAACTTGTTTCCAAGTTTTGGCTTGTCATACCTGCACCACTCTATTGCCACAGACCAATGTTTGAAGGTGTTCACCAGCTAGAACAAACCTTTCCGCAAAGTTCGGCTTGGCAAGCTGTTTCAAACTCCAAACTAACTTCGTTATGGCCTTATTTTGTGTGAAATTACATCACACAAGTTCGCTCTTCGATTTCACTTGAAGTATATCAGGGTCTTTAAACGCTGACTAATTTCAAACAAACTTGTTGTCATTTTGGGGGGGGGGAAACAAGAAAGATTATCACTTACATGTAGATTGTTAATTCTATGTGGTATTTAAGACTCTCTTGTTTTCTCTTTGCATGTGTGTGAGAGAAACACAGATCACTCTAAGCCATGTGGTAGAAAAGCAGAGGACCTAATACTGAGCCCTGTGGCACACCATACTTGTATTTGAAGAGATTTGCATTGTTTGATGAGTGGTAGCATTTAGATAGGACTTAAATCATGGTAATTTTTGTCCAAAAATGCCAGCATAATTCTCAAGCTACTCAAAATAATGCCATGTGCCATGTTGTTAAAAGATCTAATAGCACTTAAAGAGAGCTGTAACATTTGTTTCTTTAATATGATGGGGCATAAATCTTTTTGAAGCCATTAAACTGTGGTTAACTTGTATTTGTCTCTTTCATCTTAGACCTGATGCCATTGAAAGAAGAGATTAAAGTCCTGAATGATATGGAAGAGAAATATCATGATTTCGTAACTGGAGAAAAATCGTTTAGTTGCTCACAGACTGAAAAGACTTCCTCACAAAAAATTCCTGAAAAGACAGGACCTAGTATTGATTTCACCTGCTTTCAGTGTGGAAAGTTTTTCAGTCAACGTGGAAACCTTACAGTCCACATGAGAATTCACACTGGAGAGAAGCCTTACACCTGCCAACAATGTGGAAGGAGTTTCACTCAAAAAGGAAGCCTTAAAGCCCACATGAGAGTTCACACTGAAGAGAGGTCTTTCACCTGCCAACAGTGTGGAAGAAGTTTTAACAACAAAGCAAACCTTACAGGCCATATGAGAGTTCACACTGAAACAAGCTCTTTTACCCGCCATCAGACAAGAACTAGAAATGATTTCGCCTGCTTGCAGTGTGGAAGGAGTTTCACTCAGCGTGGAAACCTTACAGTCCACATGAGAATTCACACTGGAGAGAAGCCTTTCTCCTGCCAACAATGTGGAAAGAGTTTCAATCAACGTGGACACCTTAAAGTTCATATGAGAATTCACTCTGAAGAGAGCTTTTTCACCTGCCAACAGTGCGGAAAAAGTTTCAAGAAAAAAGCAAACCTTAAAGTCCACATGAGAAGTCACACTGAAAAGAGCTCTTTTACCTGCCAACAGTGTGGAAAAAAATTTAACAGCAAAGGACTTTTTAATTGCCACATGAGAGTTCACACTGGAGAAAAGCCTTTCACATGCCCTCAATGTGGAATAAGCTTCAGTCAAAAAGGAAACCTTAACAAGCACATGAGAATTCACACCGGAGAGAAGCCTTACCCCTGCAAACTGTGTGGAAAATGTTTCATTCATAAAGGAAGCTTTGAAAGCCACATGAGGATTCACTCTGGAGAAAAGCCTTACACCTGCCATCAATGTGGAAAGAGTTTTACACATAAACCAACTCTTAATTCCCACATGAGAATTCACACTGGAGAGAAGCCTCACATCTGCAAACTGTGTGGAAAGAGTTTCGCTGAAAAAGGAAGCCTTAAAGTCCATATGAGGATTCACACTGGAGAGAGTCCTTACACCTGCCAACAGTGTGGACAGAGTTTTACTCAAAAAGGAAACCTTAAAAAACACATGGAAATGCACACTCGAGAGAAGCTACACTCGTGTGAACAGTGTGGAAAGAGTTTCAGATTAACCAATAATTCCCATGTGAAGATTCAATGCGGAATGGGTTGTCCAGACATTAAACAATTTAACGGGCACAAAATAAGTGGTAATAAGTTTAGAAAAAGGAGCAATTTCAAAAGTCACTTGCACATTCACTCTATTGAAAGGCCATTTAATTGTGTTAAGTGTAATAAAAGATTTATTTTGCCATCACACTTACAGATACACATGAAAAGTCATGCAGGTGTGAAACCCTATTCTTGTTCTTCGTGTGGAAAGAGATTCAGATGGCTTGGCCATTTAAAATGGCACCAGAAAATACGTATGTGTGTAAAACTAAGGCTGCGTTCACACTGCAGCTGAATGTGGGTCAAATCAAACATTAAGCTATAAATTACTATTATAGTGTGAGAATTAACTTGCACTAGTTAACAGAACTACACAGTTCAAACTACTTGTTCAACCACTGCACATCATGAACCACTGAAAGCTCAATGCAGATCAAGTCCATTTTGCTCCAGTTGTATTGCACGACTGAACTGATGACAGCTTATGGTTCTGTTGTATTTTGCGTGTTTAGCTTTCAGAGAAAACGAAGTTATCACTATCCATTTTGCAGTTTTTCCAGTCGTGTTCAGTCAAATTTAAATCTGAACAGTAGCACTGTAAAATAAGGTCTAATTTGCAGTTAGTTTTGTTACAGTATTTATTCATCTTTGTTAATGTTATAAAAATCCAGTTGTTCATTGTTTGTTCATATTAGTTAGTGTATTAACTAATGTTAACAAATACAACTTGATTTTAAAAAGGTACTAGTAAATGTTAAAATGAACATTAACTAAAATGAATAAATGCTGCAGAAGTATTGTTCATTCTTAGTATATGTTAACTAAAGTTTACTTGTTGTAAAATGCTACCATATTAACTTTTTTTCTTATTTTGAAAGATTAAAACATTTAATGAAAATTGTTTCAGGTTCTGCTCTACTTCTTTTTTACTAATAAATTAAGCAGGTTCTCAGGCTGGGATAACATCAGTCATTTCTCAACTAGAAAATCTTCATTCTGTATTCAAATTATTAAAAATTTGAAAGATTGATAAAGATTTTATATTGTGTAAAGTGTATTGCATTGTGTTTTAGCAAAGTCCTTTTAAGACAAGTCATTTCACTCGGCGGCCATCTTTGAAACACCTCTCGGGCATGCAAGTGCAGCTCCTATCTCTTTGAATGGGGAAACATCGAATTCTCCAAAGCTGTTTGCCAAGCTTTCAAATATATTTCATATTTGAAATTACCAATGAAATGTAACAATCACTGTCTCGTAAATTTTGTTTCTAGACGCTCGAATCATGACAAAAAACAGTATTTTTCAGGCTGGATCAAGCTAATCCGCATGCGTCTCATTTCGGAGGCACGCGTTTGACTGTTTCTATAGGAACCGGAGCTTCTAACAGCCGTTGCAGTGACGCGGTGACTTTACCAATCAGCGATTGGCTCTTATTTAGAAGGCGGGACTTATTCCGCCATATTGCGCGTTGCACTTTCTCCTATTCAAAACAATAGGAGTGACGCGGCTTGTGTTATTCTATAGTCTTTGGTTTTAGTCAGTTGTTTTATTCATGTTAACACGATGAAACATGCCAAATTGTGTGTACTATATTTTTGTCCAGACTGTGACAAAGAAATTATGAACATGCAAAAACAATAGAGAACCAATAAAATATTATTAGGTGATTAGGCTGTAGACCAGTGGTTCCTAACCACATTCCTGGAGGCCCCCCCAACACTGCACATTTTCTATCTCTCCTTTGTCAGACACCCATTTCAGTTCTTAGAGTCTCTACTAATGAGCTGATGATCTGAATCAGGTGTGTTTGTTTAAGGAGACATGGAAAACATGCAGTGTTGGGGGGCCTCCAGGAACGTGGTTGGGAACCCCTGCTGTAGACAATGTATGCTTTTTGTTTTTCTATGTATTTTTTGTAGGATTTGAGGTTGAACCAGACACAAATTAATCTTGCAGATGATTCAATCAAACTGGATATTATCAGGTTGCTCATATTTGCAACCTAAAACTAGCCTATTATTTGCTGAATTTACAGGGAAGTGAACTCTGACGAGGACAGTGATGATGGCATAAAACATCTGCTCAAACTAAACCCTTCCAACCTCCAAAAGGTAACAAAATATGATTTATTTTATTCTTCTGTAATTGTTAGTCTAATATCAGAGGAGTTTTATATTATCGCGACAGGTAGCGATCCTTCCGTGTTAGATATAGATCTGGGTCGATAAAGACCCGAATATGTAAATGATTGGCGAAACATTCATGCATTTAAGGGCTAATCAATGTCTTACTATAGGCTAGAAACTTCCAGTCAGGTGTGTTGAGGCAAGTTGGAGCTAAACTCTGCAGGACAGTGGCCATCCAGGACCGAGTTTGGACACCCCTGGTTTAAGACCTTAAATGAATGAGCTAGGTAAGAGAGAGATCCAAAATGTGTACTGTTGGTGTGCCTCCAGGAACAGGGTTGGGGAAACACTAGTCTAGACCAGGGGTTTTCAAACCCGTCCTGGAAGACCTGCAGATTTGGATTACCTAACATTTGTGTGTACCTAAGAGATAGTTATCATTAGTGCCTTTGCAAACAGTCTCCAGATTCTTCCAGAGATTTTTGATGCTCTCACAGACCTGCTAAATCTGCTTAATTCGTATTACTGCAATCAAAGTAATTCGTCATGTTAAGTAACTTCAACTGGAGGCCGTCCAAAAAAATCAGCTTTCTGAGGATTGTATCTATCGTCTGCTTGGATTCTAGGAAGCTAGGATTTTCTGTACCAAAGACAGCAAAGGTAATGGGAGTCTGACGCACTACTGTTTTCCAACAAATGAAAGAACTGAATTTGTCTGCTCTGATTGGCCAGATGGCCCAGTCTGTTGTGATTGGTCTACCGTTTACAGCTCTGGAGGCTTCTAGAGCTCAGCGATTGTACACACTGTAAAGACAGTAACAATGGCGTTGATTTTACCATATCAATCCGAGCGCGAGTCCGATGATGAAATATTGGAAGTAGCTATTCAATCCAAGCCTCCATCACAAGGATGTTTCTCAGTGATACGCTTCTCAGTTTGATGTTTATCATGAGATGTTGCAACTGTAATTCCTGGCCATCAACAAGTGTATGTCTATCAACCAACGTGTATATTTTTCCACTGCTGACTAATTTCAGTGATTAAATTATTGCTGTCTGGGTAACGTATTTCCTGCAGGTAACATTTGTTATATTAATCTTTACTTTAAATATCGGTACTTCTGAACCTTACATGCATATACAGTGGGTACGGAAAGTATTCAGACCCCCTTAAATTTTTCACTCTTTGTTATACTGCAGCCATTTGCTAAAATCATTTAAGTTCATTTTTTTTTCCTCATTAATGTACACACAGCACCCCATATTGACAGAAAAACACAGAATTGTTGACATTTTTGCAGATTTATTAAAAAAGAAAAACTGAAATATCACATGGTCCTAAGTATTCAGACCCTTTGCTGTGACACTCATATATTTAACTCAGGTGCTGTCCATTTCTTCTGATCATCCTTGAGATGGTTCTATACCTTCATTTGAGTCCAGCTGTGTTTGATTATACTGATTGGACTTGATTAGGAAAGCCACACACCTGTCTATATAAGACCTTACAGCTCACAGTGCATGTCAGAGCAAATGAGAATTATGAGGTCAAAGGAACTGCCTGAAGAGCTCAGAGACAGAATTGTGGCAAGGCACAGATCTGGCCAAGGTTACAAAAACATTTCTGCTGCACTTAAGGTTCCTACGAGCACAGTGGCCTCCATAATCCTTAAATGGAAGACGTTTGGGACGACCAGAACCCTTCCTAGAGCTGGCCGTCCGGCCAAACTGAGCTATCGGGGGAGAAGAGCCTTGGTGAGAGAGGTAAAGAAGAACCCAAAGATCACTGTGGCTGAGCTCCAGAGATGCAGTCGGGAGATGGGAGAAAGTTGTAGAAAGTCAACCATCACTGCAGCCCTCCACCAGTCGGGGCTTTATGGCAGAGTGGCCCGACAGAAGCCTCTCCTCAGTGCAAGACACATGAAAGCCCACATGGAGTTTGCTAAAAAAAACACCTGAAGGACTCCAAGATGGTGAGAAATAAGATTCTCTGGTCTGATGAGACCAAGATAGAACTTTTTGGCCTTATTTCTAAGCGGTATGTGTGAAGAAAACCAGGCACTGCTCATCACCTGTCCAATACAGTCCCAACAGTGAAGCATGGTGGTGGCAGCATCATGCTGTGGGGGTGTTTTTCAGCTGCAGGGACAGGACGACTGGTTGCAATCGAGGGAAAGATGAATGCGGCCAAGTACAGGGATATCCTGGACGAAAACCTTCTCCAGAGTGCTCAGGCCCTCAGACTGGGCCGAAGGTTTACCTTCCAACAAGACAATGACCCTAAGCACACAGCTAAAATAACGAAGGAGTGGCTTCACAACAACTCCGTGACTGTTCTTGAATGGCCCAGCCAGAGCCCTGACTTAAAGCCAATTGAGCATCTCTGGAGAGACCTAAAAATGGCTGTCCACCAACGTTTACCATCCAACCTGACAGAACTGGAGAGGATCTGCAAGGAGGAATGGCAGAGGATCCCCAAATCCAGGTGTGAAAAACTTGTTGCATCTTTCCCAAAAAGACTCATGGCTGTATTAGATCAAAAGGGTGCTTCTACTACATACTGAGCAAAGGGTCTGAATACTTAGGACCATGTGATATTTCAGTTTTTCTTTTTTAATAAATCTGCAAAAATGTCAACAATTCTGTGTTTTTCTGTCAATATGAGGTGCTCTGTGTACATTAATGAGGAAAAAAAATGAACTCAAATGATTTTAGCAAATCGCTGCAATATAACAAAGAGTGAAAAATTTAAGGGGGTCTGAATACTTTCCGTACCCACTGTACTCATGTCTGCCTTTGCACTGAAGCAGTCTGATGTGCTTTATGGATGTGGCTGTTTTCATAATCTAATCAATGGTTTTCTTATTAAAATATATATTTTAATTTCTTGTTCAAGAATAAAAAAACAAGCATGGTTTTACTCTATATTTACATTTATGAATATGATATTTAGTGAAATATTAATTGTTTAGAGTTTAGTTGTCTCAGTAAGTCACATCCTGAGAAATAAATGTAGCCCTCTGGAGGTAAACACAATATCGTGTGAATTTGTGAATCAAGGTGCATGAAATTACAGGTAAAAAAAAAAAATCATTTGTGGATTGTAAGCAAAGACACATAATGCATGATTGCCTTGTGTGTGTAGATCTAACGTATGCATTTGTGGATTTCCGTGTGTAGATCTACCGCGTGCATGTATGGACTATCGAATGGGTCAGAGTTTGCGTGCTTTTAACCGCAATATTAATATTAAAACACCGTTTTCATAACAGCGCCAGGCATTAAATAAGCCCTGTCCGGAGATAAGTTAATAGGCTTGTTCAAGATGCATCGGCGCTGCACTGACCGATCGGTGAATGACATCAAAGTAACATGAGAACGTTTAGAGAGTATACGACTCCTTCCCCTGGTTTCACAGACAAGGCTTAAGTTAGTCCTAGACTAAAATGCATGTTTGAGCTGTTTTAACTGAAAGCAACTTATACTGACATACATTAAAATATGTCAGTGCCATTGTTTTGTCTCAAGATGTACACCAGGTTGTTGTTGTTTTTTCTAGTGTACGTTTATAAAAGATACTTAAATATTCTAATTGAAATAAGGCCTAATCCTGGTTTAGGCTAAACCTGAATGAATCAGTTGAAACTAAATGACTCACTCATTAACAGGGACTTGCTGCCACCTACTGGCGGTTTTAATTTAACATTAAAAATATCTTTTCATTTTTTAAAGGTGACCTATTATGACCCTTTTTACTAGATATAAGTCTCAGGTGTCCCCAGAATGTGTCTGTGAAGCTTCAGCTCAAAATACCCCATGGATTTTTTATTATACCATGTTTTAACTGCCTATTTTAAGGTGGGAGAAAAAATGTGCTGATTTGGTGTGTGTACCTTTAAATGTAAATGATCTTATGAAGTATTCTAATTTATTGAGATCGTGAAATGGTGGGTTTTTGTTAAATGTGAACCAAAATCATCACAATTAAAAGAACCAAAGATTTAAAGTACTTCAGTCTGTGTGCATTGAATTTATTTAATACAATTTGAGTTGAATTACTGAAATAATTTAACTTTTCCACGACATTCTAATATATTGAGATGCACCTGTATATATGAAGGCAAGTGAAAACAAAAATGTCACATCAGTTTGTTTGTCACTTACGGTGAAACAGTGATATAACGACTTCTGCAGGAGTGTATGTACTTTCAACAAAAATGAAGTTGATCTCTTGTACTATATACGTACATGTCAATTTTGGAGTCTGAGGATGCTGGAGCTGGTGTGGAGGCTACAGCAACAGGAGATGGACTTTCCGGGGTAGAGCTGACTGGGTAGGCTTTGGCGACAGGAACTGCAAATGGCCTGGATTTTTTTTAACTTTCGGGAAAGTCGGGGAATGTCTTCCACTTGGTGCCTCAAATGATTGACATTAATTTTGGGCATAGTCACACCCCTCACATCCTGAAGATCAGCACTCTTGCCTTCTAAACAAGTAATTATAAATAACCCTAGGTATTGGCTTCAAGTTTTCCCCCGTTCCATTGCTCAGTTCTTATATTTCTTCTCCACACTTTGTCCCGAGGTTTTGAGAGTTGACTACAGTCTTTTTTGTAAGTTTTTCTTGGCTTTTACGGATGTTCTCCTTTAAAATATATCTGTTAAAATATGATTAAGCGTTACAGACTCTCACCTTCTCAATGGACACCGTGTCCTCCACAGTCAATCTGGATAGAAAGTTCCAATCTTGGTTAGTATATTGACAGTTGTTTATGATATATTTAACACCCCTGTTCGTTATTTGTAATTAAGGTTCACATATTCAGACTAAATGCCCAGAAAAATTCATTTTTGATTCCATGGGGACTTTAAATTTATATCTTTTGTGATTTTAGACAGGAGCGTGTGAACGGGACTTTTATTTTGGTCTGGAGATGTGATGTCATAAGTCGGCGCCGCGATCATGTATATGTTGTGATTCGGCTGAAGAGAGGTTTGTGTTTTAAAACAGTTAAAGTGTTTAAATCAGTGTAAACAGCTGACGAAATTTTATAGTTTTACAAGAACTGTGAATGAACCAATTAATAGCATTGTAATGCTTTATCTAACATCAATGAACGTTATTATTTTTGTGAGTAAAACTCGTCTATACACGAGTAACAGAAAAGGTGCATGTCATTTTTCTCCCTACATCGTGAATAAGTAAAAAACGTACTTTGTCACCGGCAAGTAGTGATGAGAGAAACGGAGCTTTTGAAATTCCAAATCAATTGAATCAATTGAATTGCTTCAAAATGATTCAGTGATTCGAGTCACTCGAACACATGCAGGTCAAATTGGTGTAAAATACAACCGAGCAGTACACAAAATGTGAATAATGGCAATGATGATCTATGAAATGAGATGTACAAATGATTAAATACCAAATATAACTCATAAGTAATCATATATAAAGTGATTGTGTAGTTTGTGTCCTTTTATTGATTTTGTAGTGCTAGTTTTTATTGTGTTTTGGCTAATCAAACTATTCTTTTTTTTTTTTTTTTAAACTATCACTCGGACTCCCTTACCAGTGCTCTGATTACTTAACTAGGGATCGGATTAAGACGCACCCAGATACTTACTTGTGATTTATTTTTCTTTCTGTTAACTGTTCTCATCTTAAACAGGAAAGAGTGTCCAAACACACAGGAAAACGCATGGTGAAGCAACCGAGATCCACGAGACACACTATTATAAAGATGGCGTTTATTAAAGAGGAGAGTGAAGAACTGAAGATTGAAGAAGTATTCAGTCTGAAACAAGAAGATACTGAGGAACAGACAGGTTGGTTTCATTATCAAAGCTAAACCTAGTCATTTGATCCTTACTAAAATCATTTTTAGAGAAATGAATGACGTCACACATTAAATTATTAAATTAAAAATAATATATAAGTAGCCTAAACTAAGCAATTACTTGTGTAACAATGAAGCTAATATCTACATCTGAATTTAAAGTAATGCAAACCATTCATTTCTATCACTAAATTATGCAACATTATCTAATAAATACGCTTATTTTACATAAAGCAAATAATTCGGTGTAATTGATCAACTATTTTCTTTTAGTTTATTAGTGACTTTTTGTCCTCTCATCATCAAAAGCACTTGCTGTATCAAACCAGTGTCTTGTAAACATATTGTTTCTAGATTAACTGATTAAAATCACCTGAACTCCTGGAAATACTAATACGGTAACACTTTAGTATAGGGAACATGTATTCACTATTAACTATGACTTTTCCCTCAATAAACTCCTAATTTACTGCTTATTAATAGTTAGTAAGGTAGTTGTTAGGTTTAGGTATTGGGTAGGATTAAGAATGCAGAATAAGGCATTAATATGTGCTTAATAATTACTAATAAACAGCCAATATTCTAGTAATAGGCATGCTAATAAGCCCTAAAATAAAGTGTTACCACTAATACTAACCTTTAAAGGAAATTAGATTGGAATACATTTGGGTGGCAATGGAAGAGTAAATCTATAATTGTTTATTTTTAGAAGGATTTTATTTTTTTTTTTTTTTACATTTTTGTGCTATCCACATGGAATCAACAATATTCAATATTCTGAGAAAAAAATAATCGTGTCCAGGGCATTGGTCCGTTGTGATGTTCGGCCCAGATTATCTGGTAATGTGAGGCGTTTACAGATCAAATCTTAAGCCTCCCGATCTGAGAAAGTGGCTAGCGCACTATTGTAAACAGTAGCTGTAAAAATCTTAGCTCCAGTTTTCGCTAAAGAACAGACAATCCCTGCTGACCCTATCTCCCCAACCATTTTCTCATCCGCGCTCGTTTAACATTCTTTAGTTTTATTCTCACTACAAAGAAAAAGTATTGATACAGCAAGATGCCGTGACATAGTATCCATTTTGTTCACACCCGCTTCCATGCCGAGTTAGATTTGTCCCATCGGTTCCCTAGAGTACTACACTGTTCTTTTGTCAAATAAATCCTGGTTTTGTTGTAGTGGATGGAGATAAAAAGCATCTGCAGACAAAGGGCCAGGTTTTTTTCTTTAAACTAGCATCGCTTTATGTGCATCTTTTGGGTCTTTATGGTTTCCGCATTGTGGGACAGAGTATTGTACTCGGTTGCACATTTTATGGAAAACAAGCCTCTTGTTAGGTGTCGGTTTCCTTCTCTGCCTTGTCTTGCCAGATGTAACTGTACATCGGAACGATACGTTCCGAATAAGGCCAATTGCTGTTTCTGAGCACTGCAAACAAACAGCAGCCACCTTTCCTACCGAATCAAAACGATGAGCTTTAACTAGCTAATTCATTAAATACTGCCTTGTTCATTTGTGGCACAATGCTTTAATAGCATTTGCATAGCACTGGCTGAATGAGTACAGCAATATAAAACATTTAACATATATCTGTTCTTAAACTAAGCTCATGCTCCACATGATGGTAACCTTACAAAAAAACCAACAGAAACTCTTCGAAACTAGCATAACAAAACTTTAAACACTGTCAAAAATTAACATTGATCTTGCACCAAAAATATATAACATTTAATTTTAGCATTTAGTCTACATTTTGAGTGTCATGGCAAAGCATGCTGGGAAATAGAAAAACCCAGCCCGGTTTCAGTTAAATTTAAATTTGCCTAAATTAAAAGAAACAAGTTCATAAAACTTAAAACAATGAGTTTAGTGAACTCAAATGAAAAAGAAAGTACTAAATACTAGTAAGTTAATTTTATTGAACTAATTTGTTTAATTTGAGTTGGCTCTACTCAAACCAATTAACTGTTTTGAGCGTTAGGGTTTACAGTGCAGGTAAATCCACCTGTTCCCACACACTTTTTGTTGGGTCCTGCAGGGTCCCAGTGTTGTCCTCTATTCTGTGTTTTTGATAAGGGTTTGGTTATTTGATCCTAAAGAAAGCAAAGAGCTTAGTGGGTGTAGGATCTAGCATATCATCATGACTATTGCTTTGTGCCAATTAAACTGGGGTTAACTTGTATTTGTCTATTTCTGCCTTAGACCTGAGGCCGCTGAAAGAGGAGTGTCAAGAACTAAATGATTTGGAAGAAAAATATCACCCTGGAGAGAGTCTTTTCACCTGCCAACAGTGTGAAAAAAGTTTCACTCAAAAAGCAAACCTTAACAGGCACATGAGAATTCACACTAGAGAGAAGGCTTACAATTGCCCTCAGTGTGCAAAGAGTTTTACACAGAACAAATACCTTAGTGCCCACATAAGAGTTCACACTGGAGAGAAGCCTTTCACCTGCCAACAGTGTGGGAAGAGCTTCTCACTAAAAGGAAATCTTAAGACTCACATGAGAATTCATAATGGAGAGAAACCATTCAAATGCCTTCATTGTGGAAAGAGTTTTACACACAAAAAAAACCTTAATACCCACATGAGACATCACACTGGAGTGAGTCCTTACATATGCACACTCTGTGGCAAGAGCTTCTCACGAAAAGAAACTTTTAAGACTCACATGACAATTCACACTGGAGAGAAGCCGTTCACATGTGATCAGTGTGCAAAGAGGTTCAGGTATAAAGAAAACCTTAATCATCACATGAGCATTCACTCAAGAGAGAACTGTTTTCTGTGTCATCTGTGTGGAAAGAGTTTCAGAGACAGGAAACGCCTTAAGAGGCATGTAAAAACTCACACCGGAGCGAAGCCTTTCATGTGCCATCACTGTGGAAAGAGTTTCACAAAGAAAGCAAACCGTGAGGATCACATGAGAATTCACACCGGAGAGAAGCCTTTCACCTGCCCTCAGTGTGGAAAGAGTTTCACAGTTAAAGGAAATCTTAACATTCACATAAGAGTTCACACAGGAGAGAGGCCTTACAAGTGTCTTCAGTGTGAGAAGAGTTTCATATATCACACAGACCTGAAACGTCATTTGCAAACTCGTTCTGGAAAGAAAATGCCGTGTTCCTTGGTGTGACGAGGTTTAGAAAAACTAGAAATTTCAAAAATCACCTGTGCATTCATTCTGGAGGAAGGCAATTCAACTGTGATCAGTGTGATTAAAAATATTTTTTTGTTTCCATCACAGTTAAGGGATTAGTTCTTTCATATAAAATTTTCCTCATAATTTACTCACCCCCATGTCATCCAAGATGTTCATGTCTTTCTTCAGTCGAAAAGAAATTAAGGTTTTTGATGAAAACATTCCTGGATTATTCTCCTTATAGTGGACTTCAATGGCCTCCAAACGGTAGAAGGTCAAAATTATAGTTTCAGTGCAGCTTCAAAGGGCTTTAAAGGATACCAGACGAGGAATAAGGGTCTTATCTAGCAAAACCATCGGTCATTTTCGAAGAAAATGTAAATGTATATGCTTTATATAAACAAATAATCGCCTTCCAAGTGCTTCCGCCAAAACCGTATTTTCGTATTCTTCAAAAAGCTTACGCTGTATGTCCTACACCTTCCCTATTCAACTTACGGAAAAAATGTAACTGGCGCTGCGTTGGTTTCGCAATAGGGAAGGTGTAGGACGTACAGCATAAGCTTTTTGAAGAATACGAAAGTACGGTTTTGGCGGAAGCACTTGGAAGGCGATTATTTGTTTATATAAAGCATATACATTTACTTTTTTTTTTTCCGAAAATGACCGATCGTTTCGCTAGGCCATTGAAGTCCATTATAAGGAGAATAATCCTGGAATGTTTTCATCAAAAACCTTAATCTTGGATGACATGAGGGTGGGTAAATTATCAGGAAAGTTTTATTTGAAAGTGAACTAATCCTTTAAAGCTACACATAAAAAGTCATGCAAATGTGAGACCCTGTTTGTGTTATTTGTTAAAGAATATGGCAACAGAAGCCGCGTATCTGTGTAAAATTAACTGGGCCACATCTGATTGTTCACCTTAATGACCACCTATTTTATTTGCATCCTTCACCTCTTTATATTCTCTGACTTTAGGCTTTATATTTTGTGCATATGTAATCCTGTGGCCCCACCTGACCATCTTCTTTGCTATAGTTTCAAATATTGAGCATTTGCGATAGACGTCCTATAATTTTGACAATGTAGAAGCGTCACTCAATTCCATATATTGATCAAAATATATTTGAACTTCTGTCTTGCTGTGAAATGTCACAAAGTAACTGAGAGTTTGTTTCGTTTTGTCTTTGTTTCTTTTTAAATTAATTTGGTGCAATAAACAATTCAAAGCAGTTAGTCTTCCTTCCTTTCCTTGCAGTGGTTCTTAACTGGTTTGGTCATGTGACCAACATTTTCCCATTTTTAGGAATTTGAACCAAGCAAATTTATTTCTCAAAAATACCACACACACAAATACTATCCCATTATTTAATTGTCAGTATAAGCCACCACAGTCATAAAATAAAAAAAACACAATGTAAGGTTACAAAAATAACAGTTACCATGGTAAATACACAATACTTTAATAAAGCACTTAAGCAAATGCACACCATCTGCGGTGCAGGTCAAAGAAAACAAATCTGTATAAAGGAGATATGACTGCACACTTACTTGCAAATGCTTTATTTCCCCACCGTTTCGGCAAAAAGCCTTTGTTAAGGTGTGATTTCTCACATAATGGAGAGAAGTATAAATAGACTATTTAATAGCAATTAATCTCACTCCAACAAACAATCAATTAACAATTCTAAAACTCCAATCCAAGACCTTCCAGCATGTTATCAGCGTTCAGTTCAAAAACCAGCATCTCTGATGGTTTGGCGGTGCATAAGTGCACGGTATGGGCAGCTTGCATGTTTTGAAAGGCACTATGAATGCTGAAAGGAATATAAAAGGTTTTAGAGCAACATATGCTCCCCTCCAGATGACGTCTATTTCAGGGAAGGCCTTGTGTATTTCAGCAGGACAATGCAAAACCACATACTGCAGCTATTACAACAGCACGGGTGCTGAATTGGCCTGCCTGCAGTCCAGATCTTTCACCTATAGAGAACATTTGGATGCACCAAACGAAAAATATGTCAAAGATGACCACAAACTCTTCAGCAGCTGGAAACCTATATCAGGCAAGAATGGGACCAAATTCCAACCCCAAAACTCCAGAAACTCAATGCCCAAACAGCTTCAAACTGTTTTAAAAAGAAGAGGAGATGCTACACCATGGTAAACATGCCCCCGTCCCAACTATTTTGAGACCTGTAGAAGGCATCAAATTTGAAATGAGCTCATTTTGTAAAATTTCTCGGTTTAAACATTTGTAATGTTATCTATGTTCTATTGTGAATAAAATATTTGAAATTCTTTTATTTTTTATTTTATTCAAAACGTCCCAACATTTCCAGAATTCGGGTTGTAGATAAGCCTGGAACATTTGATGTCTTTCAGAGAGAGTGAGACAGGTTTTTGAAATTCTTTAAGTTTCTAGTACATCTTTTAAAGTAACTCTGCTTGCTTTCAAAGCACATTGTCCACAATCTGACCAATGGCCCAAACTTTAAAATCAGTGCAGGGTAGTGTCGCGAGTAACAATGCTTGGGTTTTAGCTCATGTCCAGGAAAAAGAGACAGTCTACAATCAAGGTATTCCTGGATGAGCATGTCAATGTAAGCAATTTTGTGCGCACAAACCATCTCAACAATTTCTTTCAGCTGAAGGGTCAACTGCCAAACATCATCCAGTGGATCTTTTACTACATAATCACAGGGAGAAGTGTTTATAAAAAAGCATGCAGCATGACCAGAAAGCTTAACCTCACTGGAGCTGACCTCACATGGCTTACTCATGGCATCAGATCCACTGTATTTGAAATGCATCTAATCAGAATGCATTTGGATCCACATCATGCTATTCGGCAATACCTGCAGAAATGTTCAGAAAAACTTTCAATATTGTGAGATCCCAAATTGCCTCCTGCAATACAAAAAACAGTTCCTTTAACTGTTTCTTCTACCAGTTATTCTATTTTCTTCCAAGTCCTTCAAGTCTCCAATTATTTCTGAGAAAACTTTTTTGAGAAAAGCTATTTTTCACGACACAACATTACAAATGACGTGATCTGTATTTGACCTTAAATTGGCCAGAGAAAAATACATAGCTAGTACTTTGTGCTTGTTTTTTGCTGAGCCTAATGGGTTTACCACCTCAAATGCATCTTGATAAAGAATTAGTTTGAGACATGTTGGGTTTTTAAAGAATTCATTGCTTTTGTATACCTGACCATCACTGACATCACAAAGCACATCTGTGCATGGCAAATGTGTATGCTGTGCGACACAATTCTGCCATTGGTCAGACACCAACAAACATTTTAAAGTCTCTTATAGGAACATAGTAGGCAAACCTCTGTGACCTTGTTTCATCTCATCCCAAGGAAACCTTTACAGGTTCTGCGTATCTGAACATCTTTTTAAAAGCCTGAGTTCTTGAATAAGCTGTTCTCATTGGTCCTTCATGTCTGATTCTTTCACAGCATCACATATTCTAGCATTGCCCTCATCTGTTAATAATAAGTCATGTTTCAGAAGTGCATTCAATTTATTCAAAGTGTATGTCTGTTCTAGTTCAAGTATTCTCTGCATCTCTATAATATTTTGTATAGTTGAAGCTGGCAAAAGAAACCATGTAATTTCAAGTAGAAAAGAAATATTTCTGAGAAACAGATCATGGAAATTTTCAGAAAGGTGAAGTTCACCTTCATCAGTGTCACTACATGTCCAACACTGTGGGTAGTATAAATTATTTTTACATTGAAAGTATTGTTGCATCCTGTCACAGGACCGTCGACAACACGTCCTTCCACAACATGTTCCTTTAAGTGAGTGGTTAATGCTTTGACATCATGACACTGCCGTTGGCACATAGATATATTACATGTAAATATTGAGAGGACATTTGTGATAGCAACATGTGGAGCGGTCTCTTTATGTCTGCGATAAAAATGAGCCTTGAATGCTCCATATATATATATATACGGGAAATTGTGGCAATCCGTAGCGATGCACTTGAACACATAGCGTGATTTTCAACACAGATGTTGTGCTCAGTGCGAAAGTTTAACCTATCCAACAACTGCCGCAATGTATTTTGATTGGATGATGCTGAAATGTCATCTTTTCAGCAATTGTGGAATTCATTTTGTCACACATGAAGAGACAAAAAAAAAAAAAAAAAAAAAGTATACTTTCAAAAAAAATTTAAGCAAACAAATGTTTTCTACATCTTCATAAAATCCAAGCTGGTTATGAGCAGTGTAAGAGTGGTTTTGGATTTTGTAAAATCTAATAATAAAAGTCTTATATAACAAAATAGTCACATTTTAGTACCAAGAGGTACAATTAACTTGTATTACGTAAACATGTACAAAATGCAGTGCTTTCAAACAAGAGTTTTCTATAAATGGTAAACTTTTCTGTAAATCAACCTTAAAAACCTCAAGACACATTACAACTTGCCAACTTATTTTATGGAAACATTTCGGTGCTTAGACCTGGTTTATCTTGCATTCCCCGTAGATTAAGAGGAGACTCACATTGTCAGGGACACAGACGGAGGCAGGCAGGTAAGTGTAAAACAAGTAGTTTATTAAAAACAGGCACAAACTGGTAGACGGAGAACACAGAGGAATAATGGCACAAGCACTTTTGAACAGTCACTTAGCTTGAGTAGTAATTGAAGACCGGAGGAAGACCGGAGGAAGACCGGAGGAAGACCGGAGGAAGACCGGAGGAAGACCGGAGGAAGACCGGAGGAAGACCGGAGGAAGACCGGAGGAAGACCGGAGGAAGACCGGAGGAAGACCGGAGGAAGACCGGAGGAAGACCGGAGGAAGACCGGAGGAAGACCGGAGGAAGACCGGAGGAAGACCGGAGGAAGACCGGAGGAAGACCGGAGGAAGACCATCCGGATGGCTCAGGTAAGTAGCAGGTAGGCAGTCCAGGTACTTGTGACATCCATAGACAAGTCCAGACAACTGTGGTGAGGAAGGTGACTGCTTAAAAAGGGAGTGCTGATGAGTGTTGATGACTTGCAGGTGCAGGTGATTGGTAACTGAGTGCAGGTGAGGAACCAGAAGGATCCTGGGAAATGGAGTGCAAGTGCTGGTGGCTGTGACACACATATGCCAAGAACATGTGCAGTATGCATCAAAGGCAAGGATTGGGCTGAAACATACTACAAGAAAAACAAAATGGGGGTAAACAAGTTTTTGTCCTTGCAGACTCTCACAGTGCATATACTTGGGATGTTTTCATTTATGAAGGAAAACCCCTGGTAGCTCAGAGCCCAAATAACAAAGGATTAAGCTACGAATCAGTCATGGCTCTGATGGTTGACAGGCTCTTGGGGTAAGGCTACAAGATGTATGTTGACAACTTCTACACAAGTCCGAAGCTCTTCAGGGGACCTGGAACGTGCTGCTCACATGTACAGCTAATTTAACTAATGTATTAATTAGTAACTAATGCTAATGATTTGCATAACAGTACTAAAATTTTATTTCCCCCAAATAAAGGATTGGGTTCCTTTTTGTCACTACCAAAACATTGATGTCACAACCGAAACTTCACCACGTTTCGGTCGTGACCGTTTCGGTAGTGACAATTTTAGATACATGTGCTAATCAGCACATAGTTAGCTAACACAGTTTTGAACAGTTGTAGACACATAAAAACTACATTTTATGGAATAACACACAAAAAAGTTTGCTTAATTGCAGAAAAAAAGGTGTTTGGTAGTGACATTCTTTAGAGTTACACACAGATTTTCAGACTTTTGAACACATTTACCTCAAAATGATGGGACATACCTATTCACAATGTAGCTATGTGAGAGAGGAACATCGGAATATTTCCTGATCAAAAATGTAGGGGTGTAGCCAATGGACTAAAACATATATACCCCTGGTTTCACAGACAAGGCTTAAGCTAGTGCTAGACTAAAATGCATGTTTGAGCTGTTTTAACTGAAAGCAACTTGCACTGACATATCTTAAAATATGTCAGTGCTGTTGTTTTGTCTCAAGATGCACACCTGTAATGTTTTTTTTTTGTTGTTGTTGTTTTTTTTAAATCTCTGGGGTACATTTATAAAAGCTACTTAAATATACTACATGAACTAAAACCTAATCCTAGCTTAATCTGAGCCTTGTGAAATTGGACCATACTATTCCGCTAGTAACATGAAAATGCAGGACACTTTTTTTTTTCTTTTTTTTTTTTAAATAAAGTTGAATGATTTACAAAGAAAATATAAAATACATTTTTTTTTTAACTTCACTTTAAGATATTTTTAACAACAACAATGGAATAAAATGCTAAATTGATTTCAATATCATTTTCATAAGTTGAAATTTAGGGGTTATGGTTTGGGACAGCCACCTCCCAATTAAAAGTAGCCAATTAATGATGATTTTATATATATTAAGCTTACTGGTTTTTTGTTTTTTTTTTTAATATTATTGTGGGTTTCATAGTAAACATCTAAGATTTGAATATTTTAAAAAAAAAATTCTTTAAATGGGCGCACATTTCTCTGCACTTTTGTAATTTTATACAGTAGTCTGAATAAGACTTTTATTTTGGTCTGGCTACGTGACGTCATAAGGCCGCGCCGCGCTGCATCTGTTGCGATTCGGCTGAAGAAAGGTTTGTGGTTTTAAGTTTAAATCAATGCAAACGGGTTAGTCAAGTTTATAGTTTTTATAAGTTATGCTGAATATTTTTTTTATTATTGAATGTAACATTGTAAGGCTTTATTTAACATTAATGAACGTTATATTTTTTTTGTGAGTGAACAGCATCCACACATGAGTAACAGAAAAGGTGTATTTCGTGTCGCTTTGTTTATCGTGAATCATTTTACCATAATTCGGTCACTGGCAAGCATTGATGGAGAAACGGAGCTTTTGAAACGGAATTTAATGATTGAATTATCACCGCACGCGGACGACACATGCTGGTCAAAACAGTGTAAATGCAACAGAAACACCAACATGTAATGACAAACTTTTACAAAGCAACTGCAAATGTTTTGGAGCATAATCTATTATTAAATAGCATATGTAAATCATAAATGCCTAAATATAAACCTACTATATAAATTGTGTTATGTCATTAATTTGCAGAGTTAATTTTGAGTGTTTTTTGGCTAATCAGGTCATTTAAGGCCATTAACTCTCACTCTGACTATTAAGTTAGCTGATTGAGACACACCCAGTTTGGATTTATTTTTCTTTCTGTTAATTATTCTCTCTTTCTGTTAATAAAACTCCTGGTGAAGCAACTGAGATTCCTGTGACAAACTATTATAGAGATGGCGTTTATTAAAGAAGAAAGTGAAGACATGAAGATTGAAGAAACATTCAGTGTGAAACAAGAAGATACTGAGGAACAAACAGGTTGGTTTACAAAAACAATATTATTATAATGACACATTAACATACCTGAACACAATAGCAATACATGTTAATTGAATCAAGCACTATTAAAGTCATACACCTGCTTGCTAATCCCACTGACACAGCTTGATAGACTTAGTGCTCATTCTGTCCTATTCACTTTTCATCATTTTAAGGCCGTAAGTAGGCTTACATTTCTCAAGTAGTGTAATAAATGTTTTAATTTAATTTTAATAAGTCTTAAATTAAGGAAAGACGAGGCGTATTCACCCTGCTGAGAGGGATGTGATCAAAGCCTGGAGTGGAGCAAAAGCGCGTTCCTCTCTCCACTCTAAGCGTTCTGTAATCACTCCGCTCGTGATCCACTCCGGGTTTTCCATTCCCGCTTAGTATTGGAGAAGTGCATGTCAGGCTACGTTCTGAGCTAGAACTTTATTTCAGCTAGCATGGGCACAGTTGCAGGAAGGCTCCGATGTATTGGAGATCGATAAAAGTGTTAAAAAATAAACGGAGGTGAGCTTTGCTTAGCGAAATGGGTGAGAATGGAAAGGCTTTTAGTTCGTGGGCCAAAAAAAATCAAACAGCCAGGTACGTGTATGAAGCCCGTTTCTGCCACAGTTGAGTTAAAAATATAATTCCGTAAGTCATAATAATGAGAAACTTCTACGCATGCGCGGAGCAGAAGGGCGTGGCACGCTAGTGACATCCGCCGGTCAAAGCCGTTTAAATGCGAGAACACCGCAAACATGCCACGTTCTGTAAAACAGTTGTTTTCGTTAAAGTCAGTGTAATCTACAAATTTCAATCTATAGTAGGCCTATTATTAAATAACATCAATTATTAATTATCAGTATGTCTTCCATACTTTTCAATGCGCACGAGAAGGTGGAAAGCAGAGCGGTTACCGTGGTAACCTGCTTGTCAGTGGTGGACGAAGTACACAAATCAAGAACTTGAATAAAAGTACAGATATGTATCATAAAATATTACTCTAGTGCTCCTTTTCATTTTTACTTGAGTGAAAGTACAAAAGTACTTGATTTTTAATGTACTTAAGTACTGATTGATAAATGTTTTTGTAATTTTATATAGGCCACTTATATAATTTAATTTTATATTATGTATTTTATATAATCCTATTGCTCAAAATGATTATGAATTGTCAAATAGCCAGCACTAGTCAGTATGGATGGAAGATTAGTGGATGCAGATACATAATATGTAATGTGTGTTGACAAACAATATAAAAACAGACAAAACATATATGGCTAAATACATAACATTTAAAAAAATTGCTGCAGCAGCGAGGAAGATGAACACGTTACATTTTAATTTGTGTTAAAATGTTGCACGATTCTGGATAAAATGAGAATCAAGATTTTTATTGTTTCTTTCAAATAGAAATCATGATTCTGAATAGACAACTAAACAAAATTGCTTATAATTAATTACTAGAGGACAAAATATTAATTGCTGCAGTCTATTTAAAAATATTGAATTAATTAATTAATAAAAAATAGGTTTGAATGAATGATTTAATGACTCACTCATGACTATTTCACTTGATTCATTACTGGATGAATCAGTGTTTTTGAACAAATCTTTCGAATGAATCATTCAATGTCAAATACATTTTAACAGTCACTTGGCGCCTCCTAGTGATACAACCGTTATTTGAAGCGCCAAGTTAGTTTTAAAATGTGATTTGATCTATTTGAATCGAGATCGCGATCTGTAGACTTATTGATGTGGACGTGTCGCATTAATGCATTTCAGTGGCCTTAAACAGATCGCCCTTTACAGCTGATTTAGTTTAAAAACAACTGACCTAAATATGATTTTTCAGTTACAATAATTCATCCTAAAATTCAACATTAGTAGGCGGACTTACTTTTCACCATCAGTCGTGCGCGCACTCGGAGGATCCCCCAGTTCTTGGCTAATTTTCAGTCAGACTTGTAAATTCATTCACTGGAGAGTCGCTCTGAACGGATCATTGAATCAATGATTTGTTGACTCGAGAACAGCTGCAATACGATCAGTCCAATTCGCGAATGAATTGATGTGATTTGTGAACCGATTTAACAGGATGATCGAAAAGAATCAGGTCGTGCACGAAGAATTTTTTTCACTTTAACCCAAGAGTGCTGCTGTATATATTTGTTCTTTTAAATGAGCAAATGACAAACTGCAGTATATTAGATGCTTTAAATCAAACTGTTTGAATGTTTGTGAGCGACACAAACGGCTCAAATCACAGACATTGTGCACTAAAGGAGGTATCTGTTGAAAGTTTCTATTAAAATAGCACAAGTACCTTTAATTGATAATAAAAAAAAAAGTTTAATGAAACCAAAAGGTATAACAATCATTAAAAATCTACCATCTACAATTAGAAGATTGTGAATTCTGAGTATCGTAACCTGCCAGAAAAACATAGAAGTGGCGCCACAAGAGACAGCAAGAGGCGAGTAAAGATAAGAGTAAGGGTATCCTTGAAGGAACAGGTCAGTTATATACCTTAAGCATAGGAAAGACTTACATCACACCCTCAAGGTCTGTTTGGATAGATAAGAGAGGTCAGCTTAAACTTTTCCGTTGTTTTGGAGAATTGATGACATTTTATGGCTTCCTGCTATCAAGCCCGTTATTGCGTAATTTTATGGTCCCGTGATTGTTGACATCACCAGATAGTAAAAAATAGCACCCAAAGAGTCGGTTTGACAACAGAATAGCAACATTAACACATTTCAAATATCACATCTTAGTTGAGTATAAAATATTATTGCAGGAAAAGGTACATTGTGTGCGCAGGAACATCAATTCTGAGAATACCTTCGCTTCGGCAGAACATGGCAATCATCCAACATTAATTACAAGTGTCAACATAACCCATTACCTCGAAACACTTAAAGATGAAATGATAAACATACAAAGTTCCGCAGGTAAACGAAAATACAATGAAGAAGAGTACAATAAGGAGTAAGTATGTGATTATATGATAGTAATTGACTACATCGAGTAAGATTATATGAATACTTGAAATCATAAGCCATAAATGATAATAAATTGCATGAATATGAATACTGACCTTTTGAATCCACCAGTGTGCGATTTTCATGTGATTTGGTGTGTTACCATATCAATTAAGGATGTTTACATTATAAATGCTAAGCAGGTGTAGCGATTAGCTGCTTAAAATGCTATATTTAAAATTTATATGACTAAAATACAGTACACAATAGTAAATACAAAGAGTTTGTTGTAATTTGCTAACAGCAGAGTAAAGCTTTTCTAATATTAAAGTGGTTCCTAAAGCTCCTGCCCAGTAATAACACTTTATTTTCCAGTGATATTCTTCTGAGCTTTCCTCTTTCGTATTGGGTCTCATCTCTCTTTCTGCAGTCTTTCTTCAAATCTCCCTCTTGCTCATTCTCTCTCCTCGACCCTCGTACATCCCCTAATGCTGACACATGTTTGTTGTTGATTGTTCGTGTGACGGTCCGACTGATTTCCAAACAGCGTTTTAGAAGTATCGAGTACCTCACCTTTAAAGGGCAATAAAATATTTTATTAGCACCTTATCAGCCTTTCTTTAAAAACTCCTATGACATGGGCTTAGAGAAAATGATTCATAAAATTCATAGTTTTAGAGATGACATCCTCAGATTTTAAATTAAGTATGAGCAGACTTGTGGCTTCAGTTTCTAAGTTCCTACAACACAGCCACATAATATTTTTGTACATTTAAATATATATATTCTAATATAAAAAAAAAGATTCTTATATATTCTGAGTATTGAACTGTTAACTCTCAAGTGTTGACTTTCTAGATATATGTTGGTTATGTCTCTGTTCAGAATGACTTATAACAGCAACATTTTATTTTGGGCATGTCATTTATGCCCCACTTGCCACAATTTGGGGTGTGTGCGCTTAACTTAAAATACTTTGTCATTCATGGTTACTGGATAAGAGGAAGACATAATTTAACCATGCAAATTATAAAATGCTTATGTAATGCTGAACAATAAATCTAAACGAAATTGAAATCGCTCAATTGTGAAAGTGCTGTGATTTAAATAAATATTTTGATGTTTCAGAGTCCAAAGGTTGAATCGATTCCATCAAGGGGAATCCACTCTTCATATAGAGGCTTTATCAGTTCAACAAAACTATCATTATCATTAATTTGCCTCTTGCTTGCTAATAGTGAGTGGAAGTCTGATTTATTTCCTAAAAAATGTTCTTTTGGATAGTTTATGTCAGTGAACCAGTTCAAAAAACTATTCAGAGGTTATTTTACGGTGAAACTGGCTTATGTTCTCTACAATTTTAAGCGCTGCACGGACTTGTATGAATAAATCTTGGTGTGATTGGGGGTCTTGATTATCTTCATTTTTAATAAAATACTAGTTTTTCTTATCCTTTTCTTTCTATCAGCCAATAATTCTGAAAGAAAACACGCTGAGAGCCTTGCTATAGTAAAAAAAAAAATGTCATGCACATCTGATTGACCGATAAATCACGTGCTCTTACCAGCGTTCTTGTTAATGTTCTAGTTATTTCAGCATACAGTTTGCATTATATATTAATTCTGTGAAAAGCATACAGTTAAAGTAAACTTAATCATTCAGCTGAATTGTTCCATCCATGCAATAGCCTGCATAATTGAATAAGGTTGTTTTTTTTGTTTTTGTTTTTTTAAGCGATATTGCTGTGCTGGGCTATGGACTATGACCAATTTCAGGTGCAATGCAGCCAAAATTACAATTTAAAATCTATAGAAATTTACCTTTTATATTATTAATACAGCTTCATATTATGAGAAGGCTACTTTCTACAACCTTAATACCCTGTAGTCATGGCGAGATTAGGTTCCTTCAATCTAAAAAACAAGAATCGAAAAAGAATTGAAAACAGAAGGAGGAATCGATTCTTGGAATCAATTCCAATCGATTCCAGAACCAGGAATTGGAATCGGACTCGATTCCAAAAATTTAGGAATCGAACAGCCTTAACTGCTGCTCCACACCAACTCATTTGGTGTGAGTTTGTGCAACTTGACCGCAAGAGGTGCAAACATTTACCCTAATTTGTAATGAAAATAGTTTATAAATCAGTACTTCAGAAAATGTACCATGGGTTTACCATATATTGTACTGTAGTAAGTTTTTTTTTTTTTTTGCAGAACGAAGAAATTAAAGACATACAGTATATATGAGTATTGCCCTTGGTTAGATTATGACCAGGGTTTACTGTAAAATACTGCTTTAACAGGAATAGCACAAAGGTGTGTGTGACTGACTGCAGACCTGCTAACCTTTGGAAAATGTTTAACATTAATATTATTAATAACATTAATAACAATGTTATTCTAATGCTACGTAATTTGCAAGCTAGCTTGCATGTTCACCAGACATTAAGTTGGCAATGCTTAGGACATTGGTTGTCTTCAGTAGCAATGCTGATTTTGAGAGGGTTTTCAGTCTTGTTACAAAAAACAAGACCCAGTACAGAGCCAAAATGTAAATGTCTTTTAATTAAAAGAGTTATTCTGAAATATGTGACTGTATTGTTTTCTTCACAACCAATTTATATGTTGAAAAATTTTAGAATACATATGAACTCCATATCCCCCTGTCACACTGATGGTACTCAAAAGTATTTTTCCAAGGTTGGCATGTCTGCACTGGTGTTAATTTGCATTTTTCTCTTTTCACCTTAGACCTGATGCCGCTGAAAGAGGAGAGTCAAGAACTCAATGAAGTGGAGGATAAAAATCAGTTTGAGAAACATCATGATTTCATGACTAGAGAAAAACCTACACAGACTGAAAAGATCTCAAGAAAAAGACCTCGAAAGACCAAATCTAACATTTCTAACCTAACACAAAAACAAAACCTTGACGTCCAAAAGAGAGTTCACTCTGGAGAGAAGCCTTTCACCTGCAAACTGTGTGGGAAAAGTTTCTCACGAAAAGACAGTCTTAAGAATCACATGAGAATTCACACTGGAGAGAAGCCGTTTGTATGTGGTCAGTGTGGAAAGAGTTTCAGATGTAAAGAAAAGCTTACTTACCACATGAAGACTCACTTAAATGAGAACTGTTTTAAATGTCATCAGTGTGGAAAGAGTTTCACAGACCGGAAACTCCTTAAGAATCATGTAAAAACTCACAGTGGAGAGAAGCATTTCATGTGTCATCAGTGTGGAAAACATTTCCGATTCAGTAAAAACCTTAAGACTCACATGAGAATTCACACTGGAGAGAGACCTTTCATGTGCGATCACTGCGGAAAGAGTTTTTGTCATAAGGTTAGCCTCAAAAATCACATGAACATTCACACTGGAGAGAAGCCATTTACATGTGATCACTGTGGCAAATGTTTTGTGTATAAAACAACACTTAATGCCCACATGAGACTTCACAATGGAGAGAATCCTTTCACCTGCAAACTGTGTGGAAAGAGCTTCTCACTAAAAGGAAATCTGAAGACTCACATGAGAATTCACACTGGAGAGAAGCCGTTCATATGTGTTCAGTGTGGAATAAGTTTCAGACGTAAAGAAACCCTTTATACCCACATGAGAAGTCACACTGGAGAGAGCTCTTACATCTGCAAACTGTGTGGGAAGAACTTCTCAAGAAAAGGAAATCTGAAGACTCACATGAGAAGTCACACTGGAGAAAAGCCGTTTACATGCGATCAGTGTGGAAAGAGTTTCGGACGTAAAGAAACACTTAATTACCACATGAAGATTCACTCAAAAGAGAACAGTTTTATATGTCATCAGTGTGGAAAGAGTTTCACAGACAGCAATCGCCTTAAGAGGCATGTAATAACTCACACTGGAGAGAAGCCATTCATGTGCCATCACTGTGGAAAGACTTGTAAAAACAAAGCAATCCTTGAGGTTCATATAAGAATTCACTCTGGAGAGAAGCCTTTCACCTGTCCTCAGTGTGGAAAGAGTTTCACACTTAAAGGAAACCTTCAGACTCACATGAGAGTTCACTCTGGAGAGAGGCCTTTCAAGTGTCTTCAGTGTGAAAAGAGTTTCAGATTTAAAGGAAACCTTAACAGTCACATGAGGCTTCATATGTCTTCAGTGTGAGAAAAGTTCCACATATCCACAGAGACCTGAAACGTCAAAATCATCGTGGAAAGAAAGAAATTGCAGTTTTCAAAACCTGGGGCAAAAGGATTAAGAAATCAAGAAATATTCCTCATTTAGAATACTCCAAATTCATCAACATAAGAATAAGTTTAAGAATAAATTCATGTGCATATGCACGTGTTGTGAAAGTTTTCTTAAGAAGTTAAAATGTGTGTATAAATACAAAGAGAGTACGCAGTTATTAGTGAATGAGACCAGTTGTCCTGTCTGGCTAGGCAGCCGGCTCTTGGAAAATCCCTGGTTGTTCAAACGTTCTTTGATTTAAGAATTATGGAAGCCACTCTGCTCTTGAGAACCTTCAATCCTTCAACACAATCTTATTTCTGAGCTCTGCAGGCAGTTCCTTTAACCGTAATGGCTTGGCTCCTGCTCTGATATGCATTTTCACATTTTAGACCTTATGTACAAAGGTATGTGCTTTCCCAAATGCACATATTTATTCCAGTCAAAGCATAGAAACATCTCAAAGGTGATGCAGAGAAATGAGATGCATCTGAGCTAAATTTGTAAAGTTTTATTATAGTGTATAGTGTTTGGTTATTATAGGGTATTGCGTGTATATTGAAGAGAAAAAAGCATTTTCACAGAAGTCTACAACCCAACAAAATGGAAAAAATAACAGGTTCTGAACACTGTCAAGCCCATCAAGGCTTTTACAGAGGTTACATATTCCAGAGTCAAGCCAACAAAAACACTAAAATTCACATAGCTGGGACAGGAAGATGATGTTGGTAGCAAACAACCCAGAAAAAAAAGGACATTGCAGGATCTGCAACCAAATGTCTCATAAAAAGTGTAGAGAAAAACTAGACCAAACCCAGGGAGTTGCGCTAACAAGAAGAGCAGAGACAAATGTCACAAGACATGTCACATTCTGTCATTAATTACGCACCCTCATGTCATTCCAAAACCACAAGTCCTTTGTTCATCTTCGGAATACAAATTTAGATATTTTTGTTGAAATCCAAGAGCTTTCTGACCTCTGATAGACTGTATTATTACCACTTTCAAGGCCCAGAAACGTAGTAAAGACATCGTTAAAATAGTCCATGTGACTACAGTTGTTCAACCTTAATGTTATGAAGTGATGAAAATACTTTGTGTGCAACCCCCCCCCCCCCCCACAAATATAACGACTTTATTCAACAATTGCTTCTCTTCCATGTTAGTCTCCTATGCTGTTCATGTAGTAAACACAGTGCAGCGCTTCCGGGTTCTACGTCAGAACACTGGCTCAAACTGTATAGAGTGGTCTGATTGGAGACCCCTGCACTACAGTCACAAAGTTTTACAAATGTGCAGTAGTACCCTACCATTCCTAAAAAGCGCAAATAATTTACGTTCAGTTGGAGGTAGGAAGTCACAAATGGCACCAATTTTTGCAGTGGCTGGTCAAACCGGTTTCCTCCCTACAACTTTTCTGAGTTCCAAGTGGCCTTACCAAACACACATTTTGCCAAATTAATGGTAAGTTTTCATCCCAAAAGCCATTACCTAATAATGAAATGTTAGGCACCACGAAGGCCGTAATTTCTTTTCCATGTTCAGTCAGTCAGGCAGGTCTGCCAGTACCACTTTAATATGTCAAGTTTTGAGACATACACTGCAGAGCCCACCTGATCAACACAGTCATCTGTTGGGGTAAAGGATAACGGTAAGTTGTTGTGACAGCATTTACTCATCAGTAGTCGGTACAAAAACAATAGGTGCCATTAGGCTTACCGACCAGCAAACATGGGGAACTTTTGTGATTTTCTAGCATATATTGTACTTCTTTCTGCAAGAGAGCTCTCTTCAATGGATTTACATGATAAGGATGCTGTTTAATTGGTTGGGTGGGTCCTACATCAATGTTGTGTTCA
Source organism: Elopichthys bambusa (assembly GCA_037101425.1). NCBI lineage: Eukaryota > Metazoa > Chordata > Actinopteri > Cypriniformes > Xenocyprididae > Elopichthys > Elopichthys bambusa. The sequence continues at coordinate 22,765,177 of CM074454.1, forward strand.
ATAACTGACATCTGGGCGGGAGCGTCACAAAAAAGTTCTAAAACATCAGCTTTCTCATTGGGAGACAGATGCGGTAGCTGGTTAGATGAAGTAGAGAGCATCTCTGAATTTTTCAGTCTACCTTTAATTGTGCACCTGGAAGGTCCTATCTCTGCATCTTCACTCATTTCTTCTAGTGCAGCCAGCCCAACAGCAGATACTTCACCTGGCTCTGCAGTAGAAAGAATGCCTTTTCCTGACTTTTCAACACTCAATTTTCTCTAATGGTAGGTTTTTAACATATTAACTTGATTACTTTGACGACAATCAGGTGTATAAGTAACATGATTTTGGTCTGACAGTTTTTTTCAATCATGTAATGACCTCTATAATGAGCTTGCGACGATCCACCAAACACAGGTAACAGCACCAATACTTTGTCACCAGGGATAAAACTTTTCTAATTTTTCTTATAAAAACAGATTAAAGAAATAAGCGTGTAACATGGCACTCTCAGGATGATAAACATTGGAAACATTATACTTAATCTTAAGTTGCTTAAGCAGTTGAGAAAATGTACAAGAAGTTAAATTTGTTCCCTGGTCATCTGAATTGTTTTTGGCAAGCCAAAGAGTGTAAAAAATGTAATAAGTGCCTTAGTAATCACTCTAGCATTAATGGAACATAAAAAACACGCAGCCGCACAGATTATCGTTAGAAGATATTTGTGACCAGACTTTGAACGCGGAAGCTGCCCCACACAATGAAGTATTGTAACTGTTCAGATACCATTGGAATTAGATATAGTGGGGCAGTCCGAATTGTTTGGTTGGGCTTTCCTACTACTTGACATACGTGACAAGTCTGATAAAAGCCGGAGGGAAGGAGGAGCCCGCCAGAGCTGAAGGGGTAGAGGATCGAGGCACTTCAAGAGGCCCATAAGTCCATGGCCGAGGTAGATTGATGACTGACTAAGGTGGAGCTGGAGGGACAAGGGAGCCCAGTGAAGCCAGAAGGATGATGGTCCCTGGTGGAGCTGATGGAGCAAGGAGCCCCACTGCAAAAAATGCTTTTCTTACTTACTTGGTTCCAGTCCAAATATCTAAAAATTCTTAAATCAAGAAGCATTTTCTAGACAAATAAAAATTGTCTTGTTTTCAGAAAAAAAAAAGTGAAGTAAGTTTTTCCTTAAAACAAGCAAAATAATCTGCCAATGGGGTAAGCAATATTGGCAGATTATTTTTCTGAAATCAAGACAATTTTTACTTGTCTATAAAATGCTTCTTGATTTAAGAATTTTTAGATATTTGGACTGGAAACCAGACAAAAAAATCTAAGAAAAGCATTTTTTGCAGTGCAGGGTGGAGCTGAGGGATCCCCAGACCAAAGTAGAGGTGACGACGTGGAAGACAAGGCGGATCCAAGCAGCAGGGCAAAACCACTGAGGACGGAGCCAAGGGGCTGAAGGGAGACAGCGGAGTTGATGCCGAGGAACTGGATGGCTTTGGTAGAGGAGGAGGGAGAGGGAGGCTGGGTGGGTGGGACCAGTGTTGGGTGTAATTAATTGCTAAGTAATCTAATTGCTGTAATTTAATTTTCCCTTAAAAAAAGTAAAAGGGATTACTCTTAACTTTTCTGTAATTTAATAAGAGGTACTTCTGATGTAAGTGCATTAAATACTGTATAGACTACATAAAACAATAGTGGATTTAACATCAAAAATTAATGTTAAAATAGATGTTTTTAATGTAATCTTTTCCCTTTATGCACTTTGGTAAGTTCAAGAATAATTTATGCAATTGTATATTGTTTATTTGAAAGAATTAAAAGTGCAGTTTTGTGTCTATCCTTGTATTGTTCAAATAGTTAAGGTTGATATGGGATTTATAAAGTAATAAGTAATCCAATACTTTTTAGAGAGAGTAATTAGTAATTTAATTACTTTTTTTAGAGGAACTTAACCAACACTGGTCCCCACCGGACCATCCATGATGAAGGAGGCTTGAAGCTGGGCAGAACCAATGGCGATTACAGACACAGAGCTGGGCAGAGCCTATGGTAATGTTTTTTTTTTTTAATAAATGCTGACAAAAACTTTAGTTACGAAACTCATCAATTAAATACTTACCATCTTATATTCTTCGTAACTAAAGTTTTGGTCAGCATTTATTAAAAAAACAAATTATGATGACCCTTGTGTCCTTCAAAGGGGGTTGGTTAGATAATAGACAAACCCAGTTTTCCTTGAAAAGCGAGTTTTTAGAAATAGATTTTAAGGCGACTCTTGTTTTAGAAGGTAATACCTCATTATTTCATTGGCGACATAATGCACCGCAGCCACAATAGTGCTGTATGACTGATGTATTGGTTTTATTAATAAATAAATTGATAAATAATAAGCCTTTTGGGCAATTTCAGAAGCTATGTAGGATCTGTGATAAAGAGCGAGATTTTGAGGAAAAATGGAAAACTTTTTTTTTTTCCAAAAGAGGGTATTGAAGGGGTAATAAAGAATACCAAAGGCTAAATATTTTAAATTAATGCATAACTTGAAATAGAAGGTATTGAGCATGTAAATATTACCATTAGAAAAGGGAATAATTCATTATTACAGGTTTGTGTAATATTCTGGGTTTACATTTCAAAATGTGCAGGGCTCCAGGACAGGTTTGAAAACCCCTGGGTTAGACATCCAGTATTGGGCTATTAGAGCAAGCTTGAGGAACCCTTATTAGAAATTGAATTCTCTGTGCATTGTCTCACAATCTAATCAGTATGTAAACTGGCTGATAGTGCATCTTTTTATTAGAATGTCACCTTATATAACAAAGTACTCCAATATGCATCACTCAGGCCAAAATAGATCCAATTTATTTATTTTGTAACTCATGTACATTAGTCCTTGCTGCTCTACGCTACAATGAAAATGCAGATAGGAAACATGTGTAACCAATGTATCGTGACACCGATTTTGAAAAAAACCAATCGTGTAGATGTCGAGCGGTGTCAGCTTCAAGTAAAACACAGAGCAGCAGGCGTTCGATCATCTGACTTTTATTCTTTCCCGATATAACACAAACAAATCGCGTCTTTGAGTGAATCACCCTTACATGGTTCTAAACATTCCACCTGTGCAGATTTTATGAATTCTATTGCACCCTTGAAGTACAAAAATCATAAGCCCGTACCAGTGCCCTGGCACACTGACACTACACGTTCCCTTAGACGGGTATGTAGACGTGCTGAGCACCAATGGAAAAAGGACAGATTACAGATTTCTTATGAAATCCTGAAAAACTTGTTTCAAAAATACAAAATGCAAATATTTTTTACAAACAATTGTCATAAACCAAGTTCTCTTTTCTACTATTAAATCTGTTTTAAATCCTTCTGCGCATTCCATTTTAGAGCCCTCTACTTTTCTCTGTGACAACTTTGGAAAGTTTTTTGTAGATAAGATCGCAACTTTAAGATCTCAGTTGTCTAATTCAGTGTATACTATGCATGACGTTCCATTGTGTCCATTGAGTTTGAGCCTATTGATCTGATATCTCAAAGATCCTTAAGAGTTGTACTGACTCAATTACAATCTTACTTGGCTGTAAATTCTAATCTGGTTTTAAAGCTTTACACAGTACTGAATCTGCCCTTTTAAGAGTTTCAAGTGATATTTTTACAGAAACCGACTCTCATGGCTTTAGTTTTATTAGATCTGAGTGCTGCACTTGATTTGGTCGACCGACCATGAGGTCCTGTTGAGACGTCTGGAGATATCTGTGGGCTTTTGTGGCGTAGTCTTACAGTGGTTCCGTTCTTATCCGACCAACAGATGGTTTAGTGTTCGTATTGGTCATCAGGCCTCCTCTAGTAAGCCTCTCAACTGTGGAGTTCCACAGGGATCAATCCTCGGGCCGATACTGTTTACCCTGAACATGCTACCTCTAGCTTCCATTTTTAATAAATACGGTGTATCCTTTCATCTATATGCTGATGATACTCAGATCTATTTTCTCTTAAAACATAATGATAAAAATGGTTGGCCTGTTTAAAAGAACTTAAGCTTTGGCTTTCAAGTAATTTTCTCAATTTAAACGAAAATAAAACTGAAATTCTATTCTGTGAAATTCTATTCTATATGGGCCTAAGGAAAACAGTGTGTTTGATGTTGATTCTGGTTCACTTGCCCCATATGAAACTCAATGCGCTAAAAATCTGGCCGTTCTATTTGATCACAAGCTAAAAAATCATGCTTTTTTAAAATCTTTGCCAACTCTCTAAAGTGAAACCCTTTTTATCCCAGAGTAACTACCAAATGGGGATTCATGCTTTCGTATCAACTTGTCTAGATTATTGTAATTCACTTTATAATGGTGTCTCTCAGTCTGTCCTCTCCCGTCTAGAGCTAGTGCAAAACACAGCTTTTAAACTCCTCGCTGGGACCCGCAAGTATGAGCCAGTAACCCTTATTTTATCTGCACTGCACTGTCAAATTTAGAATTGATTTTAAAATTGTATTATTTGTTTATAAAGCCCTCAACAATCTGGCCCCTCAGTACCTGACTGATCTGCCCTGTCTGTACACTTCTTCTAGAACTCTGAGATCCAGTGATTACTGTCTACTCATTGTGCCTAGATCTAGACTTAAAAAACGAGGCGATCGCACTTTTGCGCCAGCAGGTCCAAAACTTTCGAACTGCCTACTTCTTCACATTAGATTAGCTGTTTCCACCTTTAAATCTGCTCTAAAGACTTATTAATTCTCTTTGGCTTTTAATACTCGATTATAGGTCTGGTTATTGTCTTCTTTTGTTGAGTGTTCCTTTATTGGTAGTTTTATTTTTCCATTTTTTTAGTTTTATTCTTTTCAGTACAACCTTGGTTGTTTTTAAATGTGCTTTATAAAATAAATATTGTATTGTATTGTATCACCGTGTGCTTATCATCATCTTTTTCACAGGACAAATGTGCAATACAGCTTCATCAGCAATTTGACTTTGAGGTAGCCAGTCACTTTGGAGTAAAAGGAGGCATTCATAAACTCTTGCATTTATTTTATTTTTACTGAATCTTTCTACCAAATTTAACTCTTTGAACATCCATACTATTGCTTTGTTTCATTCTGATGAATTAAAGAAATAGGGATTTGTTGTTGTAGTTGTTCTTCAACCTATGGTTGATGAGCTCATGATTTTAGAGACTGAAGGGACTCGTACTGCTCTATCTGACACCCCTTTAAGAGGAACCATTGTGCAGGTAACAGGGGATAACTTGGCTCTTCATGGAGTATTTAGGTTTGTGGAGTCTTAGTGAAACATGCTGTCAATTGAGAGTGAGGAGAAATGACAAAGTTTGTTATTTTAGAAACTCAAAGATTCTGGGCTTTTGAAAAAATGTTCAGGGCTAGAGCCCCAGATATAATATTTCATGAAAGTGAAAACTTAAGTAAGAAATTAAGGATAAATCTGGACACAGTTTTCAGTCTTGCAGTCCAAGTGTAGTAATCAGGATTGCAGCATTACTGCAGTTTTTAAGGGGGTTGGCTTGCTTCTCTGTAACTTGTATTCTGAGACTAGTGGATGTTTTATTCTCTGTGACCTTTAGATTTGCAGACAAACCTCTTTTACACACGTCACTCGAACACAAAAGCAGAAAAAAGGGGATTTCCCGAGTTCTGGGAAAAAGAAACTGAAGTGTAGTCGAGCTGTTGTGTGTTTGTGTTTCTGTATTCGTGCAGTAAAATGGCAGAAGCCAGATTTTCTCACGACGAGTTCATGTGTCCAGTGTGTCTGGATCTCCTGAAGGATCCAGTGACCATCCACTGTGGACACAGTTACTGTAAGATCTGTATTACAGGCTGCTGGGATCAGGAGGATCAGACGAGAGTCTACAGCTGTCCTCAGTGCAGACAGACCTTCAGTCCAAGACCTGCTTTAGGTAAGAACACCATTCTGGCTGAAATGGTGGAGAAACTGAAGAAGATTCAACTTCCTGCTGACTGTTACGCTGGAGCTGGAGATGTGCAGTGTGACGTCTGTACTGGAAGAAAACGCAAAGCCGTCAAGTCCTGTCTGGTGTGTCTGAACTCTTACTGTCAGAATCACCTTGATCAACATGAGAGTTGGTTTAAAGGAAAGAGACACAATCTGACTGAAGCCACTGGACGACTGCAGGAGATGATCTGCCCGAAACACGACAAGATCCTTGAGGTTTTCTGCCGCACTGATCAGAAGTGTATATGTGTGCTGTGTACGATGGATGAACATAAAAACCACAAGACTGTATCAACTGCAGCACAGAGGACAGAGAAACAGGTATGAACTTAGTTAACTTTCTATCATAATTTACTTCTCAAGCATTTATCTAGAAGCGATACGATCACTTTGCATGTTGAACAGACCAAAATGTAAATCACTCATAAATCAAATCAATGATCAGCTCATGTATACAGAACCCAAATCAAATGTGGCAACCTGTTTAGTCATGTGACATGCTTTAACAAATGAGGTTTGATGTTATCGAAGTGTGAAACAGAAATTCATCAGACTATCTTTGTGTTCTGCAACAGAAAATCATAAACGTTTGAAACAGGAGAATGGGTAAATTAATTTATTCACTATCCCTTTATAACTAGGCACTGATGAAATAATGCTGACACTTATGCTTTATGTTTATTCAAAATCTCATTTCAAGACACTAATCAGTGGATCGAACCTTTAACCTTACCACACTAGCCCCCAGTTTCACAGACGAGGCTTAAGTTAGTCCTAGACTAAAATGCATGTTTGAGCTGTTTCAACTGAAAGAAATTTGTACTGACTTATCTTAAAATATGTCAGTGCCATTGTTTTTTTTTTTCTAAGGTAGGTTTATAAAAGCTAATTAAATACCCTAATTGAACTAAGACCTAATCCTGGCTTAAACTAAGCCCTGTCTGTGAAATCGGGCCTAGATCTTTAACCCCTAAGCTCACCTCTTTATTGATAATATATCAACTGGTCACATGATGAATTAGTGATAGTAGTTGTGTGACATTTCATGTTATTGGTTTGTCCTCCAGAACCAGTTGAAAGAGATTCAGATAAAGTTCCAGCAGAGTCTGTTTTTGCTGCGATGCTGACACTCAATTAAAGTGAAAGCACACTTTTGGTGGACAAAATAAATATGCATATCAAAATGCACAGAATAAGCATGTCTAATGTGTTTTAACCAGAATTTTGAGTATGACAAAAGAAAATTAAGAATCAAAAATATTTATATAAGATTTACCCATTTAAACTTGGTTTTAATTATTTAAATTGAGTTAAAGTATGGTGTAGTATAAAAAACTAAAGTAAACTAGCCAGAACATGATATATAAACATTATTTTAGTTATTACACAGATATAGGCTCTAGCATACCCAAATCAAACCCGAGTTTGCGGTCTTGTAAACACGTGCACGCGGCAGATGATGTAAAACACAAAGCTTACCTCATTCGTGTGCAGCAATGAATCACACGATTCATTTATTTACGTTTATATGCGAATGTTGTACACCTCCCCGGGTAACAAACTTTCAAGACTATCAAGTTTATAAATGACCAACTTATAAAAACAAATTTATAGCTGTCTTTGTAAAGAAATGCTCACTTTATATGTAGCTTCTGTGACGCTGTACAAACGCTTCCAGTGTGAATACTCGCGTAAATCTGCAGTTGCAGTGACGATGTAGTTACGCTCACGTGACGCTGAAGCTTGCAGTGTGAAACGGGCGTTATACAATAAACAAGATTTGTCAATAAAATCGAACCTTTATTAGGGCCACAGACAAATATGAAACAATAAATAGGTAACATGTTGCAAAATGTTTGAGCAATTGTGTAAAATTAGTTGTTTTTCCACTTTGATTAATTTTCTTGGCTTTGTAAATTAGTCATATAAAAGCTATTGAGGACCAGGATGAGGAGCAGCAGCAGAGAGAAAGAAGGACAGAGGATGAACTGATGGAGTTAATCGGAGAAGATGACGTGAAGTTTCAGAAACAGACAAAAGAGGAGAACAGGAAGAGGAAGGACAGACTCTTCTCTCTACTTGAGAGATTAATTTAAAAAATAAAACAAAGATTTTTTTGAATATACTAAATAAAGTCGCCAATAGCGTTTCGTTTAGCTCAGCCAGAGCCGTTGAGCTCGGTAAAGCCTCGGTTTCCTTATAACCTCTAACCTTTTCTCCTCCATATCGCTTTAAAATACAGCATTCTGTGCAGAATTCAAATGGGTCCAATATGTTTTATGATCCGCTCTGTGCTCGAATACGTGTGAAAATTTTTTTATTTTTTACAATTATTAATAATTAGTGCACACATGGATCTACGCTAGGAGTTTGTTCATTCGTCTGTTCTGGATTGGTGGCGCTAAGCTTTTCTGTTCTTACAATTATTAAACATTTAGTTATATACAAATATAGATAAATAAAAAAATGTTAGAATCTCTGTATATTTTATGAACTATATAAACTAACTTAACAACTTTCCCTTGCACTGATATAGCGAGATATTTTCTTTTTGCTGTGTAAATGCATTTATATACTTCATATTCTCTAAAACACGACAAGTGTAGGGGGGAAATGAGGAGAATATGAGGGTTAAATATGCATTCCTCCAAGGATTCAAATCCTTATTTAATTCTTATTATTTTTTTTACTATGTGTGTTTTTGCATGTAAACATCTATGCGCTTTGTGATTTTAGACAGCGGCTTGTAAATGGGACTTTTATTTTGGTCTGACTGTGTGATGTCATAAGTCTGCGCCCCGAGCCCGCGTCAATTGTGAATTGGCTGAAGAAAGGTTTGTTTTTAAGCACATAACGTGTTTGAATCGATAAAAATCGGTCGACCTCTTTTTTATAATAATAAAGAAGCCGTCTTAAATTAATTATTGTGCATTAAATGTACAATCGTATTGTTATATCTAACATTAATAAATGTTATTTCTGTGAGAAAAGTGCATCCATAGACAAGTAACAGAAACGGTGCGTCTCATTTCGCGTTCATCGTAAACATGAATTCGGTCACTGTATAAACTAGTGCTTTTTTGTTGCTCCGAGTTAACTGAATCAGATGCTTCGCGTAATGATTCAGTGATTCGAAGAGCTCGATTCAGCGAACGCTGCATGCAACGAGAACACAAACACACGTGTAATTAATTAAACTTTTACAAACCAACTGCAAATGGTTTATTGTTCTTTGGACGATTAAATCGGTCATTCACTTGTCCAAAATTTGGATTTTTGTTGTTGTGTATATCTAATTTATTATGAAGCAATATTATCATCAGTGTTCTATCAGCATTGGCATATTTAAATCTGAATTTTGTAATAGTTACCCGAGGGCATTTTTTCCCTTTATATTAAAATTATTTTTTGTCTTTGGCTTTTTGTCATCATCTTTCTTTTTAAATTATAAAATTAAATTAGGTAAGATAATACATTTAATTAAAAAATTATAAGACACTATAGGGCTGTTACCAATCGAATTAAGGGGTTGGAGTCGCAGGGGTTGGCTAATAACTCTGATTGACTTCTGATTGAAATGCCTGTGTTATTCTCATTACAGAGTGTCCAAACACAGAAAAAGTCCTGCAGTGACTGAGATCCACATGACACTATTATAAAGATGGCGTTTATTAAAGTGGAGAGTGAAGACATGAAGATTGAAGAAACATTTAGTGTGAAACAAGAAGATACAGTGGAAAAAACAAATATGGCGTTTATTAAAGAAGAGAGTGAAGACATGAACATTGAAGAAGTATTCAGAGTGAAACAAGAAGATACTGAGGAACAAACAAATACTATGTTTATTAAAGAGGAGAGTGAAGACATCAGGATTGAAGAAACATTCAGTGTGAAACAAGAAGATACTGAGCAACAAACAAAGATGGCGTTTATTAAAGAGGAGAGTGAAGACCTCAGGACTGAAGAAGCATTCAGAGTGAACCATGAAGACACTGAGGAACAAACAGGTTGGTTTCCTTCATTTGATCCTTATTAAAATGTCCAGCTCTACAGAAGTGAATGTTTTTGAAGAATGTCTTATGAGTGAAAGCGGTTTTATTTGGCATGGAGCAGATCGTGGATAAACATGTTGAGATCACATGACCAGACAAATACTAAAGCCCGGGGTATACTTAATTTTTTTTTACGCAGTCAAACAAAGTACAAAAATCCGGCGGCGTGTGTACAGTATGTGCGTACTCTTCTGATGATGAAATCCGCGTCACGCGCACTATACGCTCACGCACGTGTAAGAAATGAAGTATGCTTTGGGCTTAATGTTGCCTTCAAGCAAACATGAGAAGATCCCACTTCCACATTGAACATTTCTATTATGATGTCACACATTAAATTAGAAAAACTAATACAGAAGTAGCATAAACAAAATTACTTTGAAAACAGTAATTTAATTTTACTCAAAGATCATTATTTTGTGTATTGGGTGGAATAGAATGTTAACACAAAAAATACATTTTTCACATACTGTACATTATTGCTCAGTCTTTCAAAAACATGTCGATTTCTACAAAGCCCCTCCTTCCTTGAAGTGCAGTGTGCTCTGATTGGCCATCTGACCCAGTGCATTGTGATTGGCCAAACACCTCAAGCATGTGTCAGAAATAACATAATCGCGAGATTCAGCCTTCACAGCAATTATAAAGACCGTTATGCACTTATAATCATGTCTTCAGTTTTACCATACCAGTTCGAGCCCGAGTCGGATCCTGAAAATGCAGATGAACAAGATGATCAGTCGGAACATCCTTTGCAAGCGCGACTTCAGCAGGACGTTTCACAGTGGTAAGTTTTTTTTATTTTTTATTTGAAACTCTCTTATCTTTCACATATGATGTTATAATGGTTTAATTTGGCTTCTTCACTGTAACAACATCATGTCCTGAAGTGATAACATAAAATATAGCTTAAAAACACACTGGTGTATTTTTGTCGTTTATTTAGGTGCAGATGTGAAAACTGTAATAGGATGCCCAACGAAGTTGAAAATGTCTGCTGCATGGAAATACCGAAGGTACTATAATAAATTACTACATATATAATCTAAATATGTGTGTATATATATATATATATATATATATATATATATATATACATATATATATATATATATATATATATATATATATATATATATATATATTAAAACAACACCAACATACATATATTAGTGCTGTCATTGGATTAAAAAAAAGTAACTAATTTATTGCAAAACATTTTTTTTATTAATCACAATTAATATAACCTAACATTAAAGTTTTTAATATATTTTTATATTGTAATAATTTCACATTTAATCTCCAAATTAATGTAGAAATAACAAAGACAGTAGTCTATATTTTAAATATTTGTTTAATGCCATCTTTTTATGAAATAAGGCCAGTATCACTGATACTAATACTGATACTGATGTCTCTATGAAATTGATTTCTTTTTTTTTTCCCTCAATTTTAGCCTTCAGCATTCAGCATTACAGTATAATTGAAAGCTAACATTTTTTAAATATTTATTAGGCTTAATAAATAAAATAATATAACTACTTAAAACAATCTTCACATTAACCCATTCATATGTCACATTTACCTGCTCTTTACCTTGTAAACAGTGCCTTAAGATTTTCAGGTAGGATATACACAGAAATTGAAACACCTCACACGCATAAATTATCAATTAAATATAGATTACTCCTTATTAAAGCTACAAATGTTATTCAGTCAAGAGCAGTGCGTGACTTTCTTTTTCTTTTGTTCTTTGACTAACATTAATGACAGACGGCAGCAGGTTTATTAGGCTGCTGTCACTTTAAGACTTGCCGCTGCCACACATGAGACTGATCTCACACGCATCCTATTTTCTCACAACACTTTACGTTCATTTAAGACTTAGTTTAACGTTCATTAAAGCTTGTGAGGATACTCGAAAAAACAGGCATTTTGGCAAAATTGTGTTTTTGTTCATTCAAGCACTGTTTGAAGCGCTTTCTGTGCGCACAAGTGTGTGTGTCTCACACAAGCTGTTTTCTATCCACCTATTTTTATGCATATTTTGGGATATCGCATAAAAAAAAAAAAAACGCTTGATAGAAACGCCAATATGCGCATAAATTCTAAAAATGCACATAAAAAATGAGTCAGATAAATTTATGCAATATGAAAACATGCGCATAAACTGTGAAACACTTTTACCGAATAAATTCCTTGATGCGCATCCCAAAAGACGTGACTTTGCGGTAGGATGGTATAACTGGACCAAGGAAGGACCAAGGAGGAACGATCTCATTGCACAGCATCTGAAATGCTTGTTGGGTCATTCTGTAATGCCTGAGCAGGGTTACCCAGTAAAAATCAAGTTCTGGTGAGTAAGTACAATTTTTGTTTTTGGCGGGGTTCACCTGGTAAAAATCACATCTCAGGGGCTAAATATCATGTTATTTGGAATCGCTTCAACCTGCAGCAACAGTGTAAAAGTAGCCCAATTTGGCGAGAAACCAGCGGACTTGACAACACCGTGCCTGAGCAAAGTCTGTCATTAACGTGGTTTGGTATAATTCCCTCCTAGAAGTGCCTCACATGATTGCGTTCACAAACACCGGGCATCTGAATGCAAAATAACATCACAGCGTTTATTGGGTTTCGTCTGCACACTTGAAGGAACAAATAATTTATGATATACTGTAACGCTAGGGTAATCACGTGCGTTTACGCTTGAATTTTGACAGCACTATTATATATATATATATATATACCTCATTTAACGAGAGAGGTCATATTATGCTTTTTAATGAGTTGCCTTTACTTGTGTAAATTTGGACAGCATAATAAACAGTTGGTGGCTTGTCTTTTTTAGGTTGGAAGACGAATGAATCAGGTTTCAGGGCCTCTGAAATGCATTATACACCACCCAGGCTTCGAACCGAACTGTTTGAATCCTTACACCCTGCAGAACATTTTGAACATTTACAAAGCTGATTATGGACCTTTGAGGCGTAAATCAGAAGAAGAGTACGTTTTTTTTTTTTTTTTTAATGGAATTTTGATATTATTGCCAATATAAATAAAATGTAGTTTCATGACACCACTGCAACAAAACAAATTAGTAACAAAGAACTGAAAATATGTACACCTTTTTTTTTTTTTTTTTTTTTTGTACAGTTTTATCTACAACGTTAATAGTGTCCACTCTCTTTACAGGCGGTACCGTTATCTTGCCCATCGAAGCTTTGTCAGCTGGTGCTGGGGCTATTTGGCACGGAATATTAGAGTTGTTCTCCCGTCCTGTGTTGTGCTCCGGATTCAGCAGGAGTTTCCTGATCCGTATGGACAGTTAGTTGGATTTCGACCGCCCCTTGACTAAAGCATGAGACGTGGTGGACAATAACTTTGAAGGTTTTTCAAACTAAGAGGACAGGAACGTGGGAATGGGGATTTCTTTTAGCTCTTCTTCAAAGATGAGCTTCATCAGGTCATTTACATCATCTGTAAAACATTACATACAGAAGGAAATTCTGATATATTCATTAATTTTGATCCACAACCTACCTCTTCAGAACATCTCAAATGTGTCCGTGTGTAAAGTGTATTTGAAGAGTTCAGATGCAAAAGCCTCTGAAATCTGAAATTTTCTTCTAAAATAAGCATTTTTATCAAGCTTGTATGTTTAGGTTCAGTAATTTTACTTTAATGGCAATTAATAGGTCCTTTTCATTGCCATTAAAGTTAAATAACTGAACATAAAAATACAAGCTTGATAAAAATGCTAATTTTAGAAGAAAATTTCAGATGGCACTTAGAGGCTTTTGGATCTGAAGTCTTCATTTGTAGATGTATTTAAATAAAATATATTTTATAACATACCATATGAAGGGTCTGTTTTAAGTGGCTTTGCAGTGCATTTGGGAAAACGATGTTGCTGTTAGAGCATAAACAACGTCTGCAAAGTTACGACGCTCAAAGTTCAATGCAAAGAGAGATATTTTCTTTTTAAAAATTCTCTGTTTAAGGACTACAACAAACGGCTGGTAGGGACTACGAGCTTCTTTCCGGGTAAGTGACATCACTAACCCTAAAATTTACATAAACCCTGCCCCCAGGAACACACAAAGGGGGCGAGGCCATGTTGGGCTGCTTTAAAGGAAGAATTGTTGTCACAAATGAAGGTCAATTCAACGCTGAATTTGCACAAAAGATTAACATGATGGCACATGCTAGTTGATGAGTTGAATCAACTCCACAGCAACTACATACATTTATCCACTAACCGCTCAGAAACGTCCAGGGGCTGTATTCACAAAACATCTTAAGGCTAAAAGTAGCTCCTAACTTGCAGATTTAGGAGAAACTCGAAGAGTATTTCGCAAAGCATTTTTAGCGCTAAAACTAGCTCCTAAATCTGTGAAACGTTAGGAGTAGTCAAGAGGACTCTTAAGTCAAATCGCAACCAATCCTAATTCACCTAAAGACACGGTACACTATTGAGGCAATAGCAATAGAGCCTTAGGTGCTGAACCTTTTCTTCATAAATGCAATACATATTTTGATTTATTAATTTTGAATACAATAAAATGCCAAAAATCTTTAATAAATAATGTACTATTACCTGTGGCAGTTGTTTTTACGAGTTCACACTTACAAATGATTGAATAGAGTAATAAATATATATAAGAAGTGTATTTGGCATGCTGTCCACGGGGATCGAGGACTCCGATCTTGGAATTTATTTAGCCCAAACTCCGAGCTTGGAATTTATTTAGCCCAAACCCAGAGTTTGCACCGTATCCCAGCTAAGAGTGAGGAACGGGGTGGCGTAGGGATGCAGAAAACTGTCGAGGTAAGGCGAGTCGGCTCTCCTCTGTGTATATATACCTCCACTTGAGATTAGATAGACCGTTTGAACGCGCTCCTCCAAAACCTTTGTTTATAAAACATAATTTGTCACTTGAATTCTGCAATCTCTCGAGACACAGACATGTAAGAGGCTGACAATTAACTGAACATATACTAGTTTAATTAGTGACACTTAACCTACATTTTTAAATCTTTATTTCAACATGGCAACATTTGTATTTTAAAACCTTTATTTGAATATGGAAACATGATCTCGTTCTACAATATTTCTATGATTAAATCGCTGACAGAGACTCCTCCCCCATCAGCTAATCACTGTGGGCATAGTTAGCAAGTGTGTTGACATCATCCATAGCAACAAGGTCAACCCCGCCCTTACTCTTAGCTTAAGACTTCTGTCGATTCCTTAGTAAAAGTTTGTCTCGGCAGCTTAGCTAAGAGTTTTCTCTTAACCTATTCACAAAGAACTTTTACTGCTATTTAGGAGAACTCTTAGTGGTAAGATAAAATGTTTTGTGAATATGGCCCCAGATGCATTCTATAAGTTGTAACTTCCTGAGTCTGGACAGGAATGCAGACTGGTGAGTATAGAACAATATGCAGATAGACTTAGCTTGAAGTAATCTTAATGTCTCTTTTGCAGATGAATGAATCAAAAGCAGACAAAGGGCAGATGATGGATGACAGATGGTAGGGAGTCTTTAGTGTTCGTACGGACGAGACCAGACAAGGGGGTGCAGGAGAAGTGTCTCTTTATAGTAAGTGCTCATGATGAGGTGCAGTGAATCAGAATTCCGGGGAAAGTGAACGAGTAGGTGGAGCATGCTGATCTGGTGATGATGGATTGTAATTGGTCTGTGATGGTTGTGACTGCATGACAGTATCCGCTTAGTCTGGCCTTTAGTTTGAGGGTGGTAACCGGAGGAGAGGCTTACTGACACTCCCAGCAGTTTAAAGGAAACCTACCATACACGAGAGATGAATTGAGGACCATGGTCCGATACAATGTTTTCAGGAAGGCTGAAGTGATTGAATGCATTTTAAAACAGTGCTTCAGCAGCTTCAAAAGCAGTTGGTAATCCTTTGAGAGGGATGAGTTTGCATGCCTTTGAGAAGCGGTCCATGATGATGAACACACGGGTATGATTGTCAGAAGAACAAGGTTGGTCATGAAGTTGATGCCAAGATGAGACCATGGACGATGGGGAATGGGCAGAGGAACTAGCTTTCCTTCAGGAAGTCTCCAGGGAGTGTTGAATTCTTTGATATACCGGGAGATATCCTGAGCCACGGTGGGCCACCAGTAGCGATAACGTAAGGTCGAGGGGGTACGTTGACTACCTGTGTGTCCAGAGCCCGGAGATGTATGAGCTGAATCCATGAGGGTCAGATGATAGGTTGGTGGTACGTAGAGGAGCCTCTCTGGACCTCCTGGCGGAGCAGGTTCAGAGCGGTTAGCTTGGGTAATTTGCTCATCGATGGACCATTGGATATATACAATCATGACAATCATGGTTGGAGGGAGGATAAGTTCTGGAGAAGTGTTTTCAAGATCAGGTTGATGAAAGCGTGATAGGGCATCAGCCCGACAGTTCTTATCGCCAGGTCGATATGAGACAGTGAAATCAAATCTGGTGAAGAATAAAGCCCACCGGGCTTGGCGTGGGTTCAGTCTCTTGGCATCATGCAGATATTCGAGATTCCTGTGATCAGTAATGATCTCATTCACTACCTCCAGCCAGTGTTTTCACACCTCTAGAGTTAGCTTGATGGCTAGAAGCTCATGATTGCCAATACCATAGTTCTGCTCCACCGGGGACAGCTTCTTGGAATAGAAGGCACATGGACAGTGTCGTGGAGGATCACTCTGCCGCTGTGAGGGGACTGCTCTGACCCCGGTTGAAGAGGCTTCAACCTCAACAATGAATGGGAGATCTGGATTGGGATGAACCAGGAACGGAGTGGTTTGGAAAGCTTCTTGGAGTTGATGGAAAGCTTCGATGACAGATGGGTTCCAGGACAGAGACTTGGGCTGGCCCTTGAGTACAGAGGTAAGAGGTGAACTGAGCAGGCTGTAGTTGTAGAATAAACCTTTGATAGAAGTTGGCAAATCCCAGGAAGCATTGTAGTTCTTTGACGGTAGCTGGTTGAGTTCCGAATAGTTTCTACCTTCCTCTGGTCCATCTTGATGCCGTGTTGGTCAATGACATAACCCAGGAAGTGTACAGAGGTGGTGTGGAACTCGCACTTCTCTAGCTTGAGGTAGGTGATGGCGGAGCTTCTCGAGGACCTGCTTCACGTGGAGGTGATGTTCAGGAAGGTTCCAGTAATATATGAGGATGTTGTCGTTATAGACGATGACGAATCATTGGAGTAACTCCCGAAACACCTCATTCATATAGCCTTGGAAGACGGAGGGTGAGTTGGACTGGCCATACGGCATAACCCGATATTCATAGTGTCCAGGTGGTGTAACAAAGGCGGTCTTCCACTTATCACCCCAGCATATACAACTTCATTCGTATGTGCTCCGCAGGTCCAGCTTGGAGAAGAGCTCCCCGTAGATGTTCCAGGGCCGCCAGGACTAGAGGAAGTGGATAACTATACTTCACCGTTTGGGAATTGAGATAACGGTAGTTGATGCACAGCCTCAAGCCTCCGTCCTCCTTTGCCACTAAGAAGAAGCTGGAAGCGGCAAGTGATGTTGAAAGTCGAATAAAATGTTGTTGAAGTGCTTCCTGGATTTACTCCTCCATGACCTTCTGCTCGGGGATGGACAATGGGTAAACTCTCTACCTTTGGGCAGAGTAGCCACAGGTAGCAGGTCGATTGCACAGTCCCATGGTTGATGTGGTGGAAGTTGGGTTGCCAACCACTTGCTGAATACATCCTGGAATAACCGGTACTCTGGAGAAATCTCCACCTTGTGTTCCACTTCAGGGCTCTTGAAGGTGGTTGAAGTGAGAGAGGGATGTTAGTTTCTGTATGGAGATGGTTTGAGAACGAGGAATGGAAGGTTTCTGGACAGATGACAAGTAGGTATGGAAACAAACTCACTCCACTGCAGTGTTTCACCGGTGTTCCAGTTGATACGAGGATGGTGTTGTGACATCCACGGGTGTCCCAGGATGATATCCACGGTGGATCCTTCCAGCACCATAAATGTGATCTCCTCGGTGTGCAGGCATCCAATGCGGAGTGTCAGTGTGGAGGAGAAGTGCCGGATGTAACCACGACCCAGCAGATTTCCTTGGATGGTGTGAATTCTCAAATCCTGGGAGCAGCGTTTCTTCCGGACATTTAATTTCTGGAGAAGTTGGGTGGAGATGAAGTTCCCCGTGGAACCCGAGTCGATGGCAGTTTGCACTGAAACACAAATTTGTGGAAGCACCACACATCGTAGAACTGTAAGATGTTGCATTCTCTCAGAAACTTCTGGATATGTGGATGCGGGAACTGTATCATTAACTGTATCATAACGGCACACATGTCAGCCGTGCACTAATGACATGAATGACTGATGTAACATTAAAGTTTTAGATAATAATGTTGCATAATAACGAGACTTGCCCGGTTAGCCAAAGACCTACATAATATAAAACACAAAACGTAGTATTTTGAACACCCGGTATAAAAGATATACATCAATAATTAATCATACTTACAGGTGGTGATTCTGAGGAGAAAGCTGGTCCAAGTTGGGTACTGAACCATCTTTCAACATAATGGGGCACTTTAATAATTGTAAAAATAGAATTGCTCATGTGTAATGGATTAGGGGTATAATAATAATATAAATCATACATAAATTATATAAAATATTACCTATATATTGTTTCATATTTGTCTATATGTCACATTAAAAAAAGGTTTATTTTTATTGACAAACTTTGTTTGTTGAATAATTATAGTTTTTGCTATGACACTTTAGAAAAATGCATCCAAACATCAATTTATAAATGTCTTATTACTGAAAAATTAGTTACCAACCCCTGGTATAAATGTACCCAAACATGACTGATTTGTGACTTCACATATAAGATGTGCTACAAACTCTTTCAGCACATCATTAGACAACATAAATATGCATTTCTCCAAGGATTCAAATACGAATACCTTATTTGTTTTTACTGCTATGTGTGTTTTTGTATGTAAATTTCTATGCACTTTGTAATTTTAGACAGCAACTTGTGAATGGGACTTTTATTTTGGTCTGAAGATATGACATCATAAGTATGCACCACGACCCCAAGTCTGTTGTGAATGATTCGGCTGAATAAAGGTTTGTGTTTTTAAACATTTAACGTGTTAAATGAAATTATTAGAGGCGATCTAAAATGCATTAATCTGTACTAAATATACAATTTATCTAACATTAATAAACGTTATTTCTGTGAGTAAAGCCCATCCACAAGAGTAACAAAAAGTTGTCTCTCATTTCAAGTCGTATATCATGAATCAGTTGATCGTAAACACAAATTCGGTCACTGGATAAAGTTATGATGGGACGAACGGAGCTTTTTGGTACTCCGAGTCAAACATAAATCAAATGCTTCGCAAAATGATTCAGTGATTCGAAGAGCTCGATTCACTGCACGCTGCAAGACATGCTGCTAAAAAAAAGTTTAAATGCAACAAAAAACACAAATACACTAATCAAAACTTATACAAACCAACTGCAAACGTATTCTTAAAAATGGAATCTATTGAATATAATATACAAATTATTAAATACCAATTTTAAAGTCATAAAATATAAAGAGCATGTATAATTTGTATTACTAGGGGTGGTAATCACTCTGATTGAGATGCACCCAGAGATTTAGTTTGGATTTATTTTTTCTTTCCATTAATTATTATTTTCTTTATCATGACAGTGTCCAAACACCCAGAAAAACTCCTGGTGAAGATCCACGCGACACACTATTATAAATATGTCGTTTATTAAAGAAGAGAGTGAAGACATGAAGATTGAAGAAGTATTCAGTGTGAAAAGAGAAGATACTGAGGAACAAACAGGTTGGTTTCATTCTCAAAGCTGAACTTATCCTTATTAAAAAACAGCTCAATTTATATGGATTAGTTTTACGATCTCTAACTTTTTTTTTTAAGTGGTAGTTGCGTAGCTGTCGGTGGAGAGTAGATTTCATTAAAAAGATGTTCATTTGTTTTCCAAAGATGAATGAAAGTCTTATGAGTTTGGAACAACAGTAGTTTTGAATGATGTGAGTAATTAATGAAAGATTTTTTATTTTGGGGTGAATTAACCCTTTAACTCTTGTCTGATGCTCCTGTGAGTGACCATATCGAGTCCTCAGAGATGTTTGAAGCTATCAACTCTCTCCACTGGTACTGAGTTGTAGCTCTTCTTTGCTGCTAAAGTCTACCATCATCTCCACCGTTTTATTAAAATGTCATATATTTTTTAGAAACATCACAAAACTTTAGTTAATATTACAACCTGAATTAGGGAAATGTTAAGACTTTTTTTAATTTTAATAAAATGAAAACTAAAAGACTTTTAAATCACATGAGCCAATATTTTATTCACAATAGAACATAGATAACAAATGTTTAAAGGGAGAAATTTTACACTTTTATCCACTAAATGAGCTAATTTTAAATTTGATGCCTGCTACAGGTCTCATAAAAGTTGGCACAGGGGCAACAAATGGCTGAAAAAGCAAGAAAATTTTGAAAAGATGCAGCTGGGAGAACATCTAGCAACTAATTCAGTTAATTGATATCAGGTCTGTAATATGATTAGCTATAAAAGGGATGTCTTAGAGAGGCAGAGGCTCTCCAATCTGTGAAAGAGTGTGTAAAAAGATTGTGGAAAACTTTAAAAACAATGTTCCTCAATGTCAGATTGCAAAGGCTTTGCAAATCTCATCTACAGTGCATAACATCATCAAAAGATTCAGAGAAACTGGAGAAATCTCTGTGCGTAAGGGACAAGGCCGAAGACCTTTATTGGATGCCCATGGTCTTCGGGCCCTCAGACGACACTGACGACATTCAACGGCATGATTGTGTCAATGACATTACTAAATGGGCCCAGGAATACTTCCAGAAACCACTGTCGGTAAACACAATCCGCCGTGCCATCTGCAGATGCCAACTAAAGCTCTATCATGCAAAAAGGAAGCCATATGTGAACATGGTCCAGAAGCGCCGTTGTGTCCTGTGGGCCAAGGCTCATTTAAAATAAACTGTTTCAAAGTGGAAAAGTGTTCTATGGTCAGACGAGTCCAACTTTGACATTCTTGTTGGAAATCACGGACGCCGTGTTCTCCGGTCTAAAGAGGAGGGAGACCTTCCAGCGTGTTATCAGCGTTCAGTTCAAAAGCCAGCATCTCTGATGGTATGGGGGTGCATAAGTGCATACAGTATGCACAAACTCCACCACAAACTCTTCAGCAGCTGGAAACCTATATCAGGCAAGAATGGGACCAAATTCCAATACCAAAACTCCAGAAACTCATAACCTGGATGCCCAGACGTGTTCAAACTGTTTTGAAAAGAAGAAGAGATGCTACACCATGGTAAATGCCCCTATCCCAACTATTTTGAGACCTGTAGCAGGCATCAAATTTGATATAAGCTCATTTTGTGCATAAAATTGTAAAATTTCTCAGTTTAAACATTTGTTATCTATGTTATATTGTGAATAAAATATTGGCTCATATGATTTGAAAGTCTTTTAGTTTTTATTTTATTCAAAAACATCCCAACATTTCCAGAATTTGGGTTGTAGAAATCAACCAATAGTGGATTTCATCGATAACAATAACTAGGTTGGACCGCATCGACCAATAACGGATTAACCAACCAAAAATGGATACTGAATAAAAAACAAACAAACAAATACTCCAAGTAAAGTAGTGCTGAACTTTATTATTAAAAAAACTGCTGATCCATGTAAATGTACTGTACTTATTAAATGAAATAAATAATAATATTAAAGTCCCACTGAAGTGCCTTGAAACATGCAGCATTATTCAATGTGTTGATGTAATTTCCACTGAAACAGGAAGACAGTGTGGAACATATTGAACAGCTCCGCCCCTTTTTTAAAATAGCTATATCACAGCTCGGCCAGAGCTGTTGAGCTCAGTAAAGCCTCAGTTTCCTTCTAATCTTTAACCTTTTCTTCTCCTAATCTCCTCTATATCGTGTTAAAATATAGCATCCTGTGCAGAATTCAAATGGGTCCAATACGTTTTGTGGTCAGCGCCAACTCTCTCATCTGATCCACTCTGTGCTGTCGTTCCTGGACCAGAGCAGACTGTGCGCGCTGCGGTGTTTTGCATGAAAACCGGAAAGCATATTTACACTGTCTGAATAGTGCACTATATAGGGGATAGGTAACAATGTGCCATTCACCATGCAGAAAATCGCAGCAACAGCTTGCTGTTCGTTCTTTTTCTTCTCTTCATCAGGTAGACATGGTAATTCTGTGAAAGGAAGCAGCTATTTTATGATCTCTACCTTGGCTCTACTGAGCATCTCTGCTGAAGATTGAAAAACAGATTGATAAGAAGCTTGCAGAAAGTAAAAAATAATCTGTGTTGATTGTTTTTGGGGAATTTAAATATAGCTAGACATTATCTTGTTAAAGACTGTTATCCAGTGAAGCTAAATGTGTATCAGTTAAAGTTAATGCCTGTGTTACTGGACACCTAAGCACTGATGGAGTGAGGACCTTATTGGAATTGCTCAGTCAATTATTCTTCTTCTCTGAAATGAATCACATTTTTGAGGGCCTAAACATGCTCAAACTCAGGAAACTTTGCACACGCGTCAGAAGTGGTGAAAATTTACGTCCGATATGGGTTTCAGAATTAGGTGTGGCAAAATGGCTCGATAGCGCCACCTACAAAATTTCAATTAAGCGCCCTTCGCGCTACATTTCACGTACAAGTATGAAATTCGGTAGACACGTAACAGCCCAATCCCTACAAAAAAGTCACTGGGTGCAAACTCTGTAAACCCAACAGGAAGTAAGATCTTGGTTTTTTTCTAGATTTTGTACTTTAAAGAGCTCCTCCTAAAGATTTAATCTGATCAACATCAAATTTGGTCAGTCTAATCTAAAGGCCTTTGCAACGTTAAATTGCGAAGATCTTGACTTTTCACTTAAGTGCGTGTCCGTGGCGGCCTGACAAAGTTCGATGTTTCGCCATGAAAGAGAAAGCGGTTGTAACTCAGGCATACAATGTCCAATCTGCCCTAAACTTCACATGTGTGATAAGAGTCCTGGCCTGATGACATCTATATGCCAATATTCAGTTAGTCATAGCGCTACCTGCTGGCAACAGGAAATGGCATGCAATTCACTCCCAGAAACACAATTCAATATGCCACGAAGTACCAAACATGCTAGAAACACGTTAAATCATGCAACACTTGGCTAAGTGCGATTAACGCCATGAAACAGGAAGTTGTTGTAACTCAGGTATACAATGTCCGATCTGCTCCAAATTTTACAAGTTTGATAACAGTCCTGGCCTGAAGACATCTACATGGCAATATTCAGTTATAGTCAAAGCGTCGTGGCACGTCGGAATGACTTTGCCATATTTCTCCTGTATTTACTCGCTTGAATGTCACCCACTATTCACTGTTTTCCTAAGGCCAATGGGTGGCGGTCAGCCCGGGTGTGAGGGCCCTTTCATCGCTGCTTGCAGCTTTAATTTATTGTTTTTTTTGTATAAAATTGTTGTTGTAGTTCTCAGGGTTTGACACGTCACATTTTATGTCTTACTGGTGTGTCAGTGGTATTTAAATAAATGTTTTTGTATTAAACCACATAGCTTGTCATTCATTTTAGTTAAGATATACTGTGGTTATATTGTAGCAGAAAGTCAAACAATGTCTTTAAGGTCCCTGTTGAACAGTTGCATCAATAACTTTGTAGAAAGTCATGCCACAGTGTATTTTTCACATAGATCAGTCATTCTCAACCAAGTTAAAACTGGTGTTAACTTGTATTTGTCTCTGTTCACCTTAGACCTGATGCTGCTGAAAGAGGAGGGTCACGAACTAAATAAAATGGATGATTTCATAACTGGAGAAAAAATCTTTTTGTCGTTCACAGACTGAAAAGAGTTCAACACAAAAACGAGCTCAAAAGACAGAAACCCTTAATCGCCACGTGGGGATTCACTCAAAAGGGGACAGTTTTTTATGTCATCATTGTGGAATGAGTTTTCCAGACGTAAAGCTCCTTAAAATGCATGTAAGAATTCACTCTGGAGAGAAGCCTTTCAAATGCCAGCAGTGTGAAAAGAGTTTCCAATTCAATAAATACCTTAAGACTCACATGAAAATTCACACTGGTGACAAGCCTTTCACATGCTCTCAATGTGGAAAGAGTTTCTGTCATAAAGTCTCAAGACTCACATGATGCTTCACACTGGAGAGAAGCCTTTCACCTGCAAACTGTGTGGGAAGAGCTTCTCACAGCAAGGAAATCTTACATGTCACATGAGAATTCACAATGGAGATAAGCGTTTCATGTGCTCTCAATGCAGTAAGAGTTTCAGTCATAAACTAAGCCTCAAGACTCACATGAGAATTCACACTGGAGAGAAGCCTTTCACCTGCACCCAATGCGGAATGAATTTTACATATAAAGAATCCCTTGATATCCACTTGATAAGTCACACTGGAGAGAGTCCTTATACCTGCAAACTGTGTGGGAAGAGCTTCTCACTAAAGGGAAATCTTAAGACTCACTTGAGAGTTCACACTGGAGAGAAGCCGTTTGCCTGCCCTCACTGTGGGAAGAGTTTCACACATAAAGGAAACCTTGAGGTTCACATGAGAGTTCACACTGGAGAGAAGCCTTACAAGTGTCTTCAATGTGAAGAAAGTTTCACGTATCATAGAGACCTAAAACGTCATATGCAAACTCATTCTGGAAAGACATAGCAGTGACAAAAGATTTCGAAAAAGGAGCAATTTCTAAAATTACCTGCACATTCACTCTGGATGAAGGCAGTTTAATTGTGATCCGTGTAATAAAACCCCTGAAAAGTCATATCTATCCTATTTGTATATTTTTGTGTAAATACGTTTAAATGGTCCTGCAATTTAAAATGGCACCAGAAAATCTCTGTAAATCAAAGCTACGTTCACAGCACACTGTGGCTGAATGTAGCCAAAATCTGTTTTTCTGCTCAAATATAATTTTTTTGGTGAGACTGTTTATATCACTTTTTAAATGCGACCCATATCAGATACCATCTGTACAGGTGACATGCCTAAAACATGTGGCATGTGTTTTATTAGCATCTTTTACTTCTTTATATATTTGCTTTTGTGACATAATCGGATTTCAAATTGCTTTTTTGCCTTAAAAAAAACTCAACAATAATGTCAAAACTGGTGACCGAAACTAGGGATGCACCGATACCATTTTTTAAGGACTGAGTACGAGTACCGATATTTTTTTCTTGTACTCACCCATACAATGCCGATGCCTATACATTTATTTTTTATTTTTTTATTATTATTACTCCAATGAAAAAACTAATAATTGTTTGTCACAAACTTAAAGCACAATTTTTACAGTGTCCAATAACCTTCAAAGAGCAGAATTACGAAAATCTAATAAAAAAAAATGTTGGTAACACTTTATTTTAGGGTCTTTTAACTAGTTGCTTATTAGCATGCATATTACTAGAATATTGGCTGTTTATTAGTAATTATTAAGCACATATTAATGCCTTATTCTGCATGACCTTATTTTACATTCTTAATCCTACCCAATACCTAAACTTAACTACCTTACTAACTATTAATAAGCAGTAAATTAGGAGTTTATTGAGGGAAAAGTCGTACTTAATAGTAAATACATGTTCCCTATACTAAAGTGTTACCAATGTTTAAAACATAACGCTGTGAACCAGTGTGTAAACAACCTAGGGTGACCAGATTTTTCACGGTGGAATACGGGACGAGTCGGCAATATGACCACGATATGAGAAATTTTATTTCACGATTTTATATATGCATTCAACATCTTTTGTTGTTTTATTAACATTAATGACAGACAAATATTTAATTAGGCTACTGTCACTTTAAGACCGAATCCATGGATGTAATATACTGACACATTTCCTGTTTTCACCCACCTGTTTAAGTCAGAATAAGCCATAACCGACTGTATTTACGTGAGATACTCCACACGATGGACATTTTGACAACTATTTGTGCATTTGATCATTCAGGCGCAAGGAGAACTGATCGCGCGCTCTCTGAGAGAACTGGGATCGCTCGCAAGAAAGAAAGAGAGCGCTTCTGGTCTGTGTCCTTCAGCGCGATTTGCTGACATTGTTTCTGCTGCTGCCACCGCTGTTGTTTCTGTCTCTGTGCACGGAAAATTCTGATGTGATCGGTATCGGGGGTATTTTTACTCGTAATTGTACTCGTACTCGTAAAAATACCCCCGATACCAAAGACTGATACATGAGCTTAGTATCGGGCCCGATACCGATACTGGCGTCAATATTGGCGCATTCCTAAACGGAAACCGTTGGAAACTCTTGGAGTCCCATTTATTGAATAGTTATGCTGATTGGATTAGGATTTGCGACACTCTAGAGCAGGGGTGGGCAATCTCGGTCCTGGAGGGCCATTGTCCTGCAGAGTTTAGCTGCAACCCTGATAAAACTCACCTGCGTGTAATCCTGAAGACCTTGATTAGCTGATTCAGGTGTGTTTGATTAGCGTTGGAGCTTCTGCAGGGACAGTGGCCCTCCAGGTCTGAGTTTGCCCACCCCTGCTCTAGAGTCTGGGACGGGTTCCTATACCTAGATACTTCATTTGCATGCAACGCGAAAAACGGCAGGCGTAAACGCGCCATTTTTTAAAAAACGCCTCGGGTTCGTTTTTCTGGTTTGACTCGCCGCGTTAAACCGGCAGACCAATGAGATTGGCGCTTTTGTTCACGTGCATGGAGCTGCTGAAGTTACAGTAAAACACGACTTGGTGGCGCTCAAGCACAAACCGGTCTTGCCGAGCACACATTGATACCAAGACGACGAAGAGGAAGTAGGTAGACAAGGAAGACCCCTACAAACTATCCCTGCATCTCAAACAGCTCCCTAGCTTCCTAGGTCATGTATCAGTATACCGTGTAAATGAATGTTGCTGAATCTGCCCTGACTACTGAACTAGGGAGCTGATTAATATGCACGCTATGGGTGCTCTGCCAGTTCTTGGCCACACCAATAGATGTGTATTATTTCTGTATTTTACATTTAAGAAATATAGTTGAGAATGTCTTTTTCATAAATGTTTATTTGCACTACCGTTCACTTGCACTACTGTCATTGTGACTTATCTGCACTACCGTTTCTAACTACCATCTCTCATGTGTCATATTTTTGCTGTTTTATATCTGCATTTTTATCTTCTTTAACTTTATTAATATCATAAATATGTTTATTTGCACTACCGTTAAGCACAAGCGTCATATGCTGTCAGGGAGTGAATTTGCACGTCCACTCTGCGCATCGCCAGTGAAAATCGCTTGGGTATGAACACAAAAAACGTCTAGAAAAATGCTGGCGATAAGCGCGTGCGATATTCGTCCTGGTGTGTACAGGCCTTAAAGGTCCCATGACGTGCTGCTTTTTGGAGGCTTTTATATAGACCTAAGTGGTCCCTAGTACTGTATCTGAAGTCTCTTTCCCGAAATTCAGCCTTGGTGCAGAATTTCAGCCACTACGAGCCAGTCCCACAATGAGCTTTCCTTAGGACGCGCCATTTCTGTGTCTGTAGCTTTAAATGCTAATGAGAAGGAGAGAGGCGGGGCAAGGTGGAGGGTGGGTGTGTGGCTTTAACCAGCTTGTGGCCACGATACCATGCGCTAATGTTGACAGTGGATGTATCGCAATGGCTCATAGACACACAGTCGTCTGATCCGGATGGAGTAGCAACGGATGAAGAAGTTGCAACTCAGCGGCTACAGCAGGACATCTCTGAATGGTTAGTTTCAAATATTGTGCCTGGATACGGTACTTTAGTTGGTTTGTTTATGTATGCTGTTACAGTTATTATCATGTAGCTAATGCTAGCCTACGTTGTTGGCTTTTCATGTTGCTCTGATTTGCTTCCCTCGTTTGCAAGCCATGATGTCTTTCAAGGGAAAAAAAAAATTGTGCTCTCCTCGCACGGTAGTAGCTCATTTTCTCAGGGGTGGGCAAAGCAGAGAAAGGGGAGGTAACCTTTCCCCGTATGACGACATATAGGGAAGATTCCAGATTGGATCTGAGCTTTCATTTTCTCAAAGGCGAAGCAGGATACCCAGGGCTCGGTTTACACCTATCGCCTTTTCTAGCCACTGGGGGACCATAGGCAGGCTAGGGGAACTCCATATTAATGTTAAAAAACCTCACAGTGAAATTTTTAAGACCTTCGTTTACCTTCAGAACACAAATTAAGATATTTTTGCTGAAATCCGAGAGCTCTCTGGTAATTAAATTGCTGTCTATGAAGGAGTCACTTTCAAGGTCCAGAAAGGTACTAAAGCCATAGTTAAAATAGTCCATGTGACTCCACTTGTTCAACCTTTGCCATGGAAATGGTAATTAAATTACTGTCTATGGAGGAGACGGAGAACTCTCGGATTTCTCGGCAGCCAACTTTTCTCACTGGACTCGCAGCATTGTACACATCTTTAATTAGAAATAAATAAAATAAGTGCAAACTTATCTTTGAAGGAACTCTGGGGGGTTAATAAATGTCTTCCGAAGTGAAGTGATGTGTTTTTGTTAGAAAAATATCCATATTTTTAGCTTTATAAACTATAGTCACTGGCTTCTGGCAATGGCTGTACGCGTGTTCATAACAGAGTCGAGTTCCGGCAGAAGGGTGAACCTCTTTAACTTCTAATTTTAGACTTCTAATATATGACTGCCATTTTGTTTTGCTCTATCCTCTGTGCTTCCACGTTCGCCAGTTCTCACCAGTCCTACGTCATACGTCGGGTCAGAGGTCACCCTTCCGCCGGAATTCGTCTCTCTCGCGAACGAGCATAAGGCTGTTGCCGGTTTATAAAGTTTTAAATATGGATATTTTTCATAAAAAAACACAACGCTTCACTTCAGAAGGCCTTTATTAACCCCCTGGAGTCGTATGGATATCTTTTATGATGTGCTTTTTGGAGCT
Source organism: Elopichthys bambusa (assembly GCA_037101425.1). NCBI lineage: Eukaryota > Metazoa > Chordata > Actinopteri > Cypriniformes > Xenocyprididae > Elopichthys > Elopichthys bambusa. The sequence continues at coordinate 22,794,224 of CM074454.1, forward strand.
TTAAAAACTTGGGCACTATTCAATGCCATTACAAATCTGGGAAGAGCCAGGTTATTATTTTGTGTTCAGCTGAAAGAAAAAAAGTCATATACACCTCGGATGGCTTGAGGGTGAGTAAATTATGGGATGATAAATTTCATTTTTGGCTGAACTATTTTTTTTTAAGGGTTAGTTCATCCAAAAGTGAAATTTCTGTCATTAAGTACTCACCCTTATGTCGTTCCACACCCACAAGACCATCTTTGGAACACAAATTAAGATATTTTTGATGAAATCCGAGGGTATTTGATCCACACAACGTCATTGCACCTTTTGACATCCAGAAAGGTAGTCAGTGTGACTGCAGTGGTTCAACCTTAACGTTATGAAGCGACAAGAACTTTTTGTGTGCAAAAACAAAAAAATAAAGACTTTATTTAACAATATGAACCGTTGTCATACATAGTAAATTCAGTGAAGGCTTGTTTACGTCCGAACACCAACTCAGTATTGGCCGAAGCTGAACACATGAGCAGCACAATGTATGCATGTGACACAAGAAAAATATCTTAATTTGTGTTCTGAAGATGAACCAAGGTCTTATAGGTCTGACAGAATTTTCATTTTTGGGTGAACTAATCCTTTAAGAAATAGCTCCCCCTAAAATAATGAACTCATTTACTCAACTCTGTCATCTCAAACTTGTGACTTTTTTTTTTTTTTTCTTTAAAGGCCACAGTAACACTTTACGATAAGATTAGTAAGATAGTTCATGTTAGTTAATGCATTAACTAACAAAGAGATATACACTTGTTACATTATTTATTATAGTTCATTAATTATGTTAGTTCAGTGCATTAACTAATGTTAACATATACACCTTTTGATTTTAATAATGTAAATGTTGAAAAGAAGAAAACTATAATTGTCAACACCAAAGTGTCAAACCTTAAGACTTATGGACTTTGAGTGGCACTTCATTTAAAAAATGTAGTTGACACTCCCCGCACCCATGCAAGTTTGTTTTGTGAAAAATGTGATGGGTTGGTGATTATACTTTGTTTATACCAAGTTGTTTATGTATTAAAAAGGGCTGATGCTTTGTTAAAGCCTGATTTGAGAGTTTATTTTTTTATTTAATTATTTTAAATAATTGGTTTGTTTCAGTGCAACTGTTTTTGGGCTAATGTTTGCTGAAGCCTGATTCGATTTGTATTTTATATACAGGTAGATTGTCTATATATTGTTTGTTTGCTTTTTCTTAAGCCATTTTTGTATTTTGATATGTTGATGGGTGTTTGTTTTATATGCATTGAATGTTAATTGACTACTTTTTAATTTTTATCAGAATAATTTGGAATAACAGAATAACTTGGCTTTATTCCTTTTTGTAATCCATAGACAAATATAAAGTGCAGGGTTATAACAGCATTTAAAATTTTAATTATTTGGTTGTGACTAGTATATCATTTAACAGCTAAAAAATCCCTGTAAAAAAACGGTAATCTATTGGCAGCTGTGGTTACCAGCACGATACCGTAAATATACTGTGTATACTGTCGCTGAAAAAACAGTATTTAGCGGTTAACTTCAAAAACAGTAGTGCACCGTATTTTTATAGTATCAGGCTGGCAACTACAGCTGCCAGTAGATTACCGTTTTTTTTGTTTGTTTTTTTTTTACAGCAAATTTGTTTTACAGTGCATGATCTTTGGCATTGCTAGAACTATTGTTCACTAATTGAACAACAGGGAAAATTTAGGAACACAATTTGAACATGGGAAAATTTTTAATTTGTTGTTAAGTGCTTAATAGAATGGCACACATTTTATTTGTAATTTCTAAAAAAAAAAAAATAACCACAAAGTTAGAATGCCCCACTTAGTTTTAGGGTGCTTTCACATTAGCACTTTTGGTGCGCACCCGGGTTTGATTGATGTCAGAGTTCGGTACGTTTGGATGATGTGAACACTGTCTTCTGAACTCGGGTGCGATCCGTACCCGAGTCCACTTAAAAAGGGTGGTTTGGGGTGCGTTTCAAGTGAACTCCGGTACGGTTCGCTTCTGATATGAATGCAAACGTACCAAATTGTGGAAGTGAACCGCTATTAATGCCGTATTATTTGATAAAAATGTGTGTTTGTGTGTGTTTTACTCACTTTCCCAACGAGCGTAACTGACGTGCTGCAAGCAGAGAGCTGTAGTGTAGCCTATCTGATTATAGCCTATTTGAATATAGCCTATTTGATTTTCTGTGGATAAAATCTGGAACTTAATGCCAGCAGGTATACAGAGTGCTGTTGAGAATGGCCAGAAACCAAATGATTAGAATCATTGCTGACGAAATGAAAAAACACGACACAAACCCTACCAAATCACAGTGTCTTACGGTTACTCACCAAACAGTGACTTTTGCCGACATGATGGATGACAGGCAGGTTGGGGGTGGATATGTATCTGAAAATATCTGTATGTATCTGAAAGTATCAGCTGAAAATATGCATTGAAATATGAATCGAAGTCATCATTCTAGTGTTATTACTTTGGATCATAGGATCCAAACAAAGTACCATTGACTCGTATAGCTGTACAAGATGGCAGCATGCTCTTGCACCTGGTGAAAGTTATGACAGATTCATAAAGGAATCTCTGGAGCAGAAAGGGGAGACATTTGCAAACTCATGGAGGGGTACTATTGCCTCCAGCGTCACATGATCAATGCAACCCCATCCCCTACAATTACAGATTTAAGAACCAAATGGCCCTATCTCTTTGTCAATACAAGATCTTGAACAAAAATTGTGCATACAATGCAAGAGGTGAGCACTCTGTAAAGTCTCCTCCAGCACATCCCAAAGACTTTTAATGAATTTAAGGTCTGGACTCAAAGGTGTCAATTCATGTGTGAAAATGATTCTTCATGCTCCCTTCCAACCATTCTTTCACAGTTTGAGCCTGATGAATCTTGACATTGTCATCCTGGAATATGGCCATAATTTGTCTTCCTACATGGCTGTTTAAGAAATGAAAAGCTACACGCTCCATCAGTTAGGGTTACAGAAACTGTTGCCAAACATATAACATATGCTAGAAACATAATAATCACTGCAGTGATCCAATCAAAGACTCTTAAGTATTTTACTTTTTAAATCCAAACAGTGACTTTTTTGGCCGGGCAGTGTATATGGCCATTTGAACAACCTCACTGACAAAAATGTGCTCAGACTTTTGGAATCATCTTATTCAGGAGTGTGTACAAATTATTAAATGCAAACCAACCAACGACGATGCTCAGAAACATACTCTCCAGATGTGAAAATGCCATGGTCCTACACAGCAAAATCCCCAGAGTTAAATCAACTCTGCTCAGAGAACATATGGTCCCTCTCTACGTAGAGTTAAAATAACACTGAAGCAGAGTTAAAGTTAATGAAATAATATGCTGTTTGTGGAGTTGTTTAATCAGATCTTGAGAGATTTAATGTTTTTTTTATCTTCAGTTGAGTTCATCTTAGGCTGTGGCTGGAAGTCAGTTATAGTTCTTGTGTTTCTCTTAAAGTGATTCTTGTTAACAGCAGGTGTTCATCACTAATGCTCAATCATAACTTAATTAATCAACTTAATTATCTCATTACCTTTAACTCTGGGGATTTTGCTGTGTACAGCTGTTCCACACGTATACATTTCACGAGTTCACACTTACATATAATTAGATAAAGGTAATGCGTATTTGGCGTGCTGTCCGGGGGGAGGGCTCCGAGCTCGGAAATTTGGCCCGAACCCAGAGTACTCCCCCCTGTTGTGATAAGAATAGTTAGGACTAGAAGTGAGGAGATGGGGTGGAGGAAGGATGCTGATAAACTGTCAACGAACAGAGGTAAGTGTGCTGTATATATACCTCATCATTAATTGGGTTGATTAACTGAATGCTCTCCTCTCGTGTTAATTAGTTTAATTATCTGAATATGCTACTCCCGATAAATGTTAGTGTATATATATGATGTTTTATTAACAAATATATATTGTGTATTTAATCTTTTGTTTTTAATTTACTCTGTATTTGTATCTATATTTATATTTATTCCAGAAAGCAAGGTTATCTTACGATCAAACATACCCTAAACTCTCGGTTGATTAACCTAAACCTTGAGTTTTTGTTCAGTGCTATCTTGAACGCCTCTGATTGGCCATTGCTTTCAGAAAATCAACAGACATGTCAGGTTCTGGCACTAGTTACACTAGCTAAATCTACTACTAGATTAAGAATAACTAATCGGGTGATATCAAAAAAGATAAGTGCAGTAATTCCAAATGAATGTAAAAAAAATAAATTAGTTAAATAAATCTAAAACTAAATCTCTCGCTTTCCCTAGGCGTCTGCCTAGTTCACCTACAGGCATGTGCCGGCCTATTACTTTGCGACAAATTTAATGCTTTTCTCCAGTGTGAAGTCTCGTGTGAATGTTAAGGTTTTCTTTAAGTGTGAAACTCTTTAAATACTTCAAGAGATGTCATTTCGAACAAAATCAGGCCAAAATGAAGTTAATTTGGAGAGTTTGAAACAAATTGTCAAAGCTAACTTTTCTTTACTCTAACATGTACACTGAACTCTTGGTTAATATATACACACACAAATATATATATATATATATAGTGCAAAATCTGCTACACCCACTGGAACCTAATCAACACGTTATGAATACCTCTTAAGTTAACTAACCCTGGAGAACGTGGGAAGTAAGGTGAAAAAAAGATGACACTGGCAGGTCATCTAACTATTGGTTTGTGGTGATTATGTAATAGGTAGTTGTTCTCTGGGGCTCCACCTTCTTTTGACGAGAGCTTCTAATTGAAAGTGACACTGACACTGTTGTTTCATGTTTAATAGGTAAAGCTGCTTGCTTTAAAGCAATCTATTATATAAAGAGTTATATAAATAAATGTGATGTGACTTTACCAGAGGGCCACATCGCAAACATATCACAGAGCTATGATAAGAAGCCTTCACAACTGCTTTTTTCTCACAGCATTTACTTTGTTGTTGAAAGGAAAATGTGCATCATATATTTACGCATTCATCTAAACAGGTGTTCACCAAGTCTGCTGCTCAGATATTTTGAACTTTTTACACTTAAGCAAAAAACTTCACTATTATATAAGAGCCTTGAGGGCAGGCAAACATTATAGAGAGGCTCTCTATAATGCAAGCTTATGTGAACCTCAAGGTTTCCTTCGTTTCTGCATGATGGAACATGAAAGGCTTCTCACCAGTCGAGTTATTAAATGATTCCTAATGCGTTTCCTGTCTGTGAAACTCATTTCACACTGATAAAATATAAAACAGTTCGCTCATAAGTGAATCCTCATGTGGTACTTTAGGGTTACTTTATATTGGAAACACTTCCCACAGTGACCACATATAAACGGCTTCTCTCCAGTGTGAATTCTCATGTGCCTGTTAAGGATTCCTTTTCGGATGAAACCCCTCCCACAGTGTTGGCAGGTGAAAGGCCTCTCTCCAGTGTGAGTTCTTATGTGTTCTTCAAAGTGTCCTTTTTGATTGAAACTCCTTTCACACTGAGGGCATGTGTAAGGCTTCTCTTCAGAGTGAGCTCTCATGTGAACTTCAAAGTGTCCTTTTTGTTTTATACTCTTTCCACACTGAGGGCACGTGTACAAATTCTCTCCAGAGTGAACTCTCATCACGTGGACTGTAAGGTTTTCTTGATGATCAAAACTCTTTCCACATTGAAGGCACGTGTTAGGCTTTTCTCCTGTGTGGATTTTCATGTGGGCGTTAAGGCTTCCTTTTACAGTGAAACTCATTCCACACTGTTGGCAGGTGAAAAGGCTCTTTTTAGTATGACTTCTCAAGTGGCAATTAAGGCTTCCTTTTCGATTGAAACTTTTTCCACACTGTTCACAAGTGTAAGGCTTCTCTCCAGTGTGGATTTTCATGTGGTCTGCAAGGTTTCCATGTTGACTGAAACTCTTTCCACACTGTTGGCAGGTGTAAGGCTTCTCTCCAGTGTGAATTCTCATGTGCCTGTTCAGGCTTCCTTTATGAGTGAATTTGTTTCCACAATGTTGACAGGTGAAAGGACTCTCTCCAGTGTGAATTCTCATGTGTTCTTCAAAGTGTCCTTTTTGATTGAAACTCTTTCCACACGGTAGGCATGTGTAAGGTTTTTCTCCATTGTGAATTGTCATGTGAACTTTAAGTTTCCCATGTTTATCAATACTAAAAGATTTCACTCCAGTTATGAGCTCTTGATGACTCTCAAATTGACCTTTTTCTTCTTTTTTATTTTGTTCCTGGCTGTCTTCTTTCAGCGCCATCAGGTCTAAGGTGAGAAAAGACCAAAGTTAATCCCAGTTTATTGGCACAAATCAACAGCCATAAAAACATTTAGACATGTAAAGCATCAAAACCAACATCTACATCCTATACCCATTAATCTACTGAAAAAGGTGTAACATGTAATATGAGAACCCCTTCTCAATATTACTAACATTTGACTTTCTTTAGGACCTATCCTAAAAACTTTCAAGCGGGCAGTTAAACCCTTAAAAAAGTTGGACTCAGGAGATCTGGTTAATTGTAGACTCATCTCAATCTCCCATTTACTACATCATCTAGAGATTAACACGCGAAAACAGAAAAGAGGACAAACTCCCTGCTCAACCATCAGACCAACAACTCGTCACACAGTAATTCCATGTAATAATTTATTAACAGAGAACATTTTTATTCGGCATGACCCATCATGATGGTCCAAACGCCGCTGGCAGATGTAGTTACAACAGGGTTCCTGCGTAACGTATTTTTAAAGTAAAATTTAAGACTTTTTAAGACCTGAAGGAATAAAAATGAATACTGTACATTAGGGGGTGTGCAATACTGACAAAAAGTTCATTGATAATTAACGATATTTTGCTGAGTGTGTTCTTGTGCTGATACCACGGCTAGATAGGCCTGTTGTGGACAGCTGACTCACAAAGACATTCATATTATTCATATTCTATATGGTGGTTAGTTCACAGCAGAAACAGAAATTAACATTTTTATTAAGGGGCAGTATTTGCCACCTTAAATTGATTTCCAGGGCCATTTTTACCTATATAAGGGCATATTTTCTAAACGTATTAGATATATGCATCACCTTTTTAACATTCAAATTAAAATCAATTAGAATAATAACACAGTATTGTAATATTACTATGGGCAATTATCATGCGAGCAGGCAGAGTGGTGCAGGTAATCACAGTCGTGCTGGTATAGAGCCTTATCGTACGACTTCAATATGTTGTTGTACAGTATATCAAAATAATCTCAATTATTACGCATTTGGTTGAATTCCAAAGCACTTCAGTTTAACAGCGTTCATTCACTCTTCAGCTTCAGCCAGACTGCCTTCCGTATTCAACTTACGAAGAAAGCGTAAAACTCTCGCAGTTTAAAACGCTTACGCTACGTCCTACACCTTCCGTGTTCAAAAAAAGTTGAATAGAAAAAGTTCCCAAGTTGAATAGGGAAGGCGGTCTGGCGGAAGCTAGGTAGTTTACTTTATAACTTGTTAAAAATGGATGTTTTTCTTACACAAGTGCATTGCTTTAACCCCCCGGAGCCGTGTGGAGTATGTTTATGATGGATGGATGTGGACGGATGCACTTTCTTCAGCTTCATATTGGGTGGTCCCATCCACTGTCATTATAAAGCTTGGATGCGTCAAGATACTTATTAATATATCTCTGATTGTGTTCATGATAAAGAAGATGTGCATTTTTAAAATTGATGGCCGCAACATGGTGCAAAAGTTTGGACCGGGGCAACAAAAGGCTGGAAAAGTAAGTAAGTGTTACTGAAAAGTAACAGCTGGAGGAACATTTAGCAACTAATTAGATTAATTGGCAACAGGTCAGTAACATGATTGGGTATTAGGGGTGTGACGAGACTTTTACACAGCATTTTTAAGAAATCCTCAATGACAAAATACATGACTAGAAAAATAGTCTGCAGGTGCATTTGAAATAACTAATCATCTTGTAATGAATGTCATTTCAGTTCTTCTTTCCGAGTATGAATTATCATATGCAGTAAAAGACAATAATACTAAAGCACTCTAAAACCTTTTACCACAAACTCAACTGGACTGGCTTCTCTCCTGTATGATTTCTTATGAGCACTTTTGACCTCCGAACTGAACTCCTTTCCACAAATTGATCATAGAAATAAAAACTGTATAAATAATAATAATACGGTTTCCTCTTAGTCTTGGTGCAAATAATATGTGCAACCAGAAAGTGCAAATAGAGATGAACATTTTCTTCAAGCATGATACAGAGCTAAAAGACTCAACCTTTCATATTGGGAGATATTTGCATGCATCGTGGAGTTGCTTTCACTATGCGGGGTATTGAAATCGTGTTTGAGTTTTACTATCACTTTCACGTCGAGCATACTCTGTGAACACGAAGCTACGGTGCTGAGCGCGGATTCTACAAGATAAGACATTTGTCCTTATTTAATGCATGACATGGCATAATAACGAATGCCCAATGACCAAAGTAGGATCTCCTCAGGTGCACTTCAAGGCAGCATTATCCTGCCTTCATGTCCTATTGGAAATTTCTTACTTCCCACTTCTGAAGTCGTGATTACAAGGTCATCGCATGCAAGTTTGGATTTGGGAGGGCGTTCATGTTTATTTTATTTTTTTTACCTAGGAAACTCATATTTATGATAATTCTGAAAGCACATGAAGGCAGTATTAGTATTTGTCTGGTCATGTGACCTCAACACGTACGTCCACATCACTCATTTCTGTAGAGCTGGACATTTTAATAAGGATCAAATGACTAAGTTCAGCTTTAAGAATGAAACCAACCTGTTTGTTCCTCAGTATCTTCTTGTTTCACTCTGAATGTTTCTTCGACCTTCACATCTTCACTCTTCTCTTTAATAAACGCCATCTTTGTTTGTTCCTCAGTATCTTCTTGTTTCACTCTGAATGTTTCTTCAATCCTCATGTCTTCACTCTCCTCTTTAATAAACGCCATCTTTATAATAGTGTCCACGTGGATCTCAGCTGCTTCACCAGGAGATTTTCTGTGTTTGGACAATTAGGATAAGAAAAATTAATCCAAACTAATTCTCTGGGTGCGTCTCAATCAGCTCCCTAGTTCAGTAGTCAGCGCACTGGTAAGGGAGTCAGTCAGAGTGAGAGTTAATGGTCTTAAATCCTGATTTAATGACCTTTAAATCCTGACTAAAATATGATTAGCAATAAATACATACATACATAATGTGACTAGCACAAATTAATAAAAGAAATACATTTTTTAAACACTTTAAATTGAATGTAATATTGTTGAACGAACTGTATATTTAATCAATTCAACAAATAAACATTTGCAGTTGGTTTGTTAAAGTTGTCATTACACGTTTGTTTTCACGTTACATTTACACTGTTTTGATCAGCGTGCGGCGATTCGAATCACTGAATCGTTACGCAAAACATTTGGTTCAATTAACTCGGAGTTTCAAAAAGCTTCTTCTCCCATCACTTACAGTAGCAATTCGTTACTGCCAAGTAGTGATGGGAGAAACGAGACGCACCTTTTCTGTTACTCATGCATGGGTGCACTTTACTCACAAAACGTTCATTATTGTTATTTACTACATTATAATGGTACAACCAGAAATAATAACTTAACAACTCTCTATTAACTGCTTATATTGAAACCTTTCAAAACAAACCTTTCTTCAGCTGTATCACAGACGCAGGAGCGCGCTGCGCAGCCTTATGACGTCACATCTCCAGAGCAAAATAAAAGTCATTATCACACTTCAACAAAATAATAGACATTTACATAAACAACATTTAAATTTTAAGATTCATGTAAAGTTTGAATCACAGATTATCGGAGCTATCAATACCTTTGACCATTTTTTTCATTTTTAAAAAAGGTTCAAATGTTTGATAGCAGCCATTTAAATGGGGCGCAAAAATAAATTATTTAAACAATCTATTAGTCTGGAACTTTAAGAGAGGCAGTGACTCCAGACTAAAGTGGAAGTGGACAAATATACACAATATTACATTAACATTAAGCAAACCTTTTATTAATACTCTCAAAGCCTTTTGATGCATTCAATTTGAGCGGCCACATTTACATGTCAATGACTGCGAAAAGCAATCAGCAGAACATATGAAATCAGTTTTTATGATCTGAGAAAGACATTTATCAAAATAATATCTACCCATATATATTTTTAGAACTGATGTTAAAATGTTTTTTATTTAAATGTCATCAAACAGTGCACACAAGTTTCAGTGCTATCATAACTAAATTCACACAATCTAACTATTTATAATAATAATAATAATAATGATAAACATTTTACAGCCTTCTAAAATAACCAATAGTCTCTATACATAAAAGCAAACTACATTAAAAGAAGGATTTTACACAAAACTTTCAATAAAGCAATCATCTACCTAATAATCACGCGTCTCTCATAACAACTACAAATCTAAGGCTGATCTGGCATCTTCATTAAGGCAGGAACACATCAAGCCGACGGTCGGCCGTCGGGCAGTTTTTGTTCGTCGGCCGACTAACAAAAGTTTTCTCAGTGTGTTCCGCAACCCCGGCTGAAGTTGGTCCTCGTCTGCTTTTTTCGGCCGATTCGACATGTTGAATCGGCGTCGGAGCTCGTCGGGCCATCTGATCATTCTGATTGGCTGTTCAGCTACTGCCACCTGCTGGTACGGAAAGGCATTTCATCTTACGCAGGCGCAGAACGGACACCCGTCGGCTGTTGAGCATCGGTTTGGTGTGTCAGGGCAACTTTGGACCCAGACGCTGCCGACGTGAGCCAACCCCGCAGTCTGCTTTCGTCGCCACTAGTTTGTCGCCGTCGGCTTGGTGTGTTCCTGCCTTAAGACTGAGCTCAGAAACTTTCACAGGAATGTTTTTCATGAGATGTTTTAAGTACGTTTTGCACTTGATGAAAAAAATGCTTAAAGTATGAAAAAAGCTTGTGTTTTCCTTCTTGATTGAAGTGAAGTCTGTCATCCTTGTATACTTGAAGGCAGCATTAGTGTTTGTCTGGTCAACATGTCTGTCCACATGAGGCGACCCGCTCCATGTATATATATATAAAAAAAAAAAAAAACGCTTTCCCTGCATCCCAATGTGCATACTATCCAACCCTATCCGCCCTAAATAGTATTGAATATTACTAATGTCACATAGTAATTAGGATGGATAGTATGTGCATTGAGATGCAGGCTTTAATTAGGACACTCATATGACATTTTTCAAAAAAAAAGAAAGAAAAAAGACTTGAGTTCAGTTTTGAGATTGTTTGTTCCTCAGTATCTTCTTGTTTCACTCCTAATTCTTCTTCACTCTTCACATCTTCACTCTCCTCTTTAATAAACGCCATCTTTATAATAGTTGCTTCACCAGGAGTTTTTATGTGTGTGTGTGTGTGTGTGTGTTTGGACACTGTCATAATTAAGATGAGAATAATTAACAGAAAGAAAAACAAATCCAAACTGGGTGCGTCTCCGGAAAGGGAGTCAGTCAGAGTGAGAGTTAATGATCCTAAATAACCTAATTCTTTTTTATTTTTATTAAAACTACATATTATTAAAAGAAAGCAAATTATACAGCCATTTTACATTTAGTTAGTTATTTAAGTTATTTAAAGCATTTGATTCATTTAACTGTTTCTCTTATCACTACTTGCCAGTGACCAAATTTGTGTTTATGACAAAATATAGGGAGCGAAATGAGACGCACCTTTTCTATTACAGCGTTACATCCGATAATAATTAATTGATTCCACAGTTCTCTATAAACTGTCTGAACATTTATTATGGATTTAAACACTTTCAAAACAAACCTCTCCTCAACCGAATCACAAACGCGGGAGCACGGCGCAGCCTTATGACGTCATTTGATCAAACCACATGCTAAAATCCAGAAAATTTACATATAGAAAACACAGAAATATTCAAACTCGACCCCTTTTCACAGATCCCCAAAAAGAAATCAAGAACACTGAGCTTTTTCAGATTCTGGATTATATTTAAATGTAAGCGTTTGAACTGCTCTTAATTAACAATTCTTACAGAGAATTTGTGATATTCCCAGTCAAAAAAGTAAAATATCGTATTCTTTCATATTACAAATGATTGGAAACAAGTTTTGAATATTTCAAACTCACTAAGAATTTGTAGATCAAAGTACAATTTGAAGTATTTAAAACAACTGATTTTGTCTGGATGGAACAAAAACAGTTTGCTAAAATAATTTAAACAATTAAACTTGCACGATACAGAAGGAGACAACAACAGAAGATAATGATAACAACAGGTAGTGTTTAGCAGGTTTACTGATGTGGCAGGCATGGAGAATAGGTAAGCAGATGAGTAGTCGAATCATTTGCAGAGAGAATTGCAGGATGGTAACAGTTCATTGTGGATACTTGCTGGAAGCTGAGATGGCTGATATTCAGAAGAACCAGACAGATGACGGTTGCCATCTGTGGCAAAGTGCCAGTTGTCCACCAGTACTTATAAAGGACTTGCACAGAACACTTAGCGCACATACTCAGATACACGATTCACAGCTTCTTCAAGGTTGAAGTTGGAGTCTTAACTGTAAACAGGAAAATGTCTCAAAACATACTGATAAGTTGTACTTTTCTCCCAGTGAGAGGTACAGACAATATACAGTGGGTACGGAAAGTATTCAGACCCCCTTAAAATGTTCACTCTTTGTTATATTGCAGCCATTTGCTAAAATCATTTGAGTTCATTTTTTTCCTCATTAATATACACACAGCACCCCATATTGACAGAAAAACACAGAAATGTTGACATTTTTGCAGATTTATTAAAAAAGAAAAACTGAAATATCACATGGTCCTAAGTATTCAGACCCTTTGCTCAGTATTTAGTAGAAGCACCCTTTTGATCTAATACAGCCATGAGTCTTTTTGGGAAAGATGCAACAAGTTTTTTACACTTGGATTTGGGGATCCTCTGCCATTCCTCCTTGCAGATCCTCTCCAGTTCTGTCAGGTTGGATGGTAAACGTTGGTGGACAGCCATTTTTAGGTCTCTCCAGAGATGCTCAATTGGGTTTAAGTCAGGGCTCTGGCTGGGCCATTCAAAAACAGTCACGGAGTTGTTGTGAAGCCACTCCTTCGTTATTTTAGCTGTGTGCTTAGGGTCATTGTCTTGTTGGAAGGTAAACCTTCGGCCCAGTCTGAGGTCCTGAGCACTCTGGAGAAGGTTTTCGTCCAGGATATCCCTGTACTTGGCCGCATTCATCTTTCCCTCGATTGCAACCAGTCGTCCTGTCCCTGCAGCTGAAAAACACCCCCACAGCATGATGCTGCCACCACCATGCTTCAATGTTGGGACTGTATTGGACAGGTGATGAAAAAAAAAATACCCCCAAAAAAACACAGGAAGCAGCTGCACAGTAATGTGCAGAATTTATACTGTTAATATACTTTTTCAAGTGTGACACAGTGTCTTGTACATCACAGTATTTTGAACTTTACAAAACATTAAGGACTGAAGATGTAGAATTAATAACAGGTTAATAACTGAACCACATTAATGATCTTTATTGATATAGGAACTTTTAAGAACATTTGGCAATGCAGTACACACACACACACAACAAAAAGGATGTATTTACAGACAAAAACGTGGAATATCTCGACATTTCTACTTTTCTAAATGTGTTGCTCCTGCAAAGAAATGCTACCTGCTGGTGAGACAAAACAGTCCCACAGAATATTTAATTGCATTTTTGCTGTTGCATTGCGCTCTCTTCTATGCTCCACCGGCTGAAAAGCCCCCATCCCATGATTCCTCCAGACTCCATCAACCATGTTGTGGTCAGCATTCTCCCAGTCTGCAAAGGCTAGAGGTGTATATGCCTCAGACCTGCATTCGTAGAGGAAGCTGTGGATGCACAGGGATGCCACTGTTACCTTTGAACTTTGTCTGGCTCCAAGCATATTGTCGACCTGAAAACTCTCAACCTATTGGCAAGAATGCCAAATGCATTCTCTACCACTCGTCATGTCCTAGAGAGACGGTAGTTCTGTACTCTTTGACTGTGCTCCATCTGCCTGAATGGATATGGCTTCATAAGGTCATGTCTTAAGGGATATTCCTTTTTACCCACAAACATGTAGGGCATCATTATGTCAGAGCTGGGCAAAGTCTCATGTGGAGGACAGTTCAGTAGGCCCTGGTATATTGCTTTGTGCAGGTCAGAGTGTGCAAACAGTCCAACATCTGAAACCTTGCCTTGGATACACTTGCATAGATGAACTTGTAGTTTACATCTACTGCAGCCATCATTAGCACAGAGAACCATCTGTGAGATGGTGCTGGTCCTAACCCTGTACTGGAAAAAAAAAAATTACAAAAAAGACAGACGCTCTCTAGGTGGTATTACCAGTCTCATCTTGGTGTCCTGCTTTGTTACGAGGTGTTCGACTTTCCCCAGCAAGTAATCAAACTCTTCTATGGTCATTCGCAGCAGCTCCATGAACCCAGTCTTATCATTCATCTATTTGAACGAGAAGTAAAGAAAGAAATACAGCTTTTTTATCACATTACACAAGCCTTTTGTAACCTGGCGTCAGAGTGTAAGACAGGCGTCCCGAGATAAAACAGAAATGCAAATGGAGGATAATTAGCGTAGCTGCTGTATATAACATTAAGCAAAGATAGTCATGTGCAATTTATCTGATATGAGATGCATTATCTGAATGCTTGGCTAAAGAGATGTGGACTTTAGCCCTTTAGTGGACTTATCCTAGGTACAACCAGAAGTCCAGAGTTGTGAGGAATTGTAGGGCAATAGAAGATTAAGTACACAGGAGCTAAACCGTTTAGAGCCTTATAGGTCATTAGCAATACTTTATAATCGATACGGAACTTAATAGGTAACCAGTGTAGAGATGATAAAATTGGTGTTATATGATCATATTTTCTTGACCTGGTTAGAGCTGCATTTTGTACTAATTGTAGCTTGTTTATTGAGGAAGCAGGACAACCAGCTAGTAATGCGTTACAGTAATCTAGTCTAGACGTCATGAAAGCATGAACTAACTTTTCTGCATCAAAAAAAGATAATATATTCCATATCTTAGTAATGTTTCTGAGATGGAAGAAGGCTGTTTTTGTAACATATGAAATATGATTTTCGAAGGACAAGTTGCTGTCTAATATAACACTGTGATTGCAATAATAGTGATAGATGAAGCATGAGATGGCAAATCAGAACAATTGGCAATATGTGTCAGATATGTCACAACTGAGGGTACTGTAGAAGAGGCTCCTGGCCCTGACAGAACTGACCAGTTTTGATGCTGTGTCAATAACTTATGCCATAGAGAGGGAACTACAAGAAAAAGGAATTGGCCATTTAAATTGTGTAGCACAGACATATGATGGGGCTGCAGTCATGACTGGGGGTGTTCAATCCCTCTTCAGAAGGCAACACCCTAAAGCAATTTATGTGCATTGCTATGCGCATGAATTAAACCTTATATTATGTCACAGTTGCAAAGCTCTAACTGAGGCCACTGAGTTTTTTGAGATGTTGGAAAGCCTTCATTCATTTTTAGCTGTTCTGTAGTGATCCATCACAAGTTCGCAGAATCCCAAAAGCAACTAGGATTGCATCCAGCTGAACCTGCGCAGCTATCAAAAACGCTGGGCCAGTTGCATTCAATAAAAGCAGCGATGGAAAGTCTGCCAGCAATCATTGAGTACCTTTCAAGCATACATTGCAATAGGACTTAAGCTCTCTTCTGCGTACCTACTGATAGTGTTCAATGACCTACTGTCAGGGTTTCACAAATATCTGCAGAAGGAAACCATTGACTTGGCCCAGGCAGTGGCACACAAAGATGTAGTATGTGACTCTCTTAAAGAGAAATGCAGTGATGCCAGTGCTGCACATTTCTATGAAAGAACATTGGCCATCTGCAGTGCTAATCAGATTTCAGTGGAGGGGCAGTCCTCTGCATTGTTAGAATGTTGAACAATAAACAAAGCTGGTTGAAAATCAGCAAACTTGTCCTTTAAAACTAGCGTTTTCATTTACATTCAGCATTTAACTGTCCATGACTTCACCAGTGGTCCATTCTGGTAGTTGGCCAGAAAGCAAGAAACACTAAACAGCTGTTCAATGCGTCCACACATTAACAATGGTATGGGTTTGTCAAAAAGTTTGTTCTCCTTTACCCTCTGGATACACCTCTCAACATGTACCCTCAATCTGGAAATGGACTGTGTCTGCCGAACATCCTGTCTGGACATCTGGGAATTCTTTGACCTTGCAAGGAACTAGATCATCCACTAAAAAAAGCCCTTGTTAACCATAATGGCCATGTCTGGGATGAGGCATTTGAATATTCCAGAAAGTTCGAAAAGCTCCCGGTCGCTCATGGAGCCTGCATACAGCCCAGAAACAAAGGTAATGGCACCATGTGGTGCAATGCCAATCATGGCCTTCAATGTAGTGTGTGATTTATAATTTGAAAACACCTCACTCTGAAGAAGTAGAGAGGAGGGTGTTTGGCAGTACAATTCAGTGCAGTTCAGCACCTCTTGAGTGTCAGGGAACGCTGAAAACTCTGGGGGTAAGACAGCTTTGACTTCTTCCTTTGGTATCCACAAGTGGATGGAGCCAAGTAGATAGTACAGAAAGTCTGCTAGCTGTGGTGCGATGAATACCAAAACGCTCAGCTAGATTCCTTAGAGGCCCACAGACAAGTTTCTGTGAAAAATAATAAATTATGTAAGATTTAGATACAGATTACACAACTATGCAACACTTCACTATTTAAATAACAATTGTTACATCATCAATGTGTTCATTTGTTTGTTCATGCATCAACTAGTTACTTTATACAATTTAAAATATTTTTAAAAGCATTTATTAAAATGTTAAGGCCCGTTCATACCAAGAACGATAATGATAAAGATGTTGTTCTAAAAATCGTTCTAAATATAAAAGAATAGCACTGTCCACACCATAGCTATAACGATAACAATATAGAAAACCCATATCGTTGGGATCACTTTCAGAATGTTTTTTTTTCCAGCTGTTGAACGATAAAACACTGACAGCCAATCCGAATAACTTGCGGAGAAGTTAAAGGAACACTCCACTTTTTTTGAAAATAGGCTCATTTTCCAACTCCTCTAGAGTTTTACCGTTTTGGAATCCGTTCAGCCGATCTCCGGTTCTGGCGGTACCACTTTTAGCATAGCTTAGCATAGTTCATTGATTCTGATTAGACCGTTAGCATCACGCTCAAAAATGACCAAAGAGTTTCGATATTTTTCCTATTTAAAACTTGACTCTTCTGTAGTTATATCGTGTACTAAGACCGACGGAAAATGAAAAGTAATATCATTGCGCCTGCTGCACCCATGGTACGGCAGCAAAGTTCCTTGATTATTACGCCAGAATAAGAGTATAGTTCCTTGCAATATCGGCCTAGAAGATCGCAACTTTTCATTTTCCGTCGGTCTTAGTACACGATGTAAGCTATGCTAAAAGAACCGGAGATCGGCTGAACGGATTCCAAAACGGTAAAACTCAACTGTTTAACTCTAGAGGAGTTGGAAAATGAGCCTATTTTTTAAAAAAAGTGGTGTTCCTTTAATCGTCCAGAAAAAGCCACCACTGTTTGACAAGTCAAACCCCCTTTTCAAGGATACTTTAAAGAAAATGGATATATGGAAATCAATCTGTCATACCATCGGAATAAACTGTGAGAAGTATTAACGGTGAGATCATTATGCCAGGCTAGCAAACAGTGTAACATAATTACCTCAGGTATCTAACACTACTTTCGACAACATTGTCTTGCTTCCTTTGAAGTTGCAGTGAAAAAGACTAGGCACTGTTTTTATTCCACTATATTGACTTAATCAGCTAAATTCACTGTTAGATTAGATAGATTACACTAGCTATTCACTCGAAACATAGCATGCTGAGGACATCTGCTGGTTAAAGCCGTGTAAATGCAAAGAGAACAGCAAAAACGTGTTTTTGAAACCACAGGAATAAACATACCGTTATCTTTCTTGGTGTGAACGGGCCTTTACCCACTATTTTACCACCATTTACTTCCATACCGTTGCTTTTGTTTGGGTTAGTTCCTCAAAGCTGGGAGAGGTAGCCTTTGTCCTGGTGATCTGCACCATCTTATTTGCGCAGCAGGCTCCACCAGTTGCCAAAAGGCCAAGAAATGCTTGTGTGAGGCAAACCTTACAATAAAATTATAGCTATGAGATATGGTCATAATCATAAACATAACAGATAATGTTTTTACATGCAGACCCACACAGTGATAGATTAAAGCAGTCAATATATAAGCCTACTGATAAACAGAGAAAAATGTTGAATGTAATGCTATTCCAACAACATTAGGAACCAACCTGGTGGAAAAACGAATATTCTTGTCTGATCCAGCGATGCATTGCAACCCAAAACAGGACCGCAACTGTACAGTTTCTAGCTGATGTTGTACTTCCTCCACTTTTTTTCTTCAATTCCTCATAACTTATGGTCAGTTTACTTGCCATTGCTGATGTTGCTGGAGTGACGGTAGTCATAAACAGATGCCATTTTTGAGTTTCACCAAAGACTATAGATATAGAAAGACCATTCTCTGCTATTACTTGTGAATGGGGGAAACCCAATATGGCGGAATACATCCCGCCTTTTAAGTAAAAGAGCCAATCGCTGATTGGTAAAGTCATTGCGTCACTGCAGCTGCCGTTAGAAGCTCTGATTCCCATAGAAACCTGAGACCCGCGCTTAGGACTGCACATGTGCATTAGCTCATCTAAGTTTTTTCAACATCATTTGAGCACAAGAAACAACATTTATGGGACAGTTCATGTCAGATGTTGTTGCTGGTTTGAAATATGCTATTTAATTGAGAGTTCGCCAAGCAGTTTTTGAGTTTTTAGGATTCCCCCATTCAAATATATAGGGCTTGGTCTTGGATGCCCCAAATAGCTATGTGGAGGCGTTGCAAATATGGCCACCGAGTGAACAGACTTTCCTCGAAAAGTAATCTCCCAAACATTCACTCTCTGTGATCGTGATTCCATGCAAAAATAGAAGGGACAGTTCCCTTTTTAAGTTTTCTTAGTCCCTTAGTAGTCAAAATAAAATCATCACGTTGGAAATGTACACTACACACTCTAGTGTTTCTTGTAGGACTGAAATGGTCCCTGCGAATTTTGGCTAACCACTGAGCCCGAACTTCAGAGTCAATCGGGAACAAATGAAAGCTTATCTTGCCATTGTAACGAGACGAATTAGCGCATTGAGGTACGCAGCAATGTAGTGATGATCTTCTCTCCTGTCGCTGATAGATTAGTTTCTTATTTTTTACTTTAAACCCGCTCATATTCGCTCTCTTCTCCTCTTCCCTCACAGTGTTATTATGACCGGAACTAAGCATGCACACACTTCCATCCTGTAAGTTTATAGGCGTCATCTTGTGGACCGAGCCCATAAACATCATCTTTGTTTGTTCCTCAGTCTCTTCTTGTTTCACACTAAACACTTCTTCAATCCTCATGTTTTCACTCTCTTCTTTAATAAACGCCATCTTTGTTTGTTCCTCGGTTTCTTCTTGTTTCACACTGAATAATTCTTCAATCTTCATGTCTTCACTCTCCTCTTTAATAAACATCATCTTTGTTTGTTCACCAGTATTTTCTTGTTTCACACTGAACGTTTCTTCAGTCTTCATGTTTTCACTCTCTTCTTTAATAAAAGCCATCTTTGTTTGTTCCTCAGTATCTTCTTGTCTCACACTGAATACTTCTTCAATCTTCACGCCTTCACTCTCCTCTTTGTTTGGACACTGTCATGTTTAAGATGAGAATAATTAACAGAAAGAAACATTTCTCCAAACAGGTTTCAATCACCCTCCCCAGTTCAGTAGTCAACGCACTGGAATAGGAGTCAGTCAGAATGACAGCCTTAAACCTGATTAACTACATATTGTTAAAAGAAAGCAAAACATACAGATATTTTATATTTAATTACCTATAATTTATATTTATAGCACTTAATTAATTTAAGTCAGAGCTTCTCCGTTTCTCTCATCACTACTTTCCAGTGACCAAATTCGTGTTCATGATGAAACTCATTTACGTTATAGGAACTGAAATGAGATGCACCTTTTCTGTTACTCATGTGTAGATGCGCTTTATTGACAAAACTAACGATCATTAATGTTATTATGTACAGCATTACGGTGTTATATTCAATAATAAATTAATTTCACAGTTAGCTATAAATTGTCTGAACAATTAATAAACACTTTAAATACAAACCTTTCCTCAGCCGAATCACAGACGGAGGAGCGCGGCGCAGGCTTATGACATCACACCATCGGACCAAAATAAAAGTCTTAAAAATGTCATGAAAATATACATACATATAAAAAAAAAAAAAAACATAGAAATTATATATATATATATAAACGTTCGACCCCTTTCACAGATCCAAAAAAGTAATCAATAACACTGAGCTTTTTCAAAAGATTCTGGCTTATATCTAAGTGTTTGAATTCTTAATTAATAATTGCAACTACAGAGCATGTGTGATATTCCCTTATTTATCATATTACAAAGGATTAGATAGAACTTTTGAATATTTGAAACTTGTGTAGATCAATTTGTGTATCAAAATTAAATTTGGAAGACTTAAAACAATTGATTCAGTCTGTCTGAATGAAACAATTAAAATGGTTAAAATAATTAATTGTAAATGGTAATGAAAACTGGTTTACATTTCATCAGATTATCTTTATTAAAATGACCAGTGTGGAATTTGTGCTGAAATGTGACTATAATATAGTGACTATATTATACCTATTAAACTTCCTTTTCTGTTGGAAATGTATTTACAAACATAATTTACTCCCCATAATAACAGATACTGAAAAGAAATCTGTCTTCTATAAGGATTGGATGGAAAGGCCTTTGATTTTGTTAGTAATATTCTTTTAAATGAGGAAAATTTAAATACATTTTTGCAGTAAAAAGGAATATTGTTCACTGATTAAAGCTGTACTTGTTCAGTTTCTTCAATTGTCAGAAAATATGATCACATATTCAGCCGTTACACCTCATCTACCCTTATTAAGAGTAAATGGTGTTCAGTTTCTAGATACAAGATTCAATAACCAGTTTATTAGAAACAATAATAACATACCTACAATATGTAGGAAACTCAGAAGTAAAGATCAGGAGACTCAGTGAATCTTCAGCAGGATTGTTTATTGAGATCGTACTGTGTCAAGCTTAGGTCTGACTAAAGCAGTGAAACATGGGAGTTTTATATTGCCATACTTACAGGTCAAGACAAAGCACTCGATCACAACCTGAAAGTATGCAAAGGATGTAAGCAGTTATAATAAGTTTCACCAGCTCTAATTCAATCAGCATAACTACAGCACTCATTATCATAGGGATCAGGGAAAGTCTCGCCTCAGGTGTTGCATTCACACTTAACTCAGGTGTTGATGATCATGAACTGAATTAAAGGAATGAGGAAGAAGCACCCCAGACAAAAGGTGAAAAGCTGCACTTACCATGATTTACATTTGTGTTCACACATTCCTAAAGCAAAAGTACGGAGCCCTGCACATGACATGCAAGAAAAAAAATTAAATTGTGTACACGATTTGTCCTACTATTTTTTCCCTGGATGTCATGTCCGGGGATCCGTACAAAAGAGAGCCATTTAAACATTTTAATTGACATTCATCCTTCTGCTGACTTTGTAAGGCGATGACTTAATTTGGACTAAAATGAGAAAACAAAGTGATAATACAGCTAAAATGTTGTTTATTTCCCCCAAATTATTGATTATGTGTTCCCTTTTGTCACTATCAAAACAATGATGACATGTTTCAGTAGCTACTTTTTGAGTCTAGCTCAAACATGCTAATCAGCACATGGCTAGCTAGCACAGTTCTGAACAGTTGTACACAAATAAAAACTAAAGATGATCCAAAACAGTTTGCTTAATTGCAGAAAATAAGGTGCTTGGTAGTGATGTTTTCAGTTTGTTTTTCAGACTTTTGAACACATTTACCTCAAAATGATGGTACCTATCTCCATGAAAGAGAGGCAATGAGAGAGAGGGACAGGAATATTTCCTGATCAAAAATGTAGGGGTGCAGTCAATGGACTAAAACAGACACCATTTTGGTAATGACATGAAAATGCAGGACACTTTTTTTTTTTTTTTTTACATAAAGTTTAATGATTTAAAAAATAAAATAAATATATATATATATATAAAATCTCATTTCAATGTTCATATTCAAGTTCAAATCTAATATTAATAATGAATGTTATTTATTTTGAGGAAAGCGCATCCACACAAGTAACAGAAAATGTTTTTTTTTTTCATTTTGCTCCCTATATCGTGAAAAAAAAAAAAAATATATATATATATATATATATATATATACAAACATTCTGTGCGAATTTGTCATTTTAACGAGTGAACAGGACTTTTATTTTAGTCTGACAATATGACGTCATAAAGCTGCGCCGCGATCCTGCATTTGTTGTGATTAGGCTGAAGAAAGGTTTGTTTTCTCAAACATTTAGGTATTTACATCGCTATAAACGGTTCAATCAATTTTATAATTCGTACAACCAATTCAAAATTATTAATTTATCATTGAAAGTAACACTGTAATATTTCGCTCCCTATATCGTGGATAAGTTCATCATAAACAGGAATTAGGCTCTGTCAAATAGCGATGGAGAAACGGAGCTTTCAAAACTCAACTGAATCAAATGATTTGAAAAAATGATTCACTGATTCGAATCGCTCGAATCACCACAAGCTGATGAGATCTGCTGGTCAAAACATTGTAAATGCAACGAGAATATAAACAAATATAACAGCTGTTATACTGTTTCAGGAGAGTATTATCTATTATATAACATACTGATTATGAAATACCAAATATAAATCATAATTAAATATGAAATATCAGTGTATTCTAATTTGTAGCAGTTTTGATTTAGGTCAAGACCCTTAACTCTCACTCTGACTGACTCTCTTACTAGTGCACTTACTACAGAACTAGGGACTCACCCAGAGATTTAGTTAGGATTTATTTTTCTTTCTGTTAATTATTCTCATCTTCATCATGTCAAATTGTCCAAACAAACAGGAAAAACTCCTGGTAAAGCAACAGAGAGCCACGTGACACTTATAAAGATGGAGTTAATTAAAGAGGAAAGTAAAGACATGAAGATTGAAGAAGTATTCAGTCTGAAACAAGAAGACACTGAGGAACAAACAGGTTGGTTTTATTATCAAAGCTGAACTCAGTTATTTGATCCTTATTAAAATGCCCCCTCTACAGAAATGAATATTTAATTGAAGATCCTGTTTTCACATTGGGCATTTGTTATTAAGACATGATGTCACAGGAAAAATAAAAACACAATTGAATTAAAGTAACATTAAACCCAATGTCAACTTCTGAATTGAAAACAATGAAAGCCATTCATTTCTATCACTTAATTATGCAACTAACAAAAGCATTTTTTTCATAAAGCAAACCATGAAATGTGATTGATCGATGTTACATTTGTTGTCAATAAGTGTTTTTTGCTTTCTCATTATCAAAAGTGCTCTCTGTCTCAACCACCAGTTTGTTTCCAGGTGGATTTATTATCAACCTTTGTGCCCTTTACTGCTGGAAATACTAAAAAAAGATTGAAAACCATTTGTTTGGCAGTGGGAAAGTCATCAGTGAATGTCTATCTATAAAAGCTAAAAATATTCAGAGACTCATAGACAAACTTGTTTTACAAACAAAATGTCATTAATTAATGAACATACATGGTAGTAAATATTCAGTGAATCAAGCAATATTGAAGTCATGTGTCAAAAACGCCAGCTTACTAACAAAATATTAAAACAATTCTCCTACTGACACAGCTTAATAGTAATTTTGTAGTTAAGACCACCTAAATCAAGACCAAGTCGAGAGTGTGTTGAGATTAAGACAGGGCAAGGCACTCCTCAAATTCATCTAAAATATCCATATCTAATGTCTGATAAATGTCTTATATTTAATCAATAAATACAATTAGAATAATAAGACACTATAGAGCTGTTACCAATCAAATCACTAACAATAAAATTCATTTTTGGTCTTGACCGCTCTTGAAATAAAATCCTGAGTCCTCTTAGTCTGAAACTGAGACAAGACCAAGACCTTCGAAAATTAAAAAAGAATAAATCTTCACAAGAGTCACAAGATTTATTATTAAGATTTCTTGCTTTATTACAAATGTTGTAATAATTTACATGAAAAAATATATATACTTTAATAGCACAAAACGAACACACAAGACAACAAGAACCCTGTTGAATTATTTTCTAGTTAGTTTTTAGTTTGCAACATTACTGTAGACAGTCCTGCCAAGGTACAAGACACTGTTGTGTGAGAAAAAAAAGAAAAAAAAATCACTTTAAGTCATTTCTCACTGTGACTGCAGCCCGGGATGCCAGTGCATTTGACACTCTTCTGGGTGTAACCAAGTTGTTGTCCCCAGACACAAGCCTTCTCCATTCTCCTGGCATGTCCCCTCTGCAAAATTTGGAGGAATGTACTTAGATGCAGGAGATGTTGCAGCATCTTTGAGGGTTAACATGTTGTGAAAGCCTTCACAAGGCTTCACAACATCCACTTCTTTTCCAGGCTGAGACTCCATTGGCCGTCCAAGAATCCTCCAGCGTGCAGCGAGGATGCCAAAAGTGTCCATTGTCCATAATTGTACACTTTACAGGCATTATCCAAGTTGACACCTATAAAACAAACAAGTGCACAGTTCTTTTTTACATTGTTCACATCAAATATGTGTAATATTACAAAAGACGTTTTTTTTTTTTTTTTACCTGGATATGGACACACTAAGTGCACATGGAGTGGAAACAGCATCTTCCAGGAATACATGTGGAGAACGTCTTTCAAAGTAGTCGAGATGGCTGGGCAGACCTCACTCACAATGATACTGTGGTCGATCCCAATTTATAACTGGAAGTAACACATTTTTGGCTACTATCAGATGCAAGTATGCAGAGTGTGATAGCCAGTCTCTCTTGCAAACTTACTGGGCTCCCGTGGGTCCTTTTATGTTCAAAATAGGGTTCGATTCAATGCAAAAAGTCGTCGAACCACTGAGCAGACATTCTGAAGTAGGTGAAGTGCATTTCCTCGACCAGTGCACGCATTTGTCTGACAAGAGTACTGTATTCGCCATCTCTTTGCCTGGTGGTATTTAATGGATGGACATTCCATCTTCTCCTACGTCTCTTCTTCAGGATTCAGCAACTCCACACGAGATGCCATGTTTTTAGTGTTGTTCCGGCAAACTACTTCTTCATCACTGCTTCAGAGGTTTTTAAGAACAGGTTCTAGAGAGTTTTCATGTTAAGGGCCTCCGCTTTCAGAAGAAACAGTAGTGCTATGTCATATGGCTCTTTGTGAGCTACCTTGGCTATCTGTTCTTAAAGTGGATTTTTGTTAGGTCTCCTCTCGCTTTAGAGAGTTGTCTTGCTGAGGCCTGCGGTCTTTAGTGTAGAACACATTTAGCCTTCCTCTTATTTCGCCGGGTCGTTATGTTGAGGCCCCTGTTATTAGAGCCCAGACGGGGTGGTCATGCCAAGTTGTATGGCTGTCTGTGAGCCTCCTTGGCAGAAACACCCTTAGGGGAGCATTGTTCGGTTTCCTCTCAATTTAGAGAGTCATCATGTTAAGACCTCCGCTCCCCAGAGCTCCACATTAGATAACATGTCTAAGTTGTGTGGCTCTCTGTAAGCCTCTTTGGTGAGGGGGTCTTTTAGCATAGAGCATAGTTAGGTTTCCTGCCACTTTAGAGGGTCGTTATACTGAAGCCTCTATTCTGAGAGCTCGCTAACTTTAAGCAGATGGGCTACAGCAGCAGAAGAGTTGTTATTGTGAGTACACACAAATAAAAGTAGACCCGCAGATTCAAAAGATGTATGACTCTTATATGTATAACCAAAATGACTGAGTATTTTAAGTGCACGCTACTATTCAGCTTTCACAATCCGCACAAACACTTGAATGGCCCACATTTTTCTAGGTTAACGTTAAAGCGAGTGGCCAGAGTTGTTACTACATACATTTTTCAGATGATAAGCCATATTTGAGGTCGATGAATAATAGGCAAGCATTTGGATGTCCTGCCCAATGTACTGTAATAACCACATAGATCAGCTGTTAATGATCTGTCTGTCACAGACTGTGACTTCACCACTTCCTGTGAATTTTTTCCCCCTGTGACTAATACATTTTGGTCGACTAAGCTTCTTCTTGTCGACTAACAGTTAGTCAATTAGACGGTCAGATTACTTGGGGGCAGCCCTACTGGTCTCGATTTCTGCTCTGACATTCAGATGGTAGGTTAGAATTTGGCATAAACAACATAAAAACATGGATCCATCCTGCCTTGTATCATATTTTCTTTGCACATTTACCAATTGAGCATTCTTTAAACGTCACAGCCTATAGTACTATTGCTGACCATGTCTATCTCTTTATGACCACAGCATACCCATCTTCTGAAAGATACTTCCAGCAGGATAAGGATAAGCTCAAACTGGTTTCCTGAACATGATAATGAGTTCACTATACTCAAATGGCCTCCAGTCACCAAATCTCAAAGCGTCTTTGGGATGTGGTGGAATGGGAGATTTGCATCATGTCAATATGAATCTCTATGCCATGAAGAATAAAGGCAATTCTGAAGGCAAAATACAGTATTTATAGTCCTGTGTTTCCTGCGTTCCTTTGTCCTGTCTACATTAATGTTGAGATGTGTGTGACCCATTTTCCTTCTTCACTGAGTTTAATATTAAACACTGTTTTCTTTTTGTCTTTGTGCGCTACTTACATACACCCCCCATGACAGTGATGTTTGATGTCTGTTGCTTTGTGCCATTAAACTTTTTTTTTCTTTTTTGCTTTAGATCAGATGCAGCTGAAAGAGGAGAGTCAAGAACTGATGGAACTTGAAGTGAAAGATCAGGATTTCATAACTGGGGGGAAATATTTTAGTTGCTCAAAGACAAAAAACGGAAGTTCTTTAATTTGTGGACAGTGTGGACAAGGCTTCACTCGAAAAGCAAGCTTTAAAGTCCACATGAGAATTCACAATGGAGAGAAGCCTTTCACCTGCCAACAGTGTGGAAAAAGTTTCACTCAAAAAGGAAACCTTAATGTCCACATGAGAATTCACTCTGGAGAAAACTCTTTCACCTGCAATCTGTGTGGAAATAGATTCTCACGAAAAGAAAATCTTAAGACTCACATGAGAATTCACAATGGAGAGAAGCCCTACACCTGCCTTCATTGTGGAAAGAGTTTTACACATAAAGGACACATTAATTCCCACATGAAGATTCACATTGTAGAGAAGCCATTTACATGTGATCAGTGTAGAAAGAGTTTCAGATGTAAAGTAACCCTTAAAAACCACATGAAGATTCACTCAAGAGAGAACAGTTTTATATGTCATCAATGTGGAAGGAGTTTCACAGACAGCAATCAACTTATCAATCATGTAATAACCCACATTGGAGAGAAGCCATTCATGTGCCCTCACTGTGGAAAGAGTTGCTCAAGCAAATCAAACCTTGGGGTTCACATGAGGCTTCACACTGGAGAGAAGCCTTTCACCTGCTCTCAGTGTGAGAAGGGTTTCACATATAAAAGAGACCTAAAATGTCATTTACAAACTCATTCCAGAAAGACACTTCAATGATCTGTGAAGTGGTGGAAAGAGTACTAAAAAAATTGTACTTAAAGGATTAGTTCAGTTTCAAATTAAAATTACCCCAAGCTTTACTCGCCCTCATGCCATCCTAGGAGTATACGACTTTGTTCTTTCTGATGAACACAATCTGAGGTATATTCAGGGCTCGATTTGAGGGGGGATGGCATCCCCCTTGTTGAAAAAAATAACAAAAAGCATCCCCTTTAGATTAACAGTGTTATGTATTGTGTTATGTACAATTTTAAAATTCTCTGTATGATAATTAACAAACTATAAATAACAGCGATTGACCAATCACAACTCAGTATTGTAACGCGCTGCGCACAGTCACGGCAGAGCTCTGATTAAAGCAAGCTTTAGTCATTTCGCGGAGAATCAGGAGAATGGTTCAAGCGCATCTTTTGACGCTCTTTAAAAAGAACAGAACAGAAGGTATGATATGCTTAACACTTAGAATTTGAATAATTGTAATGTGATGATCAGGTGCAGATATCTAAATCGGAGAATACCATCAGGCGGTTTGTAGGTGGATGATTCATTTTTAACAGTAGATTCAGGTACAAGTCAATGCACAGACTTTGTCTTTGCCTTGTTTTGAGCCAGGAAAGACAATGTTTTGATAATTATTAAACACTTCAGTGCCCTCCAAAGGCACCATTTTAGGTATATAATTGTGTGTGTGTGTGTGTGTGTGAGAGAGAGAGAGAGAGAGAGAGAGAGAGTGAGTCTGGTGGTCACTCATCCAATACTACTACAATGATATAAATAATTTAATGAATAATGCCTATTTTTCTACTATTCAAACCAATAAATAAAAATGTTAAAAGGTACACAAACGCATTGCTTCGCTTCAGAAGGCCTTTATTAACCCCGTGTGGAGTACACGTTTATATTGGATGGATGCACTTTCTTCAGCTTATACTCGTTGATCCTTTTCACTGCCATAATAAAGCCTGAATGTGTCAGGATATTTATTAATATCTCTCCGATGGTGTTCATCAGAAGAAAGTCATATACTCCTAGGATGGCTTGAGGGTGAATAAAGCTTGGGGTAATTTTCATTTGAAAGTGAACTAATCCTTTAAGGAAAAGTATTGCTACTTAATAAATAATGAAGTAGAAGTACTGAAAAATAATATTACTCAAGAGTAAATAAGTAGTTTGCTGTAAAACTTTAGTCTTATTTTTTCTATTTTTACCCAAAATGAGGCAACGTGAGCACTAAAATCTCTGTAATGTCCGTTTTATTCATACTGGAAGACATAGGGTACTCTCGCGCCGAAAGTCCACACCTGAGACTTCTAGAAGTATTAAGTGACGTTCTGGTAAATCCCTTATGAACACCAACTATATAGAGTTTTTTGACTGGTGAAACAGACAATAAACACATGATTGTGATGATATGAGTTCTTCAAGCCATCTCAGGTATTTTCATAAGAATGGTGTATATCTGTAATGCAATATTAATCAACATTGTATCACAGTATAGAACTTTATAAAATAATATATTTTCTGTCTCTGTGTTAAGAAGCAACATGGGACCACGGAAGCACATTATTTCAAACACAAGTGATTTTGGAGCATACTGTGATTTTGTATATTTTGGAGCAAAACGGGATATTAATCTCATAATTGTCACGTTCGATGCTATGCTAAGCAAATATACTAGCTATTCCTGTTGTCAGAAGTGATTGTTTTATTACTGATTTTAAAAAGTAAGTCTACATAATATCATTTAAACGTTTAAACACTACCTAGATGTGCTACAGTATCAAGAAGTATCATCACATGCATTCATAACACTATACAATAAACAGAATGACATTACAGAGTCTGCATGTGAAGATTGACTTTTACAAATCGCTCTAGATGCTACAACTGCTAACAGCTAAATTGTGGCTATTAAAAAAATACGAAACACTTTAAGAGTTATTTCAATACTTTGGCGCACAGCTGAAACATTAGCTTTCAGCACCACTGTTGTGGACAGCGACCATGCCATACAAAGTTGAGATGAAACTTTTAGCTGTAGTATATTCAGTGAGGTGAAAAAGAAAAGTACAAAAAACTGTAAAACAATCTGTTTCACCATGTAAAATACAGTAGTGGATCAAAAAAGTTATCCTAAGAACTAAGTTGTGTTGGGACAACTCTGATGAAAGATTTTGACCCACTTCAAATGTTGACTACTGTATATTGAGCTTTAAATGTTGAATAATTACATAATCAAATGAAATGTGTATAGTCAAACATTTACATTTAATTATTTAACAGACACCTTTATCAAAAGAGACAATGAGAACAATAGAAGCAATCAAATCAACAAGAAGGCAACAGTGTCAAATCCCAGTTATTCTAGCAAAGTGCACAAAGCAAGGTTTTTTTTTGTTTTGTTTGTTGTAAAGTGCTAATATTAATGGGTCAAGTGTTGATGAAAAAAAAAAGATGAAGAGAGGTGTGACGTGCTCTCTTTGGCTCATTAAAGACCACTCAGTACATGCTGGATGGCCTGCCAGGAGAGCATTACAATAGTCCAGTCTGGATAGAACAAGAGCTTGGCTGAGGAGTTGAATGCTCCGATAGGAAGGGTCTAATCTTCCTAATATATCTAATATGTATAAGGTAAATCTGCAGGAACGGGCTATTATAGCAATATGGTCTGTAAAGCTTAAATGATCATCAATCACAACTCTAAGGTTCCTGGCTGTCCTGGAAGGAGTTATGGTTGGCAAACCTACTTGATTAGAGAGGTTGTGATGAAGCGTTGGCAGTTCCGTCTTAGCAAGGCTTAGTTGGTGGTCCTTCATCCAGGAAGAAATGACTGTCAGACAGACATAGAACAATTTAGAGCTGGTGGTGTAAATGTCGGCAGTGCAAAGCAATGCCTACAGAACAGGAGAGCTTGTGCTGCATTGACTGGGATGTTGTCATGCCACAGCTTTAAGGTTTGGATAATTCAGAGATGAATTCTATGAGATGACATCTGTTTCATGCTGTCTAACAGAAGATCCCGGCTTCCGCCTCTGCTAAGCCGCAGTGTTTTAGAAGCCATTTTTCATTTGCCTAAAGTGAATTGGATGAACATCCGAGGCCAGAAGAACCGGGTGGCGCCTTATCTGTAGAGTAAGTAGCCAATTTTTTGCTTTTAACACGATAATGTTAGCTAGTTCTTACTATGCATCCGTTTTCTTTATACAGCTATACGAGGTTGTACTGGAGTGTTTTCTGATAGCATCTTATGAGGTGGCATACTTGATAGCGCAGTCCAAAAAGCCCCACATGATCGGGGAAACCTTGATAAAGCCCGCCACTGTGGCTATGTGTCGAGCTATGCATGGTGAGAATATGGCAAGTGAGCTTATGACTGTCCCATTGTCGAATGATTCGATAGCTTGCCGCGTTCATGATAACGTAAAAGATATTAAGAGTCAATTAATTGATAGGTTAAATGGAAAAAAAATGTGCTACAGGTCGACGAATCTACATAT
The DNA here is from genome assembly GCA_037101425.1 of Elopichthys bambusa. Classification (NCBI taxonomy): domain Eukaryota; kingdom Metazoa; phylum Chordata; class Actinopteri; order Cypriniformes; family Xenocyprididae; genus Elopichthys; species Elopichthys bambusa. The sequence goes on from CM074454.1 coordinate 22,825,626, forward strand.
GTGTCTAATTCTTCTCAGTTGTTGGCATTCATCAGATACACATTTGATGGAAAACTGCATGAGGAAATGCTCTTTTGCTCAGTGCTAGAGGGAACTTGTACAGGCAGTGACATTTTCAGCAAGCTGGACACCAAACTAAAAAGAGATGCGACTTTCATGGGATAACTGTGTTGGTGTATGTGCTGATGGTGCAATGGTAGGTAAAACAAGGGCTCTCATACTGATCACTGGATGTTCAACATGGCACCTCATGGCAAAGAACTCTCTGAGGATTTGAGATGTAGAATAGTTGCTCTCCACAAAGATGGCCTAGGCTATAAGAAGATCGGTAACACCATGAAACTGAGTTACAGCACAGTGGCCAGGGTCATAGAGAGAGGTTTTCCAAGACGGGTTCCACTCGGAACAGGCCAAAGAAGTTGAGACCTTGTGCTGTGCGTCAGGTGCAGAAGCTGGCTTCAAAAAACAGATGCATGAGTGCTGCCAGCATTGCTTTTGCAGAAGCGGAAGGTCAGCTTGTCAGTGCTCAGACCATAAACTGCAACAAGTCGGTTTGCATGACCGTCGTCCCAGAAGGAAGCCTCTTGTGAAGCTGCCTCACAAGAAAGCCCGCAAACAGTTTGCTGAAGACAACCTGTTCAAGAGTATGAATTACTGGAACCATGTCCTGTGGTCTGATGAGACTAAGATAAACTTGTTTGGCTCAGATGGTGTCCAGCATGTGTGGTGAGGAGTACCAAGAAAATTGTGTCTTGCCTACAGTCAAGCATGGTGGTGGGAGTGTCATGGTTTGGGTCTGCATGAGTGCTTGCTGGTACTGGGGAGCTGTGCGTTATTGAGGGAAACATGGATTCCAACATGTACTGTGACATTCTGAAGCAGAACATGGTGCCTTCCCTGCAGAAACTGGGCCGAACGCATTGATAATGACCCCAAACACACCGCCAAGATGACAACTGCCTTGCTGAGGAAGCTGAAGGTGAAGATGATAGGTGATGGAGTGGCCAAGTATGTCTCCAGACCTGAACCATATTGAGCACCTGTGGGGAATCCTCAAGCGGAAGGTGGAGAAGCACCATGTGTCTAACATCCAGCAGCTCTGTGATGTCATTATGGAGGTGTTGAAGAGGATCCCAGCAATTTCATGCCCAGAAGAATTAAGGCAGTGCTAAATAACAATGGTGCTCACACAAAATATTGACACTTTGGACATGTTCACTTAGGGTGTACTCACTTTTGTTGCCAGTTATTTATACAATAATGGCTGTATGTTGAGTTATTTTTAGAGGACAGTAAATCTGTACTGCTATACAAGCTGCACATTGTCTACTCTAGTACTAAAGTATATCCAGTTTTCATTTCTATAGTATTGTCCCTTGAGAACATATAATAAAATGGTTGCTGAAATGTGAGGGGTGTACTCACTTTTGTGAGATACTGTATCTAAAAATTCTTAAATCCAGACAGAAACAAGAAACAAGATGGAACCTGTGTTTACTTTCTAACAAAGGCTTTATTTATTAACAAAGGCTTTCTATTTAATGGATTTATTAATCCACTTAAATGATTGGACACAAAAAGAGGATCTGTTGTTTCAATATCATTACAGCAAAAAAATAATAAAGAATAAAGAAAGTCAGCAGAAGGATGAATGTCATTTAAAATGTTTAAATGAATCTCTTGTGTGTGAACAAAAATGTAAAATCATGGTAAGTGAGGTTGTCAGCTTGTCTGTGATGCTCTTGGTACTTTTTCCTCATTCATTTAATATTCGAAAAAACACACCGACTTGGATATGTCCCATAAACATTAGTTTTGCCTTTTAGACAAAACGTCACTCTCTTATTAATCGTTTCTAATAACATTTTCAGTACATTATTGTATTATATATGAAGAGAGAGAGAGAGCGTGTGGACAGGACTTTTATTTTGATGTGGAGATATGACGCAATAAGGCTGCGTCGTGCTTCTGCATCTGTTGTCTTTTTTCTCGGCTGAAGAAAGGTTTGTGTTTTTGACCATTTAAGTGTTTTAATAGATACATGTTAAATCAATTTTATAGCGTTCACAAGCGATGGATCAATTATTATCGAATTTAATATTGTAATGCTTTATCTAACATTGATGAATATTATTTATAGCGATTAAAGCGCATCCACACATGAAAAGGTGCGTCTCATTTCGCTCTTCATATCTTGAATCCGTTTTTCGTAAACACGAATTAAGTCACTGCCAAGTAGTGATGGAGAACCGACTTTTTAGAGTCAATTTAAACATATATTTTGTATAAACAGTGTAAATGCAACGAGAACACACAAAGATTTGTAATCTTTGTAATGACAAACAAAGATTTGTTTTACAAACCAATATCAAATATTTATTTGCTTAATCTATTAAATATAACCTACAAATCAATAAATGTAAAGCATAAATGTGTAGATATACTGAATGTACTACTGTATAATTGATGTACTATAAGTGATTAACTCTGAAACACCCAGATATTTAATTGTTAATAATTTTGTTAATTATTCTCATCTTAATCATGACTAATTGTCCAAACACACAGAAAAACTCCTGGTGAAGCCACTGAGATCCATGTGATGTACTATTATAAAGATGGCGTTTATTAAAGAGGAGATTGAGGAAATGAAGATTGAAGAAACATTGAGTGTGAAACAAGAAGATACTGAAGTACAAACAGGTTGGTTTCTTTCTCTAAGCTGAACTCAGTCATTTGATCCTTATTATATCCAGATCTACAGAAATGAATGATATTTTTGAAGAATGTCATATGAGTGTCCGAATTAAAGTTTATTTGACATTGAGTGGGTCACCTTGTGTGGACAGTAGGAATGCTTATAATAAACCGGTTAACTGACAGTAAGAATTTTAAATGATTAATACAATCGGTTAAATGGTTTAAAAAGTAATTTTTCAAGATATTTTGAAAATATTTGCTACATGTTAAAAAATATGCTGCACATATATAATTGAGCTTTTGAGAGAGGGGGGAAAAAAAAGATACAGAAAAGTTACAAGTCACATTTAATTATTATATTAATATCATATATCAGTAATAAAGTGAAGTGTTTATAAACATAAACACTGTAGTTTTAGGCTGTTTTAGTTTCCCTCACTCCACAACAAATCCTTTAAATTTAACAGTATTCAGAACAAGAATGAAAAATAAAAGTAGCTATATAAACATCAAGCCAAAACGAATTAATTTAAAGCGAAACTGAAACAGAAACTGGCACTGGGCTCATGTAGCTTACCTCTCTCATTTGGCACAAATCCAAATGTTCCCATATTCGCAATGTATTTGGGTGTTTTGTACTTTTCTCGCTCTCCAATATCCATGTAAAACATCATCCTTGTATAGCGGACAAGTAAAGCTAAATAAATGTTTTAACTGAGAGCAATACTTCTATATTTCCAATGGTATAGTCAATTGCTCAGAGTTTGTGCTTGTTTCATTTAGACCCCAGAGGATTACATACTTTAAATTCATCTTCATAAAAATGTAGCCTTAGGGCTTGTTGGCTACCTGCAAAGAATTTGTTTTTGTTTTTTTTAAATGAAGTCCATTTTGATAATCATCTAAGACATGTTCATCTTTTTTTATGTTCAGCTCAGTTTGTACTTGTTCCCAAATATCCTCATGTGAACAGTATTTCCTTAATACCTCAAATACAATGAAATTATGAAACGCAACACTTGTTTTTGCCCCCATTTTTCATGAGCTGAACTCAAAGATCTAAGACTTTTTCTCTCATATTGTTCACAAATCTGTGTTAGTGAGCCCTTCTCCTTTGCCGAGATGATCCATCCACCTCACATGTGTGGCATATCAAGATGCTGATTAGACAGCATTATTATTGTACAGGTTTGCCTTAGGCTGGCCACAATAAGGCCCCGTCTACACAGAGATCCGTTTCTGTGTATACGCACAAATTTTGTATTTGATAGGCGTTTTGTCCACACGGATCTGGCATTTTCGGAAGTTGAAACTGCTATTTTTTTTTTTAAGCGGGTCCCAGAGTGGATGAATCTGAAAATGTCACCTTTGTGTTTTCGTGTGTACAGCCAATCCATATATTTTGTGAAACGATGATGTCCTCACCGTACGTGTCGACCCTAATCAATCACCGCTAACAGCACAAAACGGCAACAACAACAATAATAATAGTGTACTAAATGCTTGTGTTCATGCTGCAGAAGCTACCGAGCCTAAAGCTTTATTAAAATAAAGCTTTGAAATAAAGCTTTACTAAAGTTTGTATACAGCGCGCAAGGTTTATGCGCATGCTCCAAGTCTTATTCTTTGTTTTTAGTGTATCTCTATTGCAGAATTACAGCGCCACATACTGATCTGGCATGTATACTACATCGTTTTGAGTCGTTTCAGTGGTTCCGTGTGTACGCAGCTATTTCTTGAGACGAGGAAAAAAAAAAGATCAGATAGGGTAAGCTCTGACTTCGTGTGGACGTAGCCTAAGAGGCCACTCTAAAATGTGCAGTTTTATCACACCGCACAATGCCACAGATGTCGCAAGTTTTGAGGGAGCGTGCAATTGGCATGCTGACTGCAGGAATGTCAACCAGAGCTGTTGCCCGTAAATTGAATGTTCATTTCTCTACAACAAGTCGTCTCCAAAGGTGTTTCAGAGAATTTGGCAGTACATCCAACCGGCCGCACAACTGCAGACCATGTATAACCACACCAGCCCAGGACCTCCACATCCAGCATCTTCACCTCCAAGATCGTCTGAGACCATCCACCCGGACAGCTGCTGCAACAATCGGTTTGCATAACCAAATAATTTAGGAATGTAGGAAACGTGGGAGTCGGGGTGGACTCACTATCAGACTGAAAGCTCATCTTCAGGCTGGGTTCCTTTTAAACCCATCTCCTAAGTCGTGTAATGGCAGCTCTGTTGCTTGGCAGCCGCGAGATCTGGCCCTTCGGTGGCTTCGACCTATTATTCTCCTGTGCCCGTCTCTTGTCTCCCTGGATGGCGTCCCTCAGATTGGCCTCTGTCGTCTGTGAAACGGCGTGACTTCTAGAAATCTGCGCCCATTGAGAAGAGCTTGGTTCTTCACCGATTCTTATTTCTCCACCTAAAATGGCTCTGATCAATGCTTGATCTTTGGTGAACAAGACCTTTCTGCTACACAACTACTTCTCCTCTCATAGTCTGGATTTTATGTTTATCACTGAATCCTGGATAAAGGTTGGTGATTTAACCCCCTTTTCTGTCCCAACTGACTGTACATTTTTTAACTCCCCCCATCTAAACAGACGAGGGGGGAGATTAGCGACTATTCTAAAAAAAAAATAATAATAATTTTCCCATTTTTTTCACGATGTCGGTCAGTTCCTGCAAATGCATTTACCAGCTTTGAAGCTCAGCTCCTACATTTTGATTGGAATGACCCTGTTTTATTAGGGTTGATATACTATCCTCCACACTCAGTCTAGGACTTCTTACAGCAATTCACTAAACTTATTGGGAATATTACCACAAACTATGACCAGTTTTTATTGGTGGGTGATTTTAATATCCACGTTTGCTGTCAGTCTAACCCTTTATCAAAGGAGTTCCTCAGCCTCGTTGAGTCTTTTAGCCTGGTCCAGTGGATAAAAGACTCCACTCACATTCAGGGTCACATTTTGGACCTTGTACTCTCTCATGGGTTTGCTTTTCTGCTTTTCTACTGTCGGGCCAGCGCGAGCCAGGACTTTCACCGGGCCAGGCTAGGCTAATAGCCCCGGACTTGTAGCACCGAGCCTAAAATCACGCTGCATTTCCACCGTCGGGCTAGAAGCTCCGCAGCACTTCAGTAAAACCCGCCCGTAACACGCCTCTCCGGAACGTCACACAAACCCGTAATTTTACAAACAAATGGAAGTTTTATCAGAAAAATAATCAAACAAATCACTGGAAACTAGCGAGATCATATAGTGAACGGTGACGGTGGAAACGCGACTGGCCCTGGCACGCACTAGCACGCCCACTTTACGCAGCTAATGATATTGTTATATCTGATTTTCTGCTTTCGGACCATAAGCCGATATTGTTTTCTATGTCCCTTCCTACCCTTTCTCATTCCGCTACTGAAGCTATAACACTGTCTCTGCCCTATTCTCCTCAGTTTGGCTCTAATTTTAATCAGTACTTTATGGAATCCTGCTCACATTTGCTCTTGGATTCCTTGAAAAAGGACAAATTACATATTTCATTTAAGTTGTTTAAAGACAGCTTATCGGTTTATCAAAGTCTGCAAAAGCCAAATATTTTTCTAACTTGATTATGGTAAATCATTCTAGATCTAAGGTTTTATTTTCAGCTGTAAATCCCCCGGTAAATACTATGTCTGCTGCATCTGATGCTTTATGTGAAAGCTTCTTGAGATTTTTTTATTGACAAAATCTCTAATTTGAGACCCAAAGCATGCCCTTTTCATACTGAACCCTCTATTCTGTTGTTGCATTCTGTTTCCTGGGATGCTTTTGAATCTATTTCTCTGCAACTACTTAAAGACATTATAGTCAATATTAAACCATCGTTCTGCTCTCTTGACATCATTTTCCCCCAAGTTTTTAAAATTAATTATTGACAAATGACACCAATCCTGGCCCAACAGAGTCAACAAGTGTTTCTTTACTGGCTCTGTCCCTGCTGCCCTTAAGATGGCCAGTTACTCCGTTACTCAAGAAGCCTTCATTAGATCCATCGGTTCTGAACAATTTTTGTCCTATTTCTGCATTACCTATCTCAAAGGTGTTGGAAAAAATTGTTTGACCAACTTCAGTTTTTTCTTAAGTGCAATGGTATTTCTGAAACACTGAAACAATCTGGTTTTAAGTCTGCCCACAGTACTGAATCTGCCCTTTTGAGAGTGTTAAATGACATTTATCTATCTATAGACACTGGTGACTCTGTGGTTCTCATGCTTTTAGATCTATCAGCAGCTTTCGACACTGTTGACCACTCTACTCTGATATCTAAATTAGAGTCTTATATGGGGCTAAAAGGAATTGTCCTTAAGTGGTTCCAGTCTTATCTCTCCGACCGAAAATTTTTAGTCAAGTTAGGCAGTTTTTCCTCATCTATTGCTCATCTAACCTGTGGTCTTCCTCAAGGTTCTATCTTGGCGCCTTCTGTTTTTTTTCCCTGTACATGCTACCTTTGGGCTCCATCCTAAGAAGACACGGGGTATCTTTTCATTTGTATGCAGACGATACCCAAATTTACTTACCAATTAAGAGAATGGATCCTTCTGCCTTTACACCCTTACTAAGTTGCCTAGATGAGGTTAAATCTTGGCTAGCTCAAAATGTTCTGTCTTTAAATGAAAATAAAACTGAGGTTATCATTTTTGGGCCCACTCCTAATTCTCAGGCTACCAGCCTAGATCTGGGTAGACTATCTGCGTTTAGATCTTCACGTGTACGGAGTCTTTAAACTTTGACAAACATCTCTTCTGTAATCGGCTCTAGTTTTTATCAACTTCGTCTGTTATCTAAAATCAAACCTTTCCTAAATCATAAAACTCTAGAGATGGCTGTTCATGCTCTTATTACCTCACGTTTAGACTACTGCAATTCACTTTACTGTGGTATTTCAAAGTCACAAATTGCTTGTGTTCAATTAGTTCAAAACGCTGCTGCAAGATTCCTTCATAATAGTTGTAAAAGCGCTCATATCACTCAATTTTGAGGACCCTTCATTGGCTGCCTATTAAATTCAGAATTGATTTTAAAATCCTTTTATTTGTTTATAAATCCCTATGTGATTTAGCCCCCATTTATTTATCTGAACTGCTGCAACCTTATATTCCTTCCAGAAGTTTGAGATCCAGTGACCAGAACCTTCTTTTAGTCCCACATTCCAGACTCAAACACAGAGGGGATCAAGCTTTTTCGGTGGTTGGGCCACGGCTGTGGAATAATCTGCCTCTAGAAATTAGGTTAGCCCCTTCCCTGACCACATATTTATTTAGTTTTGTATAAATTGGGGTCTGGCTTTGTTTTGTGTTTTAGTTGTGTTTATCTTATCTTTTTTTCCCCTTATATCTTTTGTCTGATCTTTTGTACAGCACTTTGGTCAGACGTGTGGCTGCAATATAAATAAACGGAACTTGAACATGAATATCTAGCAACTACGCACCGCCATTGAAGAGGAGTGGACCAACATTCCACAGGCCACAATCAACAATCTGATCAGCTCTATGCGAAGAAGATGCGTTGCACTGTGTGAGGCAAATTTTAGAGTGGCCTTTTTCTGTGGCCAGCCTAAGGCACACCTGTGCAATAATCATGCTGTCTAATCAGCATCTTGATGTGCCACACCTGTGAGGTGGATGGATTATCTCGGCAAAAGAGAAGTGTTCACTAACACAGATTTAGACAGATTTGTGAACAATATTTGAGAGAAATAGGCCTTTTGTGTACATAGAAAAAGTCTTAGATCTTTGAGTTCAGCTCATGAAAAATGGGGGCAAAAACAAAAGTGTTGCGTTTATCATTTTGTTCAGTGTAAGAACATAAGAGTAACTTCCAGTCTTGTTACCACTTGAGTCTCTTAGTATGTAATATACAGATTCAGCCATCTCATATTTTGATTTACAAAACTCCTCAAACTTGTGTGGAGACCCTAATAGGTCTTGATACTTCTGAAAAAAAGTCGGGTATAGCACTTCTTGATGTTCTGGTCATGCAGCAAGATCAAATCCATTTTCTTTCATTTAGATGATATGCAAGAAATGCATCATAGTTCTCCTTGAAAAAACTAAATGGTTAATCATGAACAAATGATGAACAAACCATTAGTAATCAATATATCAACACCTTTCACACGTTCGTTAGAGCTTCCATGTTTATCATATTTGATGCAAACGTTTGTAACGAATCACTCAAATTTATTTAGTTTACTTTTAACTGCCGTCAGACTGTCTTAGACGTTGTTACTAAAATGGGTTGCTTCATGCTTTCTAATGTTATACTTTTTTTGTTTTTGTTGCAGTTATTCTGCTTATACGTATAAAATACAAGTTTATATCAGTAGTCCCATATTGTGATCTCAGTCTGTTTACATAGAATATCTTAATATTATCATTAACTTATTATTTTAATAGCTTTAATGTAATTAAAGTGTGCACCTAGCACTAGGAAAATATCGGATCAGGACTCTGTATTGCCAAATACTCTATTCAATTACTCTCCTCAGATCGGGGCCACCAAAACTTTGAGAACAAGTGGTCCAAATGTTTTGATGTCTGTTACTATGTGCCATTTAAAATGGGCTTAAACTTGTATCCATTTTTTTCCCCAACTTAGACCTGATGCCACTGAAAGAGGAGAATGAAGAACTGGATGATGTAAAGGAAGAGAAACATCATGATTCTATAACTGGAGAAAAATCTTTTAGTTGCTCCCAGACTGAAAAGACTTCCTCACAAAAAAGAGCTCAAAAGACTGGAACTAGATGTTTCACCTGCTTTCAATGTGGAAAGAGTTTTAATCACCATGGAAATCTTAAAGTCCACATGAGAATTCACAATGGAGAGAAGCCTTTCTCCTGCCAACAGTGTGGAAAAGGTTTCACTGAAAAAGGAAACCTTAAAAAACACCTGCTAATTCACACTGGAGAGAAACCTTACACCTGCCAACAGTGTGGAAAGAGTTTCACTGGAAAAGGAAGTCTTAAAGTCCACATGAGAGTTCACTCTGGAGAGAGCCCTTATACCTGTCAACAGTGTGGAAAAAGTTTTACACATAAAGGAACGATTAATGTCCACATGAGAATTCACACTGGAGAGAAACCTTATGTATGCTCTCAGTGTGGAAATAGTTTTACACATCAAGGAAGCCTTAAAGTCCACATGAGAATTCACACTGGAGAGAAGCCTTTCACATGTGATCAGTGTGGAAAGAGGTTCAAACGTAAAGTAAACCTTGACTGCCACATGAAGATTCACTCAAGAGAGGACTGTTTTATATGTCATCAATGTGGAAGGAGTTTCACAGACAGCAATCTCCTTAAGAAGCATGTAATAACTCACATTGGAGAGAAACCTTGTGTCATGTGTCATCACTGTGGACAGACTTGCTCAAATAAAGCAATCCTCAAGATTCACATGAGAGTTCACACCGGAGAGAAGCCTTTCACCTGTCGTCAGTGTGGAATGAGTTTCACAGTTGAAGGAAACCTAAAGACTCACATGAGAGTTCACACTGGAGAGAAGCCTTTCTCATGCCCTCAGTGTGAAAAGAGTTTCACAGTTAAAGCAAACTTAAAGACTCACATGAGGCTTCACACTGGAGAGAAGCCTTTCACATGTCTTCAGTGTGAGAAGAGTTTCACGTATCACACAGAGTTGAAACGTCATATGCAAACTCATTCTGGAAAGAAATTGCAGTGTTCTTCAGTGTGACTGAGGTTAAGAAAACTGAACAATTTCAAAAATCACCTGCAGATTCACTCACTTAATTGTGATCAGTGTAATAAAAAATATTTTGTCATCACACCTAAAGATATACTTGTCATTTATATATAAGACCCTTTTTTATTTTATTTATTTATTTTTTATTGTGAAGAGTTTAAAAGTTTACCTGGCTCTGCCATTTAAAATGGCCCCAGAAATTTATATATGTATTTATATATGTATATATTTAATATTTATCCATTCATATCCTTCAATATGTATCTGAAAATAATTTTGTTTGAATAAAGACATCGCTCAGAATTCATATGTTACATAAACTTCCATCTTGCTGTCAAATTGCACAATGTAATGAAAATTATAAATAAAAGGACATAAAATGCACAATGCACTGCATTATTATTCTGCAGCAGAGCAATGACATCTCAGATCATTACCTAGTCTACATTACCACTACATTTAGCCAAGGCTGCAAAACCGCCTCCCTGCCACAAATATAGTAGAACTATCACTTCTACCACTAAAGATTGCTTTATCAATAATCTTCCTGATCAGTTTCATCTCCTTAGCATACCAGATAGCTTAGAAGAACTTAAGGTTGCAACAGAAACTATTGATTCTCTCTTTTCCAGCACATTAGACTCAGTTGCTCCTTTGCGCAAGAAGATTAAGGAAAATAGTCCAATGTCGTGGAACAATGAGCACACTCAGGCCCTTAAGAGAACAGCCAGAAAAATGGAGCGCAGCTGGAAGAAAACAAAACTAGAGGTTTTTCACATTTCGTGGAAAGAAAGCTTTTTTACGTACAGAAAGGCCCTAAAAACTGCTTAGAAGAAAGTTCTAAAAAACTTTTTCTAAGAATACAGTGGCTAAGTTAACGAGGAATAAAGCTTCAACTTCTGATGTTTCCAAAGAGCACAGCAGTAATGACTTTATGAACTTCTTTACTTGCTAGACTGACAATTTTGGAGAGAAAATTATAACCATGCAACCATCTACTACAGTATCCTGTCAGACAGTGCATTGTATTGTCCTTGAGGAAAAATTCCATTCATTCACTGCTTTAGGAGAGGAAGAATTGTCTAAACTTGTTAAATCATCAAAATCAACAACGTGTGTTAGACCCTATACCAACTAAGCTATTGAAAGAGTTGTTTCCAGAGGTCATAGATCCTCTTCTTAATATCATTAATTCATCTTTGCTGGAAAATTTTTAAGCTGGCTATTATTACATTTCTTATTTAAAAAACACAATTTGATCCTAGTGAATTAGTCAATTACAGGCCAATCTCGAATCTACCTTTTCTGTCAAAAATACTAGAAAAAGCAGTATCATCGCAACTATGTTACTTCTTAGAAAGAAATGATATCTGTGAAGATTTCCAGTCAGGATTTAGACCGAACCATAGTACTGAGACTGCTCTCATTAGAGTTACAAATGATTTGCTCCTATCATCAGATTGTGGTTGTATCTCTCTATTAGTGTTACTGGATCTTAGTGCTGCTTTTGACACTAATGATCACAGCATTCTTTTGAATGACTCGAAAAATATGTTGGCATTAGTGGCTTGATTTAAATCATACTTATCTGAGCGTCATCAGTTTGTAGTAGTAAACAAAGAGATGTCACACCAATCGCAAGGCTCAGTAATAGGACTGTTGCTTTTCACTCTGTACATGCTACCCTTGGGAGATATTATTAGGCATTAAGCATGATGTTAGTTTTCACTGTTATGCTGATGATACTCAGCTCTATATTTTTTCGCGCTGATGAAACTTTTCCCAATTGACAAAATTAACGGAATGTATAGCTTATATAAAAAATTGGATGACTAGTAATTTCCTACTACTAAATTCAGAAAAAAAAAAACAGATTCTAATTATTGTACCAAAAACTTCTGCACATAATAACCTAGAATACTGTCTAATACTTGATGGCTGCTCTGTCAAGTCATCATCACTTAGGAACCTGGTGTGCTCTTGGATACCAATCTTTCATTTGAAAGCCACATTTCTAGCATTTGTAAAACTGCATTTTTCCATCTTAAAAATATATCTAAACTATGATATATGCTCTGAATGACAAATGCGGAACAATTATTTCATGCGTTCATGACTCAAAGGCTAGATTACTGTAACACTCTACTGAGTGGTTGTTCTGCTCGCTTGATAAACAAACTACAGCTGGTCCAAAACGCAGCAGCTAGAGTTCTTATTAGCCCGGTTCTGTCAACACTGCATTGGCTCCCTATTAAACATCGTATAGATTTCAAAATCTTGCTCCCCAGCACCTGAGTGAGCTCTTAACACATTATAATCCTTCACATCTATTGCGATCTCAAAATTCTGGCCAATTGATAATACCTAGAATATCAAAATCAACCGCAGGCGGTAGATCCTTCTCCTATTTGGCACCTAAACTCTGGAACAATCTTCCTAGCATTGTTCGGGAAGCAGACACACTCTGTTAGTTTAAATCTAGACTAAAAACACATTTCTTTAACCTGGAATACACATAACACATTATCAATTCATATTTTCACATCCACATAAATTAGAGCAGCCGGAACCGGGAACACTTCCTATAACACCTGATGTCTTAACTTATGACCTGTAGTGCTGCCTGAATCATAACCATGCACTGTTCATTGTTGGCCAGAGGACAACTGGCCCCCGACTGAGCCTGGTTTCTCCCAAGGTTTTTTTCTCCGTTTTGTCACCTGTTGGAGTTTGGGTTCCTTGCCGCTGTTGACTTTGGCTTGCTTAGTTGGGGAGACGTGATATTCAACAATGTTTTTGATCTGCCTGCATTGACACCATTGTATGCAAACTGAACTGAGCTGGACAATAACATCACTCTTTTCTCCAGAGCTGATGTATAGATTAATGAACTAAATGCTCTATGCTCTAATTGCTCTAAGAGTATTTTACAAAGCATCTGTGAAAATCTGTGAAAAGTTAGGAGTAGTCAAGAGGCATTGAGGCAATAGTAATAGAGCCTTGGGAGCTGAACCTTTTCTTCATAAATACAATAAATGTTTTGATTTATAGGTTTTAATCTGCAATGTTCATTTATGTACAGGCAAGGTGTGTTGAATAATGGAGAATAAAACATTGCGGTCAAGTTGAAAATAATATCCTATCATCTGCGCAGATTGTGGGCAGTTCAGGTGACCTGACTTCAAGTTCCAGGATTACAGTGTAGCTGCTTTTCCACTGTTTTGAATAACAGCCATTTACTCTGCAATAATGTCATATTTTTTATGATTATTCTTATTTTTATTAGGTAAGGACATGTCTGACATGTCTCCAAGGGCAAAGAACAACAGCCAAAAAGTAGATGCTTGATAAGTATTAATGAGGTGGTAAGTGGTATCCCTATTTCTGCTGTAAGCAGTAACGAGGGGGTTGCATATGTAGACAATGGGAGTAGTGCCAACACCCTTGCTGCCAATCAGAGCAATGTCTTGAGGAAAGCTTATGAGGTAAAGGACACGCTATGTGTAGCTCGCCAAAAGCTGAGGTTGAAAAGGCAACAGACAAGAAGACTAAAGGCAAGAGTTTCTTACTTGAAAGGTATAATCAAAATGCTTCAGAAGAAACTTATAATTCAACTAAATTTGTGCCTCTCTTCTTGAAAGTCTGGATGATGTTTCTCAGAAGCAAATTTGTGGGCAAATTTGCCCAGGATGTCGGGGTTACACCCCTACTCTTTTCGAAGGACATTCTGGGATTTTTAACGACCACGGAGAGTCAGGACCTCGATTTAACGTCTCATCCGAAGGACGGTGCTTTTTGCCAGTATAGTGTCCCCATCACTATACTGGGGTGTTAGGACCCACACAGACCACAGGGTGAGCACCCCCTGTTGGCCTCACTAACACCTCTTATAGCAGCAACCTAGTTTTCCCAGGAGGTTTCCCATACAGGTACTAAAAAGGCTCAGCCCTGCTTAGCTTCAGTGGGCAACCAGTCGTGGGCTACAGTGTGATATGGCTGCTGATGTAAATGTGCATTCCACACAGAAAAAGACACCAATCTATGGTTTCATTGCTTGTGGCAGAAGTGTGATTGGCATCTATGAAGACCTGGTAGAGCAGCCAGCTGCCCCATGCTGATACCTTCTGACCTACAAACTCAGTCAGGACCACTTGGAGTTGTTCTTCTCTGCAGTCAGAGTGTGTGGAGGTTACAACAACAACCCGAATGTAAGGCAGTTCCGAGGGGCATACAGATGCCTCCTTGAAAGGCACCAGGTGAAAAGGGGCACAGGCAACGGTGAACGGTGAGATGTGAAGCCTGTGGAAGTGCCTGTGCCTGAGGATGACTCCCTCTCTGGCCTTCCAGATATAGACAATCTGTCTGAGTACAAGGAAGCAGCAAATCTTTTACATCACAGGCTTCATTGTGAAAAAGATTAAAGGGAAGATTGCTTGCATGCCTTGTTCACAAGCACTGACCTCAGATGACTTGGTGCATCAATTCCTTACTTTGAAGGACAATGGTGGCCTATCGAAACCATCTCCAGGCATCACTGCAGTTTGCCAAGTTGCAGAAAGATGCTTTCAGCGGCTTTTAAAAACCAGTGTGGGAAGGGCTCCACAGGGAAGAGGAACAACTGCAGCCATTGTCACCCAGGTTCTTTCTGATTGTTCTGAGAAGAATCTGTTCCCACAGCTGCAGAATCACATGTTGAAGCTAACCATGTCCATGTTCTGGTGAAGATGGCTTCTGCATGGGAGACAGATAAAATTAAAGGAGAAAAGGTGGTCCGCAAAAACATACTTCCGGCTGAGAAGGACCTAAAGTTAGTTGCTAGCCGTAATCCTATAGCTGTAACGGTAGATGATAACAGAAAGAAAATATGTTAAGTATTATATGCCCAGTTAGGGGCTGCCATAACAATTGGATTAAGAGGAGAGAACAATTGAACCAACGATGTTACGAACACAATGTGAAGCGGCTGGAGTGTTGCAGTGCACTTAACAATTTACACCCACCACCTTAAGACGAGGAGCACCTGAGGCAATGGCTGAGAAATGGCTCAGCTACGATGCTCCGGTAAAGAAGTCACGACGGGTGATGAACAGGTTGTCAAATTCAGGTAAGCTAACTTACTAGCTATGTGCTTGTTAGCTCATTCTATGAATACATTTGAGATCAGTAACGAGCAGTTAACAAAATATGTAAATGTAAAAATATGTTTATGGTTATATTATTTCCACCGATGGATCGATGAGCGTCAGTGATGCAATGGACAACTGTGAGGATGATCACATCCACATGCCCCTGAACTATGTCTCTGACCACAACTACACTTTAAAAATCACAACTCCACCTGAAGCCACCTACATCTGATATGGGAACACGATGCGTTGAGCTGGCACCATTGTACATAACACTGCTGAGAAACAACCAGCTTTGTCAGCTCTACACAGGGTCGACATTGGATGCATGACATTGGAAGTTCTAGTCTTCACTTACACTTACTACATGCTGATAAGTTTCTGGAATTCTGTGTCAAAGTCAAGGATCAGTTAATGATGTATACAAAAAAAAATAAAATCTAACCATGGATGTAAACTTTTTGAAGCTTGCAACTTAACATGAAAGAATATGAAAAATAAAATTTAAAATTTTTTTAAATGCTTTTTATATATAGATTTTTTTATGTTATAGATATTGAGTTATTGAAGTGTTATGGTAATACAATCATTTAGTATTTTTGGTTACGTTATTAAAAATCTTTAAATCCAACTTTTATTTATATTGATTCTCGGGTGATTCTTCTCTGAAGCCCAGACAACAGCCAAAAGCATTTGTGAAGAAATTAATGTGGAGGCTGTTCTGAAAGAAAAGAGAAACAGCAAGAGCCAGTGGCTACCTGAGGCGGTGGTGCTGGAGCGATGGAACAGGTGGGACGTGACCCCATTATCAGCAAGGCTAATGTACAGTCAGCAGATTTTTATGTAAAAAGGGTGATACAAGAAATTATCGTGCTTATTACGTGGCTACTTGCCACATAAGTAAATAATTGAACACAAAATATGAATTATTTTATTAAAGAGTTCACCCAAAAATTAAAATTCTGTCATTAATTACTCAACCTCATGTCATTCCACACCCCTAAGTTCATCTTCAGAACCCAAATTAAGATATTTTTGACGAAATCCGATGGCTCAGTGCGGCCTCTATTGCCAGCGATGTCACGTACCTCTTGAGATCCATAAAGATGCAGGCTCAGTGTGAGCTCCGGTGATGAATTTTAGAATTTGAGCCACCATCCACTCCCATTATAAAGCATGGATTAGCCTGGACATTATTTAATATAAAATTGCATTCGTCTGAAAGAAGAATGTCATATACACCTAGGATGGCTTGAGGGTGAGTAAATCATGGGGTAATTTTCATTTTTGGGTGAACTATCCCTTTAATACTTCCTTCTGCTATTGATATGGTTTCAATTATGATTGATGATGTAACAGCCAGTAAACTAAAGGCTATTCCTCTGTCAAACAATACTATTGCGAGACGCATTTATGAAATGTCAAGAGGCGCAGCTTAATGACAAAATACAAGATAACCGTTTTGCCGTCTGCAAGCATTAGTCAAACGCAGTCGATTCATTAAATGATAAGCTGTTTCCTCACAAAAGTGGTTTATTCAGTGTAGTGAAGCCTCTTTTTCTTTGACACCCATTTAGAAAAAGAAAAAAAAAAGGCCTCTGGTCTCCTTTCCTGCGTATCGACAATGCTGTAGCATTAGCCATTATGCTTTCTTGGCTAAAGGTTGCAGGCTTGCCTTTTTTTTAGTGGCTTTGAGTATGAATGGAGCCCTCAGAAAATTCTATGCTAACACTTCTCCCCAGCTTTAGACTGAATAGTTTAATATTTGATAGATTAATATTTGTTTGTTTTGTGTTTTTAAAGAAGTCTGATTCTAATAAAGAATTAGTTTTATTTACAAACCTTGATTATTGTAGTAAAATATGAGTTTTTGTATGGCTCTTTTGGGGAAAATGTGTCAATGGCTTGTTAGTTTAAAAAAAAAAAAAAGGTAATTTCTGTATTCAAACATGACTGCTGTGATTTTTAGAATCTCACATTAGATGTGCTTGTACACATTATTTTCAGTATGGTTAAACATGTATTTAAATATGTATTTCACAAAGGATTCCGATGTGAATACATCTTAAATGTTGTATTATCTGTATGTTTTTTTTTGTTGTAAATTTTGATGCATATTTATGATTTTAGACAGCAACTTGTAAACAGGACTTTTATTTTGGTGTGGCACTGTGGCGTCATCAAGCTGCGCTCCTGCTTCTGTTGTGATTCGGCTGAAGAAAGGTTTGTATTTTTAAGCATTCAATGGATGCAAATGTTCAGTCTGTTTTATGGCTTTCCCAAGCTACATTTAATACTATTAAATATACCATTGTAATGCTTGATCTAACATTAAAGTTATTTTGTTAATAAAACACATTTTATATTAGTGATGGTGAAATGAAGCTTTGCGAAGCACCGAGTCTTTCCCCTCAACTGTATCGTAAAAAGGTTCATTACTCGAAGCTTTTCAAAACGGTGCACACTAACGACATCTTGTGGTCAAAAGGTGGAAAAAATGTTTCATGTTATAAATCTGTTTCTGCTATGAAAAGCGTATAAAACAGTCTAAGCGTATAAATTAGTCTATATATATATATATATATATATATATAAATAAAAGTTCACATGTCATTTTACTTACACAATAGGCAAGCTAATCAACGTAAACGAAGATTATCATATGGTCAGTTTAAGTACTGATGAACTGGGAATAGATACAAACATGCACAAAGCTACACATGTAATATTTATTCGTATTATGATTTTTTTTCTTATTAAAAAAGCGAATGACACTTGACGCCTGCGCAAGGGTTCGCGTTATTTGAATCAGAACATGAAGCAGTCACGTGGTCGTGTGCGAAAACGAAGCTTCGGACGTCACAGATCACGTAGTAATGGCAAAACGAATCAAGCTCCGATACAGTGCTTCACTGTGAGATGTTTCGTTTTTTTTGATACAAGCTTCAAAGCTTCGGTGTCAAATGTCACATCACTATTATATTAACAGAAAAGGTGCGCCTCGTTTTACTCCCAGTTTGTCTTAAACACGTATTTGGTCACTGGCAAGTAGTGATGGAGAAACGGCTGTTTGAAACTCCGAGTCAATTGATCCAAATGCTTCGCATAATGATTCACTGATTCGAATCGCCGCACGCTGACGTCAAATTTCGGTCAAAACAGTGTGTAATGAGAAAAACAAACAAGCAAATGTTTTCATGACGGTGTAATTATTAAATGTATATCTACAAATGAATTAATACCAAATACAAATATTTTTATTATTAATAATTTCTTTTGTGTTTGGGGCTAATCAGGTGCACTGACTACTGAACTAGGGAGCTGATTGAGATTGAATTATTTTTCTTTTTTATTAATTATTCACCTCTTAAACGTGATGATATGTCTAAACACACAGAAAATCTCCTGGTGAAGCGACTGTGATCCACGTGACACTATTATAAAGATGGCGCTTATTAAAGTGGAGAGTGAAGACATGAAGATTGAAGAAGCATACAGCGTCAAACAAGAAGATACTGAGGAACAAACAGGTTGGTTTCATTATCAAAACTGAACTCATTTGATCCTTATTAAAACGTCTAGCTCTACAGAAATGAATGATATGTTGACTGTGTGCCTGTCCGCCACTACTTCAAGTGCAGCTGCAAAGATGCTACTTCCACATTGGGCAATTGTCATTACACGACACACATTTAATAAGGAAAAATAATACAGAAGTAGCCTAAACAAAACAATAATTTTGAGTAACATTAAACCCAGCTGTCTACCACTAAATTGGAAACATCTGTTTTGACTTTTACATCTTCTATCAAGCTCAGTTGTAAATATAGAAACATAAGTTGATCTAAGATGAGTGTTTCTTCTCTTGAACTCCATGTAGCAGCAACACGTGTGGGATATTCTTCACAAGTGGATTTTAGCACAAGAGGAAAGAAGAACATTAGGAAAAACTAGTGACATTTTATTCCAGGGACTAGACCTTTTCACAGCAGCACCATCTTTGATTTTTAACGGTAATGACAAGCGAGGCTGTGATTATCTTTTCAGTGGGTTGTACTGTTATTTAATGTGTTTTTGGAGAGTTTTGCTGACGAAATACTGCAAAATGATCTTTCCAAGAAATTTCAGGTGACGAAAAACGTATGAATTTATGAGTGATCTAGGAGCTTTTTTTTACCACAGATGCCGTTAAAAACACGGCAAGTTTATACCTCACAGCCTCGCCTTCATACCTGTCATGGCACTGCTCTGAATAAGGGCTATAGCATCTTATTATTGAAATGATCCATTACAGAAATGGCCTTTATTTGGCTCTACCTTTAGCTCCTGTTTAACTCTTGCCCGATGCTTCTGTGAGTGACCATATCAAGTCCTTAGAGATCATCATTTCTACTCAAATTCAAAATTTTAGATATGTTGTATATCTTTAAAGGATTAGTTCACTTTCAAATAAAATTTTCCTGATAATTTCCTCACCTCCATGTCATCCAAGATGTTCATATCGAAAAGAAATTAAGGTTTTTGATGAAAACATTCCAGGATTATTCTCTTTATAGTGGACTTCAATGGCCTCCAAGCGGTTGAAGGTCAAAATTATAGTTTCAGTGCAGCTTCAAAGGGCTTTAAACGATACCAGGCGAGGACTAAGGGTCTTATCTAGCGAAACCATCGGCCATTTTTGGAAAAAAAAAATTGTTTACATTTTACAGTCTGCAAAAGCTGTTTGCAAAACATACTTTTTATAATGTTGTAAAAGTAAATGAAATAGAATCTGTTCTAAGAGAATTGTTATTACATACCTCTCGCCACTCATTTCAATTGTGACTTCTTCAAATGGTTTTAAAACCTCACAGGCCTCTTCTATTACTTTCCACTCATCCTGTGTGTCAGAGTTTCCAATCAGGCATTTATCAGTGCAAGTACAGCGATGATTGCATCCTTGTTATCAAGAAATCTCCGTATCATAAAATTGGGCAGTCTTGTTTCGGTTTTAACTCTGGCAAACCCATCTGCTGCTGAGTTGCCTTACGTTTTTCAACTTCCACTGTGCTTTGGTGCATGTACTCCACAATTGCTTTAACCTTATTCAGTGTATTTTGGATTACACTGAGTCCACTTCTCACAGTCAAGTTAACTGTGTGGCAGACGAGGTTTTGTGAATGGCAAGGCTTATGTTGTGAGCATTGCCAGTGACACAAGCTGCTATTTTGTCATTTATGTTCCACTCTCTGGCAATTCTTAAAAGATTTTCTGCCAGATTGTCTGCAGTGTACCTTTCAGCAAATTTAAAACAATCCAACAGACAATTTTCAGTGAAGTGGCATGTAACTGACATAAAACCACATGTTGCCCTAGATGTCCAGCAGTCTGTTGTGAGGCACACAGCCAAAGCCTTGCCAACTTTTTCCATAATTTGTTCACAAATCTTTGAAAACATTTCTGGAATTATTGTTTTTGATAGGGTTTGCCTGCTGGGCAATATATAAGAGGGGTTTAATTCAGTCACTAATTACTCACCCTCATGTCGTTCCACACCTGTAAGACCTTCGTTAATCTTTGGAACACAAATTAAGATATTTTTGATAAAATCCGATGGCTCAGTGAGGCCTGCATTGCCAGCAAGATCATTTCCTTTTTCAATGCCCAGAAACAGTTCATGTAAGTACAGTGGTTCAACCTTAATATTATGAAGCGACGAGAATACTTTTTGTTAACCAAAAAAAAATAGCAACTTTATTCAACAGTGTTGGGCGATCTCAAAACACTGCATCATGAAGCTTTACGAATCTTTTGTTTCGAAATCTGGTTCGGAGCGCCAAAGTCAAGTGATTTCAGTAAACGAGGCTTCGTTACATCATAAGTGTTTTCGAAATTTCAATAGTTCAAAGCACGTGACTTTTGCAGTTTGATACACGCTCCGAACCACTGAGTTGAAACTAAAGATTCACGAAGCAGTGTTTTGAGATCGCCCATCACTAGATATTGTTGGCACAATATGTAATTTTTTGCGCCTCTAGAGGTTGCTTATTCAAAAAGGTGTAGCTTGATGACACCTTGATTTTGCGGAATCATGGGAGGTGTTGTCTTAATGACTAAGAATCCGGTGGGACTCACATTAATGGATGAGTTAATGTATTAGATTTATTAGTATGAAACAGGGCGTGGCTGAAAGCCGTTGGAGAGGAACGAGGCCGCTGGAACGAGAGCCAACACTCAAACGCAATGGAGATTTTATTATGCCGCAGACGACTGCTTTTACTTCTTCCGGTCATGATTAAGTGGGGTAACGCAGTGCTGTTTTATCCTATTTGATAGATTTGTGTGTTGAAAGTTCAGCAGCCAAATCAGTCAGTAGGACACCAGGATTATTCCTGACTGCAAGGCTGCAGGCTGTGCACACGTCAATGCCGTTTACGTTCGGGTCCAGTCGGCTTCGGAAAATAAATGCCGTCGGGTCAGACTTGGATCTAATTTCATTGGGTCTGTCTCCGGTCAGGTTTTTCTTTGAAAAATAAAATAAAAATGATGCACGTTGGGTTCGGGTACAGATTTTAGGACCCAAGAAGACCTGTAGTTCCAGCACCTTCGGTTTAAAGGTGGACTCAGTATTATTTTAAATACACTGTTTGGAAGTTGGTGTAAAACCATGTTGCCGCAAGATCTAATAGCACTAGAAACTGAAAACAAAACTATTCTCAGACTGAACATAGCTGAGATGATACTATTTTCCTAATATTTTAGACATAAATGGCAGCTTTGAGATCAGTCTATGATTGAGTATTTCTTTTGGGTCAAGCTTTGTTTTTTTGAAAAGGGTTTAATATCTACCCGCCTAAAAGAAACTGAAGAGTTAAGAAGAGATTCTGGGATTACAAGAAATGTCTCTTTCAGCTTAATTGGGTATAGGGTCTAGCATAGGTTTTGATGCTTTAAATGTCTAAATGTTTGTTGCTTTGTGACATTAAACTGAAGTTAACTTGTATGTGTCTCTGTTCACCTTAGACCTGATGACGCTGAAAGTGGAGAGTCAAGAATTGAATGAAATGGAAGTGAAAGATCATTGTCATAATGATAAACATCATGATTTTAAAACTGAAGAAAAATATATGAATTGTTCGCAGACAGAAAAGACACCAACTAGAAGTAATTACACCTGCTTTCAGTGTGGAAAGAGTTTCACCCAAAAAGGACATCTTGAAGTCCACATGAGAATTCACACCGGAGAGAAGCCTTACAACTGTCAACAGTGTGGAATGAGTTTTACTGAAAAAGGAAGCCTTAAAGTCCACATGCGAATTCACACTGGAGAGAAGCCTTACACCTGCCAACAGTGTGGAATGAGTTTCATTCGAAAAGGAAGCCTTAAGAGCCACATGAGAATTCACACTGGAGAGAAGCCTTACACCTGTCCTCAATGTGGAACGAGTTTTTCACATAAGCCAACTCTTAATGCACACATGAGAAGTCACACTGGAGAGAAGCCTTACACCTGCAAACTGTGTGGAATACGTTTCAGCCGAAAAGGAAACCTTACAGTCCACATGAGAATTCACACTGGAGAGAGCCTCTACACCTGTCAACACTGTGGAAAAAATTTCTATCGAAAAGGAAGCCTTAATAGCCACATGAGAATTCACACTGGAGAAAAGCCTTACACGTGCCCTCAATGTGGAAAGAGTTTTACACACAGACCAACCCTTAATGTCCACATGAAAACTCACATTAAAAAGAAGCCTTTCGCATGTCTTCAGTGTGAGAAGTTTTTCACAAATCAAAGAGACCTAAAGCGTCATTTGCAAACTCATTGTGGAAAGAAATTGTAGTGTTCCTCAATGTGGCAAGAGGTTTACAAAATAGAGCAGTTTCAAAGTTGCACATTCATGGTGGACTGAAAACGCCAACTTTTGAAAACGATTTCAGAGTGCAAGCTTGTAAACAACAAAAACATGAATCTGTGAAAACGATGACGTCATGCACATTACATGTTTACATGTTCAGTCTATAGCAGTGGTTCCCAAACCTGTCCTGGAGGACCCCCAACACTGCACATTTTGGATGTCTCTCTCATCTAACACACCTGATCCAGCTCATTAGTAGAGACTGCAAGACCTGAAGTAGGTGTGTCAGATAAGGGCGACATACAAAATGTGCAGTGCTGGGGGTCCTTCAGAACAGGTTTGGGAACCACTGGTCTATAGTGTTTAATCGCCATCTAATGGCCTGACAGCAGGATACAGCGTTTGTAGTCATTTTCACGAATTCGTATGAATGGGGATCGTTTTGACAATGGTGGTGTCTGTACGCGGAAAACTCAAAGGAGAAATCTTTTAAGCATATTGTCGTGTAAACGTACCCTCACAGATACACTTGAAAAGTCATGCAGATGTGAGACCCTATGTGTGTTCTTGGTGTGGAAAGTGTTTTAAATGACTCGACAATATAAAATGGAACCAGAAAATATGTATCATTGTACAAACTGTGTTTTATAGAACCATATTTCATATATTTGATTCAGCTTAATACATTGTGATCAACATAGTTTCAGAATTAATGATTGTGCAACCTCCACAAACACAATTTATCAAGACGATGATAAATTGAAATACAAAAACTACCGAAAACACACTGAATCATGACCACTCCTACTGAATACAATGCAGTCAATGCAGAGCCTGGCAAACAACTCTCTCTCATGGTGTAAAATGACGCAATGTAAAACAAACAATCGAAGATTCTACGACTAACCAACTAATTAAAATCTAGTCGACCAAGTCTCTTCTTGATCAATATGTAACAAAAATAACTCTTTTATCTTTTCTTTCTGTGCCATAACAAATGTGTTTTATGAACAAGCAGCCAGATAAAAGCTAACAATAAGTTGAGCACCCAACTTAAGGAAACACTAACCACCATAATGGTGACTTCAAATTAAATATATTTTGAATAAAACATTAACTATAGAGTGAAGCCTCTGTTAATTCTGAGAAGCAAATTTTTATTACAAATTACTGGTTTGTAATAAGTGAAGATAGTAATGCTGTTTTTGGAGTTATTTAATCATCTGCTGAGCTCTTGAGAGATGTAATGTGATCTTTTATTTGCAGTTGATTTCATCTAAGGCTGTTTGGATGTAAGTCAGTTGTAGTTGTTTTGTTTCATCTAATTTTTCTGTTTTTGTTGTCCCCTTTGGTTCAATAATTCTTGATAACAATATAATTATGTGATGATTGAGCATTATTAAATTATTACCTACAACACTTATCAGTGTTATGCCCAAAGTATACTACAGTTTTTACACATAAGCTAGTGTGCATGTAATGCAAATTTTGTAATCAGCACAGTTCGCTTGCAGCCTGTTTTTTTAGTAGCAAGTAATTGAATACCATGGCGACAATGCAGCTGAATAATAATCCCAGAGCAGGGACTGGAACGTCATTTTTATCATCGCAGACAAGCAGAAACAACTCAACATCACTGGCGATTGAAGAACGTATGTGGTGGGCAAGACAAGGCCGAGAGCCGTGAGATTGGTGTTAATGATGCAGTCTCATATCTCACGGCAAGAGAAAAAGGATAAGGAGAGACAGAGACGAGAGAGAGAAAAAAAATCTTGGTCCGGTTTCCGGACACACTACCACATACATTTAAATCTTGCCATCAATGTGCAACATTCTACTAGTACCAAGAATGAAAAGACACAATTTTAATGACCAGATACTACTTGATCGCCCATTTGCCACTGCATGTTTAAAACTATTATATCCTATACTTAACATGATCGAATGTTGACAAACTATTTATCATTTGAAAGCTTACGGACTCAAGATTCATGCTGTGAAACCCGTTTTGAAATCGGACCATGAAAATGATACTTTAAACTCTTAACTGTCACCCCCCTTTTTGAAAATATACACTATTGCACGATCCAAACTTAAATGGTTGTAATTCAAGAATGCTTTGGAATATACTTTTGGTCTCGTTTTAAAGAAAACAATCAGCTCAAGTGAAAGCACTTCAAAAAATTTAAGTCTGAAAAAGTAATGGAAGTTTGAATTTACTGTAAATCAAATGTACTGTACTAAATATTTTATATAAAATATATAATTTTAGAGTAAATTACTATCAACCCAAAGCCATATGTCTAGCCAATTTGTGTTCCAAATTTTAAGTTGATATCCCTAAAATTGAAGTTCCCATTAGATTTGGTTTCAGCGCTGTACCAAAAATAGCCAGAGTGTCACTGACATTCTATTGATATTTTTTAATGCATTCTCCTGTAACAGATTTATACATTTCTGTCTAAATATCACAAAACAGTTGGCAGATATGGAACCGTGAGACTCAGACCTTTCCGACGATATGTGTTTTGTCAAGATTAGAAAAGGTTTTTGTTATAAAGTAGTTAAAATAATTTTTGTAATACGAAGCCTGACACCACACACTAAGGGAGGAGCTCGCTAAAAGAATTTAATAATTCAAACAAAATATATTTTCTAGTATTTGTCTAAAATATTTAGAATATTATTGAAAAAAATATATATGTATTTAAAGTTTATATTGAAAGTATATATTTTGCATTGTTGTCATTCAAGTAGGTCACAACCAATCTAACACTCAAGAGTTCAAAGCAATTCAGCAAGCCAGTGAAACCTGTCTTTGTCAAACAATTATTCAATCAAAAGCAAATTGGCTCTTGTTGCTAATCACATGTCCACCTGCGGTTTATAAACTGCGGCTGAATGTTTGGTAATATACATAAAAGTAAACCTGCAAGAGCTAGGAGCAACCATTTTATTTGCACTTAGACACTCCACACTTCATGGTCATGACATGGATCCGAAGAGGCAAAAAAAAGGACATTTTATCCACTTTTAGAGGTTGGAGAAGAGCTTTGCATCTAGCGATGACGAGCCAGACATGCTTTTTCCAGAAGCAGATTTTTCAGACACTTCTGTAGATTGGTAAGGTAATACATTTATATACAGTCTTTCTTTACTAATATGCAGCATGTTAGGGAGCAGTGTGTAAATGTGACAATGTGTAATCATGTATTATATTTAGTCTCTTGAAATGCATGTAATATTTTAGCTTTTTGGTGAGTTTATACATTTTTCTTACAGTCATGACTAATGTATGTTATGGAACAGCATATAAATGTGACATGATGTATTATACTTAGTCTCGTGAAATACACTTGTAGTTTTCTTTTTTTTTTCTTTTTTTAAAAAATTTATATATGCATATTATTTCAGTGGTTGTGAAGACAATGCTTCTGATGAGGACTGGACTGCTGAACAAACATGCTAACCATCATCAGCAGAATCATTTACTTTAGCTGCTCCTTCTAGTAATTTCGGAGACGGTGGGAGAGCCAGAACCAGAGGGAGAAGCAGTGAAACAGGGAGAGGACGAGAGAGAAGCAGTGAGAGAGAAAGAGGAGGAAGCACTGAGAGAGGAAGAGACCGAGGGCGAGGAAGACAGATCCAATCTGGTTCATCTGGCACTGAAGATAGATGGCATACCCAAGATGAGCCAGATATTTAGAACACATGAACCATTGTTTAGACCAGCTCGAACTCCTGGGCCTCAAATTATTTCAACAGAATCCTACAGTCCTCTAGAGCTATTTCAATTGTTCTTTTCATCGTCTGTGTGCCACACCATAATAAAAAATTCAAATGCCTATGATCGCCTTTGCAAACTAAAGCCATTGTATGACCAGCTTCGTGATGGCTGCAAGAGCTTCATTCAAGTCAAGTCAAGATAGGATCGCAACATTCAAAGTATTTAATTCAGTTCCATCCAGTTGAGGATCGTATTCATCACACCGGTATGGACGGTTGTTGAGGAGATGCGCCACTGGTTGTCATGTTGATGAGGCCTTTACAGTGGATGCACAAAAGGACTCTAGACTCTAGAGCCCTAATAGGCCAAGAGAAGCTACAATTGTAGCTTGTTGTACAACTCGGCTTGGCACAGTTTGGCTTGCTTTACCTTCAGTTTGCAGTTCTATAATCCCACCCACTTAAAAGTCCAAACAGTTGTTGCCTTATCTAATAAAACATACAATACATTAAAGCGTCTAAAGTGTTTCCATGGTTTTACAAAACAAAACCAGAAATCGAGGGTAATGCAGGTATATGATGTCATTGATAGGCGACACACGGACACGGTCCGTGTAAAAATGACTTATTTCTCTGGATTTAAACATTCATGGAAACATCTGGGATAATGTAAGTACACAAGTCAGCAAAATATATAACACTATTCTAGTGGTTTTTGGATATTTTAATCCAAAAATCTTACATAATATGGCTTATGGATAGCATAGAAGCTAGTGTAAGCTAATCTATCTAAACAAGCTGTACAGCTTGGGACAGACATGATTTGAGAAGTAAACCATAAGGCTATTGTACTTTTAAAGTCCCCCTGTAGTCAATAATTGTTTCCCTTAAAACTCACCAAAATGAAATATTTAAAAGAAAAAATGTAGGTGAAAAAATGGTCTTCATGCCTTAAATTAGCTTGAATGTAACTCTACACCCTTGCTTTATTTAGCATATCTATGAATATGCTAATTAGCCCCGCCTCCACTCACTCGCACAAGCTCAGAGATCCACTCGGTCAACTTACTGAAGTAAACGCTGCACAATTCTATTGCTTTTTACGTCAGACACAAAATGGTAATAATATGATTAGCTTTTTGTTTGACTATGTTATCAAACCGCTAATAATGTGTTGCTAATGTTACATGACTCCCTTGCATAGTTAATGACGTGAACGGTTACAAGGCAGTTTGTGAAGTAAGAAACACCAGTGATTTCAAACCACATTTTCGAAACGGTCTTTAGATTACTGCAGTTTTAAAGACAAAGTACTCAGCAATGGTGTTGACTTGTGAATTTGTACATGGTTCATCTTAAAGCATATTAAAACAAACACAGACATAAACATTAAAAATCTGATTTTCACCACAGAGGAACTTTAACAATACATAAAATACAGTAATGGTGTATATTTATTATGCAAACAGGTGTTTCTGCCTTATGTTATATTTAGTTATGACGATACAAATGATTTTGCCTAAATTAGAATTTTAACTGTTTTAAAGTAATAAGCTTTTTCGTCTTGTTTCACAGCAGAATGAATTTGAACAACCACTGGATTTTAATTTGGAATCTGCCTATGATAAACTATTAGAGGATTCCATCTATCATGATTGTGTCAAGCATGTAACAGAATGTAGTGAATGAATATCCCACAGACATTTTTTATGATGCTTTGGACAATGACATATTTTATGATGATTTTGAAAATGGGATGGCTGGACTTTGAATGTTATGATTCTGAAGATGCAGCTGATGACACAAATGGTCTTGCAGAATGGGCTGCAGAATACAATCTCTTCTGAAAAAAAAAAAAAAAAGTATCAGGAGGGTCATACTATCATTCTGGAATTAACAATTCAGTTCTGGAAGAATTGGCATCTTTAAGCATGAGTGTCTGTCAGATCAAAATCTAGAGTTAATATCGATGGACTACCTTTATTCCGCAGCAACAATGTAAGTTTGTGGCCTATATTGGGTAGAATTAAGGAGATCCCAAATTAAAATGTTTTCATGATTGGCTTGTACCCAGGTGTGACTAAACCATCAAATATACAAGAGTATGGAACATTGTGAGATTGCAAACTGAGATGAGTGACAGCTTTCTAGTGATTGTAAAGCGAGCACTCTCTTTCATGGCTATATACGTAGCTATAATCCATTGAATAAAAGTATTGTTTTTCATGCTGCTCAGAGGACCAATGGCCAATTACATGCTGCAAAGTTTTAGAAGTGACATGTACATATAAATGTAGGATTCACTCTCGAAATTGCAATTGACATAGTGATACTAGCACGGGACAAAAATACGGCATGTCAAAATAGATGCCCGCAATGTAGACTAATAGATTACTAGAAAAATATTTGTATCAATATATTTTTTATTCCAATTATTTGTAAAAGTAACGACTGATTAAGTATTTTATCTGTCTTAAAGAAAACAATTAGTAGAATTAGTTTGCTTACTATAAAAGCCAGAAGTGTTTTGAGGCCTCATGGGCTACGTGACTGTGATCAGATGTATCTGAGAAGGTAGCTTGGCCACTAAGCATGTTTTGCTGGTAGTTTTCCACCAGACAACAGGAGGATGTGAAATGAATAAGATAATTATTAAGGGTGTCATGTGAAGACTTCTTGCCTCCGGGGAGTGTTGACTGTTTTTGATACAATGTTTCATTTTGCCTATGCAAAAGGGTTGACCATCAATTGGCAGAATTCCACCACGAGAGATTAAGTCAAAAGATGTAGACTAGTTGGCAGTCGGCCACCCTTACAAAGAGAATTATCTCTTGCATAAGCAACACCTGCAGTTTAATTGGAGATGTGACTGTAGTGAAAATGTTGGGGAGTACTTGGGAGACTCCAGGAAGAGAAAGGGAGGAGAGCACCTGTAAATGAGATCACGGAAAAGAACTGTAGGGGTGGATCTTACACTGTTTTAACAGATAATAAAAAAATAGAGAGAGGCTAGAGAGATTCAGATGTGGAGCTGGCATCTCACTCATCTGGAGAGAAGATCTCAAAGAAATAGCATAGGACAATGCCTTGCCCTAAACTGTCCTCACACGTCTACAGTATGCAACCATTTAAAAGTGATTTATTCATTTACATTTTTGTTTTAATTAAACTGATAATGTATTCCTTATGCTTTCATTTTATTTCTTAGTGTCATTCCTAGTCCTCTGTGACATTTCACTTTTCAGTTCAAAATCATAGTCCACAAACAGTGCATTAAAAAAAAAAACCCCTGATGAGTCCACTTTTGCATGGGCAAATACACTATCAGCAAAGAAGAAGAAAAAAATGGTATTTTTGGGAAAACCGTATTCAATTGAATACCTTAACTATGGTTTGTACCCTCTCCAAACAATGTACAACTTTTAATATGTTAACTGTGTGAACATGTTTTTCAAATGAAGCCATGAAACCTTTACGTCTGAAGTAGTACCTTATGAAGATCCACCCAGACAAGGCAGTTTTTTCAGGCCCTAAAAGAGAAGCAAAATGATTGTGGGTTAATAGCATCATACAACATCTCCCTGCTGATAGCCAAATGTGAATAGCCGAGAGAAGTTTTTGCTCCCTGCCATCAAAAAGGTAATCTCTACTGTGATGGAGTGCGATCCCACACGGGTGCCGAAACCCATCCCACTCCGCAATGACACCATGGCACACAGGATAAATGAAATGGGCGCTGAAATAAAGCAGCAGCTATGTGCCATCCTGCGAGACTCTCCATTTAGCCTTCGGCTGTATGAGACGACTACCTTTGACAACAACGCTCTGTTGATGGCCTAGGTTCGTTATAAGGCCTCCAACAGTCATGAGATGACAAAGGAATTTTAGTTTTCCAAATATCAGTCCCAATCAATAACATCCTTGGATATGTCACTGATGGTACTGTGGTTTCACCATTCTGCTGAAGGAGAATATCCTCACAGTCCACTGTGTCTTGCACCACCACAACCTTGTAGCCAAATGCACCAATCCAGTTCCCCACAAGTCTCTCACTGTTGCAGTCAAGACAAAATAGAAGCCCATGTCTTTAATGACAGACTGTTGCAACAGTCAGGAAAACAATATGAGTTTTGAGCATCTTCTCCAGACTGATGTCCGCAGGGAAACTGCTTTGCTTGTTTTTGTAAATTGTCTGACAGCATCAAGTTCCAGGAGGAGATTGATGCAGCACTGCCAAAACAGTGAAAATACGAATGAAGTTGTAAGGACTCATCACTAGACTCCTAGCTTCCTCTAGGTCAGCAGGTGGCGCCACTCTCCAGACTCCTGCTGAACACCCCCACTCATTAATCCTGATTTGTTATTTCATGCCTTATTGTTCAGTCTTGAGCCTACGGCTGCATCTGAAAACTGGAAAATGCTGCCTTCGGAGGACACATTTCAAAGTAGTAAGGCATCAAGGCACGTCCGAATCCAATATTAGCTTCACTTCCTGTTTTCTGACATACCTTCATCTGATCGATTTCTGAAGGCAGCATAGATCCTTTACTGCCTTTGATATCCCACAATCCATTCTGTGACAGTGGAGCTAGAAAAATAAAGATGGTGTCCGAAAGTTGAGTTTGCTGGTCAGTTTTTGTGTAAATGTATGAGCAACGTTTCCACTTTTGATGTCATTTCTAGCAAGAAATTACTACTGTAGTAATTAAGTATTTGTTTAGTTCATACCAAAGTTTGTGCTATTTTGCGGTAGATCATCAAACTGTCACGCTGCCTCAGAAGTCTGTCCGAAATCAGTTTCGTGAGGTACATTCATGCACAAACGCTGCCTTACAAGTCATTGCCTGATAGGGCAGCGAGGCAACAAGTCAGCTTTCTAGGTTTTCGGATGCAGCCTACATTTCCAGTTGTATGCTACAACTTAAGTTCTGTATTTTTCAGTGTTTTTTGGAAACCTGGCTTCCTATGTTTTGTTGCACTTTACCTCAGTAAAGATTGTATTTTGTTGGAATTCTACGCCTCATTGCTCATTTTCTCCTTTGCTCTTTGATTCATTTATTAGGGACTCAAAATGTAACAGTAGAAAACATAGTGATGCCTGCATATTTTACAACTTGAAACCATATGTTTCCATAAGAAATTCAGTCTAATGTTAATACTATTAAATAATCTATTTAAACTACCAAAATCAACTTTGCTCCGGCCACATGAGAGCAAAAGCCACACAGCTGATGGTGCGAGAGCCAGGACCCAGGCAGGAGCAGCAGCAGAAGATGGACAGGAGAAGGCAGTGCAAAGTGCGGAGAAACTGCAAGGGAAACAAAACAAAGAACACTTGTGACATGGAAGGTAGAGATTACTTGTGTTGACTGCGAGTAATCGATCCACAAGCGTCAGTGAATGATGGGAGGTGTTTGCCCCCAAAACAACCAGATGCCTTGTTCAAGTGAGCCCAATTAGGGTGTACTCACATTAGGCACGGTTGCCTTGAACCAAGCCTGAGCGCGAACCCTCCCCTGGCCTGCACTCACATTGCACTAAACATTCCTGGCCGGAGCACGCTTACGTCATATACTATGCAACTTTTTGTATGGAAGAAAACAGGAAGAAAAGCACTTTTGCTAAGATACTGCCTAATAGATTGATCATATATGCCACGCAGCAATTTTCTGACGTTGCGTAGGACGTAGTGTAAGTGTTTTGAACTGCGAGAGGTGTTACACTTTCTTCGTAAGTTGAATACGGAAGGCAGTCTGGCGGAAGCTAGATACTTTACTCTATAACTTGTTAAATATGGATATTTTTCTTACACAAACGCATTGCTTCACTTCAGAAGGCCTTTATTAACCCCCCGGAGCCATTTATGTTTATGATGGATGGATGCACTTACTTGAGTTTCATACTCGTTGGTCACATTCGCTGCCATTATGAAGCTTGGATGCATCAGGATCCTGTATTTATTAATATAACTCTGATTGTGTTCATCAGAAAGAATAAAGTCATATACACCTAGGATGGCTTGAGGGTGAGTAAAGCTTGGGGTAATTTTCATTTTAAAGTTAACTAATCCTTTAATAGAGGAATTTGCAGCTTTACTTGCAAACTACAATTCCTGTTCATCAATAAGGTGAGAACCAGACCATTATAAACCCAAATACACTCTAATTACATGAATTAAAAAGTGTACTATCCAAGTAATAATAAAGATGTTTGCCATCGTAATGATGACAGTAGCAGCTGTTCAGTGTTTTCCGGCACGGTTAGTGCTCAGACTGGATGCTTACCGCACTCGAGCCCAACTGAACCGTACTCTGGCCCACCTTTTCCAAGCGGGCCAAGGACAGCTAACTGAACCGCACCTGGGTACGGTACGTAGTGATCACACTTGTCAAACAAACCGGGTTTTGGGGATTAAACTCGCTTGGGCACCTTGGGCATGTTGAATCGGCGTCGGAACTCGGTCCGTCGGGCCGTCTGATTATTCTGATTGGCTGTTCAGCTACTGCCACCTGCTGGTTTCGGAAAGGCATTTCATCTTACGCAGGCGCAGAATGGACGTGCTACTTGGCCATCGGCTGTCGGTTTGGTGTGTCAGGCCAACTTTGGACACAGATGCTGCCAACGTGAGCCAACCCCGCAGTCTACTTTCGTCACCACTAGTTCGTCAGCGGCGGCTTGGTGTGTGCCTTTACACACATGCACACCACCTGGAGTACACCATCAGTCATTTAATAAGTAATCGATTTTGTGTTAAGTAATTGTTGATGAGTGAGAAGTAATGATGGTGATGGAAAAAAATTAAAAAGATGTTTGAAAAAACTTTTTGTTTTTGTTGTAATGATGTATTTCCTACTGGGCAGGGAAAGCGAAGAGGTAGGTGAAATGAAACGTTTCTAAAGCAGTTGTACACAACAAAATCTTCTTTACATACAGAATATCTCTAGATAGATTTCAGCCTAATAGTGATGTTTGCACTGAATGACCAATTTCACATGTATTTTATGTATTTTCAAAATACAAAATTTGGTAACTCTTTATTTTGATGGTATCTTTTGAACATTCTGTTGACTATAAGTAACTTTGCAACTACACATCAACTAACACTCTAATGAGAGTTAGTAGACATGTAGGTGCAACATTATTTAAAGTCAACAGAATGTGTTAAAGGGACCATCAAAATAAAAGTGAAAGCCAAAATTCTGTATTTTTATTGAAATACACAGTATGTTGTATTTTATTTTGATTTATTTTAAATACATTTTCATGTATTTATGCCCATCTCTGTATACAGTAAGTGGTTATATTTACATCAATATTATATATACACTAACAACTCTTTAACTTTAGGTTCCCATCATTATTGAGACCCTCAAACACATCAAGGATGCTGGTAAGAATCCACCCATGATGGACTTGGAGCCTTCACCATCCATCGTGAGGAGGAGAGGAACAGAAGAGGTAAGGGTGTTGAGGACCTGGGAAGGAGACCTTGATATTCCTTCAAGGAGAACATGCACATTCAAAGTGGGTGAAAATTAAGATGACCGTGATCCTCAATATAAAGATAATAATTTTATATGTATTCGTTTTCTGTCAGAATTAGTCACTGTTCTTTAACAGGATCAAACGTTTTGATAACCTTCAAATCCCCAACCCTACCTAATGTTTATCACTTAACACAGATTCTAATACACTTAAGCTTAGTCCTAGACTGAAATGCATGTTTGAGCTGAAAACAACTTGCAATGACATATCTTAAAATTAGGGCTGTTGATTAAACGCATTAATTTGATTAATTATATAATACAGTAAAATTATTAACGCATTTAACACACTTGCCCTTCCCCAGACCTACATAGGTCATCTGCAGTTGATTGACGATGAATATGATGCAGGGCAACAACTCACTGCGTGATGAAGTCCATAGAATGTAGCTCGAATCTTCCTAAAATTCGTGATATGGGTTTTTGTCTTATATTTACATCATATGATATAGTTAAGCTATATCTCATGAGTAACGGAATCAGTGAAAAATGTGGTAATGTGTAAATTATGAGAAAAGCAAAGTGTTTTTTGACCTTTGATGCATGTAAACCTGTTGTAGGGGACCTCCTAAACAAAATTAGCAACCTTTAGAATAGCATAATAGGGGCACTTTAAAGTCGATTCGTCGGTGCAACCCCTAAGCACTAATCATTTTTCCTGCATTACTTCCTGAAAAGTTACCTATTAATAATGGACCATTATTCTCATATCAAGTCTAGGTGCTTCCTTTGTTGAATTTTACTACTACAGGTTGCATCTCGACCTCACGTACCAGAAATCCAGTAGCACTGAACCTCTCTCTCCAACACAATGTTGGTTTTGATATCCAAAATAGTCAACAACTTGTTAATTCTTCCATCAGCCCAAGAAGTAGAGGCAGGGAAAGAGCCGGAAGCAGGAGATGAAGTGATGATGAAAAAGAATTTACTAAATAATCTTAGTTGCATTTTCCTCAATGTTCAATTGGACTTCATCTGACCAGCACAAATTCAACAAGTGATAATAAACCAAACTGATTCAATACATCATTTGTGACAGTGGAAACAGTGTAATGGAGACATTCTTCTTATCTCCAACATATGAAGACCACACAACCATATTCCATATTATGAGACAGCAAAACATTAAGATCAAGGAAAATAATGAACAATATAATATAAATGAATCTAAAATATGAAAGATAAAATGACACAAAGTCAATGTATGTTTGCTCAGGTTGCTATTTAAAAAGTCAAATTACACCCATAGATCCTTCATAGAGGGCAACGGAAATGGCCAATGGTGCTTTTCCACGGTATTAAAATGTATAAAGTGATGCTGCTATACAACTGAAATTAGAGGAAATGTAAGTGACCATGGACAAATAACTTGCCATGAACATCTCTAAGACTAAACATGAAATACGCACATGCATGCCTTCACCGTTCTCATAGATCCGCGTTTTTGTCGTTTACAATGAGATTATAAACCTGTTTTCAAAAGTTTGTATTTTCAGGCATCCAAAACACCGCTGTAATGTTTATGCGGCCAAAACGCATAAAAAGTTTTCCATTTTTAGTTGAAAACTGTATTGTGTAAACGGCCCCTTAGATTGAAACTTTTTCCACATTGACGACATATTCCTCTCTTGAGTGAATTCTCAAGTGGCAATTAAGGGTTAGTTTACGTGTGAAACTCTTTCCACACTGGGCACATGTGAAAGGCTTCTCTCCAGTGTGACTTCCCATGTGACACTTAAGATTTCCTTTTCAGGAGAAGCTCTTTCCACACAGTTTGCAAGTGTGAGGGCTTTCGCCAGTGTGACTTCTTATGTGGACATTAAGGTTTCCATGTAGACTGAAACTCTTTCCACACTGTTGGCAGGTGAAAGTCTTCTCTCCAGAGTGAATTTGTACGTGCCTATTAAGGCAGTTAATGTCTGGGAAACTTTTTCCACACCGATGACATATAAAACAATTCTCTCTTGAGTGAATTCTCAAGTGGCAATTAAGTGTTAGTTTACGTGTGAAACTCTTTCCACACTGACCACATGTGAATGGCTTTTCTCCCGTGTGAGTTCTCATGTGATACTTAAGATTTCCTTTTCGCGAGAAGCTCTTCCCACACAGTTTACAGGTGTAAGGGGTCTCTCCAGTGTGACTTCTCATGTGGGAATCAAGAGTTAGTTTATATATGAAATTCATTCCGCACTGAGAGCAGGTGTAAGGCTTCTCTCCAGTGTGAATTCTCATGTGGACTTTAAGGCGTCTTTTTTCAATGAAACTATTTCCACACTCTTGACAGGTAAAAGGCCTCTCTCCAGAGTGAATTTTTACATGCCTGTTAAGGCAGTTCATGTCTGAGAAACTCTTTCCACACTGATGACATACAAAACAGTTTTCTCTTGAGTGAATTCTCAAGTGGCAATTAAGGGTTAATTTACGTTTAAAACTCTTTCCACACTGATCACATGTGTGCGGCTTCTCTCCGGTGTGAATGTTCATGTGATACCTAAGGTTTAGTTCTGTTGTGAAGCTCTTTCCACACAGTTTGCATGTGAAAGGCTTCTCTCCATTATGAATTCTCATGTGGGCTGTAAGGCTTCCTTTTTGAGTGAAACTCTTTCCACACTGTTGGCAGGTGTAAGGCTTCTCTCCAGTGTGAATTCTCATGTGGACTTTAAGATGTCCTTTTTCAATGAAGCTCTTTCCACACAATTTGCAAGTAAAAGGCTTCTCTCCAGTATGAATTCTCATGTGGCCTTTAAGATGTCCTTTTTCAGTGAAACTCTTTCCACACTGTTGGCAGGTGAAAGCCTTCTCTCCTGTGTGAATTTTCATGTGGACTTTAAGATGTCCTTTTAGGGTGAAACTCTTTCCACACTGTTGGCAGGTGAAAGGCTTCTCTCCAGAGTGAATTTTTAGGTGTCTGTTAAGGCAGTTAATGCCTGGGAAACTCTTTCCACACTGATCACATCTAAATGGCCTCTCTCCAGTGTGAATTTTCATGTGGACTTTAAGATGTCCTTTTAGAGTGAAACTCTTTCCACACCGTTGGCAGGTGAAATAACATCTAGTTCCAGTTTTATGAGCTCTTTTTTGTGAGGAAGTCTTTTCAGTCTGAACAACTGAACAACTAGATTTTTCCCCAGTTACAAAATCATGACATTTCCCATACTGATCTTTCTCTTCCATTTCATTTAGTTCTTGACTCTCCACTTTCAGTGCCATCGGGTCTAAGGCATAAAGAGACAAACAAAAGTTAACCCCAGTTTAATGGCACAAACAGACATCAAAACATAGTCAAACTAGAGCGAAAATTGAAGACCTCCTGCAAAATGCAGCACAGGAGTGGGTGGTTGCTGACAAAAATCTGGTGGTCGATCCATAAACTGTGTTGATGTGTGAGGCAAATAGTGGTCACACCAGACTGGTTTTCGGACCATGTTAGAGTGGCCTTTTATTGTGGCCAGCCTAAGGAACACCTGTGCAATAATCATGCTGTCTAATCAGCATCTTGATATGCCACACCTGTGAGATGGATGGATTATCTCAGCAAAGGAGAAGTGCTCACTAACACAGATTTAGACAGATTTGTGAACAATATTTGAGAGAAATAGGCCTTTTGTGTACAAAGAAAAAGTCTTAGATCTTAGAGTTCAGCTTGGGGCAAAAACAAAAGTGTTGCATTTATAATTTTGTTCAGTGTACTTTCAAATGCCCCAATTGCTGGCGGCCCACTCTATGTCAAATAAAACCGCTTTAATTAGGACACTCATATGACATTCTTCAAAAATATCATTCATCTCTGTAGAGGTGGACATTTTAATGAGGATCAAATGATTCAGTTCAGCTTTGAGAATGAAACCAACCTGTTTGTTCCTCAGTATCTTCTTGTTTCACTCTGAATGTTTCTGAAATCCTAATGTCTTGACTCTCTTCTTTAATAAACGCCATCTTTATAATGGTGTGTCATGTGAATCTCAGTAGCTTCACCAGTAGTTTTTCTTTGTTTGGACAATCTGTCATGATTAAAATGAGAATAATTAACAGAAAGAAAAACAAATCCGAACTAAATCTCTGGATGTGTCTCAATCAGCTCCCTAGTTCAGTAGTCAGCGCACTGGTAAGGGAGTCAGTCAGAGTGAGATTTAATGGTCTTAAAGGGTCATGAAACCCCAAAACACATTTTTTGAGATGTGAACAGATATGTCCAGGCTGTACATCATTGAAAACACTAAAAGCATTTATAAATAAGTGGAAATTGGTTATTTTTGCATTTTTCAGAGCAGTTTCGTTTTTCCGGGTTGAAATGCAAAGTCGAAGCAACGTCACAAAATCTACATCACTGCCTCAGAAGTGTGTGATTGGCTGCAGGAGCTGGAAAGGTATGATTCTACGTCCTCCGGTTCGGAGTGCTTCTCTGCATATTCACGAGAAAGAGCTCATTCAATCCAATCACTACACAGTACTATGCATTAGATTGCATTACGTTGTCATTTATGAAATAAGATTGTGTGGGTGTTTGAATCGAGACTGTGATGTTTTAATTATTAATTGTGCAGTTGTGTTTGTGTGTGTGTGTGGGGGGGGGGGCATACTTGTAATTTTTTGTTGTTGTTGTTGCAAATCTCATTTTATTTATTTTGTAAATTTAAATCATTTTTGTGAATCTTTACATTTTTGGATCATCATCTATTCGGAATAATGGAACAAACCTAACCCCATAGCTTAAAGTTGTATTGACTTTTAATTAATTATAAATTTCACCTAATCTAATCTGTCAAATTTAAAAAGCCCTAAACTGAATGATAAATGTATGTTGTGATGTTCAATGTTAAAATAAACGTAATTTGGTTAGATTAAATATTCTTCTATCTTATTTAGCATATCTTACGCTATCATGTATTCATGATAGTTGACTTGTAAAGTGTGTGAGACGCGACAGTTACATCCGCGTACAAACACACTTGCTTTGGATGGAAATCTCGAAAATACCCTTTTAAGTCCACTTCGCGAGGAATTGGGAACCCCTGCTCTAACCTGTTCGCAAATGCACGTGAAGTGTTGTCAGTTCCCGAATTCGTGTTTACGATGTAGGTACTCACTCACTATATAGGGAGCGAAATTAGACACACCCTTTCTATTTGTCGTGTGTAGATACGCTTTAGACAAATATAACGTTCATTAATGTTAAATGAAGCATTACGTTGCATTCAAAAATAATTAATTCATTTTACCTCACTTGCAAAAACTACAAAATTGTCTGAAAGGTTTACATCAATTTAAACATTTTAAATGTTTAAAAAAACCACAAACCTTTCTTCAGCCGAATCACAGACATACGTCGCGGTGCAGACTTATGACGTCACACCACCAGACCAAAATAAAAGTCCTGTTCTCACGCAAGCGCATAGAAATAAGATGCGTTTCGATTGACAGGGTCCCTTGTGCAGTGTTCACTGCTCCTTAAGATGGCATTCAGCGTACAGTCGACTTACTCAACAAACACAAACACAAAAATAAATCAAAAAGAGGAGTAATATATGCATATAAAGTTCAAAAAAGCAGCATTTATCTTAAATAGAAAGATTTTGTAACATTAAATGTCTTTAATGCATCCTTGCTGAATAAAAGTATTAATTTCTTCAATTTCTTTAAAATAAATCTTACTGAGTACTGACACCAACATTTTGAATGGTATTTTAAAATGTTACAAAAGCTTTCTATTTCAGGTAGAAATGCTGTTCTTTTGTATTTTCTATTCATCAAAGAATCCTGAAAAAAAACATTGATGATGATAATAGTAATTGTTTCTTGAGAATTAAAATTCAACATATTAGATTCTGAAGGATCATGTGACACTGAAGACTGGAGTAATGATGCTGAAAATTCAGTTTTGCCAACAGGAATAAATTGCATTTTAAAATATATTGAAATAGAAAACAGTTATTTTAAAATTGTAAAAAATATTTCACAATATTACTGTTTTAGCTGTATTTAGGATC
This sequence comes from Elopichthys bambusa, assembly GCA_037101425.1. Taxonomy (NCBI): domain Eukaryota; kingdom Metazoa; phylum Chordata; class Actinopteri; order Cypriniformes; family Xenocyprididae; genus Elopichthys; species Elopichthys bambusa. Next base: position 22,866,298 of record CM074454.1, read on the forward strand.
AAATAAATGCAACCTTGGTTACCAGAGGAGACTTGATGTGTATAAAAGATGTTAACAAGAAGGAAATATCACAGAACAATCTCATGCACTACAAATGTCAGTAATGGTGTTCAGTTCGAACCAGAGTCAGACAATGATGTCTACAGAGAATATATGCTGCATTGAGACAGAACCGTTATAAATTATGTTATCATCTTGCTTTCATCCACTATTAGTATAGCACATTCTGTACATGCTACCCTTAGGAGATATCATCAGGAAGCATTGCGTTAGTTTTCACTGTTACGCGGATGATACTCAGCTCTATATTTCTTCGCGCCCTGACGAAACTTACCAATTCACAAAATTAACGGAATGCATAGCTGATATAAAAAATTGGATGACCAGTAATTTCCTACTACTAAATTCAGAAAAAACAGATATTCTAATTTTTGGACCAAAAACTTCCTCACGTAATAACCTAGAATACTGTCTAACACTTGATGGCTGCTCTGTTAAGTCTTCGTCGTCAGTTAGGAACCTGGGTGTGCTCTTTGATACCAATCTTTCATTTGAAAGCCATATTTCTAACATTTGTAAAACCGCATTCTTCCATCTTAAAAATATATCTAAATTACGACATATGCTCTCGATGACAAATGCGGAACAGTTAGTTCATGCGTTCATGACCTCAAGGCTAGATTACTGTAACGCTCTACTAGGTGGTTGTTCTGCTCGCCTGATAAATAAACTACAGCTCGTACAAAATGCAGCAGCTTGAGTTCTTACTAGAACTAGGAAGTATGACCATATTAGCCCGGTTCTGTCAACACTGCATTGGCTTCCTGTTAAACATCGTATAGATTTTAAAATCTTGCTAATTACCTACAAAGCACTAAACGGTTTAGCTCCCCAGTACCTGAGCGAGCTCTTAATGCATTATAGTCCTTCGCGTCTATTGCGATCTCAGAATTCAGGCCAGTTGATAATACCTAGAATATCAAAATCAACTGCAGGCAGTAGATCCTTCTCCTATTTGGCATCTAAACTCTGGAACAATCTTCCTAGCATTGTTCGAGAAGCAGACACACTCTTGTCAGTTTAAATCTAGACTAAAAACGCATCTCTTTAACCTGGCATACACATAACACATTATCAATTTATGTCTTCAAATCCGTTAAAGGATTGTTAGGCTGCATAAATTAGGTCAGCCGGAACCAGGAACGCTTCCTATAAAACCCGATGTACTTGTTACATCGTAAGAAGAATGGCGTCTACGCTAATATTAGTCTCTCTGTTTATCTTGAGGTTTACCATAGTCAGCCAGATCCGGGCCGTATCCAGATCAGATGGAGGACCTGCGCCTAAACATGAGCACAAGACATCCCTGAAGTGTCAGCAGAGATTGTGTCAACTAGACAATCCCCTGTAAAGGCCTCATCAACACAACAGCCAGTGGCACAGATCCACAACAAACCCATCTCCATACCAGCGTGATGAATCCGATCTTCAACTGGATTAAGTGAATCCTCATTTAAGTAAAGGCATGTGACCAAGATAGGCATCCATATTCATTGAGGTCAGCATATCTGCTGTCCGGCTGACTGCCATGTCAGGGCTTGGCTTCCTCCCTGGCCTTTTTTAACTTTTCTGCCACCATTAATTTTAAAGCCTGACGAAATGAGATTGTGTGTTGAATAAAAGAAAATATTATAATAATGTATTAAAAATATATTTTGTGTACCTATTAATGATCACATGCACACGTGTCTGGTAGGTAGAACATATGTAGGGTCCAGTTTGTTGACAAACCCCCTGAACCCTTCATCCTCGACCGGGAATCTTTCACCACCATATCCCAGCTCTTTCTCACAGAGCAAGCATTTCAATTAGGAATAAAAAGACACCAATAAATCTAAAAGTAAATCTGTATGGAAAACGTATTGAAAAGATTTAAAAAAAGATCAATGACACTACGAAATAACACAATAATTAGGCTAATGACATGACAGGGAAATCAACCTACAAACACATATCTTATTAGGAGAGATCCATTTTAAAAACTCCCAAACAGTTGAAAGCCTTCTCTTTCTAACTGATTCCATGTGTACTATTGTAGTGTAATTAGCGAACTATAAATAGCAAACCGAACACCCCTTGGGTTCAAGAGGGGGTTTGACACATCTTATAGTCGAAGCATCCTGCCAAAAATCAAACCCCTTCTCGAAGCACTGCAAACGAGGCTTCGAATGTCACTTCACTATAACAATACAAGCCTCAGACGGGAAGAGGTTCGGCACAAGCTTTGAAGCCTTAGTATCAGGCATAATATTACTACATAACATTTGAAATATTGTTATCATAATGTAGTTTTTTATCTAAAGTGAACATAAATTATTTATTTTATTAAGTACAAAAATAATACATTAAAACTGTAAATTGAACTCAAACGCAGGCTATATGTGCTTTTATAAATCATAAAAATATTTTGTAATATTGTAAGTGAACTCTTTTTTTTATAGAATTTTGACATTTATGAATATTTGTGTATACTCTACACTAAAATGTTGTGTCATGGATGAGTTTGGGATTTTTAGCAGTATTCATCAGATGTTTACAAATCTACAGGTTTTGATCATGCTAAGAAAACAATTATGGCTTTTTGTGACACATTCTCTCTCTCTATCTATCTATAATATATATATATAAAATTGACAACTGATATATTTCACCAAGAATTAAAATCTGAATAAAGCTGACATATATATATATATATATGTGTGTGTGTGTGTGTGTGTACATTTTTATGCACTTCTGTGATTATAACGTGTGAACTGGACTTTTAAGTTGGGCTGGCGATGTGACGTCATAATTATGCGCCGCGCACCTGCGTCTGTTGTGGCTCAGCTGTACAGAGGTTTGTGTTTTTTATGCGTTTAAATCGATACTAACCGTTCAGTCTATGTCTTTTACAAGTGATGTAAACGAATTAATTATTATTGAATGTAACATCTGACTGTTTCATGTTATTTGTGTTATTAAAGCGCTTCTATACATGAGTAAAAGAAAAGGTGCGTCTCATTTCGCTCCCAATATCGTGAATCGCTACCATAAACACAAACTCGGTCAACTGCAAAGTCGTGATAAGAGAAACTGAGCTTTTCGAGAATCCGAGTTAATTGCTTCGTTTAATGTTTCCTTACAACCAAAAAATGTTTTTAGTACAGTAACCATAGTTATTATGAAGTTTGTAGTAAAATAATAATAATAATAATAAAATAACAACCCGGTTTTGCTACTGCATTGGCAGTAAAACATAGTAATTACAAAATTACCCATAGCTTAACTATGGTTTTGTAGTAAAACCATAATATAAACAAAACCAATCTGTGGTTTTACAGTGGTATGTTTACTGACTCATACTGTGAGAAAAATAGTATAATGTTTTTATGATAAAATCATGCTATCTATTAATAATCAACTAATACTCTAATGACAGTTACTTCGCATTTAGGTGCAACAAAACCTATAGTCAAAATAACTAAAATGTCAATGTTCTGAAATCAAACAAATTATTATTAAGCTCAGCAATAAGATATGATTTATACTGTGCCCTCTTTTTGGGAAGCTCATGCATGGTCAATTTATTAAACATTCTGATAATTATGTATATATACAGCTATATTATCATCATTATTTTTTTCCTTTATTGTTATTATTCTGCTAGTCATTACAAAACTTTAAATTTCATGTGAGTGATCTCTGATTGCTGGATCTTTCAGGCCGTTGGTACACTTTTGGTATTTGAACACGTGACGTCACACTCGTTGTTCTGAATAATTTTGTCACATGCGAGAGAGCATGTATATTCTCTTTCAGATGTAATTATGTATCAGAATAGTAACTTGTCATTCTGTTTTTATCTTGTAGATGTTCACTGAAAAACTGTTTAAATATAATACAAGGCACTTTAAAACCACAGTTGTAGTTACTACAATATTACTATAGTAAAAACATAGTGTCAAAAACAAACGTACAGTGACAATTTTTACAAACCAATTGCAAATGTTTTCATGAGAGTATACTCTTTAGGCTAATACACATTATTAAATACCAAATATAAATCATAACTATTAAGTCTCTATATTTTGTATTCATTTGTAGCACTAGATTTGACACTAGATCTGTTAATAATTCTCATCTTAATCATGACAGTGTCCAAACACAGAAAAACTCCTGGTGAAGCGACTGAGATCCACGTGCCACTATTATAAAGATGGCGTTTATTAAAGAGGAGAGTGAAGACATGAAGATTGAAGAAACATTCAGAGTGAAACAAGAAGAAACTGAGACACAAACAGGTTGGTTTCATTCTCAAAGCTGAACTCAGTCATTTGATCCTTATTAAATTGCTGCTTTTTGTGTGATGCACATGGAAAATAACAATATTCGTAAAATTCAGAGGGTAAAAAACACTTGATGTTCAAACTCTCAGTCCAAATCTGATTATTTGTGTATCCATTTGGAATCTGATCTAAACTACTGACTGTGCATATCCGATTTGTGTGTCCTGTGGCGCTCTTTCGTTTTCCCCAATTTCTGCATTGGTTTCTGTGGCAATGACATTGCGTAGATATGTCAAAAGGCTTGTTCGAGATGCATCGGCGCAGCGCAGACCAATCGGCATATGACCTCAAATACCGCGAGAGCAATTGGAGAGCAGATGACTCCTTATGATTTTGAATCGCTCTCGCGGTACTCGCTGATTGGTCTGCGCAGCGCCAATTGCATCTTGAAGCCTAAAAACAATGACAGCAACAAGAAGTGGTTTACAACAGAGATGTTTTGTCTTATTTACAACATGATAGGGCTACAACAATAGCCCTGTTTCCACCACAGTAACTTTTCCCAGGAACTAGGGACTTCCTGGGAACTAGGGACTTTAGGGTGGTACTCGGTGTGTTTCAACCGCAGGAACCAGGGTCTAAATAAAGTTCCGGCTAAAAATTCTCCCCTCAAAAAGTACCTGCTCGTGAGGTAATACTTTTTCAAAGATCAGGAACTTTCAACTTTTGGTTGACTCTGCGCAGCATTTAATTTCAACCATCATTTTTAAAAGTCTGTTGCGGTTCGTGCAGTAAAAGTCGCTTGCTATTCGAATAAACATTGTAGTTTAAAAATACGACTGATGGACTGACGATGAGATTCATGCTTTATTAAGCTCATATGCAGAGGACGAAATCCAGGGGGAACTGGAAGGTCGTGCGCAGTCCAACGTCACTGGACTTAAATCTTCACAGTGCTTTAGACTGCTATGAAATGCAGACAGCAATAGGTCTGGGGGGAAAAAAGTTCCTGGGACAAATTGTTCTGAGTAATTTCTGTGGAAACGAGGCTAGTGTTTAGCTGCTGTGCCGTCTTCTGAGGCAGTGCCAGAAATGTAGGAGGCTGGTATGCGCTGCTTTATTCCGTGCTGTTGTCTCCGCCGGTCCGAAAATGTTTCTATTCATAGGCAATTGTAATTTTCTGCTCGACTGGCACTTGCAATAACACAACCTTGTTTCTGCAGGTTCTGCTTTGAAAGCAAATGCGCTTTGAATAGGATTTCAAACCACATATGAATGTAGATCAAAACAGAATTTCACATGTGATATTTTGCCGTTCACACTTGATAAATATGATCAGATTCCAAACGGATTTGCACAAAAATCGGATTTGGACTGACAGCCTGAATGAGCTTGGCTAAAGTTCCCAAGCAAAATATTATCATATTAAAGCTGCTGTCTGTAACTTTTTTTGGTTAAAAATGATCCAAAATCAATTATTGAGCAAGTACATAACCAATCAGTGTTCAAAACTATCTCTTTACCTTAGTCCGATTCACAACGGTAAGCTTGTAATGTTTTCTAATTTGAGTGGTTCAGGTCGGTTTCTTTAGTAAATATGAGTTTGCCGTAGTTCGATTAAGCCCAAAGTATAGTTCACTTTTTACGCGTACGCGAGGGTCAGCGTACCCGCAAATTTCGTCATCAGAAGAGTACGCGTATACTGTACGCGCACCACCAGATTTTTGTAACCGCGCGTATTTTGTATTAAATGCACATATGCATTTATTTATTTATTTATTTTCAGTAATTAGTTTATCCACAAGGTGGCAACCATGCCATGGGGGCGTCCATTTACAAGATAGTCAAAGAAAAATTGCATAAACAGAACAGACCGGAGCTCATGCAAGCTACAGTGACGATGGAGACCTATATAGACGAGATATAGAGGTTAGAAAGTACCCTCATTTCTACAACTCTAGCATGAAAGAATACAAAGATATTTAACTCGTGGCGAGAGATTGCTCAAAACCATGCATGCGTCGAATGCCTGTGTATGCGTACGAGTAAAATGAAGTATACTTTGCAAGGTTGTGCGTTCGTCTAAAAAACGAAGTATACCCAGGTTTAACGTCACGTCTGTATATATAAAGGAGTCCTGGCTAGTAGGCTATATTGCGTGTGTGGATGCTGCAGGTGCTGCATTTGTAGCCTCTTCTTACAGCAGCTGGAATAATTAAACTTATCGTTTTGATGGTGGCTTGTTATCAAGAAAGTTCAAAACGACAATTATCATTGACAACTGGTGAATCACCAGTAGTAAAAAGCAAAAGACTTTGGACTGCGGAGAGGCTACAGCAAAAAATGGAATGTGATCAAGCCTGTGCGAAAACACTAAATACACTGCTCAAAAAAATTAAAGGAACACTTAGAAAACATCAGATCTCAATGGGGAAAAATATCATGCAGGGTATCTATATTGATATGGACTGGGCAATGTGTTAGGAACGAAAGGATGCCACATCGTTTGATGGAAATGAAAATTAGCAACCTACAGAGGACTGAATTCAAAGACACCAAAAAATCAAAGTGAAAAAATGATGCAGCAGGCTAGTCCATTTTGCTGAAATTTCATTGCAGCAACTCAAAATGGTACTCCGTAGTTTGTATGGCCCCCACGTGCTTGTATGCATGCCTGACAATGTCGGGGCATGCTCCTAATGAGATGACAGATGGTGTCCTGGGGTGTTTCCTCCCAGATCTGGACCAGGGCATCACTGAGCTCCTGGACAGTCTGAGGTGCAACCTGGTGGTATTGGATAGACACAAACATAATGTCCCAGAGGTGTTCTATTGCGTGGGGGCCATTCAATGGTATCAATTCCTGCCTGCATACTCTCGCCACATGAGGCCGGGTATATTGTGCACCAGGAGGAACCTAGGACCCACTGCACCAGCGTAGGGTCTGACAATGGGTCCAAGGATTTCATCCCGATACCTAATGGCAGTCAGGGTGCCATCGTCTAGCCTGTAGAGGTCTGAGCATCCCTCCATGGATATGCCTCCCCAGACCACACTGACCCACCACCAAACCGGTCATGATGAACAATGTTACAGGCAGCATAACATTCTCAGCAGCTTCTCCAGACTCTTTCACGTCTGTCACGTGCTCAGGGTCAACCTGCTTTCATCTGTAAAAAGCACAGGGCGCCAGTGGTGGACCTGCCAATTCTGGTGTTCAATGGCAAATGCCAGTCGAGCTCCACGGTGCCGGGCAGTGAGCACAGGGCCCACTAGAGGACGTCAGGCCCTCAGGCCTCCCTCATGAAGTCTGTTTCTGATTGTTTGGTCCGAGACATTCACACCAGTGGCCTGCTGGAGGTCATTTTGTAGGGCTCTGGCAGTGCTCATCCTGTTCCTCCTTGCACAAAGGAGCAGATACCGGTCCTGCTGATGGGTTAAGGACCTTCTACGGTCCTGTCCAGCTCTCCTAGAGTAGCTGCATGTCTCCTGGAATCTCCTCTATGCTCTTGAGACTGTGCTGGGAGTTCTTAGCTAAGAGTTTTCTCTTAAAACCTATTCACAAAGCTGCTGAGACAAACTTTTACTAAGGAATAGACTGAAGTCTTAAGTTAAGAGTAAGGGCGGGGTTGACCTCGTTGCTATGGAGTATACACACAGTGATTGGCTGATGGGGGAGGAGTCAGCGATTTAATCATAGAGATATTGTAGAATGAGGTATCATGTTTCCATATTACAATAAAGGTTTTAAAATACAAATGTTGCCCTATTCAGATAAAGGCTAAATGTAGGCTAAGTGTCACTAATTAAACTAGTATATACAGTTAATTGTCCGCCTCTTGGATGTCTGCATCTCAAGAGAATGCGACAAATTATATTTTATAAACAAAGTTTGGGAGGAACACATTCAAACGGTCTTTCTAATCAGCATGAGAAGAGGAATAAATACACAGACGAGAGCCGACTCGCCTATAGTTACTTGGACAGTTTTCTGCATCCCTCCACCACCCCGTCCCTCACTCTCGGCTGGGGATATGGGGAGAACTTTGGGTTTGGGCTAAATTCCAAGCTCGGAGTCCTCGATCCCCTTGGACAGTACACCAAATACGCTTATGATATATTTTATTACTCTATTCAATCATTTGTAAGTGTGAACTCATGAAAACCACTGCCACAGGTAATCGGACAATATTTATTTATTAAAGATTTATTTTTGGCACCTCATCGTAGATTCAAATCTATAAATAAAAATGTATTGCATTTATGAAGAAAAAGTTCAGCACCTTTGTTTGTGATTTGGTCTTAGTGACTTAAGAGTCCTCTTGACTACTCCTAACATTTCTAGGAGCTAGTTTTAGCACTAAAATGCTTTGCAAAATATTCTTAGAGCAAAAATTTAGGACTCCTAGAATTAGGATTATTTTTAAGATTTTTGAGCTACTTTTAGCCTTAAGATGTTTTGTGAATACGGACCCAGATCAATATCCCAAGAGTGTAACTGACTTGATGCTATTCTCTGATTAAAAAGTATTCCTTTAATTTTTTTGAGCAGTATACATGTAGTCATGCAATGTTGATGTTGTTAACATTAACTATTTGAGAACAAAGTATAACAGTAATAATAATTTGCATGGTTGGTCAGAACAAAAGTGGCAGACATGTTACTTGTTCAGATGATATTTTCCGGTAAAAATGATTATTTTGAACATACTTCCAAGATGTAGTATCTGTAAATCCGAAGTACAGTGAATATTCACACTGGTGCGGTGACTGACAGCCCACACATACACCTCAAAACATTAGATTAATCTGCGCTGAGGAGCCATGCCGATGCACAACCCATGTAAAGTTGATAATTCCACAAATAACTGCAATTGCAGGTGACAAAGAGATGCAATGTATGGTCTGCAGCTCCCCAAGAAGAAAATGTTTGTGATTTTTAAGATGTAAACAAAGCATTCCATTCCATTCTATACATTTTAAAGACAACTTTTGATTCAAGTAAAAAACTTATTTACATCACTTCACTTTTTCACCAGCCACAACTTGCTGGTCAAAAAGTTTTTTTCTTCTTTTTCATCTTTTGGCTGCATTTTGCATACCCCGCTTAGTCAATTTTTGTAAAAAATATTGTGACAACCCCACAAGTAACTCGTATTTGGCAAGTTAATGTTACTGTAGCAACTAGTTACCTAAGGTTAATTTAGTTAAAGCATTACATTGCTGGCAGCAAAATTGTTGAAGTACCACAAAAATTTCTTTTAATCCATGGAAAAGAAGACAATGCTGTTATCTTGATTCTCATTGGCCAAAAGACTTGAGGCACCACACCAAAAATGTTTTATCGCAACAGTTTGAGAGACGTCTGTAGTATCACTCCTCTAAACAGCTCTCAAACATTGTTTCTTTTTAAAATGACACATGGACTTAAATAGATTATATTCTTGGGCACATTCAGTTCATTCTATACATTTCAACCAAATTAAATATACACGTTTCAATCTATGTATTTTAGCACGTCAGAGATTAGCTGCGTTTTTGAAGAATGCATGTGCATAAATGTGTAAGGAAACCCCCTTAATATGACAAAGCAATTGAATCCGCGATGAATCACATAAAATAAAACAAAAAATAGTTCTCAGATGCCATGTTACAGGAGCATTAGAAAAAGCTGCTGACTGAATGAAATGTGTGTGTGTATATATAGCCAGAACACATGACAAAACTTTCAACGGCAGCGGAGCCTACAAAAACATTGTTCAATAGTGCACAATAACACGTAATTGACAAATAGCAATAACCGTTTGGGATGTGTGGTAGATTTCCCCTACGCACCTGACCTAAATTAACCCTGACACCTACAATAATTATCCTCAGGTGAATCCCACTCGGCCCGCAAAGGTTGACGCCTAAGTGTAACTGCTCTGACCGCATATAATGCCTAAGAGTTATAGTTACCTGACCGCAATCAGAACCCCGCCTAAGAGTCTCGCTCTAAATCGAACGACGTCTCATCCCCTATGACACTAAACCTGGAAAATTGATTTCAAGTGTCTTAAGTTGCAGTGCTGCGCAATAACCAGAGACTCCAGTTGTTGTCTTAGAATATGCTTTAATCACGGCCGGAGGACCTCGTATCAATCACAGAGAATCCCACCAGCAAAAAGAATACAGCAGTTTATATAGAACAGGAGCATGGTAAAGCAAGATCTGCCCAAATCATGTGTTTATTAGTTCGTTTGTTACTCAATATCATGGGGCTATTATATTTAGATGGTTGTCTAGCTGTCCTTAAGTTTCATTTCCCCTTTTCTTATATTTGGACATAATTAAGACACATACTGACTTAGGCCCAAGGTTTGAGGACATTTAGGTTTCAGAAGCATATAAATGTTATTCCTGCAAGAAAAAAGAAATGGTAGTTATGATTAATTAACAAATTCCATCACAGATGTAACAATAACATCATAAACACTGTAATAACATTTCTCTGTAGTATCTTGTTTAATATGTGCAGGAGGAAGTGCTTTATCCTTTAAGAAGAGCTTATTTTCATCTGGACCAGGAATGTTGCCTCAACCAAGAGGTGCCAGATTTGTGCCTGTTGTAGATCAATACTTTTAGACATTTGTTGCAACTTACAAAGTCCATATTCTTTCCTCTTTTAGTAACAACTGAGAAATTTATCCAAATGTCAGACTTACTTTGTTTTGGTTTTGTATAGTAAAAACCTGTTTTTTCTCAACTTCATTTGTTGACCCCTTCCTTCTTATTAAATCCTACGATATAGTTTTTTGCCTGCTCCTGCGAGTTTTGTGTTAGGTCCCGAGGGATCCCAATCCCAAAGCAGTCTACTGTGGGTTTTTGATAAGTGGTTTGATAACTGCCAGTTTGAATTTATGAGAAGTATGTGTCCTTATGGTTAAAATTATTGACAAGATGTTCTGATAATACAGGTTACACCTCTTTCAGTAGCTTTGTGGGTATAAGATCTAACATACATATTGTTGGATTTAATGCTTTTTGATGTCCATTGCTTTGTGCTATTTAACTGGGGTGGGGTTGACTTATATTTGTCTTTTTCTGCTTTAGACCTGATAGTGCTGAAAGTTGAGAGTCAAGAATTGAATGATATGAAAGAAAAAGACCTTCATGAGAAACATCATGAGTTCATCACTGGAGAAGATATTTTTAGTGACTCGCAGACTGAAAAGACTTCCTCACAAAAAACAGGAACTACAAACTTTAAAGTCCACATGAGAATTCACACTGGAGAGAGCCGTTTTACCTGCCAACAGTGTGGGAAAAGTTTCTCACTGAAAGGAAATCTTAAAAAACACATGAAAATTCACACCGGAGAGAAGCCTTACACCTGCTTTCAGTGTGGAAAGAGATTTACACAGAAAAAAAACCTTGATGCCCACATGAGAATTCACACTGGACAGACCCCTTATACCTGCAAACTGTGTGGGAAGAGTTTTTCACTAAAAGGAAACCTTAAAACTCACATGAGAGTTCACACTGGAGAAAAGCCATTCATATGCCCTCAGTGTGGAAAAAGTTTTAGACAGAAAAAAAACCTTGATGCTCACATGAGAATTCACACTGGACAGACCCCTTATACCTGCAAACTGTGTGGGAAGAGTTTCTCGCTAAAAGGAAATCTTACAACTCACATGAGAGTTCACACCGGGGCGAGTCCTTTCACCTGCGAACAGTGTGGAAAGAGTTTCTCACTAAAAGGAAATCTTAAAAAACACATGAAAATTCACACTGGAGAGAAGCCTTACACCTGCCCTCAGTGTGGAAAAAGTTTTAGACAGAAAAAAAACCTTGATGCCCACATGAGAATTCATACTGGACAGACCCCTTATACCTGCAAACTGTGTAAGAAGAGTTTCTCGCTAAAAGGAAATCTTAAAACTCACATGAGAGTTCACACTGGAGAGAAGCCTTACACCTGCCCTCAGTGTGGAAAAAGTTTTAGACAGAAAAACAACCTTAATGACCACTTGAGAAGTCACACTGGAGAGAGTCCTTACACCTGCAAACTGTGTGGGAAGAGCTTCTCACGTAAAGATAGTTTTAGGATACACATGAGAATTCACACTGGAGAGAAGCCATGTGTATGTAGTCTGTGTGGAAAGAGTTTCAGATGTAAAGGTACCCTTAATCACCATATGAAGATTCACTCAAGAAAGGACCATTTTATATGTCATCAGTGTGGAAGGAGTTTCCCAGACAGGAAACACCTTAAGAATCATGTAATAACTCACACTGGAGAGAAGCCTTTCATGTGTCATCACTGTGGAAAGAGTTGCATAAACAAATCAAACCTTGAGGTTCACATAAGAATTCACACCGGAGAGAAGCCTTTCACCTGCCTTCAGTGTGGAAAGAGTTTCACGCGTAAAGGAAATCTTAACATTCACGTTAGAGTTCACAAAGGAGAGAGGCCTTACAAGTGTCTTCAGTGTGAGAAGAGTTTCACATTTCATACAATCCTGAAACGTCATTTGCAAACTCATTCTGGAAAGAAAATGCAGTGTTCCTCAGTGTGAACATCACCTGCACATTCACTTTGGAGGAAGACCATTTGTGATCAGTGTAAAAAAAAAAATTCTTTGCCATCGCACTTACAGATGAATAAAAAAAAAACCTCTTTGTTTGTGCTCTTTGTGAGAGACTATGGCACCAGAAAATATATATCTGTGTGAAATTGAGACTATGTTGATCGTGGGCCACATCTGATTGTCCACCTTCAGGACCACTTCTTTAAATTTTATTTTTCTGCTTTTGTATTTGAAGAGTTCATTTGCAAAAACCGATAAACGCCACTTTAAAAAAAAAAAAATGAACTAACTGCTGTTCGTTATTCTCCACATATAGCACGTTCTGTACCCTGTCAGGCATCGCAAGTTCACGTTTTACAGCAGAAGCCGACAAGCGCCCTTGTGTACAGAAACCGGTAAGTCCGTTTTAGCGAATCAGCGCACAGTATTCAGGTCAGGTGACAAGGCTTCTAGTGAAAAGGACACGCTAGCTGAGGGAAGTTTTGTTAAAGCTGACTAAAAGTGATCGAGGATTTATCATTTCGACTCCTGTAAGTCCTTGTACACCATACATGACTTACATGCTGAAACCTGGGTTATCCTTTTGCGTGTGTGTGAGTGTGTGGATGGGTGTGTGCACGTGTGTTTTAAATGCAATTACAAAGCAATTACTTGGGTTTTGTTTAACTCTGAAACATGAAATGTCGAGTTATCTGCTTTTGCTAAAAAACAAACTTTTAATATATATAAAGACATACTTTCAATTAACTTTTATTTTTTAGAAGTATTATTACTTAATCAAAACAACCCAACTGCAGTTTGATTGATATTACTTGGAATACACAATAAAAATAAAAAAACTATGAATAAAAATGGAGTTAACTGTTTTTGCAAATGAATTCTTCATTTTCTTTTGTGCATATGATCGCCACCGAAGACCATCTCCTGCTATAGTTTGAAATTCTGTCTTGCACTCAAATGACAATGTACCTGAAAGATTATAAATAAAAGGACATAAACTGAATTAAATAATGAACATTGCATGTACAGGTTAATATGGCTACTGTTGGGGCTCATCCAGTGATATCTGGAAGCTGGTTCCTGCTGTGATTGCGTAAAAGCTAAACATTCTAGGTGTTAGCTTATTTAGTCAAGTCAATTTCAATTTACTGTAGTAATATCTGGATTAGTTTACTGAACCCTGGGAATATCCAACAATTTTATCAGGAAAAAACATGGAAATATTTTATTTATGCTTGGCTCTGAAATATATTTTATCAGCACACTTGATTCTTTGTTATTTCAGGTAGCCTGTATGTACATATAGTTATTTTTTGGTGAAATAAACAATCCTAAACTGTTTGCCTTCCTTTTCATGTTAAATAGTTATTAGAGAAAGTAATTTAAATCCTATAAAATAATTCATTCTCCAAACTACTTGTCTTATGCAGGGTTGGGGGATGCTGTAGCCTTTCCCAGTATATCTTGGGCTGAAGGTAGGCGAACACCTTAGGGCTTGGTCACACCAATACATTTTTGTTTGAAAACGCATCTTTTTCACTCCGTTTTCACCTCCTGTCCACACTGAGACAGCATTTTTGTTATGGAAGACAACTTTTTAAAAACACTCTCCCAAGTCGATAAATTTGAAAACGCTGTTTTTGCGTTGTAGCGTGGACTGTTAAAACAGAGGTATTTGAAAACGATGAAGCATGTTTAGTCATGTGACGCATATTGTACTCAAAGATATCTTAGTTTTCCGATCTCTTTATGAACTTTTTGATGTGTCAGAGTGTCAGTTTGGAAAGGCAGTCAATGGAGAGACAGCCATCTCTCAAATTTCATAAAAAAAAAAAAAAAATCTTCATTTGTGCTCCGAAGATGAACGAAAGTCTTATGAGTTTGGAACGACATGAGCATGATTAATTAATGAAAATTTTCATTTTGGGGTTATCTAACCCTTCAAGTATTAGATTTCTCATACAGTATATTAGGTACTTGAATTTTTTTGCTCAAATGTGTGTGTATTTGAGAAGAAGCTGTAATTTCTTAGAATAATTATTTGTCATTTTCATAAAATTACTAATGTAAAACAGTGAAATAAAAGGAATAATTATGAGTATTATATTATTATTGTCACAGATCAGAAGAGTGCAACAGGTAATGTTAGACCTATTGGTCAATGTTGACAAAGCGCTGATTGTTGGAGATTTTAACATTCATGTAGACAATACAAATGATGCGTTAGGGGCTGCGTTTACAGATTTACTAAACTCGTTTGGGGTCAAACAAAACGTCACTGAACCCACTCACCGTCTTAATCATACACTAGATTTAATTATATCACGTGGAATCAATCCTACCGATATAGAAATTCTACCGCAAAGTGATGTCACTGATCACTACCTTTTAACATGCGTACTAATGATGATATTTGTCAAATTGCGCCGCGATATCGACTAAGTAGAACAACAGTATTACTCACACTATCAAGAAAGAAACTCGTAATCTAGAACGCAAATGGAGACAAACTCTATTAGAAGTCTTCAGAATCGTGTGGAAAGACATAATGGCAAATTACAGACCCATTTCAAATCTCCCATTTATGTCTAAAATACTAGAAAAAGTTGTATCTGCTCAATTCTGCTCCTTCTTGCAAAAAAACGCTATCTATGAAAAATTTCAGTCAGGATTCAGGTCACATCATAGCACAGAAACTACGCTTGTTAAAATTACAAATGACTTACTTCTAGCTTCTGACCAAGGCTGTATCTCAATACTAGTGTCAGTTGATTTTAGTGCTGCTTTTGACACTATAGATCATAAAATACTCTTAGATCGGCTACAAAATTATACTGGTATTCAGGCATTAATGTGGTTTAGGTCGTACTTATCAGACCGTCACAATTTTGTCTATTTAAACGGGGAAAAATCTAAGATAACGATAGTTAATTATGGAGTGCCGCAAGGATCTGTGTTAGGCCCTCTGCTATTTTCAATATACATGCTGCCACTTGGTGATATTATAAAAAAACATGGAATTAGTTTCCACTGCTATGCTGATGGTACTCAGTTATATATTTCAACACGACCAGATGAAATCTCCAAATTATCCAATATGACAGAGTGTGTTAAAGAAGTAAAACATTGGATGACTAGTAATTTTCTTCTACTAAATTCAGATAAGACTGAAGTATTACTTATTGGACCAAACACTTGTACACAGAATCTCTCAGACTACAATCTGCATTTAGAAGGATGTACTGTTACTCCATCCTCCACAGTTAAAGACCTGGGTGTTATATTAGACAGCAATTTGTCCTTCGAAAATCATATTTCATATGTTACAAAAACAGCCTATTTCCACCTCAGAAACATTGCTAAGATACGGAATATGTTGTCTATTTCTGATGCAGAAAAGTTAGTTCATGCATTCATGACGTCTAGACTAGATTACTGTAACGCATTACTAGCTGGTTGTCCTGCTTCCTCAATAAACAAGCTACAATTAGTCCAAAATGCAGCTCTTACCAGGTCAAGAAAATATGATCATATAACACCAATTTTATCATCTCTTCACTGGTTACCTATTAAGTTCCGTATCGATTATAAAGTACTGCTAATGACCTGTAAGGCTCTAAACGGTTTAGCTCCAGTGTACTTAACCGATCTTCTATCCCTACAATCCTTTACACTCTTTAAGATCCCAAAACTCTGGACTTCTGGTTGTACCTAGGATATCTAAGTCCACTAAAGGAGGGAGAGCATTTTCACATTTGGCTCCTAAACTCTGAAATAGCCTTCCTGATAATGTTCGGGGCTCAGACTCGCTCACCCAGTTTAAATCTAGATTAAAGACGCATCTCTTTAGCCAAGCATTGAAATAATGCATCTCATATCAGATCAATTGCACATGACTATCTTTGCTTAATGTTATGAACAGCAGCTACGCTAATTATTCTTCATTTGCTTTTATGTTTTACCTCTGGACGCCTGTCCCGAGGTGACTAGAGAGTTCATCAGCTTCAGTTTGGATCCAGCCTCTTAAGAAGACCTCAGATGACCAACACCTTTGAAGAGACGGCGCCAACTCCTGCGAGGACTTCAGAAGATGCAATATCTGGATCATGAACATTTTCTATATATCCTAATTATTGTAAATACGTAATTCATTATTTCCAGGAGCTCACTGCTTCGACCTTCAATTAAACTGCTAACAGTGATTGTAAATTAAATTGCCTAAATTATTACATTATTAGTTGCATTTTCTAAATTGTAATGTTGACATGCATTCTCTGTAAAGCTGCTTTGAAACGTTATGTATTGTGAAAAGCGCTATACAAATAAATGTGAATTGAATATTCCAAGCAAGAGGCTTATTGGCTCAATGTCAGTAATCAAGCGATGAAGATATGGATGACAGTTCTTATCTGTTTTAGATGGTGAAGACTGGAGATGGTTGGACTGGATGATTGAAGCTGACAGCAGACAACGGAAGACTGAAGAGTGACGGGTAGAGGATTGTACAGGTAAGTATCATTCAAGTAAGTGGCTCAGTTTGAACGACGAGACCAGACAATGGTAAACTGATTGGTGCTGGCTTATATAGTGTGTGGTTGATCAGAACTTGGTGATTGTGAACAAGTGGGTGGAGTGTAGAGGTCTGGTGCTGACTCTGTGACAGTTCTGTACTACTCATCACATGGGAGGAAACCGCTCCAGCTTTTTTGATGATAGTGACAATTTGACCACAGGTCAAATGGGTGTTTGGCTCCTTCCAGTCAACATCTCCATTCTTCTAATGCCAGTTTGATTGCCAGCAGTTTGTGGTTGCCTGTGTAGTAATATTGTTGAATATTAGGTGTCCCCAACTAAGCAAACCATAGACGACAGTGGCAAGGAACCTAAACTTCAACAAGTGACAGAAAGGAGGAAAAAAATTCCTTGGGGGAAACCAGGCTCAGTCAGAGGGCCAGTTCTCCTCGGGCCAACAAATGAACAGTGCATTATTATGATTCAGGCAGCATTACAGGTCAGAAATCCGACTGAATATTTAATACTCTGCTTTTAGGAGTGCAAAAAATTCCCCAGGCCCACACTGCTGCAAATTTGGCAGCAGCTAAGGCTGCTATCATGGAGGAATTAGGTGCAATGTAACAGTTACAGATGCTGCATACAATATGGTGGCCTGTGCCAGGGAGTTCAACGTACAACACTCAATCTGTATTGCACGTGCTTAATCTGATGGTCAAAGCGGCGCAAGACCAGACTCCTGGATATGTTGACCTGAGAAAAAGGCATGTTACGTGATATTGACATGGCATTACACACCATGCTCTTGTCATTCACATCATCCCTATTGTCAAGTTCTTGTACTGCTTAGTATGGCATCCCTCAGAAATCCTTGTTCAAGGTACTACATTCTCTGCTGCATTTGATATAAGAAAAAACCTTCCCTTAGTGCCCTTGTTCAATGAGTTGGAAGTGGATAGCTATTTTGGAGTTTTTGCTGTATCATTCGGATGGCCAAAAGATGTATGGCCATTATTGTTGCAGTGCTGGCTGTCAGGGAAAGCCTTGGAAGTTTTTTTCCACACTTTCAGTAGAGGATTTAGTTTACAGCAGGGGTGTTCAACCCTGGTCCTGGAGGGCTACCGTCCTGAAGGGCTACCGTCCTGCAGATTTCAGTTCCATCCCTGCTCCAACACACCTGTCTGTAATTATCAAGCAGCCCTGAACACCATGATTAGCTGGTTCAGGTGTGTTTGATTCGGGTTGAAGTTAAAATCTGCAGGGCGGTAGCCCTCCAGGACCAGGGTTGGACACTCCTGGTTAACAGTAAGAAACTGTGAAGGCAGCTTTGTGCGTTCAAGTTGGTTATAGAGGTGTCATGTTTAGAGTTTGTTTTTGATCT
Organism: Elopichthys bambusa; assembly: GCA_037101425.1. Classification (NCBI taxonomy): domain Eukaryota; kingdom Metazoa; phylum Chordata; class Actinopteri; order Cypriniformes; family Xenocyprididae; genus Elopichthys; species Elopichthys bambusa. The sequence continues at coordinate 22,885,089 of CM074454.1, forward strand.
GTTTTCCTGTTCTGTTCAAGTCTGTGTTTCTAAGTTAGCTTGTAAAAGAAAAAAATCGACATCATATATCGGCCATCAGCTTCCCTAATTTCTAAATATTGGCATCGGCCAGAGAAAAACCCTTATCGGTCGACCAGCTAACCAGTTATTTTCAAATCGTTCAAAAACTAGTTTTAGTTTTAGAAATTGAGATTTAGAAAGAATATTAGGCAATGTTTAGCAAATACACAACCCACAGCTAAAACCAGTTTCCAGATGTCATCAGAGGAGCCCCAACAGTATATTAATGTACAGATTGAAAACATTTTTTTACCTGTGCATTAATTCACTAAAAAATAATCTAATAATACAGTGGAATGTTTATTTTTTCATTCAGTTTATGTAGTATTAAGTTTATGTAATATTTTGATTCAGACATATTGATCTGAATCAAATATGATGCCTCTACTCAATTAAAATAAATTTCATACAGATACATATCTTGGTGCCATTTTAAATTGCTGAGCATTTCAAACTCTTTTCACACAAAGAACACAAACAGGGTCTCAAATCTGAATGACTTCTAAGATGCATCGGTAAGTGTGATGACATAACGTTTTATTACACTGATCACAATTAAGTTGCCACCCTCCAGAGTAAATGCACAGGTGATTTTTTTTTTTTTTTTAATTTCTCAGGTTTCTAACACTTGTCACACTGCAATTTCTTTGCAGAATGAGTTTGCAAATGACGTTTCAGGTCTGTGTGAAATGTGAAACTCTTCTCACACTGAAGACACTTGTAAGGCTTCTCTCCAGTGTGAACTCTCATGTGAATCTTTAGGTTTGCTTTGTTTGAGCGGGTCTTTCCACAGTGATCGCACATGAAAGGCTTCTCTCCAATGTGGCTTATTACATGATTCTTAAGGTGAATGCTGTCTGTGAAACTCATTCCACATTGATGGCATATAAAAATGTTTTCTCTTGAGTGAGTCCTCATGTGGAAATCAAGGTTTACTTTACGTCTGAAGCTCTTTTCACACTGATCACATGTGAATGACTTCTCTCCAGTGTGAATTTTCATGTGGACATTAAGGCTTCCTTGATGTGTAAAACTCCTTCCACACTGAGAGCATATGAACGGCTTCTCTCCAGTGTGAATTCTCATGTGGGCATTAATTGTTGCTTTATGTGAAAAACTCATTCCACACTGTTGACAGGTGAAAGGTTTTTCTCCAGTGTGAATTCTCATGTGTTTTTTAAGGTTTCCTTTTTCAGCGAAACCTTTTCCACACTGTTGGCAGGTGTAAGGCTTCTCTCCAGTGTGAATTCTCATGTGGACGTTAAGGTTTCCATTTTGACTGAAACTCTTTCCACACTGAGGGCATGTGTAATTGCTCTCCCCAGTGTGAACTCTCATGTGGACTTTAATTGTCGCTTTATGTGTAAAACTCTTTCCACACTGTTGGCAGGTGTAAGGGGTTTCTCCCGTATGAAGTCTCATGTGGACTTTAAGGCTTCCGTTTCTAGTGAAACTCTTTCCACACTGAGGGCAGGTGTAAGGCTTCTCTCCAGTGTGAATTCTCATGTGTTTTTTAAGGTTTTCATTTTTAGTGAAACCTTTTCCACATTGTTGGCAAGAGAAAGGCTTCTCTCCATTGTGAATTCTCATGTGGACTTTAAGGTTTTCATGGTGATTAAAACCCTTTCCACACTGAAAGCACGTGAAACTTCTAGTTCCAAACTTTTGACAACTTTTTTGTGAGAAAGTCTTTTCAGTCTGTGAGCAAATAAAATATTTTTCTGCAGTTATGAAATCTTCCTTTACATCAAGTTCTTGACTCTCCTCTTTCAGTGGCATCAGATCTGTGGTGAAAAAAGACAAATAACCTCAGTTTAATGGCACAAAGCAACAGACATCAAAAAATTTAGACCAGTGGTCATTATTCAGGCCCCTTATCACCCCCATTAAATATATTTCAGACAAACTGCATGTGAGCTGTTTTGACATTTTTCATGAAGTATGATATTTCCTAAGGCCCTGTTTACACCTGGTATTAAGATGCATTTTGGTCGATCGGAATATAAGTGGACGACGCTAAATACAGGTGTAAACGGGGTGTAAAATGTTTTGAGCTTGTCCACTTTCGACCACTTCCAGAGGTAGTTGAAAATACATTTGACCGGATTGTTTTTGTAGTGGAAACGCTTATGTGTTCGAACAGCCACAAAAGACCGCCTACTCTCTGCCTACTGACCTAACGTGTAAGATAGGCATGTGCTAGCCAGACAGGATTTCAACTTTGTCAGCTGAAGACCCGTTTGGCTTGAAGATGTAAGTACCAGGCACATTTCTATCACACACTCGCAGCGTTCGGCTGGTCTTGCGGCTGTCAAAACAGAAACGAAAGTTGCTATTCTCCGTATGTTTGTCCGTTATCTCCGGGCGCGTTCATATGTAAATTGTGCGAGCTTTTGTTCATTAGATCAAAAACATACATTTACCCGCACATAGACCCTCCCCTTGAAGAAATCAGGACAAAAGGTGATTAAGAAGGTGGATTAAAATACCAGGTGGAAACAAGTATGTGTCTCCCTAATCCACTTGTGATCCGATCTTAATACCAGGTGGAAACAGGGCCTAAATTATGACATTGGCACAAAATTGGGATAACTTGAAAATTACAGGCAGGTGTGTTGGAGCAGGGTTTGAACCGAAGTCCCTGGTTTACCTTTGCTGTGTTCGAAATCGCCCCCTATACCCTCATTCACTATTCCCTACATTACTCCACTAATATAGTCCACTTGAAGGAGTGAATGAAATGAGTGAGTGAATTCGGACACTGAGTGCACTGGAAGGGCTGCTGATTTCGCATAGTTCGTGCTGCTGTTTAATAATCTTTTGAAATGTAGCAAACTGGCAGCTCCATAAGTAATGAATATGTTGAACTAGCATGTTCAAACCTTTTAAACGATTTAATGATTAATTAAAAAGGAATTTATACCTGTATGATAATGCTGGACCAGCGCGTTGTGAAAATGAATGGATGATTGATTCCGCTGCGGGCGCCATCTCCTGGTGAGACGTGGGAATTAATTCAGCGTGCGACTCTCACAGTGCATTATGGGTATTCTCTAGCCTTTGAGCGTGCATCGGTACACTCGTTATTGCGGTGCATTGTGGGATTGAATGAGTGCACTCAACATCGTCCACTATGGTTTCGGACACCACTACAAATGGCTGTCCCCTCAAAGTGCCCTATTTAAGGGTATAGGGGGCGATTTCGGATTCTAACAATATACAATTTGTCATTGCCCATTCATTTGCTTGTCCACCATTTTGAAGTTTGCAAAAAAACAAAATCATTGATACGCCAACAAATCTTTACCAATTTTGTTTAGAATCTGCTTTGATGAACTTTAGACCGAGCCGCACAAAAATTACTGAAAAGGTTTTTGATATAATTTTCCATTTCCGAGAGAAGTCTTTCGGAAGTTGACCATTTCTATGTTTCCCTATTCTACGTTAGCCTAAAATCATTTTGCTACAATTTTTGCTTAAACATATCTAATCATTTCTGTAATACATTTTCATTTTAATTTAGCAAATTATAAAAGGTTAAAATGTATGTTAAAAATACTGGTGGGAATAGCAAATGTAAGTTATATTACTGAATCTGAATCTGAAAAACTTTGCACATTTGGTATGGAAAATGTAATTTAGAAATGCATTGCCATTTTGCATTTTACATTTCAAATTAATTATTGCTACCTATAAGCTTCCATAATTTTGCTCATTCTTGCATTGAAAGTGCTCCTCAGGATCAACGTAAAACCTTTCTTTCTGTGATAAGCAGAGAGCACCCAACCAAGTGGGCAAAACCTCTTTAAGAATTTTAAATTTCTGCTAATTATACACAAACCTTTGAATATACCTAGTGTAACGGAGGCCAGATAGTAGGAGATGCACCAGTAAGCCTCACTCTTCTGGCCTCAAACGGTGTAACCATTTGCACTAGATCCACACTACTTATGCAACCTTCTGCTGTGTTGTAATCCATCATGTTCATTATGGTTATATATATATATATATATATAAGAGCCTGCTGATGGACCATTTAACATCGAAATCCACAAAAAAAACAAGAGGTAGATAATTTTTCTGTCTGGCTTCTAAAGTATGATTGTCCAGGACAGTCAGTTTTTATCTAGATTAAAAGACATGTCTTTTCAGAATAAAAACTCTTATTCCTCAAATAATAGTTGTTGACTAAAATCAGTTGAATTACATGTAGCCTAAATGGTTACAACAGCCAGGTTTCCATTCAAGGATTTTTTTGCGAAAAAAGTTTAGCGCTTCAAAATGTTTACCGATATAGCTGATGGAAATGGCAATCAGCGATACATTTTTGTAAATGTCGACACAATCTTTTTCCGTTTATCTTTAGTGCATAAATTCTATGTCAATACTACAAACTTCGCAAAAAACTCTTTGTCGAGGAAAAGGGCTTTAACGCAAATAAATGTAGTGTCGCATGACAGAATTAGCCTATACACAGCATTGTTGTTCCAGTTAACATAAATCTCTGCAGCTTGACAAAAATAAGCGGGGTGTCTTGTCAAATTAAAGAAGACTGTTGGAGTTTTCATAACTGACAAAAAGAAAGGTAAAATAAAATACAGAAATGTTATTTCTGTATCTGAATTTAATTAAAAGGAGCCTACTGTCATAAAATTGAGATTTTCTAGCCTACATGACAAATGTAAATCACAACACTTATGTAATTATTTGGATCTAATTGGTCTCCACTTTTGAAAATTGATTTTTTTGGAAAATCCCTCTCTATGTCTGTCACCTGATGGAGTTAGGGTTCCTTACCACTGTCGCCTCTGGCTTGCTTTTATATATAGCTTACAAAGATCATATTTGATGATTTGTACTCAGTTATTGAACAATGACACTATTGTCTTTCTGAGCTGCTTCAAAGCAGGACTGAACTCTGTATGAATTATTGATCATTAATTTCCTGTTTATCACTGTAAAGCGGCTTTGAAACAATCTACACTGTAAAAAAGGAATTGTTGATTAAATAAGGATCAAATGGTCTTTAAGAATGAAACCAACCTGTTTGTTCCTCAGTATCTTCTTGTTTCACACTTAATACTTCTTCAATCTTCATTTCTTCACTCTCCTCTTTAATAAACGCCATCTTTATAATAGTGTCACGTGAATCTCAGTAGCTTCATTTTTTTCCTCTGTTTGGACACTCTGTCATTAATAAGAAGAGAATAATTAACAGAAAGAAAAATAAATCAACAGTCAGCTCCCTAGTTCAGTAGTCAGTGCACCGGTGAGTTATATGGTCTTAAATGGCCTAATTAACACAAAAAAGACACTGAAGTAGCAGTACAAATGAATAAAACAACTAGACAATTCATATTTAGTTATGAAAAATACCTGCTGTTTAATGGTTTGTAGATTACATTCTATAGATTCCACTTTCAAGAAAACATGCAGTTTTTTGTTAAAGTTGTGTCGTCAGCCTGTGGTGATTCGAGCGATGCGAATCACTGAATCATTATGCAAAGAATTTGGTTCAATTGACTGAAGCTGCGTCTCATTTCGGAGGCCGCATACATCATCAAGGATGTCTTATTTAAAGGGTTAGTTCACCCAAAAATGAAAATTATGTCATTTACTACTCACGCTCATGTCGTTCCACACCCGCAAGACCTTCGTTCATCTTTGGAACACAAATTAAGATATTTTTGATCAAATCCAATCGCTCAGTAAGGCCTCTATTGACAGCAAGATTATTAACACTTTGCCCAGAAAGCTACTAAAAACATATTTAAAACAGTTCATGTGACTACAGTGGTTCAACTTTAATATTATAAAGCGACGAGAATACTTTTTGTGCAGCAAAAATAACAAAATGTGATGGGCGATTTCAAAACATGAAGCTTAACAAATCTTTTGTTTCGAATCAGTAGTTCGAATCGTGTATCAAAGTCAGTGAACACGACGTAATGAAGCCTCGTTTACTGAAATCCTGTGATTTTGGCGCTCTGAACCACTGATTCGAAACACGATTTGTAAAGCTTTGAAGCTTCATGAAGCAGTGTTTTGAAATCACACATCACTAGATATTGTGGAATAAAGTCACTTAGTTGTTATCTTTGGCGCACAAAAAGTATTCTCGTCACTTTATAATATTAAAGTTGAACCACTGTAGTCACATGAACTGTTTTAAATATTTCTGTGCATTGAAAAAGGGAGTGTTATTGCTGGCGATGCAGACTGAGCCATCGGATTTTATCAAAAATATCTTAATTTGTGTTCTGAAGATGAACGAAGGCCTTACGGGTGTGGAACGACATGAGGGTGAGTAATTAATGACAGAATTTTCATTTTTTTTTGGTTCAACTAACCCTTTAAAAAAAATAGCCATAATAAAATTGACTTATTACTCATGAGGTGTAAAATACTGTCATTTATTTCTTTCATTACAATATAACGGTAACTTTTATTAAATAAGACTCCTTCAAATGGGACCTCCGGAGGCTGCAGCCTTTGAAATGAGAAAAGCTCCATCACTACTTGCCAGTGACCGAATTCGTGTTTACAATGAACCGATTCACGAAGTGAGACGCGCGTCTGTTACTCTTATGTTGATTCGCTTTACTCACAAGAAATAACGTTCTGTAATGTTTGATGAAGCGTTACATTCAATAACATTCATTTATTTTGCATCGATTGTAAAACACTGACCGGTTTGTTTCTATTTAAACGCTTGTTTAATGGTTAAAATACACACCTATCTTCAGCCGAATCACAACAGATGCAGGAGCTTGGCACAGCATTGTGACGTCATATCTCCATACCAAAATAAGAGTCCTGTCCATAAATGGGCCATTTTACAGAATTAGAGTTGGAAACGTCTTGGAAAAAAATGTCGCTTTCCACAAATTTTGTATGTATGTAAATTGTATAATATCCAAGGTACACATTTCTAGTAATTGTGCAGTTAATTCTCATATTGTATTTTCAGAAAGTTTTGGAACATTTTTCAAATTTATCACAATAATAAATAATTTAATAAGAGTTAAGATTTTGTTTACATCCACCTTGTAAATATATTTTTTGCTATTTAAAAAAAAAAAAAAAAAGTTTTCGCAAGTAATCAATAACGATTTTTAACATTTAAAAATTTTTTTAACAATATTTCAAGTATAATTTATGAGATTTGTTGTATTTTGAATCCAATCTTTCTTTGTAAAAGGAATAAAGATTATCATGCTGATTTCAAAGTTAAGGATTCATTAGTTTGAACATCCAGTGTTTTGGTCACGTGACAGTAGTGACAGTAATGTTTTGGTATCGACCACGTCACATTACAGAATATTAACTCACATACTAACACACTAATGATTTACATTACAAAAAATACTAAACTTCTAATGATTTGCATAACTGTACTAAAATTGAGTTTATTTTCCCCAAATAAACGATTGTGTGTTTACTTTTGTCACTACCAAAACAATGTCATTACCGAAACAGTCACGACGTGGTGAAGTTTCGGTTGTGACAATTTTAAATACGTTTGAGCCTAGCTCAAAGATGCTAATCAACACATGGTTAGCTAGCACAGTTCTGGACAGATGCACACATAAAAACCAAATATTATTGAATAACCCCCAAAAAACAATAATGTCGTTTCGGTAGTGACTGTTTTGGTAGTGACAATTTTAAATACTTTTGAGCCTAGCTCAAAGATGCTAATCAGTACATGGTTACCTAGCACAGTTCTAAACAGTTGTACACACATAAAAACTACATTTTATGCAATAACACCCAAAAGTAATAATAAATAAATAAATTATATATACATATATATATATATATATATATATATATACATTGGATGTTCAAACTAATGAATCCTTAACTTTGAAATCAGCATGATAATCTTTATTCCTTTTACAAAAAACAACAATGGGAAAATTTGCAAAAATTATATAATTATTTTCACAAGTTTTAGGGGTTAGGGTTCGGGCCAGCCACCTGTCAATTGAAAGTACCCAATAAATTATGATTTTATAATATAAAATAAAATTTTATAATAGAAGGATCTACAATTTGAAAACTTAAATGCTTTTTAAATGTGTTTTTTGGTTGTGGGACAGCAGTTTGCACCAATTCTGTAGAATGGCCCACATATAATACAGTATAAAGTTTGAGTATATGGAATCAAAGTCTAAATATATGGAATGAAAGTCTGAATATGTGAAATGAAAGTCTGAATATATGAAATGAAAGTCTGAATATATGGAATCAAAATTTGAATATATAGAATAAAACATGTATATATGGAATGTAAGTCTGAATATATGGAACAAAATTTGCAATATATGGAATGAAAGTGCAAATTTGATGGTAATTAATGATGTATATCTAGTTATCCCAAATAACAGATCTACAACATCTAAATCTCTGTTAATTCTCAATGAGAACTGCAGTAAATGTCTGAGAGAAATAAAGTAAATCTGCATAATAATAAGTGAAGCTGGTAATGTTGTTTGTGGAGTTGTTTAATCCTCCTCTGTTGTGATCTTCAGAGATTTTATGGTTTTTTTTTTTTTGTCTTCAGTTGATTTCATCAGGCTGTGGCTGAAGAAAGTCATAGTTTGTGTTCCTATTTCTCTTTCTTTCAGTGCTTGTTCACAGCAGGTGTTTGAATAATTGAAAGGATGTTTCAGAAACATCATACTAACCTTTAAATAACTTTCTACTAACATTAAGGAAATGTTACAAATCAATGTTCCTAGAATGTTGAATTGTTAATCAAAATTAAGTTAAAAAAATATTTGAGGAACATCATACCTTTAAAACATGTTCCTCCAATGTCAAGAAAACTGGACATTTTTTTACGTTCCCAGAATCAACAATGAATATTTGGAAAACGTTCTTATTAACGTTCTCAAGTTATTAAACGTTTAACTTTTAAAAAGCAATTTCGTTTAACATTATAAGCTATATAATTGAGTTCTTTTCTGAACTTTTTTCACTCACATACACATGTACACATTGTTTTAACTCTTGCCTATATTTTTGTGCATTCCTGGTTGTGCTTGCTTATTAATAAATGTTCACCTTCTGATTATTTCTGTTGCCTGTGTTGTTACTCAAGTAATTCTGTCTGTGATTTTAATTGTCAACATATTTTGGGTTCATTTTAAGTCAGCAATACAGTAATTTTTAATCAGTAGTTGAGTTTAATAAAAACAACCTACCATTTTTAGAGTGTACTTTACAGGTAAATTAATACACACAAGCAACAGCATCCTTCATCTTTTTATTGACATGTAATGCAACCAATCACAGTTTGTTTTGTTCTGCGTCATATTTAGGTTCGTAAAATGTCGATGTAAAAGTCAATGTCCCTACAATAACAGACCGGAGTGCATCTAATAAATTATTAATTCAAGAACGTTGTGCAAGTTTACTGCAACAATGAAGCCGCGAACTTCACATACTTTTAACAATCCAGCGTTTAGTTGATCCTGTAAGCGCTCGTTGTCACAGTTGTAAACATGATGATGTTCTCTTGAAAATCCTGAAGTGTTTCCAGTTAAGTGTGCCATATGCATCAGACATTCAGCCAACAGTTCGTGGGCATCACGTCTGAGGCTGAGACTAGGGGCAGCAAGGCCTTCTCTGCTGGCCTAAACCATTATAAACCTTGGAGGACTGAGGATATTTTTAAATATATCTCTGATTGTGTTCTTTTAATTGTGATGATTTTGGCTCATATTTAACAAAAACCCACCAATTCACTATCTATCAAATTAGAATATGGTGACATGCCGATCAGCTAATCAACTCAAAACACCTGCAAAGGTTTCCTGAGCCTTCAAAAAATGGTCTCTCAGTTTGGTTCACTAGGCTACACAATCATGGGGAAGACTGCTGATCTGACAGTTGTCCAGAAGACAATCATTGACACCCTTTACAAGGAGCGTAAGCCACAAACATTCATTGCCAAAGAAGCTGGCTGTTCATAGAGTGTTGTATCTAAGCATGTTAACAGAAAGTTGAGTGGAAGAAAAAGATGCACAACCAACCGAGAGAACCGCAGCCTTGAAAGGCTTGTCAAGCAAAATCGATTCAAGAATTTGGGTGAACTTCACAAGGAATGGACTGAGGCTGGGGTCAAGGCATCAAGAGCCACCACACACAGACGTTTCAAGGAATTTGGCTACAGTTGTCATATTCCTCTTGTCGTATTCCGTATAGCCACTCCTGAACCACAGACAATGTCAGAGACGTCCTACCTGGGCTAAGGAGAAGAAGAACTGGATTGTTGCCCAGTGGTCCAAAGTCCTCTTTTCAGATGAGAGCAAGTTTTGTATTTCATTTGGAAACCAAGGTCCTAGAGTCTGGAGAAAGGGTGGAGAAGCTCATAGCCCAAGTTGCTTTAAGTCCAGTGTGAAGTTTCCACAGTCTGTGATGATTTGGGGTGCAATGTCATCTGCTGGGGTTGGTCCACTGTGTTTTTTGAAAACCAAAGTCACTGCACCCGTTTACCAAGAAATTTTAGAGCACTTCATGCTTGTTTTTTAGGTCACTGTTAACATCAAAATGGTACATGCCTTAGAGGAGGAGATGATGGTTCGGGGGCAGAGGGTGCGCAGAAAGAGTGTCGTCGTTGCTGACGCAAATGAGTTGCTGCTATTAACTCTCTGGGGGCTGTGTAAAGATAAAGTCTGCACAACAGAAAATCAGCTTGGACAATATACAAATTTGGGAGTTGTTGTCCGTGAAGGATGGGGAATTCATGGACTCTCACAGTCTGGTTGCAGACATTCTTGTCCATGATGAGATGCATATCCAGACTTGGAGAGAGTTTGTGACAAAAGTCTCCTTTGTTGCCAATCGACAATCGTTTTTACACTCAAAATGCTCATGAAGAAGACTGCTGGAGAGCGCTTGTGCGTTTGGCATGTATTTAAATACACTTGCACCTTTGCTCAGAATGCTTTTATGGAGACTGTCCTCCAAAAAAAACGACCCTATACGTCGTTTTTTCAAGCACTTTATTACAAACTATATTTATGTTTTAAAGTCTCTAGCTGCCGTAAAAATAATGATAGTGTCGTGTTACGTCTGTCGTCATGAAATGATGTACAACCGACGTTATCAATCAAAATGCACTCATTTAAATGCAATGTGTGGACTTTTTACATGGTCCCTTACCCGCCATTTGTCCTATTTCCATTTAGTAACAAAGTATACACTGCAAAAATGAGAAAACAGCAAACATATTTTTTTTAATAGAAAGCATAAAAAAAGCACCTGATGATAACAACAACACTGGTATATTAGCACAAGCTCTGCAAATTATACTCCAGTAAAGTCACGTCATGTTTATTTATAGACTCAACAGAAGAAATCTGGCGGAGCCTCTGCGCACACCTCCTGTTATGTTATTGTCATGGACCAATGGTAGTGTTTTGCAGCTGGAGTAAACTTTTTCTGAGAGTTTGCTTTGGCACGCTGTTTGGAACTCCCAAAATGAACACAAAACAAACTTTGTTTTGGCCTGATTTGTTTGAAATGACGTCACAAGTTTATTTTTCAAGCTAGACGAGCCAATGCTCATGTGCAGTTCTAAGCGTGAGTCTCAGGTTTTTATGGGAACTGGCTTAAACGACAGCTGCAGTGACGCAATGACTTTATGAATCAGCGATTGACTCTTTTACTTAGAAGGTGGTAAGTATTCCGCCATATTGCGTGTTGCAGTTTCTCCCGTTCATAACTAATAGGAGTGAACCGTCTCTTTATATCTATAATCTTTATCTACTGGATGGCGCAAAGCCAGAGACGGATGTGCTCAGCGCTTGTCATTTATAACAACTATGCTGTGTTTTCAACCACATGAGTACTAGTAAAACAATACATTTAGAGTTTGTAAAATACACACTGGTGTCTATTTGTTGGAAATTCAGAAGCGAAGACCAGGAGACTTGGATGTATCTTCAACAGGATTCTTTATTGAGAACATGTGCTGTTGGTCACTGCAGTCATCAAGTCCACTAAGGCAGTGTACATTGTAGTTTATATAGATTTTAGGAGGCAGTGCTTAGAAATGGAGACAAAGCACCTGGCCTACGACCTTAAACAAAGCATGCAAATGAAGTATCCAGGTATAGGAACCTGCTCAAGATTCTAAAACGTGTTGCAAGTCCTAATCCAATCAGCATAACTATTCAAAGAATGGGACAGGGGCTCCAAGAGCCTTTAAAAACAAAAGGTGAGAGTCTCAGTAATCTGGCTCATTAGACTTACAATAAAGAGAACAGGAACTGGCATTCACGTGCTGTAAATCTGACTGACAGGACTTTCTGAACTGCGGCACAAACAAACATGGCGGCGCCCATCTTATAAATCAAGATCATTTATAAAGTATTTTAAACAGCAAAGCATACTCACATGTATAGAATAAGAATAAGGGCAAATGTTATAAAATAATGGTCGCCTTAAAAAAAAACTCACACCAGGGGTCAGTTAGAATATTTTAAACTCACGTGTGAAATGGTTAATAAAGCGCCCTTTCTCTAGGGCTGGGACAATAAATCGTTGCATCGCGAATCGAGAAATGATTCTGGATCGGTTCTGAGACTTTCCGAATGCATCACGATTGTCTCTCAAATCGATTCTGAGCTTAGTTTTCAACAGCAGATGGCACTGTGTGCTTTAGAAACAGCTGTATTTTACTTGCTTCCAATTCTTTACACACACCACTTGAACCTTCTACAAAATAATCATTCATAAATTTCGAAAAGGTTGAAGCAGTTTACAAGGGTGTTTGGTAGTGATGTTCGATTCTTGAACGAATCGTTCTTTTGAGCCGGTTCTCAGGAGTAACCAGTCAAGCCAGTTCACTAATCGAACTGAATCGAACTCTAGTTTCGGGTTGATGACGCAAGACGCATAGCCGAAGTAGCACGTCTGACTCAAAAAGAACCGAATGAGCCGAGGATTAGTTGAAGATACAACGCAAGCCTGAGGCACGTACCGGAAATATGCATATTATGACTACTGTTATTAAATAACATTTTATTTGCTACAAAAACCTTTTTGTCGAGAAATGTAAATAAATTTTACTATGGTTTATTGTACATGCAGATCATATTTTAAGTTGTTAAGCGAAATCAATGAGTTTATAAGACTAGTTTATTCTTTCTATATACTTGAGACATCAAAAGTGTGCTGTAGTCGCGAATCTCATCCGAGATGTAGGCTACTCAATATTGGTTAGTCGTATTCGACATAAAGGATCTGCGAATGAAACTGTGACCACAAACTCCATTAACTTAAGTGAATGAAAGCAATAATCAGCAATATGCGTTGACACAAATGACTTTATTTGAATGTTGCTTTGATATAACATTGTTAGAAAAGAAATGCATAATGACATCATTGTATGATGATGTCAGAAACCTATGAATCAGCTTTTTGAACTGGTTCCTTGAGCCGAACTGTCCGAACCGGTTTGTGGTAATGAATCGGACTTTGCATCACTAGTGTTTGGAGTGGGCTGTTTACATTAATCTCGTATCATAAAAGCATTCTGAGGTGTAAGTACATTCTCAGAACCAGCCAAATGCACAAGAGCTCTTCTTCTTGAGCATTTGACCTTGCGGTTAAAAACTAGCCTAGAGCAGATGTAATGAGCTTCATTCATTTGGAAAAAATTAGGTACACAATAAATGGTAATACTGGTACTTTTTCTATGATATGGAACCCATTTATTCGTTTTTTTATTTTTTATGAATACGTGAGTGCTTCTTCTATAGAGAGTCAATCTGAGTCTTAGGATGTCGTAATGGATTGAATTTGATCAGAAGAGTATTGTATGTATGTATTGTATGTTCATAATTTTTGTTTGTTGATGTATACGTGCACACTACATCTGCAATTATTTTTACTTAATTTTAATGACCTAACATTTATTTTATACATAATTGACATATACTGTAATTATGTATTGTCTTTATTTATTTATTTATTTTTTGTAAGTTGTAATTTACTTTTGTTTTAGGGAGGGCTGGGAACTATATTTGTTTCTGTTCTCCTGTATCTTTATTCTGCTATTATTGCAAAAGTTTAATAAACAGATTAAGCAATAAAAAAAAATAAAAAAAATAAAAACTAGCCTACAGCGCCATCTGCTGTTAAAAACTAAGCTCAAAATCAATTCAAGAGAGAATTGCGATGCATTCGGAAAATCTCAAAATCAGTCCATGAATTGAGATTAATTGTCCCAGCCATACGATTGTCATTGTTATGGTGGAAGAGGCGGCAGACATAAGTAATGCAGCGGCCATGTCATCTGGACTAAATGGAGTGCAACACCCTGTTATACTGTGTTTCTGTATAATATTGATGGTTTCTATAGCGGTGTCATGGCTCTGATGCACTTCAGTGTTTATTGATAATAAACTGGAATGCTCAGGAATCTTAAAAACAAAAACAGACCAACCGAGCAAAAAGGCAATAATAACAAAGACAACTGAACGTGACAAAACAGGGTTTAAATGCTTAGGCAAACAGGGGCGCTAACAAGATAATCGATCAGACACAGCTGGGACAAATGAACTCATAATGATGTAACCATAGAAACAAAGGAGTGGCGGGAAACTGAACAAAGGAACTGATCAGAATACAAACAGAAAGTCCAAACACAAACTGAAATGTGACACTGTGGTGTCATAATGATGGTATTAAGAGGTGGATTAAATCAGGTAGGACACCTCTGAAGGCATAGGTGTGAAATGCACATCCCGCTACTGGAAATTAATAAATAAATGTCACTGAAACTATAAACATTTTAGTTTAAGGATTCTTGGCATGATAGCTTTTCTGCAATGTCAAACATGGTAGGTCATTATAGGGACTACAGGTGGAAAGATATATGTTTATAATCTGATGCAAAGCATCTTCTGGCTCTTATTAGAGAAGGATTTGGTGTACACCAACTCAGTGAACTAAATTAACATGTGATAAATTGTGTAATATTACATTGAAATTATACCAGTTTAACTTAATTTCAATGCTTTCACTGCAAAAAATGCTTTTCTTACATAGTATTTTTGTCTTGTTTCCAGTCCAAATATCTAACAATTCTTAAATCCAGATGCTTTTACTGGATAAGTAAAATGATAGAATATATTTTTCCTGTTTTCTGGGGAATGATCTGCCAATGGGGTAAGAAAAATAATTTTGTTTTTGTCCCAACAGGCATACAACATTTCAACCAGAAATAAGATTATTTTTACTCACCCCGTTTTGCTTGTGATTTTAGTAGTGTGAACACGACTTTTATTTTGGTCTGGAGATATTGCGTCATAAGGCTGCGCCGCGCTGCTGTATCTGTTGTGATTTGGCTGACGAAAGGTTAGTGGTTTAAAGCATTTAAGTTGTTTGAATCAATGCAAACTGTTTAATCGAGTTCATCGTTTTATATACATGCTACACAACTTATTTGTTATTGGATCTAATATTTCCATGCTTTAATTAACATTAATGAGCGTTATTTTTGTGAGTAAAGCGCAATCACACATGAGTAACAGAAAAGGTGCGTCTCATTTCGTTCCCTATATAGATATCGTTAATGAATTAATCATAAACACGAATTTGGTCACAGGCAAATAGCGATTAAGAAACGGAGCTTTTTGAAACTCCGAGTCAATTGAACCAAATGCTTTATGATTCAGTGATTCGAATCGCCGCGCGCTGACGAGACATGCTGGTTAAAACCGTGTAAATGCAACGAGAAAACAAACGTATTGATTTTTTTTTTTTTTTTTTTTTTTTACAAACAACTACAAATGTTTCCAACAAAGTGTAATCTATCATTAAATGCCACATGTAAAGAATGAATGTCTAGATAAGAATGTACTATATTTTGTTCCTTTATTAGAGTGTTTTTCTTTCTGTTAATTATTTATCTTAAGTGTTATTTCCCCCAAAAATAAAGAAATTGAAATCATTTACTCAACCTCATGTAGTTCCAAACCCGTAAGACTTTCGTTCATCTCAAATGAAGATCTGTTTTAATGAAATCTGAGAGCTTTCTGTCGGTCCAATTGACAGTCTACACAACTACCACTTTCAAGCCCCAGAAAGCTAGTAAAGACAGTCATTAAAGTAATCCATGTAATTCCTGTGGTTTAACCTCAATTTTGTGAAGTACAGAAGTATAGAGCGCACCGTGACACATGCGTGTTGTGTTAACATGAGACCAGACGCTGTTGTGTGAACACGCCTTTGTGTTCTGAAGATGAACGAATGTCTTAAAGGTTTGGAACGACATGAGGGTAAGTAATTAATGACAGAATTTTTATTTTGGCGTGAACTAACCTTTTAAACATGACAAATTGTTCAAACACAGGAAAAACTCCTGGTGAAGCAACAGAGATCTATGTGACATATTATAAAGATGGCGTTTATTAAAGTGGAGAGTGAAGACTTGAAGATTGAAGAAGTATTCAGTGTGAAACAAGAAGATACTGAGGAACAAACAAAGATGGGGTTTATTAAGGAAGAGAGTGAAGACATGAAGATTGAAGAAACATTCAGAGTGAAACAAGAAGATACTGAGGAACAAACAGGTTGGTTTCATTCTCAAAGTCATTTGATCCTTATTAAAATGTCCAGCTCTACAGAAATGAATATTTTTGAAGAATGTCATATAAGTGTCCTAATTGAAGTGGTTTTATTTGACATGGAGTGGGTTGCCTCATGTGGACAGACATGTTGAGATCACATGACCAGGCATATACTAATGCAAAGAGCTTATTTACAAGAAGTGAAAGCCAATAGTACATTCCACAGCAGCCCTCGCTTCCGCCATTTTGTGGTGAAAGCGACTCTGCAGTCCACTAACTTCTTGCTGTCGCTATGAAAATATCAACTACTTTACTAAAAAAAAAAATAAAAAAAAAACTTGCATTAATGCTGAAATCCAACCTGAAGGATGACAACACATAATAACACACAATAAGTAGACTAGAAATCATCAAATTCTTTTAACAGTTTGTGTTCTACTTTTTTTCACAAAAGTGGAGTAATAGTAACTAAAAATAGTAGATGTGTAAAGTTGCATAAAACTACAAATGTGTACTTAATGGTTGGATTCCACAACTGATAACGTAAAACGTGTATGTATATATATATATATATATATATATATATATATATATATATATATATATATATATATATATATAAGACAATACAACATTTACTGTAGGTGTCATAAAATTTACTGATTACTTAATTTGAGATTTTCTATTGCACTTCTGATTTGGCGGTGAGATTCGCCGATTTTGGGTGCGTAAGATGTGATGGATTCAAATCCATATAAAGAATCTAACCGTGTAGATGAGTTGCGTTCTTTTTTTTTTATTCCACTTCTTCCTTCTCTTTCATTGTCATTCTGTCTGTTTCTGTGCTTTTGTCCAGTTGGCATTTTCACTCCATTTTCACTGTGCTACCACCTAGTGGCTGTTAGCAAAAAAGCATCAGCATTTCGCCTCTTGGCTTCTATACTCATTGCTTCAAGTGAACATGAGAAGATCCTACTTCCACTTTGGGGCGTTTATTATTACGACGGCGCTTGTTAAATGAGGAAAAATACAATTAATTTGTGTAACATCAATATCAACCTCTGAATTGGAAACTGATTTCTATCACTTTATTATACAAGATTATCTGGAAAAAAAAAAAAATTTTTTATAAAGCAAACCATGAAATGTGAGTGATCAGCTTTACATTTATTGTCTATAAGTGATTTTTTTTTTTTTTTTTTCTTTTTTCTTCTCATCATCAAAAGCATTCGTGTCAAACCGGTGTTTAGTAAACACATCTTTGTTTCCAGACGGACTGATTAAAAACAACTTTACTCCTTTTAAAGGCATAGTATAGATTTGTTTCCACTGTCTGGCCAAAAATTAAGTGTTCTCCAGTGTGTCGACCAGTTATGTTTCCACATCCAAAGCTTGATCAGGTTTTCCTCTGGGCCAACAGCAAGGGTTTTTTTGGCCCGCCGAATACCTTGGTCCAATTGGTGCTTGAGGAGTGGTCATGATAACAGGCGGGGTTTACCTGAGTCAGGAGATGGTTAACACCGCTCCTAATTCCTTATGTTATTATATCAAGACATTTAAAACAATTTACAGCAAAAAAATCACTTTCAGACACCAGCGAGTATTTGAAATAACGTCCGATTGCAATCCAATGGGGATTCTGATCACCGTATGAAGCAGAAATCCATTTATATGCGATGCTAATTACTACTTATGCTAATCATTGCAATAATACAAAAGTTCATGGAAAATATTAGAGACAGCTTGAAGAACTTAGACAAATCATATGTGATTATAATGTTGTTTTTATTTGGTTTCATGTTTTATCTGTCTCTTTCCTGTGCCTTTGTTGATACCAGACAAAAAATAAAACATGCACGGTTAACTCGTATAACTCATAACTCCTGTTTTCTTCTCATAAGCTCCCTCTGTTGCGCTGACTGAAGGGACAACAGTATAGTGAGATGGGAGAGATGGCTCAAACCTCCTCAAATCGCATAATTTTGTGGAAAATTAATTTATAAAGAAATATAGCATAAACATGATATTTTATAAAAAAAATTCTAAATATGTAAGCCTTTGATTGATGTGCACTCCTGATACAAATTACTAAGTTACTGTTACTGTAAAATCTTAAATCTGGAATCTTAAGTCTTTATTTAAAGACCAAACGTTCGCCAGTTTTAGGCCTTAGTTCCATTAGGTCATTTAAATATCTTTTATAAACTTACATTAGAAAAACTCATTACTGGTGTGCATCTTGAGACAAAACAATGTCACTGACATTTTAAGATCTGTCAGTATAATTTGCTTTCAGTTAAAACCGCTCAAACGTGCATTTTAGTCTGGGAATAGCTTAAGCCTTGTCTGTGACATGGGGAAATGTTTTTGGTGTTTTCATGGTTTCTACGGAAGAAAAAATTGAAATTGAGGGTAACGTGGATATGACGTCACTGACAGGCGAAATTGTTGGAAACATTTGGGATATATATGCTGGTCATATATTTAGAATACCATCAAAAAGTTGATTTATTTCACTAATTCCATTAAAATGTGAAACTTGTATGTTATATTCATTCATTACACACAGACTGATATTTCGAATGTTTATTTCTTTTAATTTTGATGATTATAACTGATGACTAAGGAAAATCCCAAATTCAGTATCTCAGAAAATTAGAATATTACTTAAGACCAATACAAAGAAAGGATTTTTAGAAATCTTGGCCAACTGAAAAGTATGAACATGAAAAGTATGAGCATGTACAGCACTCAATACTTAGTTGGGGCTCCTTTTGCCTGAATTACTGCAGCAATGCGGTGTGGCATGGAGTCGATCAGTCTGTGGCACTGCTCAGGTGTTATAAGAGCCCAGGTTGCTCTGATAGTGGCCTTCAGCTCTTCTGCATTGTTGGGTCTGGCATATCGCATCTTCCTCTTCACAATAGCCCATAGATTTTCTATGGGGTTATGGTCAGGCGAGTTTGCTGGCCAATTAAGAACAGGGATACCATGGTCCTTAAACCAGGTACTGGTAGCTTTGGCACTGTGTGCAGGTGCCAAGTCCTGTTGGAAAATGAAATCTGCATCTCCATACAGTTGATCAGCAGCAGGAAGCATGAAGTGCTCTAAAACGTCCTGGTATATGGCTGCGTTGACCTTGGAGCTCAGAAAACACAGTGGACCAACACCAGCAGATGACATGGCACCCTAAACCATCACTGACTGTGGAAACTTTACACTGGACCTCAAGCAACGTGGATTGTGTGCCTCTCCTCTCTTCCTCCAGACTCTGGGACCCTGATTTCCAAAGGAAATGCAAAATGCACTTTCATCAGAGAACATAACTTTGGACCACTCAGCAGCAGTCCAGTCCTTTTTGTCTTTAGCCCAGGCGAGACGCTTCTGACGCTGTCTGTTGTTCAAGAGTGGCTTGACACAAGGAATGCGACAGCTGAAACCCATGTCTTGCATACGTCTGTGCGTAGTGGTTCTTGAAGCACTGACTCCAGCTGCAGTCCACTCTTTGTGAATCTCCCCCACATTTTTGAATGGGTTTTGTTTCACAGTCCTCTCCAGGGTGCGGTTATCCCTATTGCTTGTACACTTTTTTTCTACCACATCTTTTCGCCTCTCTATTAATGTGCTTGGACACAGAGCTCTGTGAACAGCCAGCCTCTTTTGCAATGACCTTTTGTGTCTTGCCCTCCTTGTGCAAGGTGTCAATGGTCGTCTTTTGGACAACTGTCAAGTCAGCAGTCTTCCCCATGATTGTGTAGCCTACAGAACTAGACTGAGAGACCATTTAAAGGCCTTTGCAGGTGTTTTGAGTTAATTAGCTGATTAGAGTGTGGCACCAGGTGTCTTCAATATTGAACCTTTTCACAATATTCCAATTTTCTGAGATACTGAATTTTGGATTTTCCTTAGTTGTCAGTTATAATCATCAAAATTAAAAGAAATAAACATTTGAAATATTTATGACTGTGTGTAATGAATAATATAATATACAAGTTTCACTTTTTGAATGGAATTAGTGAAATAAATCAACTTTTTGATGATATACTAATTATATGACCAGCACGTGTGTGTGTGTGTGTGTGTGTGTGTATATGTATATATATATATATATATATATATAAAAATGTTGCACAATACAAAACAAGTACACAAGAAAATGTTACTGTTGGGGCGAAAACCTCATATCCATATTTCGTAATCATAACTATTGGTCACCCTTTACATCTCTCTGTGGGTTTTGCAAGTATTTAACTGAAATAAAAAGTATTAAAAAGAGCTTGTGACTAAACTTCGTAACTCCATTGGATCCTCAAACTGTGGGCAAAACCTTGTAACTCCACCCCATTTTTTTGAATTGAAGTGCCGCGAACAGCAGAGCTGAAGGTAAGCATTGATCTTTCTTCTTAGGTAAATTTGTTTTAGAATTAGCCTTAGGTTGTTGCAAATGTGCATTGTATCTGTTTAACAAAATTTAGCTCTGATGTTAACATTGTGATCATAGATTGAATAGTTTGCTGTGGAGACTAGTGTAGGCTAGCGATGTGACAAGAAATGATCAGACTAAAGTTGTAGCTTATGGTTTGTTTTATCGCTATTTAAGATTGTCATCAGCAGAAGTAAAATTTTGTAATATTAGTGATGTATAACAGATTACAGAAGTGTCATCTGTATAGCTAGATAACCAAATTCTCGCTATTTAGGTACTGCTATTTTTTTTTTTTTTTTTGTATTTATACAATGCCTGTGTCCTTGGAGGAAATGTGTGCAATGGTCAGTGTGTCGTATGACGAGGCAAGAAAACTAATTCCAGTTAGACACGAATAGAGACAGCATAGAAGGAGAGAACAGCAAAAAGGTAGAACAACGAAGATTGGGAGGTGATCCCAGCTCAGAGAAAGAATGAGGAAACCACACTGGAGAGTGTAGAGAGAGAGAGAGGAATTTTAAAAACCGAAGCAGGTATAGTGAACAATGTGTCAATTGTTCATGAGTTGTGTAGGAATTGATATTTCAATGTACTATATTTTGAATCGATAGATGGACACATTTCACAGCAGTAGCACACATGCACACTAATATTTTCTGTTGTTGTTTTTTGTTAGATTCCTGTGATGGCACTGAGAGTGTTACAGTTCGAGGAAGAAAGAGGAAGGGTACAAGTAATTGGAAGTGTGTGCAGAAAAGAAGAAGAATGATGGGACAACCCTATGTTGGGATAAGCAGGAAAGAACAGGCTAACATAGAGCCCCGGGTGATGGGACCAAGATGCCAGTCAGCTGGATGTATGAAGTCCTCCAAGCATCACTGCAGTACAATTAGAGAAGCAGACAGAGAGAACATTTTTAAATGTTTCTGGGAGAACATGAACTGGGAAGAGAAAAAAATGTACGTGCGTAGTTTGGTAGACGTCATCCCAGTACAGAGGAGAAGGGGATCTGAAAATTCAAGAAGGTCATCTACTCTTAATTTCTTTTTAAAAGTTGATGGACAGAGAAGGAGGGTGTGCAAGAGTTTGTTTTTGGCAACACTTGGACTAGGGGAATGGTCTGCCCTTAACTGGGTGCAAGACACAGGAAATACACAGCAGAATGCAACATTATGTCACCGACGTGAGGCTCAAGAGTTCATGAAGAGTTTTCTCCAGGATCTCCCTAAGGTGCCTTCCCACTTCTGTAGGTCATCAACATCAAAACAGTATCTGGAGCCTGTCTTTAAGTCCATGATTGACGTGTATAAAGTGTATCATGGTGCTGCGGAGGAAAAAATGCTGAGACCATTCTCAAGGCAGGTGTTCTCCGAGGAATTTAGGCAGCAGAACCTGAGTCTTTACCATCCAAAGGAGAACCAGTGTAATACCTGCTGCTCCTTCAAGGCTGGTAACTTGTCAGATAACGAGTGGCAGGTCCACTTACTTAAAAATGAAGAGGCCTGTGCGGCAAAAGTGCAGGACAAAAATGATGCGAGTGACAAGACCATGGTTGTCTGCATGGATCTGCAAGCCCTCCTCCTTTGCCCCAGATCGAACGCGCCGGCTCTTTACTATAAAACAAAACTTGCCGTCTACAACTTTACAATTTATGACATATCTACACACGACACCACTTGCTACGTTTGGCATGAAGGTGAAGGAGCTCTGTCTGCCAGTGAGTTTGCATCCTGTGTCACTGATTTCCTCTCTGAGCACAAGGAATATGAGAAGTACATTTTGTGGAGCGATGGTCGTGGCTACCAAACCCGTAATTTGGTGCTTAGCAATGCTCTTCTGAAGTTTTCCACAGAGAATAAGAAGTTAGTCATTCAGAGGTTCCTGGAGAAGGGGCATACAGAGATGGAATGTGACTCAGTGCACACTGTCATCGAGAGACGTCTGAGAAACCAGGAAATCTATGTCCCAGCTCAATATGTTGCCCTGATGAAGTCGGCATGGTCCAAGCCCAACCCGTATAAAGTCAAATATGTGGACCATGACTTCTTCCAAGACTTCACCAAACTGAGGCTCTGCAAGTCTATCCACCCAGGGATCAAACTCGATGATCAATCAGATATCAGAGCCATCAGGTAACTATCAAACTAAAATCGCGTCTCTCTCATCAGGTCAAAAGTCATGATGTCGCATTTATTTGCTGTTAAATATGTAATGTAAAATTAAAACCGTTAACATACAATACAAAGTTAAACAATGCTTTGTAAATGGTGGTGTTCGAAATCTGTAAACTCTTTCTTTTTGCATGTTATTAGGTACAACATTAATGGCACAATGGACTTCAAAATCCAGCACTCGGCTGATTGGACTCCATTTTCAAAGACTCAACAAATACAACACACCACCTCATCCTCACCTTCAGTCACTTCACTTTATACAGAGAGCCTGAAGATAAAGGAGATAAAATACAGACACCTCCAAGACCTCAAGGAGATCATACCAAAAGACTTCCACAGCTTTTATGACAATCTAAAACACTAGGAAACAGAAACACGCTCAGTCACTCACTCACATGCATACACATACACAAAACAAAATGACAGACTGTTAATGAATTGTTGGTAATCATTGTCATTGTTGGTAGATGCATTGCTGTAGTTTTGTGAGATCAATTTTTCAGTGGGTGCCATCCCTTTGAGAGTGCCTCAGGCCAACGGTTCTGGAGCGCAAGCTTTGTCAGATGATGATATATATGCACAGTAGCAAAATCATGCAACCTACCCTATTGTTGTTTAAATAGTTATTTTTGCTATTGTGCATACATCATCCAACGTAAATTAAGAGCAAATTTTCATTGATGATGGACTACATGTATTTAACTTTTTAGAACTTGTTGATTACATGCACAATAATAAATGCATTAAAATAAGTGAATCTATCAAGTGTATATTACAATACTGTTATTAAAGGGGTCATGAGTTGAGAAATCACATTTTCTTTGAGCTTTTGACATATAAGAGGTCATTATACTATAAGAATATCCTGTAAGTTTCAGAACTGAAAACTTTCTTGTTAGTCCAAAAACGGCTTTTAATGAAACCAAGGTCTGAAAATGACGCGTTTTGGAATGTGCCAATTTGTGACATCATAAATTTGGAAAAACGCTTCTGCAGAAGATCAGCGCTTACTTCAACATTGTTACCATTGTAGCCCAGCCCACTGATTCGTGCATGACAATTAGTAGGTAAATAACATTTATAACGCTAACACTAGATTGAACAACTAAAGAATGCAAAATGTTGAGCAGTGTCAGGTTGTGGAAAAACAGTCATTGTATAACCTTCTGATTCCAGCATTAGGAATGTGTGGCTGAACCTAATTTTTTAAGGAGGTTCCAGATTCAGTGAGTATTGCTGCCTTCACGTGCTCTCGGAATTATCGTAAATGCGATTTTCCTAGGTAAACATTGCACATTAACACTCTCCCATTTCGAAACTTGAATGCGATGAGCATGTAATCGCGACTTCAGAAGTGGGAATATGAAGGTAGTATTTGTTCACTTCATTTCAACGCGGATTCCTTTGTAAACAAGACGATGGCAGATTTGCAGAGAGGCTGAAATTAAAGAACCATGCTGTGCCTCTGTATTGGATCCAACAGGAACGACGCAACATGCACGTGAGTAAAAAAAGTTGGTAACACTTTATTTTAGTGTCATTGTTACACGTTACATGCAGTTCCTATTGTAACAACTATAAATTATGCATTACATGCACCCAAACCAAACCCTAATCCTAAACCTGTAGTAAGTACATGTAGGTAATTAATATTACTCAGTACTTAAATGTATAATTAGTGTAACAAAGACACCTTAAAATAATGTATAGCCAAAAAGTTTTTGTTACAGATTGTTTGATATGTACTCAATATGTACTTCGTCTAACCAATATTCACAGAAGGGTCCACAACCAAGACTTAAAAAGCATATGAAATATGCATAATTGTTTCACGTTGTTGGTATATATTTGAACTTTTACTAACAACTTTCTGTAGCATCTTCAGTTACCAGTGTTGGGGGTAATGCATTACAAGGAACTTGAGTTACGTAATCAGATTAGTAACTAGTAAAGTAACGCATTACTTTTTTTCATTTACAACAAAATATCTAAGTTGCTTTTTCACATGTATTGACTGACAGCTCTCCTGTTTCCATGTCGAGAGAGATAAATGTAGAGGTGTTGTGTGTGCTGTGTGAACATGATGGTTATTGTAGTTCTAGACTAAATGTGAACATGCATTTACTCACCTCACTTGCACAAAAACATTCAGTATTCTTTAAAATGAATAAAAACAGTTAAATGCAATCTCAGAATTTTATGCAAACCTGTAATAATTAGCTATATTAAATTACACAGATATACTTTTTGTATTTAATCTCAATTTATTAACCAATGTGTTTGCTGCTGACCTTCAATGATCTAATTCAACCATACTAATAAAATTACTTTAGATTAAGAAATAAGAGCATTGAACTTACTTCTTCTGTATCCTGTTCTTTAATCCAGAATGGTAGCACAGCTGAAAGGTTTGTTTGAGCTTCGCCCTCTACTGTACAGGTGTAAATATGCATTTCCTTAAGCCTGAGGCTTATTCATTTCACTTTTTGTGTGAAAAAACCTTAATATTTGCCAAAAATAGAACCTTTTTGTTGTTATTAAAAAACAAACAAACAAGCAGGCCCAGCCCAGGTGAGGAAAAAGTAACACAAAAGTAATGTAACACATTACTTTTCATAAAAAGTAACTAACTCAATTAGTTACTTTTTTAGGGCGTAACGCCATATTGTAATGCATTACTTTTAAAAGTAACTTTGCCCAACACTGTCAGTTACACTATAATATAAAGTTAAAACAACCACACAAATACATAAGAAATGAACAAAAATATAGATAAGAACTTACCAAGTTGTCAGACTGGAGTATCCTATCTAGTTGGTTCATTGTCTTGCGTTTCAGGATCAGACTCTGGCTCGAACATGTATGGCTGAATCTCTTTGGTTGCCATTTTCCCACAATTTTCAAAGCAATTCCAAATGTGTACTGACAGGGTGGCATTAAAACTTGTTTTAAATTGCAACACTGTTATCCAACCATAGCAGTGGGCATTTACTTCCAAATCTTCAATGCGGCACGCCTAGAAAACGGGAGTGTTTCACGACCGAGTCTCTAAAACAATGGAAAATAGTCTATTACTTATGATGGGTTTTTCTTTTATGTAAAAAAAAAATCTTTAGTGGACCTTAGACAACAGAATAAAATAATTAAAAAGGCAGTTCATGACCCTTTTTAATAATTAATTAGTATAATTCTTTATAGTGTTTCTTTCAGTTGGCCAGTTGGCATCAGTATTGAGTGTTTATGGTTTCTTTAGTCAAATGTAGAAGAATACACTGTACAATGGAAGTAATAGGCAGTTGTTTGGTCTCTTTTATATATACACATATATATATATATACACACTCAGAAACCTTGTCTATAAGGCTAATGTTGTTTGCACTTTAAACGTAATGCGATGCACTTACTGCCTTCAGTTGTGGCCCTTCTAATGACGGACAAAAAACGTTTCCAGTATTCTCTGGTCAAAAACTTTGTAACTATCTGAGCTTAATTTAGATAAAATGTTAATAATATAATGACACATACAAGTGTCTGATTATTTTTGAAGCAACAATACCAGCTTTGACAACGCAATGCTTGATTATTGTAAAAAATAGTTTTTCATTTCCTGAAAAGTAGCACTTTTGGAGATACATCTGTTTGACAGCTTTTCACTTACTATTTATAATTTCATAATTTCCCCGTCTTCTCAGGTTAAGAGTTTGGGTGGCATCCGTGATTGTAGTCTATCTTTTGAAATGCATGCTAATAATGTCACTCTGTCTGCATATTTCCAACTACCGAACATCAGTATTCTTCGAACCACAGCCATTCTTGTACATGCTCTAGTTACTTCACGCATTGATTACTGTAGCTCTCTCCTATCTCTCCTTAACTCTCAAACTTCTCCATAAACTTCCAGAACTCACTGGTCCAGAAATCAACCGCCCACATAATTACTAGAACCTCTTCCATTGTGCACATCTCTCCTGTTCTTTATCAGTTACACTGGTTTCCTGTGAAATATCGCGTAGTGTACAAGATTCAGCTTTTCATTTGCTTCATATTTATTCTCAGTGCTATAAATAGTGTTGTAATTAGAAACCAAACCTTTGACGGTCTTCAGACTACAGAGTGTGAACACAAATAAGCACGGGACCGTTTGAAAGCAGCTGCCTATCAGTGGGTACCGACAGTGTTTACACGACAACAGCGTTTTGGTGGCCTAAAAACAAGATTTTGAAAATGGGTTTCAAAGTACAAGTTCATGTAAACTGCAAAAAACGCGAATCTTTGAAAACGGTGATGGCATGTACATGCATATTACGTGTTTAGTCTATTCACCTTATTTGTCAACGCAGAATTAAGGTATTTCTGTGAATGTGCGAGACTTCTGATTTATTAGGGAAATCACGAGAAGAATATTAAAGTGCAGTAAACTGTAAAAAAATAAGGTGGATAGGCATGCGTGTTTGGTGCAAGTACTCTGTAAAAGAATACATATAAGCGCAGGCATGTAATCTTTCTTTACAAAATGACATTGCCAACTACTTCTGGCGTTTTTAGTCATTTTCGCGGATCCGTGTGAACAGGGATAGTTTTGATAACGTTGTTAAAAGAAAAAACGTTTCCGTTTTTAGTACATCGTTGTCATGTAAACATACCCCGAGTCATAATAGTCTTGGCTATTGAACCCGCAGTCCGTCTGTGCCTATTGATTTCCAACCCGCACTGAAGTATTGCTCTATTAAGTCGCTTTTCCACCGAAATTACCCGGAACAATTTGTCCCAGAAACTTTTCCCCCCCAGACCTATTGCTAGCTGCGTTTTCAGAGCGTTCTAAAGCACCGCGAAGATAGTCCAGTGACGTAGGACTGCGCGCGACTTTCCAGTTCCCGCTGGATTTCGTCCTCTGCATTTAGGGTTAATAAAGCCTGAACCTCATCGTCAGTCCATTGGTCGTATATTTTAAACTCCATTGTTGATTCAAACACACCGAGTACCACCCCAAAGTTCCTAGTTCCTGGGGAAAGTTCCTGCGGTGGAAACGTGACTTTAATTAGCTTTGACATGGTTGGCTATTACATATAGTAACATGGATATTACTACATATAGTTAGTAAGCCTTCCTAACTCCACCATATTGTATATGTATTGCTCATTAATCAAGAATGTGAAAATGCAATTCATTTTGTCTCATTTTTAGTAGTTTAAGTCATTGAAATAACGGTATCAACTAAGATGTCAACAGCAAACAGGTTCCTTCATCTGTTGCCAGCATTAGCTTTCTTCTCTTTACTTTCTTCCCTGCTGCAGCAATGAGCTCTTTCTCTGTTCCCACAGAAGCCCTCTTTCTCCTTTCTCTACCTTTACTTTTTCCATTGCCACAACGCAGGAGCCCTATTTTCCCCTCTGCCCAATGTTTTTGCACTGCCACAGCCAAAATTGTTTAAATCATTTATCAAGACAGGATGGGCAGGTGAACTTGTGACACTGGTGTTCATTTGTATTTGTCTCTTTTCACCTTAGATCTGATGCCGCTGAAAGAGGAGAGTCAAGAACTCAATAAAGAGGAAGAGAAAAATGATTTCATACCTGGAGAAAAATCCGCACAGACTGAAAAGATGACCTCACGAAAAAGAGCTCAGAAGACCAAATCTAACATTTCTAATCGAACACAAAAACAAAACCTTGACGTCCACAGGAGAGTTCACACTGGAGAGAAGCCTTACACCTGCAAACTGTGTGGGAAGTGCTTCTCACAAAAAGAAAGCCTTAAGAATCACATGAGAAGTCACACTGGAGAGAAGTCGTTTGTATGTGTTCAGTGTGGAAAGAGTTTCAGGTGTAAAGAAAATCTTAATAACCACCTGAAGATTCACTCAAATGAGAACTATTTTATATGTCATCAGTGTGGAAAGAGGTTCGCAGACAGGAAATACCTTGAGAGGCATGTAAAAACTCACACCGGAGAGAAGCCTTTCATGTGCCATGAGTGTGGAAACAGTTTTCGAGTCAGTAGAAACCTAAAGAATCACATGAGAATCCACACTGGAGAGAGGCCTTTCACGTGCGATCACTGTGGAAAGAGTTTCATTAATAAAGTTAGCCTTAAAAATCACATGGATATTCACACTGGAGAGCCATTCACATGTGATCACTGTGGAAAATGTTTCGCGTATAAAACGACCCTTAATGCCCACATGAGACTTCACAATGGAGAGAATCCTTTCACCTGCAAACTGTGTGGAAAGAGCTTCTCACGAAAAGGAAATCTGACGATTCACATGAGAATTCACACTGGAGAGAAGCCGTTCATATGTGTTCAGTGTGGAAAAAGTTTCAGACGTAAAGAAACTCTTTTTACCCACATGAGAAGTCACACTGGAGATAGTCCTTACCCCTGCAAACTGTGTGGAAAGAGCTTCTCACGAAAAGGAAATCTGAAGATTCACATGAGAAGTCACTCTGGAGAGAGGCCTTTCACATGTGATCAGTGTGGAAAGAGTTTTAGACGTAAAGAAACACTTAATTTCCACATGAAGATTCACTCAAGGGAGAACCGTTTTATATGTCATCAGTGTGGAAAGAGTTTCACAGACAGCGATCACCTTAAGAATCATGTAATAACTCACACTGGAGAGAAGCCTTTCATGTGCCATCACTGTGGAAAGACTTGTAAAAACAAAGCAATCCTTGAGGTTCATATAAGAATTCACTCTGGAGAGAAGCCTTTCACCTGTCCTCAGTGTGGAAAGAGTTTCACACGTAAAGCAAACCTTCAGACTCACATGAGAGTTCACTCTGGAGAGAAGCCTTTCATATGCCATCTTTGTGGAAAGAATTTCAGATTTGAAGGAAACCTTAAGTGTCACATGAGGTATCACAATGGATTTCATGTGTCGTTAGTGTGAGAAGAGTTCCACGTTTCAATAGTCCCAAAAAAACATCATTTACAAAATAATGATGGAAGTAATTGCAGAGTGTGGCAAGAGGTTCACTACATATATAATATCGAAAAACCCCCTCATTCACTCTGGAGGAAGGCGATTTAATCATACCGGCATAAAATTCGCTGTTTTGAATCAAAATGTGTTTATGTAAATCATGTAGATCTGATGAGGTTTTTTTTTTTTTTTTAATTGTAAGCACAATAAACTTCACAATACACTGCAAAAAATGCTGTTCTTACTTAGAGTTTTTGTCTTGTTTCTAGTCAAAATATCTTAAAGTTCTTAAATCGAGAAGCGTTTTCTTGACAAGTAAAAATTATTTTCTTGTTTTCAGAAAAAAATAAGTCAAAAGTTTTTCCTTAAAACAAGCAAAATAATCTGCCAGTGGGGTAAGAAAAATAATCTTATATCAAACCAAAAATAAGCTATATAATCTTGTTTTCAGTTTGGATTAAGATTATTTTGCTTACCCCACTTGCAAATTATTTTGCTTGTTTTAAGGAAAAAACGTAATTTTGACTTATTTTTCCTAAAAACAAGAAAATAATTTTCACTCGTCAAGAAAATGCTTCTTGATCTAAGAATTTTTAGATATTTAGACTGGAAACAAGACAAAAATTCTAAGAACAGCATTTTTTGCAGTCTAATAATTAGAAATTGAGACCATAGACCAGTGGTTCCCAACCTTTGGAGTTCGCAGGGAGGGGCGCGAGAGTTTATATGCTTTGAGGTCAAACATGGATACGAAAAACCTTTTTGTATAGTTTCTAGGAATGCTCCAAATGATCGGCCACTTCCTTTGATTCTATACGTGGTCTCTCAGCTCGCCGATCACATAAACCGATCGCATTTTTATGACGCAAAAGACCGTTCGCGGCCTGTTCACACCAGCTGTGAGAGCTGCGGCAAAAATGAAAAGTCAGCAGCGGCTGGTGTGTATGGTTCAAACTACTTTATTTAAAAAAAAAAAAAAAAAAATCCAGAATTTTTCCACTCTTCTCTTCTTTCCCTAACATGTGAGCGTGTTCTCCTCATTAGAGCTTCAAGTGAAGGGTTGCCAGTAGTAGAGATGCACCGGTCTACCGACCATTAGTCAGAACCTGCCAGTTCCATTTTTTGTCCCGGACTTGCACACAAAATGCTTTGCAATCATTTCCCCAAAATGTGATTTGTGTGGCCGTTAACAGAGGCCAGAGATGGGACACAAGCTGAAGACAGACGCAAAGAGAAGAGCAGAGAAAATACTGTACCGGGCAGAGCAAGCTCACTGTTGCGATGCTCAGAATATTGAAAGACAATTCTACACATTAAATTGGGGTGGGGGCTTATATGAATGCATTTCTGAAGGAACTGACTTACTTCACAAAAGTTTCGATGACATTTTCTTTTGGGGGCCGTTCACATATTGCGTCTTTTCCGCGCGCAAGTCATTTTTTTCAAATGTAGACGTGCGCACGCGGTACTTTTTCCAGGTGCATCGAGATGAAAACATCTAAACTTTTCAGAATGCCGCAAGCACATCGCAGGTCATGTGACAAGAACCAACCGATCAGCTTCGGCCTTTCTGTAACAAAACGTTGAAATCTTAGCCGAACATCTGATCATAGCTGTACAAGGTGGTTTTTATATCTCATCTCCATTAATATATCTAGTAGTAACTAATGCAAGGAGAGCGCAGATCATGGATGCTTTGGAAAGAAGGAGAAAGCGTTTTTAGACACTATATGTGAATGGCCCCTTAATCTTACCTCCATATGATGCCTATTAAAGTAGTGTTCATATAAGTGGAGCGCTGGCGCTGCTTTGTTTACAGAGGTAACCAAAGAAACTCTACACTGCAAAAATGCTTTTTTTATTTCATATTTTGTCTTGTTTAGTCTAAAGTATTCTTAAATCAAGATGTTTTTACTAGATAAGTATGATATCTTGTTTCTTGTTAAGGTTGGGAAGCACTGTTTTATTATATGTGACTTGCAGACACACCCATTTTGCACGTGTCACTTGAACCAGGAAACAAGAAACTTCTGAGTTCAGAGAAAGAGAAACTTAAGTGTAGCTATGTAAGAAATAGAAATCTCTTGAGTTCAGGGAAAGAGAAACTTAAGTGTAGGTGAGCTGTTATGACTCTCTCTGGATGATGGATGAACATGTAACCACAATACTGTATCAGCTGCAATACAGAGGACAGAGAAACAGGTATGAACTCAAAACTAGGCACTGAGAAATAATCCTAACAGAATAATTTTATATGTGATTGTATACATAAATGTACATATTGTCATAATATTACAACTAAATTTTTTTTTTAAAACTGTGATGTTATGTTAATTATTCATTGTACAAATGAGTCATGTTGTTGTTAATATGAGGTCATAAAATATCTGGTTAAATTATGCTTAAAATGGCTTTAGCTTGAAATTTTGAAGTTCATGATACTTACACTTGTGGCATCAGATTAGGTCTTATGCTTCATGTTAATGAATGTACAACGGTGGTAACTGAATGTTCATCCCTGACTGAGTTTGAACCTACAGCCATTGGTTAACAGTCCAAATAAGTTACCTTTAAACTACCGTATCCCACTTTTCCTGGACTCCGATGGTTCAGTGGCTCATAGGCTGTGTGATATACCACCAGTAAGAGCTGATTGTGATGTGTGTCCTAACAGCGCTCTGCAAAGACAGCAGTGGAGGACAGTGAGAGGATTATTTGGTGAGTTCAGCTGCTCTGAGGTCACATAGCGGATCATAGATCAAGAAAAGGCTGCAGTGAGTCGAGCTGAAGGGCGACTGGAGCAGGAGATCAGTGATCTGAGGAGAAGAGACGCTGAGCTCGAGCAACTTTCACACACAGGACCACATTCATTTCCTGCAGGTAGCAGATCTAGAACAATAGGATAGTGGACTTGAGCAAGGTCCTGCTATGACAGGAGACAGAGAAACAGAAATCCAGTTTAATCATCATTCAGACTTCTTTTGAAAGTGAAGGCACTTGCATTTTTGGTAACGCTTTATTTCGATAGTACATTTTAGACATTCTACTGACTTTAAGTTTGCAACTACATGTAAATCACTAGTCTTTAGTGTATTAGTAGACTGTCTGCTTAATATCTGATGCTCCTCAGCAGACATTCTACTAAGTAACTTTGCAAGTACATGTCAACTTATTCTATTCCTAACCTAATACTCTACTAATACTCTTGACATGTAGTTGCTTTGCTGTAGCAGTTACTTTTAGTTAGTAGAAAGTGGACTATCGAAATAATGTGTAACTTCATTTTTTTGTGACATAAGTTACACTGTTCATGTCTGTTGATTTTCACAGTCATATTCAGCAACATGGATCCCAAGACCAGAAAGGACTTCCTACAATGTAAGTGAACACAAAAATGGCCAATGGCGTTTAAACAAGCCAAATGATGGTGGGTTGTGCTTATAAAAAGGCCACAGCATTGACCTCAGAATCTTTCAACTGAAAGTGAGTCAGCATAGCATGGTTCAAGCCATTGTAACTTATGCCAAGTTACATAAGTTACATACAACTTATGTAACTTATTGTAGAACTAGCCAATCACAAGAACAGAGCTGCTGACAGAAGATAACCTACACAGGTGATATAATAGGAACCAGTATGGCAGTAACAGCTGTCAGAAGAACACTAACAGCAACAATCCTAGTGGTCAGAAGCAAGTAGCTTTATTTGACTGCATAAAAAGCAGTGGCATCACTAGCGCTTTCATGAGAGCACAGAATAAAGCCCTGCAAACTTATTACAGTTTTTCTGAATTACAAAGGGTGCGTTCACACTTGTCATGTTTGGTTCGATTAAAACGAACCCTGGTGCGCCCCAAACAAAGCGGACCGAGACCGCTGAAAAGATGGGTCTCGGTCCGCTTCCAAACGAACTCTGGTGCGGTTCGAATTATATATGAACGCAACACAGACCAAAGACATGTAAACAAACCAAAAACAGGAAGATGAGACCCTAAAAAGGACAGAATCCTCACGCATGTCTGTTTTCTCTCGGCATACTCGTGAGTTTGCCCATCACAGGCAGACGCGCGTTTACCTCAGCACACAGCATTGTTTTGGATGTTTGGTAAGTTCCGTCTCAAAATAGGCAATACGTCATAAAATCCAACCAATCAGGTTGTGAATGTATCCCTATGCCTTTAGGTTCGGTATTTTTTGGTTTGGTGATAAAATTGCCAATCTGAACGCTAATCGGACCAGGACTAAATGTTTTTTCTTTTTCTTTTTTTTGGTCCAGACCAAATGAACCGATCGAACCGAACTACAAGTGTGAACGCACCCTAAAACAAATTTCTCAAAAAATCTTCAAACTATATTCACAGAACCTCTGACTCTTCTGACAAAATCAAACAGATGCCTCAAAACCATTTAATATGTGCTCAAAATCAAATAATGCTTTCAGATCATACACACAGCTAGTCAATATATAAACACTACATCAAAAAGTGTAGAACAGATTTTAGGGCATGTAGTTACAAAGAAAAATGTTTATTGTATAAAATAAAATAAAGGCAACACTTTAGTAAAGGGAACACATATTCACTATTAACTACGACTTTTCCCTCAAACTCATTTCTTTTCTTTTTTTTTTTCTTTTTTTTTTAACTAATTTGACTAAGTAAGATAGTTGTTAAGTTTAGGTATTGGGTAGAATAAGGTCATGTATAGAATAAGGCATTAATATGTGCTTAATGTACTAATAACCAGCCAATATTCTAGTAATATGCATGCTAATAAGCAACTAGTTAAAAGACCCTAAAATAAAGTGTTACCAAAATAAAAGTAAATCACAAATATGGTGAAAATACTGGAACTATGTTACTCTTTAAAATAAATAAATAAAATAAAATCAAAAAGTCCCAAGGTAAAAATCACATCCTGGAGGGTAAAATCCGCGTTTTCGCATTACAGGGACTAAATATCACATTATTTGGGGTTGATTCAACCTGCGGCCACAGTGCAAAAGTAGCCCGATTCCACGGGAAAACTGCAAACTTGGCAACACTGATTGGATGTTGGCCAATTACATTTCTGCCTCTCCTTCTCTTTGTAAGATTGAATCCTGCTTCATCTTCAAAAATGTATTCATGGAGACCTTTCCATGGAGTCCAATTCAATCACTCTGTAAATAAAAATTAGTCATTTACTGTAGTGTGATACTGAAAGACAGACTGCTGCAATAGTGCCTTTGCATGCACTCCTTATTTACATACACTACAACATAGTGCACTTTACAGTAACTGTAGGCTAGTAACACAGAATTGTACTGTAAGCATTAGCACTGTAAATGTGTATAATTACTTACACATACTGATGTCGTAGATCTTTGACCCTTTCGGAGTTGCGCTTAAAGGGTACTCTGTATATTTGCTTCATGCGTATTCGATTTCGTTGGAGGACACGGTCAATGGTAGAAAGGCTTACACTGTTGATTCCTTCAAAATTTAAATGGTCTTCAATAACTCTTGAGAGTAGGTTTAGAGTTGACAAATCCATATAAATCCAGCCTAGTTTAGATCAGATTCAGTAGGCTAAGTGAAGGCCACAAAGACATTCCTTCTATCAATTGCAGAGATAAAGAGCTGGCAAATCTCTCGTGTCAATTTGATCAAGTTTGTCTTGATGGATGTGGCAGATGCCCACACTGTTTAGACGACGTTGACTCATGGTGGAGTGGAGCCATATCTTAAGCTTTCTTAAGGAGCATGGCACTACAAGAAGAATTCTAACCAAAGACTCTACTTGAGTGAAGAGAGCACGGACCTCTGGCACCATAGCTATGATACTGTTTACTCCGTCAGTGATGGGTGCTGGATAGATATTATCAGCTGTACCTCCAGGGAGTGGCAAAGACAAAGAAGATGACAAAGCGAAGTCTGACCCTTCTAAAAGCGCTCCAGAAGTCCTCTTGCGGTTGTACAGATGTCAGAGGAGCCAGATGCAGCCATTTCTTGCAGACTAAGCAATACCTCATACTGTCCTATGACTGCCTCCATGGGCCCCATCCTCTGAAGCCATTTTGTAGGGCAGAGGGGCTTTAGAGTTCTCAAACTCCCTGCTTCAGACTGGGCAATCTTTTTTTTTTTTGTAATTTCCAGACTGGTGATAAAGAGTGCCAAGTTTGTGGACCAAATTCAGTGCATCAGGCACAACAAGGGGATGAGCCACAGGCTGTCTGAGTCATAAGACTGACACAATGAGGACCGCAGTGGACATACAAAGCAAAAGTGTTGCTTCTCTCTGAGCACTGCCTTCACTCCTTTGTTTTGGCTGGACATGTTTGCAGCTCCATCGTAAACTGCCCTTAAAGGCAGGACGGGGCAAGTTCAATCGCTGGAAGGACATCAGTTGCCACCTGAGCCAAATTCATTCCTGTTGTTAAAAAAACCACATATAAACCTATAAAGTCTTAAAGAGGGACAAGATCATGTTCCACATTATGGATGCATATGGCCTCTTGTTTAACCCCTAAACCTCCTGGGTTCCATCAGTTATAATAGAGTACTTCAGGTTGGGCAACACCTAAACAGTATTTGCAGTTCTCCTAACGATGGAGTTGGCCATGAGATTATCTCTCTCTTCTCTGCCTAATCTTGTGCCTTCATCCTTTCTTTCCTTATTCCCTGGCTCTTTCTCGGACTCTGGCTACTAGAAATGAAGAAAGAAAAAAAAAAGTGTTTGCAATACTCCTAACTGCTGGTACCCAAAACTACTGTACACAACAGCAATACCACTGCCATAATCAGTGTTGGGCAGTAACGCGTTATTCAGTAGCACATTACTGTAATATTATTACTTTAAAAAGTAACTTATTACGCACTTCCTACAACTTCCTTACTTATTACACTTCTTGAGTAACTTGCCCAACACTGGCCATAAGTGGACATGAGGACATTGACTTTGTTCTATCATCCATTATCTTAACATAATGATAACCAATATCAAATCCATAGAAGCTTGTGAACAGTTTTGAAGTGGCTTGTGTGCAAGTGAGAGTCATACTCGCAAATGTGATGTTAATTATTAACTCAAACAAAATATAAAACTTTCAGATATACTCGGTGATTGTCCCTGAACAATGATGTGAGTTCCTATGGCAATTCTCAATGCAGCATGAATGCCCTACAATGGTGACATTTTTGACAATCATGACATTAAATCAAAATACTGCCCTAAACTCACCAGCAGAAAGGCAGCGCAATATAAACAAACCAGACCAAAACTCAACATGGCGTGACTGCAGCTTCACATTCTGTCTATCTAGTGCCTCAATGGCAGGCAAATATTTCAATTCAGTAGAAAAAGTCGTAGCATAATCTTAGCATAAATAGAATCAATTATCTCATAACAGAGTCATAACAGAACTGTCTCGGAGGAGATTGGCTATTTGTTCAGAAATTAGTGAGAACATGTTAGCTGAGTTCCTTTCCCAAGCTCCTCACATCCCTTTGCAAATACATGTTTTATTTTCGGAGAGCAAGATGAATAATCTCGTCGCTGTAGTCTCCTTGTTCGGTTTCGCGGTTCTGCTGTGGGAGGCAGGAGAGCATCCAGCATGCAGCAGGTGTTTGTGCGTAATCCGTCTGCTGAAGATGTACTTCTTCTTTGCAAGGATCTTCTTCTTCAGGCGAGAAATTGACGCCTGAAGGATTAAGATTCTGAGGTCTTCTGACGTGAGTATGAAGAAAGGTGTTTCCCCATAGCTTCAGCTGATGAAGCAATGTTGAGTGAACCGATATCGAAAGGAAACTCACTGAGTATGTTCTTCTTGTAGAAGATGAAAGAAAGGTTTTATAGTTAATCACATACATGATTATTTTCACTGGGTATCTAGTAAGCTGTACTGAGACACTGCTGATACACTAAACAGAAACCATGAGTTCAGCTACATTCAAAGATCAAACAGATTCAGAATTCCTGATTGTCATGTGTTTTTTTTTTATCTCCATCAGATTCCCATCAGCTCAATCTGGATCTGAACACAGTGAATAAACACCTCCGTCTGTCTGAGAGGAACAGAGTGATTACTGGTACTCTCACAGAGCAGCCGTATCCTGATCATCCTGACAGATTTGATGGATATAATCAGCAGGTGTTGTGTAAAGAAAGTGTGTGTGGACGCTGTTACTGGGAGATTGAGTGGAGTGGGATGTTTGGTGTGGATATATCAGTGTCATATAAGAGCATCAACCGGAAGGAATGGGGTAATATTTGTTTGTTTGGATGTAATGATCATTCCTGGAGTTTGTTCTGCTCTCCCTCCAGATACTTATTCATTCATGATAGCATACGGACTGAACTCCCTGTAGTGTCCAGCCGTAGAATAGGAGTGTATGTGGATCACAATGCAGGAACTCTGTCTTTCTACAGCGTCTACAGAGACACAATGAGCCTCATCCACACAGTCCAGACCACATTCATTTGGCCTCTCTATCCTGGGTTTTATGCTTTTGTTGGATCATCAGTGAAACTGTGTTAATGAATCAGAATATATTGTAGAGAGATTCTAACCATAATACTTTGAGCTGCACGATAAATCAGTAACAATGATTTGTATAATGAAGATGAGGTATTTTTCATTTTTCATCAGCACTTTAACGCATTAATACTGATACTTACTATTCTATAAATCTATTATTAAAAATAGATTCAAAATTATTTGTGTACTAAGTGTACTGTGCTAGACTAAGTGGGACTGATTACGGCACTTGAATATTACTGCTCTATTGTTGATTTGATTGCTTCCATTGTTCTCATTTGTAAGTCGCTTTGGATAAAAGCATCTGATAAAAAAAATAATTTAATGTAAATGTAATCTATTGTTTTTTTGTTTTGTTTTTTTAAGCTGATGCTTAGAAATGTTAATATACTATTTAAGATAATTGATTGGATATGGAAGTGTTGGGTTTGTTACAACCCCGGTCTAGGGTCGATGACGTAACATAAATAAAGAGATCTGAATCGTTTTCGTTTTTAAAATTTTTATTCAAAAACCCCACACAAACAAAGAAGGAAAAGTGACCAATAAACAATGTCCAAACTTGGTCCTGGAGGGCCACTCTCCTGCAGAGTTTAACTCCAGTTTGCCTCAACACACCTGCTTGGAAGTTTCTAGTATGCTTAGTAAGACCATAGCTTCAAAATG
Organism: Elopichthys bambusa; assembly: GCA_037101425.1. Taxonomy (NCBI): domain Eukaryota; kingdom Metazoa; phylum Chordata; class Actinopteri; order Cypriniformes; family Xenocyprididae; genus Elopichthys; species Elopichthys bambusa. Next base: position 22,924,449 of record CM074454.1, read on the forward strand.
GCATACCATCATACTATTTCTGTAGGATCTAGTATGAATATTGTGCATAGTATGCAAATTTTCTGTATATGTATGGGATACTCAGATTTTTGCCAGAATCTGCTAAATACAACTGAAGTACACTGAGATGAGTAGTGACATTGTGTTCAGAATGGCATACTACCATAAAACTCCTACTATATTGCAGTATGCAATGTGTATACTGTGAATAGTATGTTAATTTTCTTTATGCATGGAATTCCCAGATTACCCACTACATTTGCTGAAATCTAAGGACACTACGTGGGATACTTTTTCCCACAAAACATATGGAGGTGAGTGAAGAGTGCGGACATGGCTTGAGTGAACTGGAGACGGGGAGTAATTATAAATGTAACATTTATAACTACGCATGCTATCTCTTTAAAGAAAAATTGTGTTATTTTAAAAGTAGCTGTGTTTTCCAAAGCATAGTTGTTAGTAGTAGTATGTTCAATTGAACATATTGTAAGTTAATGACAACCACTTCAAAAGGTAGGCTATGTAAGAAGATTACGTGCAATTAAAACAAATCTTTCTTTTTTTTTTTCATTCTAATCCCGAGTTAATGAGAATCAAAATGATCAATTGTAATAGATTTCATTATTGTACCGTCAATGTATAAAGTATTTGAAAAAAACCTCTAAAACTAAACTCTGTATTAATACAGGCAAGTCGAAACTTCATAGGCGTACATTATTGAGGGCAAGGTAGCCGGATAATCTTTGTAACAATATACTTTTTACCCAGATATTCACTCTGTAATGGTTTTCACATTTGTTACTTTTACATAGAGAATTTGAGTGGAAGAAAAAAAGAATTGCAAGATGTTAACTTGAAACTTGGGAATAAAAACTTTGGTCCCACTTTATATTAGGTGGTCTTAACTACTATATACTTACATAAAAAATAAGTACAATGTACTTATTGTATTCATATTGTTTTGTAAAACACTTTTGCTGCTATTGGGGTGGTATATGGGTAAAGTTAGACCTACGCATACCACCAAACCTGTCCCTAAGTATGGGTTAAGGTGCAAGGGATGGGTCAACATTGTAGGGCGTCAGGGCCTGTGCCGGAGGCAGCCTCGCCCTAGAGTCTGAAGGTGGGGCTGCAGGCCACGGACAGGGGAGAGGGTTGGGGAAAGTGACAGGAAAAGGCTGTGGTGGCTGCGCCGGCGCCGCTAGTGGAGGCATATTCAGGCTGAAAGGCCGGCCTGTGTCAATGGAGGCTGGCATTGCGATGCAGGGTGCAGCGCTGGGGAAAGCTGCGGTGAAAAGCTTGGCTGCGGCCCAGACAGCCTGATGCTCGCAGAAGAGTTGGTCTTAGGAAGGAGGGAGACGGTGACTTTTAAGAGCATGGGTTCGGAGCCTTACGATTCTTGCTCGCTTTGTTAGTGGCTTTGGAAGGTGGAGTGGATTTTACAGATGGGAATGCTGACTGCAGTGAAACATTCAGATTGCATAGCTCTGCCTTATTCATTCTCCTGGAAAAATTAACATTAGTGCCGATTAGCGCATGTCTTAACTCCAAACACTGTCCATTTTTCGATTGTGGGGTGTGCTGATGTGTAGGAGGACGTGGACGTCTTGATGGTGGTGGTGAGGGCAAACCTCGACGTCTTGGGGTACAAGAAACTGCGCAGTGTTGCTGTTGAGCTGCTCCTGAGCTTTGTTAATAAGACATTTCTTTGCCGCTTAATTTGAGGCAATGTATTTATTGTTTGAATTTCATAATAAAACTTACAAAATTTGAAAGCTGAGACTTTTTTATATCAAAAGTAACCTGCTCTGTCTTGTCTGAGGGCACGTTGTCAGTGTTGAAAATGTGTCATTTGCGTGACACTCAAAGTGTGTGAGTTGGCAGCCCTATTCATTTCGTACCGTGAAAATACTTTAAAGTTTGTTTTTACGTTTTATATAAGGTAGCTCAGCGCTAATCTCACTGGAAGCGAACTTGTCGCCATCTTGTAAGTGACTTCAAATGTCGCGTCTTGCTGAAGTAATGTCCCACTTCAAATGACGTTCCAGAAAATTTTCTCAAGGAGGTGGGAAAAATCCAAATTTTGAGTTGTCTGGAATGCAGCATTATGCCACATAAGATGATTGACAGCTGTAGGCCAAATGAGTACCTCACTGAGTCATAACTGACAAAAAACCCGAAACAGGAGAGACAGAGCTCTGAACGCTCTTTCTGCTCTTCAGGTTGCATAATTCAGTGGAAAATGAATAGAAATTACAGTATATTCTGTATGATGAAATATTTTGCAAACATGCGAGAATAAATCAATATTTCTCCAAATATGCGCACTTTTGGACTAAGATGCAGAAGACAGCGCCCATTAGGGCTCTATGTGAACACAAATAAACCGCAGCAGATGTGAATGAATTAATATGTGTGGTGTAATTCTGTTCAAAATATGAAAAATTGCACTTCTGACATAAATTAATAAAATCACTGCAACCTAGTTTTATCATAAACAGTGGTCAAATATTGAAGCTGGAGTCTTAAATCTTTCGACTGATTCTCAGTTTGTCCAGATCTAGTAAGAGTGTGATGTTTTAACGTGCTCTGAATGTTGAACAACAATAATCTGGGGCCGTCGTGATCTTTGAACGTTAAAGGGGTTCAAATATCTTTTTGGTGTATTTTGGATCAAATAAATGCAGCCTTGTTGAGCATAAGATACTTATTTAAAAAACATTTTAAAAATCTTACAAATCTAAAACATATATATACGTTTTGCACATTTCGTATGTGAGTTTATTGATGTGTGATTTTAGACACAGCAGCTTGTGGACAGGACTTTTATTTTGGTCTGGCGATATGACGCCATTAGGCTGCGCCTCGTCCCTACATCTGTTGTGATTTGACTGTAGAGAGGTCTGTCTTTGTAAACATTTAAGGTGTTCGAATTCATGCAAACCGTTGTATAGTATTTTCTGAATGACTTATTATTTAATACAGCATTGTGATGCTTTAGTTTATGAACGTTGTTTTAAGAGTAAAGCGCATCACGTGAGTAACGGAAAAGTTGCGTTTCATTTCGCTCCCTATTTCGTGAATCAGTTTATCGTAAAAACAAATTAGGTCACTGACAAGCAGGGAACGAGAAACGGAGCTTTTTGAATTGATAATTGAATTGAACTGATTGATAAGCTCCCTACGCAGTGTCCACTGCTCCCTACATGTCTTTATCCCTACCCCTATATATATATATATATATATATATATATATATATATGATCTCAACTTTTGTTTATATGCTTGTATGACTGCAGCTATTAATTGACTTAACAGATTTTAAGCTGTACTGTGACTGTCATGTAATATGAAAACACAGGCTATGTGTATTCTTAATTCATGTTCCTAATAGCATTGTAGCATTCTTATCTCATGTGCACTAAACACTCCTGAGGTAAATAAAGCAAAAAAATGCTTTTTGCCACTTTTACTTTGGCATACCTCTTCACGTAGAATATGTAAACGTGACATTCATCACCATAACTATTCATAAATACTCCCGTTTGTACACTCAAACGCATACATAAACTCCTCCATCACAGGGCAGTTGAAAAACTCTAGTTCTGACTGGTGTGCAAAAACATTTGGGTGATTTTTTTTTTTTTTCCTTCCCATCTCCTTGAAGTGATCAAAGTTCGCTATTCCCTTTGCCGTTCGCAGTGGCGAACTAAACGTTTGCTCCCTTTAGATTAAAATATCACTTAAGATTGCAGAATACCCTGTGATGTCCACTTCACAGTCCACTTACGGTCGAACTGACCTTTCCCAAAATGATTCACTGTTTCGAAGCGCTGCCCGCTGACGACACCTGCTAGTCAAAACAGTGTAAATGCAATGAGAACACTGTGCAGTGACAACTTTTACAAACCAACTGAAACAATTTTAATAAAGATGTATCTATTAAATGTAATATACACATCTTTAAATACCTATTTGTTTTTTGGCTACTCAGGTCATTTAAGGCCATTAACTCTCACTCTGACTGACTCCCTTACTAGTGCGCGGACTACTGAACTAGGGAGCTGATTGAGACACATCCAGAGATTTAGTTTGGATTTATTTTTCTCTCTGTTAATTATTCTCTTCTTAAACAGGACAGACAGAGTGTCACACTCCTGGTGAAGCAAGCGAGATCCACATACACTATTATAAAGATGGCGTTTATTAAAGAGGAGAGTGAAGAACTGAGGATTGAAGAAGTATTCAGTCTGAAACAAGAAGATACTGAGGAACAAACAGGTTGGTTTCATTCTCAAAGCTGAACTCAGTCATTTAATCCTTATTAAAATGTCCAGCTCTACAGAAATGCATATTTTTGAAGAATGTCATATGAGTGTTTTAATTAAAGCGGTTTTATTTGACATGAAACTGGTCCGTCTTGTGGACAGACATGTTGAGATCACATGACCAGACAAATACTAACGCTGCCTTCAAGTGAACCTTTGAAGATCCCACTTCCACGTTTGACATTTATGACATCCTGTATTAAATTTGAAAAAATATGGAAGTAGCCTAAACGAAACAATTAACATTTTTTAAATTATTTTGTGGAACATTAAACCCCACAAAATAGCAGAGAATATTTAATCAAGAGATATTAAAGTTATACATCACAAACATTTGGACTGCTTGGTGGAGTTACTGTCTACATTTGTTCTTCATTTAAAGGGCTTTGGTGCGCAAATAAAAGGGCCAGTACATTTATTACAATCTTTAAATCAAACTTTTTCAAATCAAATTATTGTGAGTGACACAAACAGTTCAAATCAGATGCAAATTGTTCACTAAAGAAAAACAACTGAGGCCAATTGTTCAAAAGTAATCTGATCAGATTTCGGATTGGATCAAATCTTAAAAATGGTTTGTTCGAAAGGAAAAAAGGATTCTGAAATCAGACTAGATCACAAAATCCAATCTTGGTTTTGATCTTGATCAAATCATCAGTTTGTGTTGTTCAAAACTTTAGTATGACTGGGATACCTTTGATCCTGAAAAATCTGGATTATACTCATCCAATCAGAAGTGTAGTAAATTAGAAGTAGACATTACGCTACATATTTAGATTTTGGCACCATAAAATAATTCCCAAACAAAAATATTATTTAATTCAAAGTGTTAATCATTGTTTGTAAACTACATTGGTTCACCTCTTATGATTGTGCCAATCAAAAGTTCTTTGCAAGCGAACGCAAAGTTTCTCGGGTGAACGTTACACAGAACTTTTCTGAGAGAAAGCAAAAGCATTGAAAATCTTTTTTTTTTTTTCCCCCCCATCTCATATTCTTTCTATCACCATGTCCCTTTAGAGGCTCTGTAGAGCACAAGTAATCCAGATTTGGTAATCTGAAAAAGCTGGATCAGGGTGATCCAATCCTATTTAGCTTTGAAAAACTAGCACAAAAGTAAGATGGATTTCCTGATCCTGGATAGCAAAATATTTCCAAAACATCAAACTTTTTGAACAACTGACCCCTGTTGTGACTCACATTTTAGAACAACTTTGATTTCATCAAAATGGTTTCCGTTTACACCAGTGTTTAAGCATAGGCGTAATTTGCAGGTGGGACATGCCCACACTTTTTTCCCAGGGTCAATATTGTCCCTAACACTTTTTAAAACATCTCGCGGCATGGATGTACCTATTACAAATAAAACATCTCCAGTTAACTAGCAGAATTTGAATTTTGTTCGTTTGTGTTAAATAAGAGGTGATCTGGTGCTGGAATGTATTGTTTTTTTAAATCATGCTGAGTGCTGTTTGCCGCTGTTATCAGTGGCGGAAGGCAACAATGTTGTGGCTCGTGCGCAGTCTTCACACAGGCGAGCACTTCAATCTATCGGTTAACGCTGTTGCAGAGACACTCTATTCCTTCCTGTGAAATCACAAAACAAAACGCACACGAAAATGTCTCTGCTGTTGATATGCAATCACTGATGAAAATCTTTAGTTTGATGAAGAAAAAAACTACAAGGGTAGATTAGAACCCAGAACCTCTGACACGCTTAACAAAAGATCCACCACCAGACCATTAGGGCACACAGACATTAATGGTGGATCTCTGCATTTATTCACATGAAGAATCTCGGAACTAAATATATATATTATACACAATTCGATATATTTGTAATGAGTACATGCTACGAGAAGTTTTAGTTTCATCCTTCCATTTAGTATATTTTTCTAAATCCCTGAAAAGATATCAGAAAAATCTCAGTCTATAAACATGTTTTATATTTTAGATGAGGGAAATACACAATCAATACGGGCAAAAAGAGAGACGTTTTTGGGAGACAGCCTATTTTGTTGACTTTCTGTGAATTACAATGCACAAATCGGAAGCAACAATATCTACCGAATAGAGAAATGTTGGCTCTTCACAGAATGTAAAATATCTATTTTATTAAAATTTTCGAATTTTAGAGGAAAAATCAATGTTACGCACATGACACATCTCTGGCTGTGTTTACACTGCAAGTCTTAATGCACAGATCCGGTCTTTTGACCATATCCGATTTTTTGGCCAGTCTGTTTACAATCACTTTAGACGCGACGGGTATCTGATATGTGTTTACATTAATTCCTACCCAAAATGATTGTCATTGATAGCTTTACATGAACATGGTAGACCCTTGGGTTTTGAATGGCCGTGCTATTAAAATTATTTATATATTTTGCGTCGGGTGGCCATGATTACCTGCCAGACTGGATAAGTTAACAGCTGTCAGTGTCATGAATGTTTTGCAGCACGAAATGTGACTGAACGAATATAGACGGTAAAATAATTTGTATTCTTTTATTCAAATATCTTGACCCTGGGAAAAATTAAGTATCTGGAGTATACCTGCATATGGACCAGACTATGCCATTGATCTAATTGTGGGGTTTTAGCAGGTGGGTGGGCACCAAAGCATTTTAAGGGAGGCGCACAATGTGATAAAACAAAAAAATGTAATTAATTAACGTAGCCGCTTAACCGCACTGTACTGCCAGCGGGCAGTTGCATTTTTGGTCAATTATTTAGTTTATCTACATAAACTATATGCCAGGGGTGCCCAACCCTGTTCCTGGAGATCTACCTACCTGCAAAGTTTAGCTCCAACCCTGATAAAACACACCTGAATCAGCTAATTAAGATCTTCAGGAGCACTTGATAATTACAGACAGGTGTGTTGAGCAGGGCTGGAGCTAAACTCTGCAGGAAAGTAGATCTCTAGGATCCCTGATCCAATAGGAATAGAAGAGAGATGATCAGATGCCAAAAGCAGGTCATTTGTAACTTTAATAAGCAGTCTCTTTGTTAAGATTGTGCTTAGATCCTGAATGAGTGTCTTCACAAATACTGTTTCTCTGCAACACTTATCATAGTTCAGAAGAAACTATTTTTCATGTATTTCAGACATATGGTATTTGAAATTAGTAATTAATTAACAAGAGTGTAATAGAAGTGGATTACAAATCCTGATGATGCATATGTATCGACCTTGAAACGTGTTTTTGAATCGTTAATTTCGGCCAGTAATCGATGTAAAATGATAAGAATCGGATTAATCGCGATTCTATAGCGATTCAGTGCTTTAAAATATATAAACATTAAATTACTACATGCGCGAATTGATGGAAACGCTGTGCGCCATAATTTGCGCCCTCACAGCTCTCCCTCACAGATACGCGCTGCACTCTTTACCGCCGTTCACTGGATTGCGCTCGCGCTCCGTCCGTAGCTCTCATTGACTGTTCTGAGCAGCCCACATTTGAGCTCTCCTCAGGACGGCCGCTGCTATTCACGAGCAGATGACAGCTCTCTATCGAGACAGCAATAATCCTGAGTTAGACTGATCAAGCCAATGATAAAGCTTTCATTGCGTGGTCACTACTGTTGAAATAAAACGCTTTCATTGCATGGAAACGTCACCGTTATTTTATATAAGTTTTACAGAAATAGGTCATACCATTGACTTTACCTGAGCAGTTGAAGTAAAACCCTGCGTATTCAAGGGCGCTCATTTATTGAATGGACGTAGCAAACACATAATGGTCTAAAATGCATATGCACAGTTCCAATGAATGATAAATGAAATTAATGAACTTAATGTCGTTAAACTGAAGGAAACAACTACAATGAAATAACTACAACATTAACAACACTGAAATAAGAGCGCACGGTTCATCTATCAATCAGATGCGGATTAAAGATTAAAGTAAACTAAGAGGACTTTTCGTACTATTTTCGTACTAGTGTATGATATTCTAGGGTAGTCCATCCATGGACCATTTTATGTTTAATGTACCTGGAACACTTCAATAAGGTTGTGTAGCCTGCACTAGTTAACATGAACTAAAGATACTTTTAAAGCCTTTTAAAATGTTGGTTTATGTAAATTTCCACAAATGCCAATTTGTATAGGCTATTAAAATAAAGTTATGTAGCATCATTATGAACTAATATTAACAATGGACAAAAGGGCTTTTTTTTTGCCCGTACTCTCTGACCTGCTGAAGGCCGCTGTGTAATTCACACCCTGACTAAGACACATTGGGGGAAGCATTTCAATAACCCTATAAATGCATATAAAAATGCAGAATCGAATCAAATTCATTCGAATTTCGAAATCGAATTTTAATGTGTATCGTCTCGAATCGTTCTGAATTTGTAAAAATCGTTCTTGAATCGAACACCTATGAATCGTGGATCGAATCGATTCGCTGACTACCCAGAGATTCACAGCCCTAGTAATTAACCAGTTCTACTGGGTTCTACTTTTTATTTTTATAAAGCGTTTAATTACTGCCAGCTTGAAAGTTTTTGGAGACCTTAAGAAAGAGACAAGTTAACAATATTGAGAAGAGGTTCTGAGATTACATGCAGTTATTCGGAAACACCTCTTAGATTAATGCATATACTAGAATCTAGTATACATGTTGTTGGTTTTGATGTTTTACATGTTTAAATGTTTTTACATCTGTTTTGGTTGTTTTTTTGTTTTGTTTTTTACCTTAGACCTTATGGCACTGAAAGAGGAGAGTGAAGTACTGAATGAAATGGAAAAGCAAGTTCAGTATGAGAAACATCATAAATTCATAAATGGAGAAAAATCTTTAAGTTGCTTACAGACTGAAAAGACTTCCTCACCAAGAAGAGCTAAAAATGAGACAGGAACTAGAAGTTATTTAACCTGCCCTCAGTGTGGAAAGAGTTTTAATCAACATAGAAACCTTAAAGTCCACATGAGAATTCACACTGGAAAGAAGCCTTTCACCTGTCAACAGTGTGGGAAAAGTTTCAACCAAAAAGGAAACCTTAATTACCACATGAAAGTTCACACTGGAGAAAGGCCTTTCACTTGCCAACAATGTGGAATAAGTTTCACTCAAAAAGGAAGCCTTAACAGACACATGAGAATTCACATCGGAGAGAAGCCTTATTCATGCCCTCGGTGTGAAAAGAGTTTCTATCAACATGGACACCTTAAAGTCCACATGAGAATTCACACTGGAGAGAAGCCCTACACATGCCCTCAGTGTGGAAAGAGATTTGATCAACATGGAAACTTTAAAGTCCACATGAGAATTCACACTGGAGAGAGCCCTTTCACCTGTCAACAGTGTGGAAAAGGTTTCAACCAAAAAGGAAACCTTGATTATCATATGAGAATTCACAGTAGAGAGAAGCCTTCCGTATCACTGTGTGGAAAGAGTGTCCATCAAGATGGAAGCCTTAAAGCCCACATGAAAACTCATACGGAAGAGAGCCCTTTTACTTGTCAACAGTGTGGAATAGGTTTCACTCAAGAAGGAATTCTTAAAAGGCACATGAGAATTCACTCTGGAGAGAAGCCATACATGTGCCCTCAATGTGGAAAGAGATTTGATCAACATGGAAACCTTAAAGTGCACATGAAAATTCATACAGGAGAAAGACCTTTTACCTGTCAACAGTGTGGAAAAAGTTTCAATCGAAAAGGAAACCTTAATTACCACATGAAAGTTCACACTGGAGAGAAGCCTTATTCATGTCCTCAGTGTGGAAAAAGTTTCAGTCAACATAGAAACCTTAAAATCCACATGAAAGTTCATTCAGGAGAAAGACCTTTTACCTGTCAACAGTGTGGAAAAAGTTTCAACCGAAAAGGAAACCTTGATTATCACACGAGAATTCACACTGGAGAGAATCCTTCTATATCACAGTGTGAAAATAGTATCAATCAAGATGGAAACCTTAAAGCCCAAATGAAAATTCATACGGCAGCGAACCCTTTTACTTGTCAACAATGTAGAATAGGGTTCACTCAAAAGGTTCTCCTTAAGAGGCACATGAGAATTCACGCTGGAGAGAAGCCTCACACTTGCCCTCAATGTGGAAAGAAATTTGATCAACATGGAAACCTTAAAGTGCACATGAAAATGCATACAGGAGAAAGACCTTATACCTGTCAACAGTGTGGAAAAAGTTTCAACCGGAAAGGAAACCTAAATTATCACATGAAAGTTCACACTGGAGAAAAGCCTTATTCATGTCCTCAGTGTGGAAAGAGTTTCAATCAACATAGAAACCTGAAAGTCCACATGAGAATTCACACTGGAGAGAAGCCTCACACATGCCCTCAGTGTGGAAAGAGTTTCAATCAACATAGAAACCTTAAAATCCACATGAAAGTTCATTCAGGAGAAAGACCTTTTACCTGTCAACAGTGTGGGAAAAGTTTCAACCGAAAAGGAAACCTTAATTGCCACATGAAAGTTCACACTGGAGAGAGCCCGTTCACTTGCCAACAGTGTGGAATAAGTTTCACTCAAAAAGGAAGCCTCAACAGGCACATGAGAATTCACACCGGAGAGAAGCCTTATTCATGCCCTCGGTGTGAAAAGAGATTCTATCAACATGTAAATCTTAAAGTCCACATGAGAATTCACACTGGAGAGAAGCCCTTTACATGCCCTCAGTGTGGAAAGAGATTTGATCAACATGGAAACTTTAAAGTCCACATGAGAATTCACACCGGAGAGAGCCCTTTTAAGTGCCAACAGTGTGGAAAAAGTTTTAACCGAAAAGGAAACCTTGATTATCACATGAGAATTCACACTGAAAAGAAGAGTTCCATATCACAGTGTGGAAAGAGTATAGATCAAGATGGAAACCTTAAAGCCCACATGAAAATTAATTCGGTAGAGAACCCTTTTACTTGTCAACAGTGTGGAATAGGTTTCACTCAAAAAGTAATCCTTAAGAGGCACATGAGAATTCACACTGGAGAGAAGCCTCACACATGCCCTCAGTGTGGAAAGAGTTTCAGTCAACATAGAAACCTTAAAATCCACATGCAAGTTCATTCAGGAGAAAGACCTTTTACCTGTCAACAGTGTGGAAAAAGTTTCAAACGAAAAGGAAACCTTAATTGCCACATGAGAGTTCACACTGGAGAGAGCCCTTTTACCTGCCAACAGTGTGGAATATGTTTCACTCAAAAAGGAAGCCTGAACAGGCACATGAGAATTCACACTGGAGAAAAGCCTTTTTCGTGTCCTCAGTGTGGAAGGAGTTTCGATCAACATGGAAACCTTAAAATCCACATGAGAGTTCACACTGGAGAGAAGCCATACATATGCCCTCAGTGTGGAAAGAAATTTCATCAACGTGGAAACTTTACAGTCCACATGAGAATACACAGTGGAGAGAGCCCTTTTACCTGCCAGCAGTGTGGAAAAAGTTTCAACCGAAAAGGAAACCTTAAATACCACATGAGAATTCACACTGGAAATTAGCCTTTCACCTGCCAAGATTGTGGAAGTTTCAACTGAAAAGATGTCCTTATCAGACACATGAGAATTTACACCAGAGAGATGCTGTTTATATATGGTCAGTGTGAATAGTTTTAAATGTCCAAAATATGCTGTTCAAAATGAAGAAATTAAAAATTGTTACATCACCTTATTCCGCCCACTTTTAATACTTCGCTCTTCCGCATTTTGTCATCAGATTTCCGCTAAACTGACGCAGCACATCCGGTAGCTAGTTCAGTAGTTAGAAGATTGTTTATAGCAAGCTATTACTTTAGGTATTTCTCGGGGTAAGGGTGTTCATCAGTCGGCTTCCCGTCCATGAAATGGTACGAACACACATAAGGGTGCTTGGGTGGGCACTTCTAGCCATTGCCTCAGGTGCTCCTCATCTTTAGGTGGTGGGTGTAAATTGTAAAGTGCACCACAACACTCCATCTGCTTCACCTTGTGTTCGTAACATAATTGGACCAAGAGGAGAGAACAATTGCACCAACGATTATGGCAGCCCCTAACCGAACATATAATACTCGACATATTTGATTTATTACCATTACAAAAATAGGATTATGGCTAGCGACAAGCTTTGATCCCTCTCAGCCGGAAGTAAGATGACAAAACGAACGCAGTGGCATCACCCTTGTTGTCGTGGCAAATAAGGTGAATACATCTACTCTAAAACACGCCCTTATAACATGCCTCTCTGGAACGAACATCACACATCCCCACCATTTCACCAGCATGGGCATAGCTGACTGAAAATGAGCTAGGTCGCCAAATAAGTTATTACAATTAAAAGTTTTACAGTGCCAGTAATTTATTAATTTGTGTCAGGAGTGTACATCAAAAAAACAATTCTTAATCAAACTAGTATTACCTGCTAGTCGTGCCTGCTTCCATTTATTTGTGATCAAAGGAACAGTCCTTATAAGGCTTTTAAAGGATTAGTTCACTTTCATATAAAATTTTCCTTTACTCACCCCCATGTCATCCAAGATGTTCATGTCTTTCTTCAGTCGAAAAGAAATGAAGGTTTTTGATGAAAACATTCCTGGATTATTCTCCTTATAATGGACTTCAATGGCCTCCAAACGGTAGAAGGTCAAAATTATAGTTTCAGTGCAGCTTCAAAGGGCTTTAAAGGATACCAGACGAGGAATAAGGGTCTTATCTAGCGAAACCATCGGTCATTTTTGTAAAAAAAAAAAAAAAAAAATGTAAATGTATATGTTTTATATAAACAAATGATCGCCTTTCGAGTGCTTCCGCCAAAACCATACTTTCGTATTCTTCAAAAAGCTTACGCTGTATGTCCTACGCCTTCCCTATTCTACTTACGGAAAAAATGTAACTTTCGCTGCGTTCCGTAAGTTGAATAGGTTACATCTGTTAGGGAGGAGCCACGCAAATATTTGCAGCAGCGGCTCCTCTGCCCCACCCAATTTTTGCTAGCAGTTCAATTTTACTTACTGTTCATTATTGACCAGCACAAATAGAAATAACAATTGGTAAATCTGATAAAAGACAGACAAATTCATCCAAATAAAATAAATATTTTTATATGTTTCCAAAATACAGAAACGAGCTGAACAGCAGTCCTCAATGTACATACTGTACACATACAACAGGATTGCAGAACTTGCCGTGAGCATGTATGTTTTAACCTTGATCCATCCTGTGTACTTGAATTAAGCTGTATAGTCAAGTCAAGTCACCATTATTTATATAGCGCTTTTTACAATGTAGATTGTGTCAAAGCAGCTTTACATTAATAACTGGTACATTATTTTGGCTGCACAGCAGCTCTTAAGGAATAGTGTCAATGCAGGCAGATCAAAGCACTGTTGAATATCAAATGTCAATTGTCAAGTGTCCCCAACTAAGCAAGCCAAAGGCGACAGCGGCAAGGAACCCAAACTCCAACAGGTGACATCAGGTGGCAAACAGGTGTTAAAATGGAGAAAAAACCTTGGGAGAAACCAGGCTTAGTCGGGGGGCCAGTTCTCCTCTGGCAAACAGTGCTTTGTTACGACTAAGGTTGCTATCATAAGTCAGATACGATCGTAACATTCAAAGTGTTTAATTCAGTTCCATCCAGTTGAGGATCGTATTAATCACACCGGTATGGACGGTTGTTGAGGAGATGTGCCACTGGTTGTCATGTTGATGAGGCCTTCATAGTGGATGATCTACTATGATCATCCATAGTGGATGATCTAGCTCTACGCTATGGCATACTGGATCAAAGTGTATACTACATTAAGTGAGATGAAATGTTGGTAAAAACTGAGTTGTTGCATAGTTTAAATAATTTAAATATTTTAAATGTGAAATATTTGTAATTATATATATTCAGTGAAACATTTTTTTAAACTTTTAAAACTTTGTTAAACACCTTTGCTGAAGTATTGTCTGTTTTCTTGCCGTTTTTTAGTCTTAAAAGGTCTTAAATGTTACAGTATTAAGGCTTAAAGGTCAAATAGTCAATTATTTAATTTATTAATTACAACAATAAACGTTCAGCCGTACTGATGTCTAGAGAGAAAGCCGTTTCACCTGCCCCACTTTCTGTGGAATAAAGTCCTGCTCAGATGTGTTACAGTAGCTGCTTTCTGTCTAAACAAATGGAAAGTTTAACTTATATGGTTCCTGCAATAATGTGATAAATTACCCATTCATTTAAAATATGAAAAAACCATTAAATTGAACTTTCTCATGCATGTCAACACATTGTTACAACACTAATTTTATGTTTTAAAACAAATTATAAGCAAACTGTGTTTCTTGAAAATTATTGCTTGAATTAATTTTTTGGCAGATAAAACCTTATAATTCCAAGCGAAAAGTGTTTGTTTTTGTTTAGAATTAGAAGGTTCTATCTACGTTTGACCCATTCCAAAAATCCCCATTTACAAATTTTGATATTGTATATTTAGAATACATTTGGGGTCCCTGTCATTTTCATGTTTGAAAGAAACTTGTTCCCCATATAGGTTTTGCTCTATGGAATGCAAAAACTTTGAAGCTCAATATCTCAAAACTGCTCAGAACGCAGATAGAACCTTATAATTCCAAGGGGACGATTTGGCGCCAACACTTCAAAAGACCTCATCGCAAAAGTAAATTTGAACGAACTTATTTAATGACTTTTGCTAACAAGTTGTCCTTGGCATTTGCTTATAATTAGCATCTTCACAAATTATGCAGACACACATATGTTTGTGTGTGTATATGCATATAAATGTGTTTATCTGAAAGGTGGACATATCGGTAGGAAAAGAAAGCGAACGGGAATTGAAGCTTTTGATGCCTTAACTAAAGCCATGACCACCCAATTTGAACAAGAAGCCAAGCTGCAGCTTCAAAAGCTCAACATGAACATGCTGTTTAATATCTTTGTGAATGCTTTTTCCACTGGTCAACACTCATCCCATGTGCATCCCAACATCGACCCCTGAGGAACGCCACATACTCAAGGGGCCAGTGTGGAGGAAAAGTCTTCGGAAAAATTCACAGGTACTATCCTGTCCTTTAAACCACTGAAGGGCTGTACCTGGGACACCAACCCAACACTCCATATGGTTGAGAAGAATCTTGTGGTCAATCGTATCAAAGGAAGCACTTAGACCTAACTAGACCTAAAACTAGAACAACATGTGAGTCCAAAGACAATAATATATCATTAGTAACCTTAAGCAATGCAGATTTTGAGCTGTAATGGGTTCTAATGCCCAACTGGAATGTGTAAAATATTAAAAGTACTCAAACATGAGTAGACCACTTTCTCTAAAATCTTGGGAGACCAAAGGCAGTTTAGATCTACAGTAATTATATACAATAATTAACAAGGGATGAAGAATTAAATGTTTAAAACTCTTTGTTACTACCCAATCTGACCTTAATCACCAAATCAAAGTTTCCACCAAACTGCTAAAGAAAAGAAAGCATCTCTGCAGAAGATCGAAAAACAGATGGATGAGAAGCTTGCAGAAATGGAAAAAATAAACTCTGTCGATTGTTTTTGGGGAATGAGGAATTCAAATATGAATGTTAACTTGTTAAAATGGTTAAATATTTGTTAATTACAATGTTACTGGACACTTCTATTTATTTTATTACCTTTTTTTTTTTTTTTTTTAACATAGTTGTCTCCCATTGATTTATATGAATTGCCTCCAATGGATTTATGCTTTAATACATTTCTAAGGAGTTCCCAGGTTTTGACATTTTTTAATGTTATTGTGTTACTGTGTCAGCATTATTTATGATCTTTTATCTTACATCTTTAACCTTATGATGATTCATGTAGGGTCAGAATAGTCAAATCTAGCCTAAACCGTAAAGCACTCACTTGCTGGCAGGTTGAAGTCATTCAGAAATGACGTAGAAGACTCCCTTATCATTCTTTTTTGAGGCTCAGTTTTTAGTTGTAAGTAAAGTCTCATGGGAGGCAATTGTAACAATAAAAATAATTTTATTTTAATTAATGCTTTGTATTGTAACCAATAAAATAAGTAATCTTAAAATCAGCTTAAGCTAAAAAGATGCTGTTAAGGGCCCCTCGTTAGGGTATCAGGTTTCCTATTTGCTTAATGCAGGCAGTATCTGAGGAGGCCTTCGCTCCTTAGACTTTTTATACTACCTTTTTGAAAATTCCAACGCCATATTATTAGTCACCAATTCCTCAATGTCCTGTATGATCTTCCTGTTGTAAACGTATCCGTCTCTGCAACTCATGCTTAATGAGACGCTTAATTTAAGACGCTTGGCAATATTCACAACACGCTGAAATTTTGATGGCACACACAAACCATCAAGATCATTGACAGTCTTGTCCATATCTTTACCTTTTGTGTCTTGCCCTCCTTGTGCAAGGTGTCAATGGTCGTCTTTTGGACAACTGTCAAGTCAGCAGTCTTCCCCATGATTGTGTAGCCTACAGAACTAGACTGAGAGACCATTTAAAGACCTTTGCAGGTGTTTTGAGTTAATTAGCTGATTAGAGTGTGGCACCAGGTGTCTTCAATATTGAACCTTTTCACAATATTCTAATTTTCTGAGATACTGAATTTGAGATTTTTCTTAGTTGTCAGTTATAATCATCAAAATTAAAAGAAATAAACATTTGAAATATATCAGTCTGTGTGTAATGAACTAATATAATATACAAGTTTCACTTTTTGATGATATTCTAATTATATGACCAGCACCTGTATATACGTGCTCTTTACAAACCAGAGGTTATCAAATTTGGCCCTCTAGAGCCACTGTCCTCCAGTGGTTTTTTATGTCGGCAATAAAACACACCAGAATAAGGTAATCATGGTCTACGGTTTACTAAAAAATGATAGTCATGTAAGTTGGATCTATCGTATTTATCTGCAACCTTGCAGCAATACCAGAAGTATATACCAGATTAGCTGGTTCAGGTGTGTTTGATTGGGGTTGAAGCCGAAATCTGCAGGATGGTAGCTCTTCAGGAGCAGGGTTGGACACCCCTGCTTTAGACTGTAGCTGGCTGATGATTTCAGCTCTCTTTGAAAGCCAGAATTCTTTGATGGAATCTACACAGTAGGTGTCCTGTGTCTTGAAGAAAGAAGTTCTTTCTACCATGCCCATTCTCGTGAACTTAAAAAAGCAGAGGTCAGGATTTTCATTAAATAATAGAGGAGAGCGGGGACGGTTGCAACAAGGGACATCCTTATTCCTCCAAACTGCAGCTGATTTATTCTATCGTCTGAGCACCAAAGAGGTAAGCAAGAGGAAGGTATAAAAAAACAAACAAAAAGCGTATGTAGGCTATACAAGGAAGTGTTGAAAGAGGTTGTGTATCAGAGAGAAAAAAAGACGGTTGGGAGAACAAGACAGAGTGAAGTAAAAAGAAATTGAGAGAATAAATTAAACACTACTGTTTAGTTTTTCAATTACCATCCATTTTTTAGGTTCGTCGATTTGCATTCCAGCTGGCTGTGCGTTACCACTGTAATTATCCTGAAACCTAGAATGAGAGTTTCATGGCTTCACAGTAGTCATGCATCATTTTAGGTTGATTGCACAAAAATATTTTGCATTTGTTCATTGTCAAAAAGAAACTTCAGTGTATCAATAATAGATATGTAATGACATGTATCTGCCATTGACACTTAATTTACCTTGCTTTCTTGAAGTGCCACCTCTGTTTCTGTAGAAGAATTCCTTTAGATTGATAAAATTAAATGTTTTAATGAAAAATACTTGGGTCATTTTGTAGGGGCTGCCAGACTCTCTGCTGATGGGAGATGGACGAGTACACCCAGCAAAATGTCTGCAGCTTCTCAAAAGAATGTCATTTCTGAAGCACCATTCAGTTGTTATATCCACTCTCCCAAAAAATGTGAAATGGTCCTGTATTCTGACTTTGTTTCCAGAGGGTGATGGCTACTCTCTTATGGTTCTCAACCCACTGCTAGCTAAAAACTGCACAACATTTTCTCACTGGTCATTTGGGTGCATACTGTGGGTCTTCTGATATGCAACATGCGAAACGCACTGCAAAACATGCTTTTCTTACTTGGTATGTCTGTCTTGTTTTTTACCTGGTGTTTAAAATACGTAGAGTTGTTTTTTTATTGTGTAGATCTCCAGCTAACTGGCTAACTCACATTGTTAGTGTCTTACTGAGTTCTGCTGATAAGCTGTGGGCCACTATTACCAAAAGTTGTGCAGTTAATGCAGATTTTCTGTCGTTCTGACTACTTTGAGTAATGAAAAAGGATGGAGCAAGGTTTGTTTTACAAACTTTAATGGTACATCAGTCATTCATGTTAGTGTTTAGCTAATGCATGCACCGTTATTGATATGATTAATGATACAGTTCCCACATGTGGACCTCAATAAAATAGAAATATACATGGTTTTGTTGATATACATAACTTGTTAATGCTAATGTAGAGGAATTGCAACATCTCAATGTATGACAGACTGAGTAAAAACTTGTCAGTAAGAAATGTCCTGCTCAAGTCGTCCTTGCAATGGAGGTTTGGGTTGAATAACTAGTTCTCTTCCAATGTTTCATCATCAGGCTCTCGCTCGAATTGTCCTTACAGTGTGTACAATCGCTGAGGGTTTAGGAAGCCTCTGGAGCTGAAATTCACATAAACGCTTTTTTCTTTCTGACACGCTCTGGAAATGGTACACTAATCGCAACGCTATTTCCAGCATGAACTTTCAAATGAAGTTTCAGATCTCTTTGGTATGTGAAACTCACGTCACACTCAAGACACATGAAAGGTTTCTCTCCGGTGTGAAGCCTCATGTGTATTTTAAGGTTTCTTTTTTCTTTGAAACCTTTTCCACACTGTTGGCAGGTGAAAGGCTTCTCTCCAGTGTGAACTCTCATGTGAACCTCAAGGTTTGAATTGCTCGAGCAAGTTCTTCCACAGTGAGGGCAAATGAAACGCTTCTCTCCGATGTGAGTTACTGCATGATTCTTAAGGAGATCGTTGTCTGTGAAACTCATTCCACACTGATGACATTTACAACAGCTCTCTCTTGAGTGAATCTTCTTGTGGAAATTAAGGGTGACTCTTTGTCTGAAACTCTTACCACACTGATCACATGTGAAAGGCGTTTCTCCAGTGTGAATTCTTATGTGGTCATTAAGTGTTCCTTGTTGTGCAAAACTCTTTCCACAGTGAGGGCAGATGTAAGGCTTTTCTCCAGTGTGAATTCTCATGTGGACTTTAAGGTTTCCTTTTCCATTGAAACCTTTCCCACACTGTTGGCAGGTATAAGGGCTCTCTCCATTGTGAACTTTCATGTGAGCTTCAAGGTTTTCATGTTGGCTGAAACTCTTTTTACACTGAAAGCAGGTGAAATTATGTCTACCCCCTGTCTTTTGAGCTCTTTTTTTTGAGGAAATCTTTTCAGTCTGCGAGCAGCTAAGATCGTTTTCTCCAGTTACGAAATCATGTTTCTCTTCCTTTACATCATTCAGTTCTTGAATCTCCTCTTTCAGCGGCATCACATCTAAGGTGAAAACAGATAAATGCACGTTTAAGCCCAGTTTAATGACACAAAATGACAAATGAATGCATACTCTGAGAGTGCTCCACAAGATATGTTTAGCCGCGTTTCCACCAAAATTACCTGGAACAATTTGTCTCAGGAACTTTTTTCCCCCAGGCCTATTGCTAGCTGCGTTTCCATAGCGGTCTTAAATACTGTGAAGATAGTCCAGTGATGTAAGACTGCATGTGACTTTCTAGTTCCCGCTGGATTTCGTCCTCCGCATATGATCTTAATAAAGCATGAGCCTCATCATCAGTCCATTTGTCGTATTTTTTTAAACGCCATTGTTGATTCGAATAGCAAACAGCTCTTACTGCACGCACCACAACAGCCTTTAAAAAAAACAATGATTGAAACAAAATGCTGCATGAACTCAACCAATAAGCATGTTCAACGTCAAGTCCCACCCCCGACAGTTCCTGAACTTTGAAAAAGTACTACCTAGCGAGCAGGTAGGCTGGATCACAAATGGCACCCTAAACCCTCACTTTCATGACGCAATGCCGCTTTGACTGCCGGGTAAAGTCCTCTGCGTAGTTCGTGAACTTGCGGGCTCAGCTGAAGTGCGTATCGAGAGCGCATAGCGGCCGCAAAGGGGGCGCTCATGAGAACCCTTCTGAAAACTAAAATGATGAATGGGACACCCTACAGTCTCTTAATGGACACGCAGCAGCTATTGTAAGTCCACAAGACCAACAGTGCATAGAAGTGTGCCATTTGGGATTCAGCCTTACTTTCAGAGAGGGATTTTTTTTATCTGGAACTTCATTTAGACCCTGGTTCCTGTGGTCGAAATACCCCAAAAGATGCTAGTTCCTGGGTAAAGTTCCTGTGGTGAAAACGCGGCTATAGTTTATACCGACTGGATCTTCCATATTGATCGGGTGAATGCAGATTTTAAACAGTTTATCGTACAGATAAGTAAATCACTGTTTAAAAACTAATGCGGTCAGAAGAAATATGAATTCTTGCCTACAGTAATATGGTCATGAATACCATTATGCAGGGGTTCTCAACTCTGGCCCTCGAGATCCATTTTCCTGCAAAGTTTAGCTCCAACCCTGATCAAACACACCTGAACAAGCTAATCAAGGTCTTTAAAACAGAGAATGATCTCTCTATATACCTCAAATAACTCAAAATATAGCTGCAATCAGCAATACGGAAGCTCAATGCAGAGCAGGTGAGAATGAACTCAAAATTAACAGATATTTATACAAGAATAAACAAAAACACTTATTTCTAATCCAAAAGGAAGAAAGATTAGTACAACGCTTACCTTGATGACAAGCGAATTGAAACAACACAGTTTTATAAAGTTGTTCCATCTGGGACTTGAGCCCACAATATCTGGGTCAGGTACCCGTCCCCAGTGCTGCCAATTTAATGATTTTGTCGCTAGATTTAATGACTTCTCCTCCCCTTTTAAGACTTTTTTTTCAAAAGCCTAGCAACAAGTCTAGCAACTTCTTGGACAAACCTTATCTAGATTCCGTGACTCGCCCACTGATCTATATTTATATTAACATAAATCAGTGGACTCGCAAGCGACGTCATCTAGCGACCAGTTTTAGCTACTTTCAGCTGAAAGCTATTGGCAACACTCAACTGTCGCGTTACACCTTGAGCTACTTTTTGATGCACATTCACCAGGCTGCCAAGGACAGCTTTCCGTGTGAGAATGAGCTCACATAAACATTACTTAGCATGTTAACCAGATTAGCATGCTAAGCTAACTTAATATTAATGTAGCTTACGGTTAACCTGATAGCTGAACAGCCACATTAGACTGAATGGCAACTGGTGAGCAGTCATTTCTTCAATAATTTCTGTGCGGCTCAGTCCAAAGATCATCTGATCAGATTTTGGACAAAATTTGTAGGTAGAGTAACAATAAAACTCTTCAATTCACTTCAAAATGGTGGACAAACAAAATGATGGAAAATGAAAAACGACATATCGTCAGAATCAGCATAAGCCAAGAAATGTAAAGACAAAGATATTAAAATTTGTTGATTAAAATCATACAAAATTAGGTATGGGTGAGTATTCTAGCAGCAGAGTTTTGAATGTATTGTAATCTGGAAATGGAGCTGGCAGGTAGACCAATGAAAAGGGCTTTACAGTGATCAAGGCGGGATGAGACAAATGCATGGATGACAGTTTCAGCTTTGTTACTGTTAATGTCCCATTCATCATTTTAGGTTTCAGAGTTGGGCAATGCGACGTAGATGAAAAAAATGCTGATTTGGTGATAGAGTTAATATGAGACTGAAAGGAGAGGGTGGAGTCTAAGATTAAACCTACATTTTTTTATAGTATTAGATGATTTGATGTGAGAACCAGCAATCTCACAGGTAAAATTGGTAGGAATATTGCTAGTGAGTGAGGGAGTTCCAATAAAAATAATCTCGGTTTTGTCCATGTTAAGTTTCAGGAAATTTGAATTAAGCCAGTCTATTATTTCTTTTACACAGGCAGAGATTTTGTCAGTTTGGGGAGGTAAAGCAAGTGAACAGAGTATAATTGAATGTAATCAGCGTAAAAGTGATAGTAAAGACTATGACGTTGTAAGGTCTTGTGACAAAATTCAAAATGGCAGACTGATGTTTTGTCCGATCTGGACAGCGTGACACAAAGAATCCAGAGACACCAATATTATGATTCTGACAAACTTCAAAAGCTATTAGCAAAAATAGCTACTTTTCATATCATATGACCCATAGGTGACGCTGTTCCCTACTTTGGCATGTCCCCTCAGATCATGGTGTTGATGAAGCCTACCAACTTTCGTTTTGATTGATGAAAGTCTGGTCAAGACACAGCCTCTAAACCAAGTTTGTGATGTCATACTTATATAAAAATTTTTTTTAAATATATATATATATATAATGTTCAGCCCTTTCTGTGCAGCTCAGTCCAAAGATCATCTCTGACAATTTTCATAACAACTGGACAAAATTTGAAGGAGTAGTGGCTGCTACTCTAATGGGTGGAGTCTTAACATGTCGATTACATTGAGATAACCAAGCTTGCCGTAGTCTACTACAGTGTGGGAAAAAGTGTTTAATGCACACTAGTGTTCCACTAGTGTTTTTCTCATTTAATATATGTTCTGAACAGAACTTTTGTGATATTTCAAAGCATACGGAAATACTTTTGCCATAAATTTCATCAGGGAGCAAAGGTGGAGCGGTGTTATCAGTGGCCAAGGTGCGAGAAATGGGCTACGTTCACACTGTCAGTTTTTGGGTTTACAACCACATTTACTTATAGGAGTCTTGCAATGTACCGTTCCTACAGCATTTTACAGTAGCGTCTCGAATACTATCTGTATGAATGTGCAACGAGAGTCAATGTAAATGTAAACAATGAAAACGTGCTAGCCGGACACCTTTAACCACTGCACTCGTGTCACACGTTTCACACATAACACAACATTTGAATTGAGCATAGAACACTAAACTGATGGGAGTGGCTCTGGTGTCACTCCTGTAAATAACCGTACTATGTGTGAACGTAACTGTATTAAGGACTCAGATACAGGACTGACAACCGTATTCTGCTGCTGTGTGAATGTGGCCATGGTGAATCTGAAGCGGAACCGGAGTGATTATTGATATATTTGAATAAAGATCAAATGAGCTTTGAGAATTGAACCAACCTGTTTGAGTCTCAGTCACTTCTTGTTTCACTTCAAATGCTTCTTCAATCTTCATGTCTTCACTCTCCACTTTAATAAACGCCATCTTTATACACGTGGTTCTCGTTGCTTCACCAGGAGTTTTTTAGTGTGTGTTTGGACACGTTGGTTCACGTCTGTCATGTTTAAGATGAGAATAATTAAGAGGAAGAAAATTAAATCCAGACTAAATCTCAATCAGCTCCCTAGTTCTGTAGTCAGTGCACTGGTAAGAGAGTTAGTCTAAACATTGGTCAAAAATGTGAAATGACGTCATTGCGGTGTGCGTGGCCGTGTGCGCGAGACCCAATTTCACCTGGCGGTGTGCATGGCCATTTTTGTAACTTTGTGCTCAGCTCTGCATTGGAAGATGCACAACTTAAAGCCGATTCTGTACCGGCATCTCACCGGCACCGCTTGCGCTTGTCCAAATTAATTGCGTACATTTACAAAACGAGCCTACAATAGCAGAAATAAGCCTTTTTAATTACAATAAAAGTCCATGTTTAGTAAAAACATTCATTAAATTAAATTAAATAAGAATATTTAATGAATTAGTATAAGACACTGAAAGATTTATAGTTTTATATGTTCTGATATTCATATATTTTGTTCTAATGTCAGATGTAATAATTTCAAGGTTTACTGGATTTTATGATTCTTTGGTAGCGTGGGTTGGTCAAGTGTATAACCAAAAAAAAAAAAAAATTGTCCGCAGTCATCGGAGGCTCGCGCTGCGGAGCCAGGCTAAAGTATAAACAATGCTTCACACGTTTGTGTTCGTTAGACGCGGTGATTCGAATCACTAAATCGTTTAGTTCAATTGATTTAAGTTTCCAAAACCAGTTTCTCCATCACTATTGCGCTGTACTCGCATGCTTAACGGTTCGTTAATGGTTAAACATAAAGTAACATTCAGGGATATATAACTCATTTCATAGCTCTCGTAAAGTTATATGCAGGGTTTGTATCGATCTAAACACTTAAAGCTATATAAAACACACAATTTTCTCTCTCTTTTTAACTTGCATTCTAACATTAACATAAAAGGCTAACATAAATGAAACTATAAGATTTAATAGACTAAGATAAAAGGACCGGTAAACACAAACCTTTCTTCAGCCGAATCACAGCTAATGCAGGAGAGTGGCGCAGCCTTATGACGTCACACCACCAAACCAAAATAAAGTATATCGATCAAAAGTTTGGATACATTACTATTTTTACAGTCACTTATGCTCATCAAGCCTGCGTTTATTTGCTAAAAAATGTATTAATTTACTTTTTAATAAACTTTAAAATATAATATTAATTTCTGAGATGCAAAGCTGTATTTTCATCAGCCATTACTCCAGTCTTCAGTGTCACATGTTCCTTCAGAAATCATACTAATATGCTGATTTGCTACTCGGTTATTATCAACGTTGGAAACAGTTTTGGAACCTGTAATACTTTTTTCATTACTGAAAAATAAAAATAAAAAAGAACTAAATTATGTTTTTGATTGAATCACTTTCGTTGTAAAAATTGCTAATTCACTTAGTGGCCGCTTAAATGACACCTTTTTAACTGAGAACAGAAGATTTTTAATGCGTTCTTGCCGTTCATTCACGCGTTTAATCTATAGGTTTGTGCGTTTGAATGTGCATGTGCGCAGACGCTTAGTCTTTTTTACAAAGTGACATTGCCAAATTACTTGTCTGGTCTGCATAATACAGAATTATTAGTCGTTTTCGCAGATCTAGTCCTTTAAAAAAAAAAATTCTTAATAGAAACATTTTAAATGAGCAAAATCTCGAAAAAAAAGTCAGAAATTCAACAAAATCGGGCACATCATAGATGTCTATACTGTATGTGTGCTATATTAATCCGTCTATTCCATTTACCTCTATTCTGTTTATCTATACTGAGCCTGCAAACACGCTGTTCATTTCATCGGAAAACATGCCATGGAAAGCATGGAAAAAAGGGCTGGCATTTTGGTCAGGATTAAAAGATCCTTGCACACATCCACGTCTTGCTCTTGCAATCTACATGGAGTCGATGGATGGAATAAAAACCTCTCTCTCGGTTGGAGCTAAACTCTGCAGGACAGCGGCTCTCTAGGACCGAACTTGCCTACCCCTGGTCTAGGACTATTGGGTGCAGTTGAGGTTTGGAATTGGTTTTTAGAAACATTTTTAAGTGCTGATTGCTGCCTACGGATCATTATAATACCTCTGAAGTACAATTACTCCAGATCCAGTTGCCTTGTCCAGTACTTTGTGCTCTAATTTACAGGCCACCAAATTACAATAAGGATTTATTCAGGACTTTGCTGGTTTGTTGTCTAACATTGTGCTTACTATGGACCGTGTTATTATTCTTGGTGATTTTAATATTCATGTCTGCTGCCCCTCCAAGCCAATGGTTAGGGACTTGAATAGTTAGCTCATTGACTCCTTTAATCTTATGCTGGGTACACACCACAAGAGAACCGGGCTGATTTTGGGCCAATTTCTCCCGTTCCAGCTATCCTAGGTAATGTCCTGATTATCTTGATGGTTCTACAGATGATCTTATCAGATTTTCCTGTGGTGTGAGGTGTGATAAGAATCGCAGATCAGAAATCCTGATGTGTGGGGAGAACCCTGAGGACACAACGTGCGCAATTTCTTCCTGCCTATCGTCTGTCATGTTTATTCTGAAGTCTCAAGAGATCACAGTCTGGGATCACTGTGTACCCAGCATTACACAGCATATTTCTGGCACTACTCATGACCATGGCCACACGCTGGATCTGTTCTTATCTTATGGCATTTCTGTACATAATGTTGAAATGATTTTTGTGTATCTGACCAAAAGCCTATTCTTTTTAATATCACAATGTCTGGTCCAGTTCAAAAAGAATTTTCCTCATGGTCTCTTTCTCATTTTGTCACCTCTGATTCAGGCAGTTTTTTTTTTGAGGCCTTTTCTTTACTGTCTGAAAGTGTGTTAAAACTTCCTGACTCAGATGATAATGCTTTTCAGTAACGCCTGCTCGTGTTTTAGATTCTGTTGCTCCTTTTAAAGTTTCAAAACTCAAACGTAGATCAGAACCGTGGCTAAATAGTAACATACGAGCTCTGTAATGTTGGAATGTAGGAAAGTAGAACGTAAATGGAATAAAGATAAACTGCTAATGTCTTATGAACTCTTGAAGAACACACTTTCTGCTTACCAACATTTTGTAAAAGATGCAAAAACTGATTATCTTTATGAATTAATATAAAAAATAAAAAATAAATCACACAATCCCAAAATTCTGTTTAATATGTTAAATACTACAACCTGAATTCCGGAAATGTTGCGACGTTTTTCTTATTTCAATAAAATGAAAACTAAAAGACTTTCAAATCACATGAGCTAATATTTTATTCTCAACAGAACATAAATAACATAAATGTTATGCACAAAATGAGCTAATCTCAAATTTAATGCCTTTTGACTAAATAGTTGGGACAAGGGCATGTTTACCATGGTGTAGCATCTCCTCTTCTTTTCAAAACAGTGTGAAGACATCTGGGCATCGAGGTTATGAGTTTCTGGAGTTTTGGTGTTAAAATCTGGTCCCATTCTTGCCTGATATAGGTTTCCAGCTGCTGAAGAGCTTGTGGTTGTCTTTGACGTATTTTTCTTTGTAGGTTAAAGATCTGGACTGCAGGCAGGCCAATTCAGCACCCGGACTCTTCTACGATGTAATAGCCGCAGTCTGTGGTTTTGCATTGTCCTGCTGAAATACACAAGGCTTTCTCTGAAATATGCTCCCCTCCAGACGATGTCCATGTTGCTCTAAAACCTTTATATACCTTTCAGCATTCATAGTGCCTTCCAAAACATGCAAGCTGTCCATACTGTATGCACCGTATGAACGCACCCCCATATTATCAGAGATGCTGGCTTTTGAACTGAATGCTGACAACACAGTGGAAGGTCTCCCTCCTCTTTAGACCGGAGGACACGGCGTCTGTGATTTCCAACAAGAATGTCAAATTTGGACTCGTCTTACCATAGAACACTTCTGAACCATGTTCACATATGGCATGATAGAGCTTTAGTTGGCATCTGCAGATGGCACAGCAGATTGTGTTTACCGACAGTGGTTTCTGGAAGTATTCCTGGGCCCATTTAGTAATGTCATTGACACAATCATGCCGATAAGTGATGCAGTGTCATCTGAGGGCCCGAAGACCACAGGCATCCAATAAATGTCTTCGGCCTTGTCCTTTACGATTTCTCCAGTGTCTCTGAATCTTTTGATGATGTTATGCACTGTAGATGATGAGATTTGCAAAGCCTTTGCAATTTGACGTTGAGGAACATTGTTTTTTTACAATCTTTTTACGTACTCTTTCACAGATTGGAGAGCCTCTGCCCATCTTTACTTCTGAGAGACTCTGCCTCTCTAAGACATCCCTTTTATAGCTAATCATGTTACAGACCTGATATCAGTTAACTGAATTAGTTGCTAGATGTTCTCCCAGCTGAATCTTTTCAAAATTTCTTGCTTTTTCAGCCATTTGTTGCCCCTGTGCCAATTTTCTTGAGACCTGTAGCAGGCATCAATTTTGAAATGAGCTCATTTAGTGGATAAAAGTGTAACATTCTGCTTAAACATTTATGTTATCTATGTTCTATTGTGAATAAAATATTGGCTCATGTGATTTGAAAGTCTTTTGGTTTTCTTTTTATTCAAATTTTAAAATGTCCCAACATTTCTGGAATTCGGGTTGTATTTTCTCTCCTACTAACACTTCTTGTCTGGACAGTACACCAGAGACCTGTGCAGCATTCCTACACTCTTTTATGGGGAAGTTGCCATTCTTGTCAAAAATTTTAGAGAAAATTGTTTTTAATCAGTTACATTCATTTGTCTCACAAAACAATATTTTAGATCAATTTCAGTCTGGTTTTAGAGTTCTTCATAGCACTGAGTCTGCACTGCTCAAGGTGTCGAATGATCTACTCCTTGCTTTGGACTCTGGTAAATCTTCCATTTTAATGTTACTTGATCTTAGTTCTGCATTTGATTCAGTTGATCATGCTACCCTTCTTAAATGTCCAAGGGATGAAGTTGACATTAAGGGCACGGCACTGGATTGGTTCTCATCATACTTCTCAGATAGATCAGTTAAGGGGATGATTGGAAACTCATCCTCTCCTTCTACACCGCTCATCTATGGGGTAACTCAGGGGTCCCTCTTGGGGGCCATCTTATTTTGTTTGTATATGCTCCTCTTGGGTTCGATCATTAAGAAATACATAATATTTCATAGCATTGTAATGCTGACGATACTCAGAACTACATTCATCTTAGCTCTGATCACTCCTATTCTGATCTTTTTAACTTAGGTGTGATTTTTGACACTGTGGTGAAGAGCAGCCAAAATAAAATCTATGCTCTCTTTTAAAGATTTAGAGGTAGTTACTCACGCTTTCATCACTTCCAGACTTGATTATTGCAGTGTGCTTTATATGGGTCTCAATCATCATCGATGAATTGCTTGCAGTTGGTCCAGAACGTAGCCACGAGATTGCTGACTGGTACAAAGAGGAGAGAAAGCATTTCTTCAGTCCTAGCATCTCTTCATTGGTTCATTGGTCATTGATAACTTTATCTTGGCTGTGTGCTTAGGGTCGTTGTCAGAAAATATGATCATATAACACCAATTTTATCATCTCCTCACTGGTTACCTATTAAGTTCCGTATCGATTATAAAGTACTGCTAATGACCTATAAGGCTCTAAACGGTTTAGCTCCTGTGTACTTAACCGATCTTCTATTGCCCTACAATTCTTCACACTCTTTAAGATCACAACACTCTGGACTTCTGGTTGTACCTAGGATATCTAAGTCCTCTAAAGGAGGGAGAGTTTTCACATTTGGCTCCTAAACTCTGGATTCGCTCACCCAGTTTAAATCTAGATTAAAGACGCAACGCTTTAGCCAAGCATTCACATAATGCATCTCATATCAGATCAATTGCACATGATTATCTTTGCTTAACGTCCGTCCCGAGGTGACTAGAGAGTACATCAGCTTCAGTTTGGATCCAGCCTCTTAAGAAGACCTCAGATGACCAACACCTTTGAAGAGACAGCGCCAACTCCTGCGAGGACTTCAGAAGATGCAACATCTAGATCAACACGCACATTCCCAAATTTCTATATATCCTAATTATTGTTAATATGTAATTCATTTTTCCAGGAGCTCATTGCTTCTACCTTCATTATTAGCTAACTTTATTTTCTAAATTGTAATGTTGACATGCACTCTCTGTAAAGCTGCTTTGAAACGATATGTATTGTGAAAAGCGCTATACAAATAAATGTGAATTGAATTGTCCTGATGGAAGATCAACCTTTGCCCTAGTCTGAGGTCCAGAGCACTCTGGAACAGGTTTTTATCAAGGATGTCTCTGTACATTGCTACATTAATCTTTCCCTTGATCCTGACTAGTCTCCCAGTTCTCCACAGCATGATGCTGCCGCCACCACCACCATACTTCACTGTAGGGACGGTATTGGCCAGGTGATGAGCGGTGCCTTGTTTCCTCCAGACATGACACTTTCTATTCATTCTTCAGGTGTCTTTTGGCAACTCCATTTACGGATGTTGGAGGCCACTGTGCTCATTTGGACAATGCTGCAGAAATGTTTCTGTACCCTTCCCCAGATCTGTGCCTCGGAGGTCTACAGACAATTCCTTGGACTTCATGGCTTGGTTTAGGCTCTGACATGCACTGTTAACTGTGGGACCTTATATAGACAGATGTGTGCCTTTCCAAATCATGTTTGTCTCAACCCTAATCAAACGTGTGTGTGCGAGTGAAATGAAAATATTTGGAGCATAAAAATGTTTGGTTGCTTTATCATATGAGTGGAAAAGAACTGTACAAGAATTGTCTAAGAGATCTACGCTTATATGATTAACTTTCAAAGCGACAATTCTGCTCAGAAAAATGAGTTTTTCAAACAGAACATGATAGTGCCCCTTATTATGCTTTTTCAAATATTACCTTTTATACAGTGTGTAATATAGCCGTTTGTGAATGTAAAAGGTCTGCAAAGTTTTTATGATCAAAGAACATGATAAAGTTATTGCCTCCCAAAAGAAAGAGTCGATTCTAAACTGCCGAAACAAGTCGTCAGGAATTCCACCTATGGTCGTCGTTGGCTGCCCGCAAACATCATCTACCTTGACCTGCCATCAAACACTGCTGGTTCGTGCAGTGTACATGTCAAGAAGACACTGTTTTCTGTGCTGCAAAAGCATATTCTTTTTATATACACTTCCAAAAGGATGAGGATGTGAAGAGTCAATTACCACAGCGATACAACAGCAGTATAACCTTTAGTTGTGTTCCCATCATTTTACTAAGTATTGCTTCTCAAATCTCTTTGAGGTCAATGGGGGATTTGCAAACATCTTATCCACTGGACCAATTTGCTCCTCTGTATGACAACTTGTAAGTATAATTAATTACTGATGTATATATTTTCGACTGGGTGTTCAAAATACGTAGATATGTTTTATATTGTGTAAGTCTCCAGCTAACTGGCTAACTCACATTATTACTGTCTTACTGAAATACTGCTAATCAGCTGTGGGCCACTATTACCAAAAGTTGTGCAGTTAATGCAGATTTTCTGTTGTTTTTACTACTTTGAGTAAAGATAGAGGATGGAGCAAGGATGGTTTTACAAATTTTAATGTCACATGAGTCATTCACATTAGTGCTGTATCATAGTTAATGATACAGTTCCCACATGTGGACCTCAATAAAATAGAAATATACATGGGTTTGTTGATATACATAACTTGTTAATGCTAATGTAGAGGAATTACAGTTGCAACATGTCAATGTATGACAAACTGAGTAAAAACTTGTCAGTAAGAAATGTCCTGCTCAAGTCGTCCTTGCAATGGAGGTTTGAGTTGAATAACTAGTTCTCTTCCAATGTTTCATCATCAGGCTCGCGCTCTAATTGATATCGCCATTGTTACTGTCCTTACAGTGTGTACAATCGCTGAGGATTTAGGAAGCCTCTGGAGCTTAGATTCACATAAACGCTGATTTCTTTCTGACACGCTCTGGAAACGGTACACTAATCTCAACGCTATTTCCAGCATGAGCTTTCAAATGAAGTTTCAGGTCTCTTCTGTATGTGAAACTCACGTCACACTCAAGACACATAAAAGGTTTCTCTCCAGTGTGAAGCCTCATGTGTACATTAAGGTTTCTTTTTTCTTTGAAACCTTTTCCACACTGTTGGCAGGTGAAAGGCTTCTCTCCAGTGTGAACTCTCATGTGAACCTCAAGATTTGAATTGCTCGAGCAAGTTCTTCCACAGTGAGGGCAAATGAAACGCTTCTCTCCGATGTGAGTTACTGCATGATTCTTAAGGAGATCATTGTCTGTGAAACTCATTCCACACTGATGACATTTACAACAGCTCTCTCTCACGTGAATCTTCTTGTGGGAATTAAGGGTGACTCTTTGTCTGAAACTCTTACCACACTGATCACATGTGAAAGGCGTTTCTCCAGTGTGAATTCTTATGTGGTCATTAAGGTTTCCTTGTTGTGCAAAACTCTTTCCACAGTGAGGGCAGATGTAAGGCTTTTCTCCAGTGTGAATTCTCATGTGGACTTTAAGGTTTCCTTTTCCATTGAAACCTTTTCCACACTGTTGACAGGTATAAGGGCTCTCTCCATCATGAACTTTCATGTGAGCTTCAAGGTTTTCAGTGTGGCTGAAACTCTTTTCACACTGAAAGCAGGTGAAATTATGTCTACCCCCCGTCTTCTGAGCTCTTTTTTTTGAGGAAATCTTTTCAGTCTGCGAGCAGCTAAGATCGTTTTCTCCAGTTATGAAATCATGTTCCTCTTCTTTTACATCATTCAGTTCTTCAATCTCCTCTTTCAGCGGCATCACATCTAAGGTGAAAACAGAAAAAAATACAAATTTAAGCCCAGTTTAATGACACAAATGACAAATAAATGCATACTCTGAGAGCGCTCCACAAGATATGTTTGTTTATACCGACTGGATCTTCCATATTGATCGGGTGAATGCAGGTTTTAAACAGTTTATCGTACAGTTAAGTAAATCACTGTTCTAAACTAATGCACTGCTGCACTGTAAAACACACACATGACACACAGACAGTAATCACATGCAGATCGCACACACAAAAACATTAAGTAGTGTAGAAACTTACTGTCAGCGCTGTTCTGTGATTTATCAATAAAATAGCTTAAAAACAAAGTTCTACCATGTCTTTGTTTTTGAAAGAACTAAAACCCACAGCTTCACTATTAGTAGAGACGCCACACAGATAATATTAATTCACACACGACGGATCTCTTACTAATAGACTCATAAATCTAATATTACTGTTCTCTATTATCTGTATCAGATTTAGAACTAGCAGAAATCTGCAAGAAACATTACAACCTATACACAGGGGATAAAAATAAGCTGATATGTAGAAGCAATACCTAGCCAACATCAACATTTGTTCAAACTTTAGCCTCTAGTTGCAGATTGTGTCAAGCATTCCCATTTTGTTTTTATTAATGATGTCATCAGCGATTAGTCAGTGTCAGTTCGTCTTTAATTACATAACTGTCGACTGAAATCTGAGGTCGTTCAGGTGATGCTAAATCAAGTCAAAGTAGTGAGATTTTCAGGCTTAAGGGTTGATAGTAGACACATTGGGTTAATTTGGTCAAAAGAATCTACATACAACAAAACAACCAAAAAGTTAAAAATCCATGCTGGGAAAATTAAAAACGCTTTAGTTGGATAATAGAGGATATGATGAAGAAAATAGGTCAGAATAAATATGAATTCTTGCCTACAGTAATATGGTCATGAATACCATTATGCAGGGGTTCTCAACTCTGGCCCTCAAGATCCACTTTCCTGCAAAGTTTAGCTCCAACCCTGATCAAACACACCTGAACAAGCTAATCAAGGTCTTTAGCATTAATAGCAAGCAGGGAGCTTAATTTTTAGGTTTAAAACAGTGTTGTGTAAACAGCCCATTTTGCTGTATTTCTTACCTATGATGGAGTAACATTGGGGTTTTTGAAACTTGCAGCTCCACCAAAGACATGCTGGACAAACTCATAGAGAGATAATTTACACACTCATCTCTCTCTTTCTCTTTCTCTATAACTCAATATATAGCTGCAACCAGCAATACGGGTTGGAAACTCAATGCACAGCTAGGCCTGGGCGATAAAACGGTATCGATATTTACTGACGGTACGTCTTAATCGATAACAATAGAGAAAGTGTTCAATATAACTCTCGATATACTTTCACTTAAATGCATTAAAATGTAAACAGACAAGAATATTTGGTTACATGAACAACTCTCAAGCTCGCTCCATCCCAAACAGACGCGCTATGAGTGACACGCAAACAAGTTGCTGTGGAGTTCAGTTGCGCAATCGCCACATCAGATCAGAACACACAAACAAATGAAAATGAGTGCTGTACCTTCCGGTGACGAGGAGATTGTGAATAAAAAAAGGACATGTCAGCTCGTCAGTGTGGCAGTTTCATGGTTTGCTTACGTCTTACAGTTGATCTACTTCAAAGTTCATCTTGAGAGAGCAGTTGTCATGTAGGTATTAACAGCTGCACAAAAAACACTGTTTTCAACCACACCGTATCCTTATTTCTGTGTTACAAATATTCAAATTATCACAGAAATACTGAGATAAAAGTTTATAGTTAAGATAAAACACTAATGTCTATGTCATGGATCAAAATAGAGCAAATCAGCTAAAGAAACTTGGCGCTGAAAAACGACACATTTATCGATTACATTGTTTCACCACCAGGTGGCGACAAGTGACTCGCCAGAGATTTGTTTATATTTTATTTTGCTTTGCTTTAAAAATTGTGTTTGCCTTAATTAAAAATGCATTGGTTTTTTCAATTTTTCAATAATTAGCGAATAATAATTAGTGGATTCGCAAGTATGACGCCATCTAGAGACATTTAACGACCAGTTTTAGCTACTTTCGGCTGAAAGCAATTGGCAACACTGCCCGTCACTCACCTGTGGCATTACACATTGAGCTACTTTTTGATGCACATTCATAGGCTGCCAAGGACAGCTTTCTGTGCGAGAATGAGCTCACAAAAACATTACTTAACATGTTAACCAGATTAGCATGTTAAGCTTACCTGATACTAATGTATCTTACGGTTAACCTGATAGCTGAAGAGCCACGTTAGACTGAATGGCAACTGGTGAGCATGACAACAAGTTAGCATGCTAAGCTAACTAATATAATTTAATCATGCACAATCAAATTCCGTGCTGTATTTCTCAGGAAAGGTAGCGAATATTTCAAAAATTTGTTTAGTCATTTCTGTGCGGCTCAGTCCAAAGATCATCTGATCAGATTTTGGACAAAATTTGTAGGCGGAGTAAACAATAAAACTCTTCAATTCACCTCAAAATGGTGGACAAACAAAATGGAAAATGAAAAACGACATATCGTCAGAATCGGCATAAGCCAAGGAATGTAAAGACAAAGATATCAAAATTTGAAGAATGTTTAAGTTATAAATGTTTTTGCAAAAAAACATTATCTCTGGAACACTAGGTGGCGGTATGTTCAAACTTCTCAGGTACCTTCAGGACATACTGTTGATGACCCCTACCAATTTTTGTGCAGATATGTCAAATAGTTTAACAAGACTCAATGTAAATCTAAACAATGAAAACGTTCTAGCCGGACACCTTTAACCGTTGCACTCGCGTCTCGCGTCCTTTGCAGCACTTAACACAAAACTGACGGGAGTGGCTCCGATGTCACTCCTAAACCATACTATGTGTAAACCAGTGTTAATTTCGTTAACGAAAACTATGACGAAAAATGTTGACGACCTTTTTTTCACATGTGACCTTTTGTCATTTTTTTACATGACTAAGACTAGACGATGAGAGACGACACCAATGTCATTTAACGATAACGTGACTAAAACAACACATGCAAAAAAGACCAGACTGAAATGTGGCTAAAAGACTAAAAACTTAAACAAAAAGTGATTTCAAAAGAGTGATTTTGGTATTGTCGAATAAAGGAGACAAAACATTGCAGACTTGTTTTTACAAGCAGCCATGCTTACGGTTGCCAGATTTCCAGAATTTAAACCCCCTATTAGAGCTTTTCTGTTAAAAGAACACGTTTTACTTAAATTAAAGTGTCATTCAGTTGGTCTATATTGCGCTGCTCGTTTGTTGACTAAATCTGCGACCAAAGTGTAGGCTAATATCCAGCAGTGGTTCTCAAACTGACGTACGCAAACAAAATGATGAGTTTTGCCGTACATTTTATTCTACTCCACCTTAAAATAACAAAAACCTCTAGAAACCTTGTTTCTAGCAGGTAAAATGCCGTAAATACACAACATTCAGTCAAATTACCCCATCTTTCGCGGTCAAAACTGACTGCACCCACACCAGCAAATCCCGCTACTGCTGCTCTCAACAACATACCTTTGTAAAAGTGGGGATTTAGCACTTACTAGCATGAAGAACAAATTTAGACACAGACTACATATAGATTTAAGATCTCTTCGATACAAACATACCCTTACAAAATACAATCAATACATAATACAATACATAACATACAAAATACCCTTCGGTGAGTTATTGTTTTTGTTGATCATATTATACAAGCAAGAATGCAATGTTTTCTGAATATCCACACGATTTCAAATGTGAGATTTTTATACAACAGTTCAACAAACATAAGGGTAACATTAAGTGATGTACATTTTAAACAGTATTGTCAGTATTTTTGCTCTAT
The DNA here is from genome assembly GCA_037101425.1 of Elopichthys bambusa. Taxonomy (NCBI): domain Eukaryota; kingdom Metazoa; phylum Chordata; class Actinopteri; order Cypriniformes; family Xenocyprididae; genus Elopichthys; species Elopichthys bambusa. The sequence goes on from CM074454.1 coordinate 22,960,866, forward strand.
TTCGCAACGAAAGCCACAGCAGAACTGCACCACACAAGCGGTTTCGTTAACGAATCTGCGGCTTTGAAAGAATCGTCAATGATTCAATGACCCATTCATAAATACAGCCGCTCGATTTGATACTGAAAGAATGAATGACTCAGTGATTCACTCATAAAAACAGTGACTTACCGCCACCTACTGGCAGTTTAATGTAATATTTAAAAGTATCACTTCATTTTTATCATCATTGTATTTATTGAAATTTAAGCATTATTTATTTTATAAAAAAATCGATTTAAGAGGGCAAATATTGTCCCTTAATGGAAAAGGTGTAACTGCAGTCTAAGTGGAGAGGCAACGCAGAAGGATGTTGAATCCCTCAGGAGGTACGACACTCTAAAAAGTTTGAGAACCACTGAAAAAGTTATGTAGAATTGCACAAGTGCTATTGCTAAGAGTGCAATGTCAATACAGCCGGTTACCTTGATTCAAATTTTTCATAATCTTAAATGAGTTGGTCTAAAAAGAAGAATTATAATGACTATTTTGTCTAAAGACTACATATAAAATAGCTATCAAAATTAATGTTGGTAACTGTAGTTTGACTAAAAGTAATGACTAGAACGTGACAAAAATGCAATGACTTTTCGTCAACTAAAACTAGACTAAAATATGAAAGACAAAAATGTGACTAAGACTAAGGAGCATTTGTCTGAAGATAAAGACTAAGACTTGGCTGCCAAAATTAACACTGGTGTAAACATAACTGTATTAAGGACTCAGATACAGGACTGACAACCGTATTCTGCTGCTGTGTGAATGTGGCCATGGTGAATCTGAAGCGGAACCGGAGTGATTATTGAATGCTTAGAGCGCGGAGGAAAATTGTTGCCGCTTCACTCTGCTCATATAATCTGGTTTGAAGACAGCATTAGTGTTTGTCCGGTCATGTGATCTCAACATGTCAGTCCACATGAGGTGACTTGCTCCATGTCAAATAATAGTGCTTTAATTAGGACACTCATCAAAAATATCAGTCTGTGTAGAGCTGGATATTTGAATAAAGATCAAATGAGCTTTGAGAATGAAACCAACCTGTTTGTGTCTCAGTCTCTTCTTGTTTCACTTCAAATGCTTCTTCAATCTTCATGTCTTCACTCTCCTCTTTAATAAACGCCATCTTTATACACGTGGTTCTCGTTGCTTCACCAGGAGTTTTTTAGTGTGTGTTTGGACACGTTGGTTCACGTCTGTCATGTTTAAGATGAGAATAATTAAGAGGAAGAAAATTAAATCCAGACTAAATCTCAATCAGCTCCCTAGTTCTGTAGTCAGTGCACTGGTAAGAGAGTTAGTCTAAACATTGGTCAAAAATGTGAAATGACGTCATTGTGGTGTGCGTGGCCGTGTGCGCGAGACCCAATTTCACCTGGCGGTGTGCATGGCCATTTTTGTAACTTTGTGCTCCGCTCTGCATTGGAAGATGCACAACTTAAAGCCGATTCTGTACCGGCATCTCACCGGCACCGCTTGCGCTTGTCCAAATTAATTGCGTACATTTACAAAACGAGCCTACAATAGCAAAAATAGGCCTTTTTAATTACAATAAAATTTATTTTTTAATAAAATTTGAAAATATTTAAGAGATTTATAGTTTTATATGTTCTCATATTCATATATTTTGTTCTAATGTCATAAATAATAATCTCAAGGTTTTCTGTATTTTACATAATTCTTTGGTTCTGGTGTAGAGTGGGTTTGGTTAAGTGTATAAACAAACATTGTCACGTGTGTACTTTACTTCTCACCGCTGCTTCCTGATGATTTAGAGAACAATTACTTAGAGTCGCCTCCTGTCTTTTCAAAGAATAGTACAATGGCGAGCGCGTCAAGTATAAACGCCTCGTCTGTCTACGGTGGATCGCGTTGCGTAGAGTATGAACAAGGTTTCACACCGTTAGACACGGTGATTCGAATCACTGAATCATTTGTTCAATTGATTTTAGTTTCAAAAGCTCACTTTCTCCATCACTACTGCGCCGTACTCACATGCTTAACGGCTCGTTAATGGTTAAACACAACAACGTAACATTCAGTGATATATATATATATATATATTTATATATATAAAAATATATAAAACATTAAGAGTATAACTCATTTCATAGCTCTCATAAAATTATATGCAGTGTATCGATTTAAACACTTAAAGCGCGGTAAAACATAGACCTTTTTTAATATGCATTCTAACATTAACATAAAAGGCTAACATAAATGAAACTATAAGACTTAATAGACTAAGATAAAAGGACCGGTAAACACAAACCTTTTTTCAGCCGAATCACAGCTAATGCAGGAGAGTGGCGCAGCCTTATGACGTCACAACACCAAACCAAAATAAAGTATATCGATCAAAAGTTACTATTACTATTTTTACAGTCACTTATGCTCATCAAGCCTGCGTTTATTTGCTAAAAAATGTATTAATTTACTTTTTAATAAACTTTAAAATATAATATTAATCTCTGCGATGCAAAGCTGTATTTTCATCAGCCATTACTCCAGAAACCATTGTAATATGCTGATTTGATACTGGTTATTATCAATGTTGGAAACAGTCGTGCTGCTAAATATTGGTTTTGGAACCTGTGATACTTTTTTCAGGATTCATTAATGAAAAAAGAAAGAAAGAAAGCATTTATCCAAAATGGAAATCTTTTCTAACAATGTAAGTTTTTATCATCACTTTTTATTAACGCATTTTTCCAGAATAAAAGTATTCATTTCTTTAAAAAAAACAAAAAAAAAGACTGCAAATCTGTTTATACCAGATATCACAGTATTCAAATACAAGTGTGATTAAAAAGTACTAAAACAGTGTTTCAGCTCATATATCGCTTGTAGTTACATCTAAGAGTCATTGTGTTGTTCTTCTAATATTTAAAACATGGATTTTAAAAAATGTAAACCTGGAATTTATTACAGGGACTTTGGGAAATTTAGTCAATTTAAGTCACCTTCATTATATAGCGCTGATTGTTTCAAAGCAGCCTCACAGTGATAATAGGAAAATTAATGGACAAATTATTTTGGTTTTACAGCAGCTGTAGGAAAAGTTATTATCGAGCTAAAGTAAGTTTTTGATTTAATCACTTCCATTTTAAAAATCATTAATTATTAACTTAGGGGCTGCTTAAATGACACCTTTTTAACGTTCATTTATGTGTTTAGGTTTGCGTGTTTGAATATGTATATGCGCAGACGCTTATTCCTTTTTTACAAAGTGACATCACCAAATTACTTATAGACTTATTTACTTACATTACTTACAGAATTATTAGTCGTTTCCACAGATCCATGCGAACTGGAATAATTTTGATAACGTTTTATCTATACATAGGGAGAGTAAAGGGAAGGAGGCTTTCACAGGGGATAGTTTAGTTGACACTTCAGGGCTGTGTTGTCGTCGTGTCTAGACACATGTCCTTCATGTCATCTGGATAGGGCCTGGATCTGGCAGACTATGGCAAACCTCAGGATAAACAGAGAGAGACTAATATTAGCGTAGACGCCATTCTTCTTATGATGTAGCGAGTACATCAGGTGTTATAGGAAGTGTTCCCAGTTATGGCTGACCTAATTTATGCAGCCTAACAATTTATATGATTTGAATTATAGAAGTAGATAATGTGTTATGTGTATGCCAGGTTAAAAAGATGTGTTTTTAGTCTAGATTTAAACTGACAGAGTGTGTCTGCTTCCCGAACAATGCTAGGAAGACTGTTCCAAAGTGTAGGTGTCTTTCCAAAAAAGGACACCAAATGATATAAGGAATTCATATATTTCATAAATTTATACACACCAAAGCACCCTTGAAAAAAAAAAAACTAAATTCACACTGTATAGTACATGTACATACCCAGCCAAAATTTCCATGTGGGCCCATGTGAGTTTTTTATGGACTGTCACTTGGGCCCTGCATGGGCAAACCAAATAGGCTGAATATCCCACATTTCTGGCACAATACCATGGATACAGTTGATGCTACTGCAGTAAATTCATGGTAAATATTGGCAATTTCTGGATTGAAAAGCCATCAAACTGGTTAGCACAATGTTTTTTCTCTTGTTTTTCCCATGTTGTTGAGAATGTCAGCGCTGTTCCATCTGGCTTTAACTAATAAAAATAAAATCACCAAGACATTTGTGGTATATATTGGAGAACTCTTTACATTTTACATTCTTTACATTCTCCGCTTTACATTAGGGAAATGTGATAGTGACTTAAATTAAAGGATTAGTTCACTTTCAAATGTTTCCTCAGTACTACAATACAAAAATGCGTTCTCTTTTGAGAGCGTCACTTCAACACTGCGTAAAAATGCTGCGGGAAATCCCTTTCTTTCCAAATTCTTGAATATTATTGGCTAACGGCAGTTAGAAAACTGGCCAATTGCCGCACGATATGCAAATCGCATGCAAATATTGGCGGGGTAACCTGGCAGTATAAAAGGCGAGGAGAGCGGCAATTACCTCAGAATCTCTTCCTTCACGCTCATCATCGAAGTTGCACCTGAGGATTTACTTCTTCGCATCCGATGGCGAATTTCTGCAGCATCTGCGTGGGCCTCGTTGACATTAATACAACTGTATGTTAAGAATTTTATATAGGGACATATATAAAGTTTCAAAACATAAAAGCAAGTAGCCTAGTAAATAATAAAGAGGAACAATGAAACATTAAAAGCAATAAACAAAGAGTGCTTTCAGAACATTTTCCATTCAAGAGCTTTGAGTGATTTTTCACTTTCTCAGCTTTACGGTTGTTTGATTATGATGATGATATAGCTGGAGATCTAATAAGCTGCATCCAGACTAATGCACAGATCTCTTTTGAAATATAAGAAGTTTCTGTCCTGTCTGTTTAATAAATCTGACATAATTAACTGTTTTTATATTAATTTTGTATCATAAAAAATGTTGAGAAGCAAGTACATTTAAGCACTAGTCGCACATAGATGCGTGAACTCTCTTCACAAAGCGCACGTGACAATTTGAAATCTTCTGTCAGTGCATTTCATATTTTTAATATACAAGTAATTTGGACTGTTATAATGCTCTCTGTGTTTGATTACTAATACCTGTGTAGTAAGGCGTTGGACATGGTAGAGGACAAAAAGTTAAACGTTCTGCCTCTGTATCGTCATTAGTAGTGTTAAAAGTTGTAAAGAGTACAAAATTAAACAAAACAATTTAAATGCAAAATCTATATCATGGCACAACATAATACCGGTAGTCACTTTCATATCGGTATAGCGCCCGCCCCTAGCCTAGGCCTGGCCCATGCTGAGACAGCCTTCCTGGACTCCAGCTGCACGAACTGCGTGGACTTGCCGGTGCGTATTCTGAGAGCCAGGAGGAACTACGCACATTCTATTACAGGAGCAAGGCCCACTGCCACCAGTGAGCCGCTGGTGGGCCCTACTCACGGAGACGACGTAGACGAAGATACCTGGGACCGCCGTCCTCAACCGTCTCCCTGTTCTCCGGTTGTTTTCACGGGAGAGGCCTTCCGGCCTCCTCCCGCCGCCGCCGACTTTGTCTCTTTCGGCGTGGCCAGAGAAGATGACTCAATGTCCATCTCTGCTTCGGAGAAGGATTGGGCTGCATCCGAGCCCGGACATCGAAGGCCCCTTAGACCTCCAAGAGGAGCTCATAAGGGTGCTGTGACAAAGCAGTCAGAGAGCTAGACCTCTCATGGAGCGCTCCGGACGAGCCAGCCAGGAGTAAGTTGGACTCCTGGTATTTCCAGGCAGGCCGCCGCCAAGCTGCTCCGAAAAGGAGGACGCCCTTCTTCCCAGACGTCCATGACCATGTGGTTAAGTCGTGGTCTGCACCCCAGTCGGTGGGCGTCCACGCATTCCTCTCCCACATGGACAAGGGCGGAGGCACATAGGTATGTTCGCATGCCCCTCGCCACACACCTGTTCAAGTTTGGGCTCTGGCTGGGCCACTCAAGGACATTCACAGAGTTGTCTTGTAACCACTCCTTTGTTATCTTGGCTGTATGCTTAGGGTCGCTGTCCTGTTGGAAAATGAACCTTCTCCACAGTCTGAGGTCCAGAGCACTCTGGAGCAGGTTTTTTATCAAGGATGTCTGTGTACATTGCTACATTCATCTTTCCTTCAATCCTGACTAGTCTCCCAGTTCCCCACAGCATGATGCTGCCACCACCATGCTTCACTGTAGGGACGGTATTGGCCAGGTGATGAGCGGTGCCTGGGTTTCTCCAGACATGACGCTTGCTATTCAGGCCAAAGAGTTCAATCTTTGTTTCATCAGAAGAGAGAATTTTGTTTCTCATGGTAAGAGAGTCCTTCAGGTGCCTTTTCACAAACTCCAGGCAGGCTGTTAACGGTATCCACGGTATAGCAAAATCTATATCATGGCACAACATAATACCGGTAGTCACTTTCATAGTGGTATAGCGCCCACCCTTAGCCTAGGCCTGGCCCATGCTGAGGCAGCCTTCCTGGACTCCAGCTGCATGAACTGCGTGGACCTGCTGGTGCGTATTCTGAGAGCCAGGAGAGACTACGCACATTCTATTACAGGAGCAAGGCCCACTGCCACCAGTGAGCCGCTGGTGGGCCCTACTCATGGCAGGCTTCCGTCTGGCCACTCTACCATACAGACCTGATTGGTGGAGTGCTGCAGAGATGGTTGTTCTTCTGGAAGGTTCTCCTCTCTCCACAGAGAAATGCTGGAGCTCTGTCAGAGTGACCAACTAAGGCCCTTCTCCCCCGACTGCTCAGTTTGGCCGGGCGGCCCGTTCGAGGAAGAGTTCTGGTGGTTCCAAACTTCTTCCATTTACGGATAATGAAGGCCACTGTGCTCATCGGTGCCTTCAACGCTGCAGTAATTTTTCTGTACCATTCCCCAGATCTGTGCCTCGATACAATTGATACAGTCTCAGAGGTCTACAGACAATTCCTTGGACTTCATGGCTTGGTTTGTGCTCTGGCATGCACTGTTAACTGTGTGACCTTATATAGACAGGTGTGTGCCTTTCCAAATCATGTTTGCTTCAACCCTTATCAAACGTGTGTGTGTGTGTGTGTGTGTGTAAGTGAAATGAAAGTATGTGGAGCATAAAAATGTTTGGCTGCTTTATCATATGAGTGGAAAAGAACTATAAGAATTGTTTAAGAGATCTACGCTTATATGATTAACTTTCAATGTGACAATTCTGCTCAGAAAAATGAGTTTTTCAAATAGAACATGATAGTGCCCCTATTATGCTTTTTCAAATTTTACCTTTTATATAGTGTGTAATATAACAGTTTGTGAATGTAAAAGGTCTGCAAAGTTTTTATGATCAAAGCCCACGATAAAGTTATTGCCTCCCAAAAGAAAGATTCTGAACTGGCGAAACAAGTCGTCAGGAATTCCACCTATGGTCGTCGTTGGCTGCCCGCAAACATCATCTACCTTGACCTGCCATCAAACACTGCTGGTTCATGCAGTGTACATGTCAAGAAGACACTGTTTTCTGTGCTGCAAAAGCATATTCTTTTTATATACACTTCAAAAAGGATGAGGATGTGAAGAGTCAGTGGTTACAATTACCACAGTGATACAACAGCAGTATAACCTTTAGTTGTGTTCCCATCATTTTACTAAGTATTGCTTCTCAAATCTCTGTGAGGTCAATGGGGGATTTGCAAAGGTCTTATCCATTGGACCAACTTGCTCCTCTCCATGACAACCTGAAAATATAAATAATTACTGAAGTATATATTTTCTACTGGGTGTTCAAAATACGAAGAGCTAACTGGCTAACTCACGTTGTTAGTGTCTTACTGAAATAGTTCTGCTGATCAGCTGTGGGCCACTATTACCAAAAGTTGTGCAGTCAATGCAGATTTTCTGTCGTTCTACTACTTTGAGTAATGATAAAGGATAGAGCAAGGTTTGTTTTACAAACTTTAATGTTACATCAGTCATTCACATGAGTGCTCAGCTAATGTGAGTGCTCAGCTAATGTGTGCACCGTTATTGATACAGTTAATGATAGTTCCCACATATGGACCTCAATAAAATAGAAATATACATGGGTTTGTTGATATACATAACTTGTTAATGCTAATGTAGAGGAATTGCAACATCTCAATGTATGACAGACTGAGTAAAAACTTGTCAGTAAGAAATGTCCTGCTCAAGTCGTCCTTGCAATGGAGGTTTGAGTTGAATAACTAGTTCTCTTCCAATGTTTCATCATCAGGCTCTCGCTCGAATTGATATTGCCAGCATTACTGTCCTTACAGTGTGTACAATCGCTGAGGATTTAGGAAGCCTCTGGAGCTGAGATTCACATAAACGCCGTTTTCTTTCTGACACGCTCTGGAAACGGTAGACCAATCACAACGCTATTTCCAGCATGAGCTTTCAAATGAACTTTCAGGTCTCTTCGGTATGTGAAACTTATGTCACACTGAAGACACATGAAAGGTTTCTCTCCGGTGTGAAGCCTCATGTGTACTTTAAGGTTTCTTTTTTCTTTAAAACCTTTTCCACACTGTTGGCAGGTGAAAGGCTTCTCTCCAGTGTGAATTCTCAAGTGAACCTCAAGGTTTGATTTGCTTGAACAAGTCCTTCCACAGTGAAGGCAAATGAAACGCTTCTCTCCAATGTGAGTTATTACATGATTCTTAAGGAGATCGCTGTCTGTGAAACTCATTCCACACTGATGACATATAAAACAGCTCTCTCTCACGTGAATCCTCATGTGGCCCTTAAGGTTTAATTTACGTTTGAATCTCTTTCCACACTGATCACATGTGAAAGGCGTTTCTCCAGTGTGAATTCTTTTGTGGTCACTAAGTGTTCCTTGATGTGCAAAACTCTTTCCACAGTGAGGGCAGATGTAAGGCTTTTCTCCAGTGTGAATTCTCATGTGGACTTTAAGGTTTCCTTTTCCACTGAAACCTCTTCCACACTGTTGACAGGTGTAAGGCTTTTCTCCAGTGTGAGTTTTCATGTGGATATGAAGGTTTCCTTTTCCATTGAAACCTTTTCCACACTGTTGGCAGGTGTAAGGGCTCTCTCCATTGTGAACTTTCATGTGAGCTTTAAGGTTTTCACGTTGGCTGAAACTCTTTTCACACCGAAAGCAGGTGAAGTAGCGTCTACCCCGTGTCTTTTGAGCTCTTTTTTGTGAGGAAGTCTTTTCAGTCTGCGAGCAGCTAAGATCGTTTTCTCCAGTTATGAAATCATGTTCCTCTTCTTTTACATCATTCAGTTCTTGAATCTCCTCTTTCAGCTGCATCACATCTAAGGTGAAAACAGATAAATACAAGTTTAAGCCCAGTTTAAATGGCACAAAATGACAAAAAAGACACAAAATCATGTAGTGTATACCAGCCTTTAGGCACGACACAAAGCGGAGTGCCTGCAACCCCTTCAGCCGTGACTTATTCACGATACAGCACTAGCCTCGAGTACCTTGTTGCTTTTATAAAACGGTTACCACACAATACAAATATTAAAGCCAAAAACATGTAACAATGCAACTTTCATAAAGTAAACTTTCATTAAAAGCCCTACAAAAAATAGTCCCTGACCGTGAACAGCAACAGAAGTTACATAATTACGCCATTAGATGGTGGCAAAGACTGTCTTTATGAGTGTGTCAGTCAGTAGCAAAGACTTGTATATTGAAAAGACTGAATTGTTGTGAACACGGAACAAGACGCAACTGACAAATGATTTGACTAGCGCTGTCAGTCACGGGAAAACCCCTTAACTGTTAAAAGGACGAGATAGCGCAGCGGACATTTAAACAGATTCTTTTTATTATGAACATAGGACTGACCTGAAGGAAAATGCTAAATCTGAATGCTAAATTGGTGTGCAAAGAGCGTGGAGGGGAAATTGTTGCTGCTTCACTCTGCTCACATACTCTGGTTTGAAAGCAGCATTAGTGTTTGACCGCATTTACACTGTAGGTCTTGATGATCAATTCAGATTTTGTGACTATATCCAATTTTTTGAACAACGTGCTTACATTTCTTTTAAAAGTGACCTGTATCCGATGTCTGCTTTTTACACTGCACTTGGCGAAACGAACAAAAATTTGCATACATGACGTCACAAATCAATTTCAGTAGTAAATTCAGTTTCATTTATTGACACGGAACTCATATAGAAACCTTTTTAATGCAATAGTTACGTCCGTGATTATGTACGCAATTATGTATTTAATGCAAACTAAGGAAAATGAATACTCTGCTAGTCAACTAGAGAGGTTTCATTTGTTATAGGTATGTCTGTACTGCATGGGAGAAAAAAATTGGGTCACTTGAACCATGCTGTGTAAATGCGGCCTTTGTCTGGTCATGTGATGTCAACATGTCAGTCCACATGAGGTGACTTACTCCATGTCAAATAATAGTGCTTTAATTAGGACACTCATATGACATTCTTCAAAAATATCAGTCAGTTTTGTAGAGCCGGATATTTGAATAAGGATCAAATGACCGAGTTCACCCTTTGAGAATAAAACCAACCTGTTTGTGTCTCTTCTTGTTTCACTTCGAATGCTTCTTCAATCTTCATGTCTTCACTCTCCACTTTAATAAAAGCCATCTTTATGACACGTGGATCTCGTTGCTTCACCAGGAGTTTTTTGTGCGTGTGTTTGGACACGTTGGTTCACGTCTGTCATGTTTAAGATGAAAATAATTGAGAGGAAGAAAAATAAATCCACACTAAGGGCCTGTTTACACCTGGTCACTTCATGCATTTTCTCTGATCGGATAGCTATCTGATTTATAAAAACGATTGCATTTACACATGGCCACATAAATGTGTCTCCACAAAACGGATATAGATCCGATCTTCAATTCCCACGCTATATGCAGATTTCATGTCACCGAAAGCAACAAATGATCTGTATTTTATTGATCATCAGCTTATTTCAAAATCAAAGACGCAATAGGAGAGAGCACGGCAACAGCACTAGTAAGATCATTTAGTCTCATTACTTTTAATGAAGATGATTGTGTTTTGAGCGCCTGAGACTTACTCTCAGTTTGACTTGCGGCAGTTCGCGCGTTATCTTACTAAATAGATAATAGCTACGGCGATGCATGCTGCAGTGGCGCTGTCATATTATATCATTATATCATGCGCTATATCATGTTATTTAGCCCATAACACGCTCTGACACGTTTATTTTTTAGTATTTTTGGGAGGAGTTAAATTTACATATGTGGTTTCAACAACCAGATGCATTTAGACCTGTTCAGTTTTGACTGGAATGCGTCCCAGACCACCTCCTGAAGTGGTTTGAGCGATCGGATTTATACCCGTCTCGAATGCGTTTCGGAGGGCATTTAGACCTGGTCTTTTCACGATCGGATAACTATCCGATCAGAGAAAACGCATGAAGTGACCAGGTGTAAACGGGCCCTAAATCTCTGGGTGTCTCAATCAGCTCCCTAGTTTTGTAGTCAGTTAGATTGAGAGTTAATTACTTAAACATTAGCCAAAAATGCGACATAATGGCTGTAGTTCGGTCTTAAGTTTAAGTGCTACACAAAGGTAAGCATATTATTGTTGTTAATTTTTCGTTGTTGGATTATTGTACAGTATATATCAATGAATGACACTGATTTGACTGTCATGGAGTGCATGAAACACCTGCTAATTACATTTCTTATTCCAATCACTTTTTGAACTTTATGCGTTTAAATTGGCTTGTTCTGACTGTTGACATTGAATTTAACCCTCAGAAAAACATTGGTTAATTTCTTGATGGCTGTTTTGACATAGTCTATCTGGACATTTTAGTAATATTTGGTAATTTTCTTTAATGTAGTTGCTCTGATTTGATCAGTTTTCTTGGGAAATGTATCTATTTTTATAATATTTTGTCATTATTATTAAAAATGATCTATATCAACCTTGATTGACATGGCAATAAAATTCTATCACATTATTTTGACAGTTAAAGTTTTGGGCGGATTTTGGTGAGGTTTTTGGCTGGAAATCGTCCAGCAAATCTGGCAACATTGAGTACAATGGCGAGCGCGTCAAGTATAAACACTTAGTGCGTTTGGGAAGGAGCGCGCGCAGTCATCGGAGGCTCGCGCTGCGGAGCCAGGCTAAAGTATAAACAATGCTTCACACGTTTGTGTTCGTTAGACGCGGTGATTCGAATCACTGAATCATTTGATTCAATTGATTTGAGTTTCCAAAACCAGTTTCTCCATCACTATTGCGCTGTACTCGCATGCTTAACGATTAATGGTTAAACATAACAACGTAACATTCGGTGATATATCATTTCATAGCTCTAATAAAGTTATAACACAGTCTGCAGGATTTGTATCGATCTAAAAACACTTAAATCGCTATGAAACACAAACCGTTCCCTCTTTTTTAATTTGCATTCGAACATAACAGTCTAACATAAATGAAACTATAAGACTTAACAGACTGAGATAAAATAATTGTGAACACAAACCTTTCTTCAGCCGAATCACAGCAAATGCAGGAGTGGCGCAGCCTTATGACGTCACAACACCAAACCAAAATAAAAGTTGTTTTTGAAGTCACTTATGCTCATGAAGCCTGCGTTTATTTGATCAAAAATGCAGAAAAAAAAACAGTAATATTGTAAAACATTATTACAATTTAAAATAATGTTTTTCTATTTTATTATACTTTAAAATATATTCTTTTATTTCTGTGATGCAAAGCAGAATTTTCACCAGCCAGTCTTCACTGTCACATGATCCTTCAGAAAGCATTGATTTGATGCTCAGTTATTATCAATGTTGTACCAGAATTGGTATCGAGAACCGCAAAACTTGTCTTGGTCTTGGCAACTACTGAAATTTATATATAGTTGATCGTAGCTTGAGTTGTGATGTGGCTGTTTAACCACCAAAAAAAAATCATGCATGGCACAGTAAAATTCAATGTGAATATCCCACATTTCTGCCACAATACCATAGATACAGTTAATGCAACTGCAGTAAATTCATGGTAAATATTGGCAATTTCTGGAATGAAAAGCCATCAAAATGGTTAGCTGTGGCACAATGTTTCTTCTGTTTTTCCCCTGTTGTTGAGAATGTCAGCGCTGTTTCGTCTGGCTTCAACTAGTTTAAGTAACCAAGACATTTGTGGTTTATATTGGAGAACTAAATATAATGGCAGTTAACGGGACCAACGAGTACGAAGCTCAGGAAAGTGCATCCATCCAAACCACAAGCCTGTTAATTGGCACACTACTGCAAAAAGACACTACATTTTAAAAACAAATGTTGAAAACAACATAATGTTTGTCTGAATGTGCTTAGAGACGATACATATGGAGTTAAATTCAACACAGAATGTCTTATAAAACAAATGCGTTGCTTTAGTAAACGCATCAGTGGCTACGTTTACATGCAAATAATCCATTTGTAATCGGATTGACGGCTCAATCGGATTTAAAAACGTTCATGAAAACACCTTAATTGAGCTCGATCCGAATGAAATTTCGATCAGATTGGAAGGGGTGGTTTATTCCTTTTCAAATCCGATCCAACAGCAAAAAATTTGCATGTAAACGCTCAAATCCGACTACTTTCTCAGTCGTATTTAGAAGTCTCTGGGGCACATGCGCAGTGAAATGTTGACACGCAGTGCGCAAGTTCACGTCTTTAGTTGTAAAGATATATGCCAACAGGCGGCGGCGGGGAGATTCGTCATAATATTGGAAATCTTTCTGTTTTAAAACAAGAAGGGGAGCCAATGGATATCACACAAGAAGCAACTGCGCAAGAGTTAGGCCAGTGAAAAAGTCTCAACCTTGGTCAGTATTCACTACAGAAGGTAAAAGTAATAAGTGACGGAGCTGTCTGACGCTGCATTAACAGAGCATATTCTCTCGGAGACGAATTTCAACATAATATGCTGATAACAGTATATAAATGTCTTAATTTATTCCATTATTTCTCTTGTGGCCGTACATATAGGCTAGTGAAACAAATGAGAATAATAGTATTTCGTGTTAAACAGGTTGTTTTTTTAAAGTCGGTGCTAGAAGTAAAGCTGCGCTTATTTTAAATCATTAATGACTGCGGTGTTAGGAAATATTATACACTCTTAATAATTTTAATTAGAGGCCTATAATTCATTGTATAATAGACCTAAAAAATGTTTAAAACATTTTCAAAGATAGCCTAATCTTTTATTATCCTCACAGCACGTTAGTTATGCGGTGATGCGCTATGAAGCCTATCCTAATAGTAATAATAATAGACTAGAAGAATATAACAGGCCTACATTAATTGGAAATCTTAATATTGCCAATATTTGATGCTTTTGACAATATCTCTGGCTGACGTCGATACATGATCATGGTCTGTTGACGCAACCTGGGTTCTCGCGGGGGCCGCAGTGCCTGCGTGCCCGTCCGCTACGGCACTGCCAACAGGGCAAAAATAACGATGATCTCTGTTGGTGTCACGTCCATGGTTGTCTCCGCAAGTGTGATTGATATGACGTCACACACAGAGCACGTGCGCATAAGTTTTAATCGGAATGTAGATAGAACACATATAAATGGATATTTGAATCAGATTGCAATGTTTAGAGTACATGTAAACAGATCTGCAATCAGATTCAATTCATTCGGATTGACGAAAATTGGTGCATTTAAACTTAGCCAGTGTGATCCTTGTATGTATCCAGCACAGCTGTGTTTTACCAAGAAGGTTGTAATATAGAATATCATTAAAAATGTTAGATCGGTATACGTTTTGAATACTTTTAGTATGAAATCACACAGAGAAACGTTGAATACTGTTAATATACTGTTTGTGCTCTTATTTAACATGGTATGCTAACTATAAAAACTATTAAACAAGCACTTCAAAACTTCATACATTATAGAAACGCTTTAATTAAATCCATTTATCAAATGTTATAAAACATCTGCAGAGAAATAAAACCAAAAAGAATCAGAAAATGTCGCTGCATTAGAAACAACTTTATTTATTAAAAGCGATCACAGTGATGAAACATAATGGCATCAACTCCAAAAGTATGAATTTACACAAGCAAACAAATTGTTACATTAATTAATCGTGATTTGAACATTAAAGGATTAGTTCACTTTGAAATGAAAATTAGCCCAAGCTTTACTCACCCTCAAGACATCCTTGGTGTATATGACTTTCTTCTTTTCCGCAGAAACAAGCAATGGACAAGCAAGCCACGTTTACTCAATCTGAAAAGAACAGCAATGTGGAACGTCAGGCACACCGTAAGTACGTAGTCTAATTGACTTTCGCTTGCTGTTTAGGCTTTTCTGATCCAGACTGTTATGACGTCTTATGCTCTAGTGCAGGGATGGGCAAACTTGGTTCTTGAGGGCCACTGCCCTGCAGAGTTTAGCTCCAACCCTGATAAAACTCACCTGCCTGTAGCTTTCTAGTAATCCTGAAGGCATTGATTAGCTGGTTCCGGTGTGTGTGATTAGGGTTGGAGCTGAACACTGCAGAACTGTGGCCCTCCAGGACCGAGTTTGCCCAGGCCTGCTCTAGTGGGATCAGTGTGGAGGTGACCAGTTTGCCTTTTTTGCACCACCAAGCTGCAAAAGGATGACTATAGCCGAGGTGAAGGCCCTCGGTCCCAAACAAAAGGTGCGAATCGCACAGCTGACGTTCCAGAGTCGAACCTGGTCTCTCATGTTCTGTTTGTGCCCAAAATGGATAGAAAACAAATATTGTATTTTTGTGTCTCATTTTTTTTAGGTGAGAGAGATCCTCTCAAGGAACCTCAGTGGTGAGGCCTCACATGGATCTGTGAACATGCAAAGAAGGTGAAAATATTGAATAACTACAACAACAATGTTAGGTTTTTGCCCCTAATGCATGCCTCATCCCAGACCTCTTAATTGGCAATTGATTGAGCAATCACTCAGCGCTGAGGGAGAATATAGTCTCATTTTATTGATAAGCAAAGAGAGAATATATAGAAAGAGTACAAGGGGTGTAGTGTATCTTCAGCCAATGAGAGAGAGAATACATCATATAGCTCATGGTATAGGAATGTGATACATATAGAAAAACAAGTCTAAATATGGTCATCTACCGGTCAGGTACCCCAGAGGTCCTTGATCTCCCAAGGACCTTCTCCAAAAAGCAGGGAGCATTCCCTGTCTCACATCCCATCTAGCAGAGCCTTGTTCCTTATATGGAAATGGTTCCGGTACATAAAGAAAACCATATGTTAAAACATAAGATACAACTTCAACCGTGGACAATGGAAAGGACCCTCTGTCCACTTTCCTTCAATGCTGAGACCAACATAAAATCTATCAAACAATAACTATATCATAAAATATTTTATATTTAGAATGATTTTTAACTATATCTTGGAATGACTTTTTTTAACCATATCTTTTATTATTATCATTATAGTTATCATACCTGGTGTGAACGGGCCTTTATCAAGGAAAAGGTATTCAGAATTGTCAGGATGATACGGACAGCCGTCCGTTCCTGGGTCCGCCTCCCAAAAGATACTCCGCTGGCCTTCATGCATGCCCATATTAATTCTGGGGGGGGGCTGAACATACCGTGCCTATCCACATCTATTCCGCTTTTGCAAAGGTCCAGGATTACAAAGCTGCTATACAATGGATCAAGCTTTGCAACAACTCCCATAGTTTAAGAGGGCCTTAAACTCTGCAAATAGACTGTGAAGGATTGGGGAACGACGTAGTGACATCTTCGTCTGAAGCAAAGCTACTCTCGCAATCGGTAGATGGGAATGACCAGACTCTTCCAGATATCGATGCAGACAGCAATCCGTGGCTAAAGTACCCAGTAAGAGTGTTCCCAAGGCGTGCGTGGAATCAAATTACGTGGAGGAGTCCTCTCAACGAAAGCAAGAAAGGCAAGAGAAAGGAACCTGTCCCCGGAAGACACCAAATGTAGGGGTGGATGCCAGGGAAAGGAAACTTTAAATCATATCCTCCAGATTTGTGCGGTAACACACGATGTAAGATACGCTCAGTCGTCAAGAGGCTGGAAGTAAACCTGAAGAGAGAAGCACCGAAGACCCTGATCGAGCCCATCATCCCCAACGCTCACTCATTTATCAAACCGGACCTTGTCTTGGAAAAGGGGAACACAACATTCATAATGGACGTATCGATTTGGAGACTTAAAACAAGGAAATACAGCACCCCAGAAAACACAACATTTACCCAGAACTGGAAAGAGACCGCAACAACCCTGAAACATCTCGCAGTTATTATTTCGTACAAAGGCCTGATGTATGGTCCGTCTGGGAGAGGGCTCAGGTCTTTCGGACTTACTAAAAGAGACATTTCAGACCTGTGCCTTTACTGGCTCCATTAAATGCTATGACGGGTATATGCGCGACACTTGACTATATGTGATAATGGTCTCCTCAGCGAATATTACTCTTAGTGACGATTATCCCTTAGATTTCCCCTATTAGCGTCCCTTTGGATGCGTTTTGCTGTGACTAGTAGGCAAGGGAACCCTCGAGTCACCACTACCCGAGTAGCATTGTTCACTATTATGTGACTACTCACTTGATAACCTCACTGATGTAAACTAGCCAGAGAGTCAGGTGTGTAATGGAGGGAAGTACGGCAATTTTTGATGGTGTCCAGAGGTGAAAGTGAACTCGTGAAGACTTTAAATTAAACAAACACAGCTTCTGACACAAAAAATGACCAAAAAAAAGCATATTTTGCTTTATAAACGACCCTTTTTGGTGCAAATTTTGGCAGTGGTAGCAGCTGGTTATAGTCAGCATCATCAGACTTCCCAGAATCGGTCTGATCAAATGTAGGATTTCGTCTGGAAATGACAGCAAGCATGAAGTAATCAGAGGTTATGGTGTAATGTTTTAGTTCCATTAATCTAAAACACTAAATCTTACTTCCACTTTCTTTAATGAGACTGGCTCCGTTTCCATGCCTGAGGCTTTTTTTTAAGCCTGAATCAGGCATTCATGGGCCTTGTCATATGTATCTAAAAACATACATCTGCTTTTAAAGGGACAGCTCACCCAGAAATACATCTGCAATGACTTTGTGAACTTTTATAAGGATACATTTGGTCATTCGCTTTTAAATACATCATTATGCAAACACACAAGGAGAGTCTCCGTATGAGAGACCCGCGGCTAGTAGATTAACATGCTACTACATTTCTCTCCAATATGGTAGGAAATTAAACAAAACGTGGAGGATGTTACCTGTGACAAGATGATTGATGGCAGAAAATGTATACATTATTTTTAAGGCATAGTAGCCAATAAAAGACATTTTCACATGTGTGACCCATGAGAACCAATGAGGTTTGTTCTACCGTGTCAGGCAGGCAGATCTGAACTTCCATTTACCAAATTTGAAATTAAACTGAATCTGTCCATCATATAATGCAACCAAGTCACTTGGATTAAACTGCTTGATTCATATGGATTATTTTTTCTGTTTTATTGACTGTCAATGGAGGGACAAAATCAAAATTTTGGTTTGAAAGTCATCAGTGAATATAATAAAGACTAATTAGAATAATTATTAGAGTCATATCCAGGCTGAAGAGGTGTGAATCTTTGCAGGAGATACTGAAACTGAATGGGGCAGTTTGCACTTCAAAACAAAGGGACAATACACTTAGCATTGTAGAGTCTTCTCTAAATAAAATTACATGACATAGTTTAAAAATATTTAAGTTATTTAAGTAAGAGTTATTATCTGATTTGAAATAAAACATGGTCACGTGGCTTTAGCTGCAGTTCATTTCTAAACTGAAACAAAGCCAATTTCAATTTTATGTTTATAAAAATACCTTTCTAATAACTTTACAAAACATTTAAGCTCTGCATAACTATTTTATTTTTCATTAGGACAATAATTAATTCTGACTTAATGACAACAAAGTGCCAGGTGTGTTTTTGTAATGAGACCATACTAATGCTTGAAGTACTGATAGCTTTATTAATTCATACCATCTTTTAAACACTTTTTAAACTCATAAATCACATTTGGCTCTATTGCATTTTGATCCAATTTATCTGGTATAAATGGATTCTGTACTCAAACATTATAGTTTTTATTTTAGTCAAAAATCACACACTCTTTAATAGTTAATACTTGATATTTTCATCAAATGATAGGACAATATTTCACTATGTATTTAAATACTTAATGAATGTACACAGCAGAGTGTGAACAGGACTTTTATTTTGGTCTTACGATGTGACGTCTTAAGACTGCGCCGCGCTCCTGCGTCTGTTGTGATTCGGCTGAAGAAAGGTGTGTGTTTTCAAGCATTTTATGGTGTTTTAATCAGTGCAAAACGTTCAGGCATTTTTATAGTTTTACACACGACGTAAGATAACTGATGTAAGGTTGTTATATTTTATCTAACATGCATTAACATTTTTTTTTTCTAAATTAAAGTTAAATAACATCCACAGATGATCAAAAAGAAAAAAGATGCGTCTCTTTTCGCTTCCTATCGTGAATCATTTTATCTTAAACACGAGTTCGGTCTCTGGCGAGTGATGTTGGAGAAACGGAGAAACTCAGTTGAATCAAATGCTTCGCGAAATGATTCAGTGATTCTGAGCGCTCGAATCACCTCACACTAATGACACCTGCTGGTTAAAACTGTGTAAATGTAACTAGAACAACAAACATGTGTAATAATAACTTTACAAACATCAGCAAATTTATTTTACAGCACTGTTACCCATGTATAATGTACTTTTAAAAAAAATCATAATTACAATAGCTGGGTAATAACTAGGTACTAACCCTGAACCTAACCCTTGAAGGATTAGTACACTTTAAAATGAAAATTAGCCCTAATCCTTTAACCTTAACTTAACCCCTTTCCTAATATTACCACTTTCTTAGGTAATGATAGTGCATGTACTGTAAAAAAAGTGCAACCCAAATGTTTTTTTTTTTTAAAGTGTAGTAAAAAATAATCTTTAAATTAATACCAAATGTAAATATTAAATAGTTTGTATAATTTGCATTCTGTTATTGATTTTTCAGTGTTTTTGGTCTAATCAGGTGATTTAAGTCATTAACTCTCACTCTGACTCTTACCAGTGCACTGACTGTTGAACTAGGGAACTGATTGTGACGCACCTAGAGATTTAGTTTGGATTTATTTTTCTTTGTTAATTATCCTCATCTGAAACAGGACAGATTGTCTAAACACACAGAAAAACTCCTGGTGAAGTGACTGGGATCCACGTGACACTATTTTAAGGATGGCGTTTATTAAAGAGGAGAGTGAAGACATAAAGATGGCATTTATTAAAGATGAGAGTGAAGACATGAAGATTGAAGAAGTATTCGTAGTCAAACAAGAAGATCCTGAGACACAAACAGGTTGGTTTCATTCTCAAAGCTTCTCAAAAAATCTTATTAAAATGTCCAGTGGTGAAAATGATCAAAAATGCTGAAGCTGGCTGTCAACTTTAAAAAAATAAAATAATAATAATAATAATAATAAAAAACTGGTGGAGAAAGAGTATAGTTTAAAGCATTAGTTCACTTTCAAATAAAAAAATGACCCCAAGCTTTACTCACCCTCAAGCCATCCTAGGTGTATATGACTTTCTTTTTTCTGATGAACACAATCAGAGCTATATTAATAAATATCCTGATGCATAGGCACCGATTTAAGTTTCTGCCGGTGGGTGCCTAGTGCATATATATACACTATATTGCCAAAAGTTTTGGGACGCCTGCCTTTATGTGCACATGAAATTTAATGACATCCCATTCTTAATCCGTAGGGTTTAATGTGGAGTTGGCCCACCCTTTGCAACTATAACAGCCTCAACTCTTCTGGGAAGGCTTTCCACAAGGTTTAAGAGTGTGTTTATGGGAATTTTTTGACCATTCTTCTAGAAATGCATTTGTGAGGTCAGGCAGTGATGTTGGAGAGAAGGCCTGGCTCGCAGTCGCCGCTCTAATTCATCCCAAAGGTGTTTTGTAGGGTTGAGGTCAGGACTCTGTGCAGGCCAGTCAAGTTCCTCCTCACCAAACTCGCTCATCCATGTCTTTATGGATCTTGCTTTGTGCACTGGTGCGCAGTCATGTTGGAACAGGAAGGGGCCATCCCCAAACTGTTCCCACAAAGTTGGGTGCATGAAATTGTCCAAAATATCTTGGTATGCTGAAGCATTAAGAGTTTCTTTCACTGGAACTAAGGGGCCAAGCCCAACCCCTGAAAAACAACCCCACACCATAATCCCACCTCCACCAAACTTTACACTTGGCATAATGCAGTCAGGCAAGTACCGTTCTCCTGGCAACCGCCAAACCCAGACTCATACATTGGATTTCCAGACAGAGAAGCGTGATTCTCTCCAGAGAACATGTCTCCACCGCTCTAGAGTCCAGTGGCGGCGTGCTTTACACCACTGTATCCGACGCTTTGCATTGCACTTGGTGATGTAAGGCTTGGATGCAGCTGCTCAGCCATGGAAACCCATTCCATGAAGCTCTCTACGCACTGTTCTTGAGCTAATCTGAAGGCCACATGAAGTTTGGAGGTCTGTAGCTATTGACTCTGCAGAAAGTTGGCGACTTCTGCGCACTGTGCGCCTCAGCATGCGCTGACCCCGCTCTGTGATTTTACGTGGCCTACCACTTTGTGGCTGAGTTGCTGTTGTTCCCAGTTGCTTCCACTGTTATGATACCACTAACAGTTGGCAGAATATTTAGTAGTGAGGAAATTTCACAAATGGACTTGACGGTACCACGCTTGAATTCACTGAGCTCCTGAGAGCGACCCATTCTTTCACAAATGTTTGTAGAAGCAGTCTGCATGCCTAGGTGCTTGATTTTATACACCTGTGGCCACGGAAGTGATTGAAACACCTGAATTCAGTGATTTGGAGGGGTGTCCCAATACTTTTGGCAATATAGTGTATATACAGATCTGAGCTAAATATTCATATTCCTATGTGGTCTAGTGGTCGAACTTCTTTTTGAACACATTGCAGTACCAGATCGCTGCTTATTTAACTCACATGAATGTCAGCTGGATGTTTCATTTGATTTATAAGTTATCCGTGCAGAAAAATGGTGGGGACATGTCGCAAGTTGCGCTCTCACTGATATCTGATGATCAGTAGCGACTCACTAAATAAAACAATTCAATACCTATTTACAATAAGCACTTACAATAAGACCATTTTAGAGAAAGAGCAAGAAGAGAGTTTGAGCGCACGTCCAGTTGAGTGCGAGAGTGAAGGAAATCCGCCAGCCAGCTGAAAGATTTGTGTTTGCGCGTTACTTGGATACGCTCGACATTTTTCATTAAAATCACGAAATAGAAACAACATCAAATAAACTATAAAAAGGTGAAGATAATCGTGTCTGAAAGCTGCAAAAGATTTTTCATTGGTTAAATCAATGGAGAATATCTCCACGGGATCGGCGCCTATGTCCTGATTCATCCTAGCTTAATAATGGCAGTGAGTGGGACCAATGAGTATGAAGCTCAGGAAAGTGCCTCTATCCACATCCATCCATGGCTTCTTAAGCAAAGCTATGCGTTTGTTTTATGAAATAAAGTTTTAAAATAAAATATCTAGCTTCAGCCAGACAGCCTTCCGTGTCCCATACTTTTTTTAAATTCACGCGCCTATTCTCTGTTCTATGCACAAATTCTCCTATGACAACTTGTCAGTATTACATTAGGTGGAGAAAAGAACACAACCCTGCAGACAGCAGGTAAATGCCGTTTTCACTGTTTTCCATATTCATTAAGTAAATGTTTACATAACTTTTTAAAATGCGTTTGAGATGCGTTTGACCAATCAACGTACACTTACGTCACTGATAGTTCCTATAGTGCTGGTTTAGACCCTACTCTGAAGTAGGAGCTAATTTAGTTCCCCTATAAGGAGTTCCTACAAATAAAATCATTCCTAGTTTCTGCGGTGCGAACACGGCAAAATCCAGGTACTTCAGCCAATAGTTCTAGGAACTATGAAAAGGTTCGGCCGGTTGCATAAACTGCTTAGACTAGTCTTAAATTTTTAACTTTTTTATTTTTTGAATTGGAAAAGTTAGACAGATTACCCCTTGGTTAACTGCAAACGGGTCAAACTAGTTCTTAAGACAGTCATAACATAGTGGCTAAGCTTATTGTAACTGGCATCAGATCTCCTGGGTCAACCTGGGTTTGTTTAATACAGTTTAACTGCCAGCTTGAGTTTTTGAGACATGCCGTAAAGCAAGTGAAGAATTAGCAATATTGAGAAGCCTTCTCAGATTACATGCAACACCTCTTTCAGTAGCTTAGTGGGTATAGGATCAAGTTGAATGTTGGTTTTGATGCTTTACATGTCAAATGTTTTGATGTCTGTTGCTTTGTGCCATTAAAGTGGGGTTAACGTTGTCTTTTTTTTTTTTTTTTTAGACCTGATGGCACTGAAAGAGGAGGCTGAGGTACAGAATGAAATGGAAGAGAAAGATCAATATAACCATCATCATAATTTCATAACTGAAGAAAAATCTTTTAGTTCCTCACAGCCTGAAAAGACTTCCTCACTAAAAGGAACTCAAAAGGCAGGGACCAGAAGTCAATTAATCTGCCAACAGTGTGGAAAGAGTTTCAATCAAAAAGGACACTTTAAAGAACACATGAGAATTCACACTGGAGAGAGCCCGTTTATCTGCAAACAGTGTGGAACCAGATTCACTCGAAAAGAAAGCCTTAACAGGCACATGAGAACTCACACTGGAGAGAAGCCTTACACATGTCCTCATTGTGGAAAGAGTTTCAGTCAAAAAGGACACTTTGAAGAGCACATGAGAATTCACACTGGAGAGAAGCCTTATACCTGCCATCAGTGTGGAAAAGGTTTCACTGGAAAAGGAAATCTTAAAAAACACATGAGAATTCACACTGGAGAGAGCCCTTTTATGTGCCAACAGTGTGGACACAGATTCAGTCATAGAGGAAGCCTTAACAGGCACATGAGAGTTCACACTGGAGAGAAGCCTTACACGTGTCCTCAGTGTGGAAAGAGCTTCAGTCAACATGGAAATCTTGTAAAACACATGAAAGTTCACACTGGAGAGAAGCCTTACACGTGTCCTCAGTGTGGAAAGAGTTTCAGTCAACATGGAAATCTTGTAAACCACATGAAAATTCACATTGGACAGAGCCTTTTCACCTGCCAACAGTGTGAAATAAGTTTCACTCTGAAAGGAAACCTTAAAAAACACATGAGAACTCACACTAGAGAGAAGTCTTTTACATGTAATTTATGTGAAAAGTCTTTCAGATATAAGGTAACCCTTAAGTACCATATGAGGATTCATGTATGAGAGAACTGTTTTATATTTCATCAGTGTGGAATGAGTTTTACTGTAAGGAATTAAGTAATAACACACTGGAGAAAAGCGTTTCATGTGCCATTACTGTGAAACGAATTGCATAAATAAAGCAAACCTTGAGGTTTACCTAAGATCCCAAGTGGTGTTTAGATCAGTGGTTCTTAATCCTGGTACTGGGGACTCACGTTCACAAAAGTACTGAGATAAAAGTTATTGGATATAAACTCGGAAGTCTATGTTAGCGATCAAAATGGAGCAAATCGGCTTTTAAAACTAACTCAGCGCTTCAAATAACAGTTGTATCGATTATATCGTTACAGCACTAGGTGGCGACAAGTGACTGTTAAAATGTATTTGACATTGAATGATTCATTCAAAAGATTTGATCAAAAACATTTGTTTCATCCAGTAATGAATAAATCAATGAGTCAAGTCATTAAATCATTAATTGAAAGAAATTTTTAAAATAATTAAATTAAATTAAATATGTTTACATAGACCGCAATAATTAATAATTTGTTCTTTTAGTAAATAATTATTTTGTCATCATGTTATAAAAATCATGTTAATCACTAAAATAGAAATAAATTCTACATTCAAAACCCTACCAAGTAAAGTATACAGTATGTGTATTGTCAACCATATTTACTTAAAGTATCAAAAGTATATACAGGTGCTGGTCATATAATTAGAATATCATCAAAAAGTTGATTTATTTCACTAATTCCATTCAAAAAGTGAAACTTGTATATTATATTTATTCATTACACACAGACTGATATATTTCAAATGTTTATTTCTTTTAATTTTGATGATTATAACTGACAACTAAGGAAAATCCCAAATTCAGTATCTCAGAAAATTAGAATATTGTGAAAAGGTTCAATATTGAAGACACCTGGTGCCACACTCTAATCAGCTAATTAACTCAAAACACCTGCAAAGGCCTTTAAATGGTCTCTCAGTCTAGTTCTGTAGGCTACACAATCATGGGCAAGACTGCTGACTTGACAGTTGTCCAAAAGACGACCATTCACACCTTGCACAAGGAGGGCGAGACACAAAAGGTCATTGCAAAAGAGGCTGGCTGTTCACAGAGCTCTGTGTCCAAGTACATTAATAGAGAGGCGAAAAGATGTGGTAGAAAAAAGCCATTCAAAAATGTGGGGGAGATTCACAAAGAGTGGACTGCAGCTGGAGTCAGTGCTTCAAGAACCACTACGCACAGACGTATGCAAGACATGTGTTTCAGCTGTCGCATTCCTTGTGTCAAGCCACTCTTGAACAACAGACAGCGTCAGAAGCGTCTCGCCTGGGCTAAAGACAAAAAGGACTGGACTGCTGCTGAGTGGTCCGAAGTTATGTTCTCTGATGAAAGTAAATTTTGCATTTCCTTTGGAAATCAGGGTCCCAGAGTCTGGAGGAAGAGAGGAGAGGCACACAATCCACGTTGCTTAAGGTCCAGTGTAAAGTTTCCACAGTCAGTGATGGTTTGGGGTGCCATGTCATCTGCTGGTGTTGGTCCACTGTGTTTTCTGAGGTTCAAGGTCAACGCAGCCATATACCAGGAAGTTTTAGAGCACTTCATGCTTCCTGCTGCTGATCAACTTTATGGAGATGCAGATTTCAGTTTCCAACAGGACTTGGCACCTGCACACAGTGCCAAAGCTACCAGTACCTGGTTTAAGGACCATGGTATCCCTGTTCTTAATTGGCCAGCAAACTCGCCTGACCTTAACCCCATAGATATTGTGAAGAGGAAGATGCGATATGCCAGACCCAACAATGCAGAAGAGCTGAAGGCCACTATCAAAGCAACCTGGGCTCTTATAACACCTGAGCAGTGCCACAGACTGATCGACTCCATGCCACGCCACATTGCTGCAGTAATTCAGGCAAAAGGAGCCCCAACTAAGTATTGAGTGCTGTACATGCTCATACTTTTCATGTTCATACTTTTCAGTTGGCCAAGATTTCTAAAAATCCTTTCTTTGTATTGGTCTTAAGTAATATTCTAATTTTCTGAGATACTGAATTTGGGATTTTCCTTAGTTGTCAGTTATAATCATCAAAATTAAAAGAAATAAACATTTGAAATATATCAGTCTGTGTGTAATATATGAATATAATATACAAGTTTCACTTTTTGAATGGAATTAGTGAAATCAATCAACTTTTTGATGATATTCTAATTATATGACCAACACCTGTATTCTCCTAAAATGTTTCCTATCAGTGAATAACATCTGATTTTTAAAAATAAGTATTACTGTTGCATTAGGCCCTGGTTTGAAAACGCAAAGCGCACCGCACTGCCTCTTTTTGGTTCACTTTTTTAAATTGGAAAAGAGCTTTTTCTCCTCCTATGCCCTACTTTCTTTTAAATGAAAGCAGTTCAGAGACCACAAACTATTGCTACTGCTGTTAACGTTAGTACAGTTTAAATTAACGAAAGCAACTTTCCTGACATCTCTATTGTCACACTAACTTGCCTTCAGGCCTGCTGCTTTTTGTTAACTTTGTGGTAGTTGCGGTTTGTGAAGTCATACAGCTCTGGGTAACCTGCGACAGCCACCACAAGTTGCTCCTCCATCATTGCAGTCTCCGGACCTTCCAAGCAACTGTAAACCTGTGCCTACCACAGAGGAGTGGAGGTCAATTGCAAAGAAGTTTGAGGAGAGGTGGGATTTTCCTCTCTGCTGTGGAGCTCTTGATAGGAAATATGTTTTCCTGAAAGAGCCTCCTAACTCAGGA
Organism: Elopichthys bambusa; assembly: GCA_037101425.1. NCBI lineage: Eukaryota > Metazoa > Chordata > Actinopteri > Cypriniformes > Xenocyprididae > Elopichthys > Elopichthys bambusa. Next base: position 22,988,026 of record CM074454.1, read on the forward strand.
TCCCAGTTTTACAACTACAAGGGAACATTCTCCTTACTTCTCTTGTAAGGCTGTTGTGGATGCCCAGTATTGAGCATTGGGAAATTGATGTTTGGGGCTACAGGAGGACCAGCGATGGTGGGATTCTTGCCAACTCAGCTTTTGGACAAGCACTTCAATCAGGCACCCTCCAAGTCCCTGCTGACCACAGAGGTCCCCAGTCACATGTGTTTGTTGCTGATGAGGCTTGTCCACTACAGAGAAACATCATGGCCACCCCGAGCACATCCTCCTTAGAGAGCGTCTCAGCATGGCTGGCTGTTGAAAATGCCCTTTTTTGATCCTTTCATATAAGTGGAGGATGTACAGGTGTGCCATAGAGGTCCACCCTGATGTTGCAGAGATGTGTGTTAAAGCCACTTGTGTTCTCCATAACTTCCTGTGGAGGTCAACCCAGACACCTGCGGGGAGGAGGTTGATCCTAGTTGGTGAGGTGGAGCAACTTACAGGTCTGGGAAGACTTGCTCCTAACAACTCAGCTAGAGAGGCCATCAGGATCAGGGAGGCCTTCACATCCTACTTCTCTGCAGAGGGAACGTCCCTATAGCAAGATGCTGTCTAGTGCACAACCATACCCCACACTGTTCTTGAGCCACATTCCTGACTGAAACTAATGTCTATGGTGTGAGTCAACATGTAGAAAGGCACAACATTTTGTTTCCTTTATATTTTGGTAAAAAAGCTACAAAAATCCCTCCTCATCCTTAATGAAACAACGTGGCTTAATACTTTAAAAACTGATTTGTGAACATATTTGTAACAACAATAAATAAACATAAAATTCATAGTGTATTATCTGTATTAAACTATGAATAAATAATGAAGCTACTGGCTCCAAATTCAGCGTCTTAGTGCTTAGTGCTTAGTGCATAAATATGTTTATGATCCCTAACTCTGGAATTTTTTTGTTTACGATTTTAAAAGTTTTTTTTAAATTCCAGAATCTATATTAAATCAAACTTAATTGCTTTATTTTAGTCCTTGCTTATAGACGAGCTGGACAGAGGTTGCCCACTTTTGTTCCAACAGAGGGCGAAATGTGTCGTCATCTCAAGCGTTTGACATTGATTTACTTGTTGCAGTCCACTTCAATATCAACATTGACTTTTGCAAACTGGATTTTGTCACAGAGAATTTCGTTGTGACTGTTACAATGACAATAAAGAAGTCTATCTACTTGTGTGTTTTTATATATACATAATAAATATACACAGTACACACATATTATGTAAACAAACTCTTATTTTGGATACAATTAATCCAAAATAAAATTATATAATATATATATATATACGTCTCCAAAGCCATGCCTCCTTCAAAACACACGAATGCCTACAGCAGGCAGCAAAAGCCTCAATTTTATGTTCATAAAAATACTTTTCTAATAACCTTTCCAAACATTTAAGCTCTTTATAACTTTTTTTTCATTAGGACAATAATTAATTCTGACTTAATGACAAACTGCCAAGTGTCTGTTTTTAAATGAGACCATACTAATGCTTGAAGTACTGATGCTTTATTAATTCATACCATCTTTTACTTTTTTAAACTCATAAATCACATTTGACACTATTACATTTTAATCTAGTCAAAAAGCACACTCTTTTAGTAGTTAATATTTTCATCAAATGACTGGTCAATATTTCACCATGTATTTAAATAGTTCATAAATGTACACAGCAGAGTGTGAACAGGACTTTTATTTTGGTCTTATGGTGTGACGTCATAAGACTGCGCCGCCCTCCTGCGTCTGTTGAGGTTCGGCTTAAGATAGGTGTGTGTTTTTAAGCATTTTATAGTGTTTTTATCGATACAACTCGTTCAGGCATTTTTATAGTTTTACATGCGATGAATATAACTTAATTATTATTGAATTTAACATTGTAATACTTAATCTAAGATACATTATTTTTTTTGTCAAGTAACGCTAAATAGCATCCACACATGAGTTTCAGAAAAGATGCGTCTCTTTTCCCTTCCTATCGTGAATCATTTTATCTTAAACACGAGTTCGGTCTCTGGCGAGTGATGTTGGAGAAACGGAGAAACTCAGTTGAATCAAATGCTTCGCGAAATGATTCAGTGATTCTGAGCGCTCGAATCACCTCACACTAATGACACTTGCTGGTTAAAACTGTGTAAATGTAACTAGAACAACAAACATGTGTAATAATAACTTTACAAACATCAGCAAGTTTATTTTACAGCACTGTACATACTAATGACGAGGTACAAACCCTGAACCTAAACTTTACCCTTGTAGTTAGCTTATATTACCAGTACTTTCTTAGGTAATGTTAGTGCATGTACTGTAAGATAAAGTGCAACCCAAATGTTTTTATTAAAGTGTAGTAAATCTTCAAATGTCCAAATGTAAGTCTTAAATAGTTTGTATAATTTGCCAGTGCGCTGACTATTGAACTAGGGAGCTGATTGTGACGCACCCAGAGATTTAGTTTGGACTTATTTTTCTTAATGTTAATTATTCTCATCTTATACATGACAAACACACAGGAAAAATCCTGGTGAAGCGACTGTGATCCACGTGACACTATTATAAAGATGGCGTTTATTAAAGAGGAGAGTGAAGACCTGAAGATTGAAGAAGTATTCAGTGTCAAACAAGAAGATACTGAGGAACAAACAGGTTGGTTTCATTCTTAAAGTTTCTCAGAGATTCTTATTAAAATGTCCAGTGGTGAAAATGATCAAAAAAAATGCTGATGATGGCTGGCAATTAAAAAAAAAAGAAGAAGAAGAAAGAAAACTAGTGGGGAAAGAGTATAGTTTAAAGGATTAGTTCACTTTCAAATGAAAATGACCCCAAGGTTTACTCACCCTCAAGCCATCCTAGGTGTATATGACTTTCTTCTTTCTGATGAACACAATCAGAGCTATATTAATGAATATCCTGATGCATAGGTGCTGATTTACAGTGGGTACGGAAAGTATTCAGACCCCCTTAAAATTTTCACTCTTTGTTATATTGCAGCCATTTGCTAAAATCATTTAAGTTCATTTTTTTCCTCATTAATGTACACACAGCACCTCATATTGACAGAAAAACACAGAATTGTTGACATTTTTGCAGATTTATTCAAAAAGAAAAACTGAAATATCACATGGTCCTAAGTATTCAGACCCTTTGCTCAGTATTTAGTAGAAGCACCCTTTTGATCTAATACAGCCATGAGTCTTTTTGGGAAAGATGCAACAAGTTTTTCACACCTGGATTTGGGGATCCTCTGCCATTCCTCCTTGCAGATCCTCTCCAGTTCTGTCAGGTTGGATGGTAAACGTTGGTGGACAGCCATTTTTAGGTGTCTCCAGAGATGCTCAATTGGGTTTAAGTCAGGGCTCTGGCTGGGCCATTCAAGAACGGTCACGGAGTTGTTGTGAAGCCACTCCTTCGTTATTTTAGCTGTGTGCTTAGGGTCATTGTCTTGTTGGAAGGTAAACCTTCGGCCCAGTCTGAGGTCCTGAGCACTCTGGAGAAGGTTTTCGTCCAGGATATCCCTGTACTTGGCCGCATTCATCTTTCCCTCGATTGCAACCAGTCGTCCTGTCCCTGCAGCTGAAAAACACCCCCACAGCATGATGCTGCCACCACCACGCTTCACTGTTGGGACTGTATTGGACAGGTGATGAGCAGTGCCTGGTTTTCTCCACACATACCGCTTAGAATTAAGGCCAAAAAGTTATATCTTGGTCTCATCAGACCAGAGAATCTTATTTCTCACCATCTTGGAGTCCTTCAGGTGTTTTTTAGCAAACTCCATGCGGGCTTTCATGTGTCTTGCACTGAGGAGAGGCTTCCGTCGGCCACTCTGCCATAAAGCCCCGACTGGTGGAGGGCTGCAGTGATGGTTGACTTTCTACAACTTTCTCCCATCTCCCGACTGCATCTCTGGAGCTCAGCCACAGTGATCTTTGGGTTCTTCTTTACCTCTCTCACCAAGGCTCTTCTCCCCCGATAGCTCAGTTTGGCCGGACGGCTAGCTCTAGGAAGGGTTCTGGTCGTCCCAAACGTCTTCCATTTAAGGATTATGGAGGCCACTGTGCTCTTAGGAACCTTAGGGAAAAAAAATGAACTTAAAATGATTTCAGCAAATGGCTGCAATATAACAAAGAGTGAAAAATTTAAGGGGTTCTGAATACTTTCCGTACCCACTGTATATTTCTGCCAGTGGGTGCCTAGTGCATATTTTTACACAGACTTAAGTTAAATATTCCTATTCCTATGTGATCTAGTGGTTGAACTTCTGAATCACATAGCAGAGACGTTCCGGGTTCTAATCATCAGTGGTTCTAACATGTCATGTCCCACCCGCAAATTACGTCTATATGCACATTCTTTTCATGGGTATTGTCGCGAGTCACGCTCTCGCTGATATCTGATGATTAGTAGTGACTCACTAAATAAAATAATGCAACACCTATTTACAGTAAGCCCTTACAATAAGAAGACCATTTTAGAGAAAGAGCAAGAAGAGAGTTTGAGCGCACGTCCAGTTGAGCGCGAGAGTGAAGGAAGTCCGCCAGCGAGCTGAAAAATTTTTGTTTACTTGGATACACTCTTGACATTTTTCATTAAAATAACGAAATAGAAATGGACTCAAATAAACTATAAAAAGGTGAAGATAATCGTGTCTGAAAGCTGCAATCGATTTTTCATTGGTTAAATCAATGGAGAATATCTCATATTTTTTCCACGGGATCGGCGCCTATATCTTGATTCATCCTAGCTTAATAATGGCAGTGAGCGGGACCAATGAGTATGAAGCTCAAGAAAGTGCCTCTATCCACATCCATCCATCATAAACATACTCCACATGGCTCCGGGGGGTTAATAAAGGTCTTCTGAAGCAAAGCTATACGTTTTGTATTTAAAAAAAAAAAAAAAAGCATATTTACCTAATTATGAAGTAAAGTTATAAAATATTTAGTTTCCACCAGACAGCCTTCCATGTTCTGTACTTTTTTTTGTATAATTCACGTACCTATTCTCTATTCTATGCACAAATTCTCCTATGACAACTTGTCAGTATTACATTAGGCGGAGAAAAGAACACAACCCTGCAGACAGCAGGTAAATGCCGTTTTCACGGTTTTCCATGTTCGTGAAGTAAATATGTTTACACATTCTTTTTTTAAATGCCAGGTGCCGGTGTTTGACCAATCAACGTACACTCACGTCACTGATAGTTCATATAGTGCTGGTTTAGACCCTACTCTGAAGTAGGAGCTAATTTAGTTCCCCTATAAGGAGTTCCTACAAATAAAATCATTCCTAGTTTCTGCGGTGCAAACACGGCAAAATCCGGGTACTTCAGCCAATAGTTCTAGGAACTATGAAAAGGTTCCTTCGGTGCGAAAGCTCCTTATAATTAACTAGAGGCCGGTTGCATAAACTGCTTAGACTAGTCTTAAAACTTAGTCATCTAATTTTTTTCTAATTAGAACTGGAAAGGTTAGACAGATTACCCCTTGGTTAACTGCCAGTTGGTCAAACTAATTCTTAGGACAGTCATAACATAGTGGCTAAGTTTACTATAACTGTCATTATATCTCCTAAGTCAAACTTTTTTAATAAAGTGTTTAGCTGCCAGCTTGACTTGCCCTAAAGTGAGTGAAGAATTAGCAATATTGAGAAGCCTTCTCAGATTACATGCAACACCTCTTTCAGTAGCTTAGTGGGTATAGGATCAAGTTGAATGTTGGTTTTGATGCTTTACATGTCAAATGTTTTGATGTCTGTTGCTTTGTGCCATTAAAGTGGGGTTAACATTGTCTTTTAAAAAATTTTTTTAGACCTGATGGCACTGAAAGAGGAGGCTGAGGTACAGAATGAAATGGAAGAGAAAGATCAATATAAGCAGCATCATAATTTCATAACTGGAGAAAAATCTTTTAGTTCCTCACAGCCTGAAAAGACTTCTTCACTAAAAGGAACTCAAAAGGCAGGGACTAGAAGACACCTAATCTGTCAACAGTGTGGAAAGAGTTTCAAACAAAAAGGACACTTTAAAGAACACATGAGAATTCACACTGGAGAGAAACCCTACATGTGCACTCAGTGTGGAAAGAGTTTCAGTCAAAAAGGACACTTTAAAGAGCACATGAGAATTCACACTGGAGAGAAGCCTTATACCTGCCATCAGTGTGGAAAAGGTTTTACTGGAAAAGGAAACCTTAAAAAACACATGAGAATTCACACTGGAGAGAGTCCTTTTATGTGCCAACAGTGTGGACACAGATTCAATCATACAGGAAGCCTTAACAGGCACATGAGAGTTCACACTGGAGAGAAGCCTTACACGTGTCCTCAGTGTGGAAAAAGCTTCAGTCAACATGGAAATCTTGTAAAACACATGAGAATCCACACTGGAGAGAGCCCTTTTATGTGCCAACAGTGTGGACACAGATTCAATCATAGAGGAAGCCTTAACAGGCACATGAGAGTTCACACTGGAGAGAAGCCTTATACGTGTCCTCAGTGTGGAAAGAGCTTCAGTCAACATGGAAATCTTGTAAAACACAAGAAAATTCACATTGGACAGAGCCTTTTCACCTGCCAACAGTGTGAAATAAGTTTCACTCTGAAAGGAAACCTTAAAAAACACATGAGAACTCACACTAGAGAGAAGTTGTTTACATGTAATTTATGTGAAAAGTCTTTCAGATATAAGGTAACCCTTGAGTACCATATGAGGATTCATGTATGAGAGAACTGTTTTATATGTCATCAGTGTGGAATAAGTTTTACTGTAAGGAATCAAGTAATTTCACGTGCCACCACTGTGAAACAAATTGCATAAATAAAGCAAACCTTGAGGTTTACCTAAGATCCCAAGTGGTGTTTAGATCAGTGGTTCTTAATCCTTGTACTGGGGACCCCCGTTCACAGATTACTTAGACTTCCAAGTTTATATCCAAACTACAAACTTTTATCCATGTTAGCGAAACAGAGCAAATCAGCTTTTAAAAGTAACTTGGCGCTTCAAATAAGTTGTATCGGTTATATCGTTACAGCACTAGGTGGCGACAAGTGACTGTTTATAAATTAAGGTGACTTGACTTGACTTGTTAAAATCTATTTGATACCGAATGATTCATTCAAAAGATTTGATCAAAAACATTGAAGAAAGTAGTTATGAGTGAGTCATTGAATCATTCATTCAAAACAATTTTTTAAATAATTCAATTAAATATTTTTAAATAGACTGCAGCAATTAATATTTTGCCCTCTAGAAAATAATTTTGTTTAGTTATCTGTTCAGAACCATGAGAGAATCATGATCTCTATTTAAAAAAAGCAAACAAAGAAACATGATTTTCATTTTATCCAGAATCGTACAGCTCTAACACAAATTAAAATAACACATGCCTTATTCATCTTCCCACTGCTGTAGCAATTTCTTAAAATGTTATGCATTTAGCCCTATGTGATGTCTGTTTTTATATTGTTTGTCAACACACATTACATATTATGTATCTGCATCCACTAATCTTCCATACTGACTAGTGCTGGCTTTTTGACGATTCATAATCATTCATGATTATTTTAAGCAATAGGATTATATAAAATTACAAAGTAAATATTCATCAATCAGTACTTTTTACTTAAGTACAATAGTTTTGTACTTTCATTCAAGTAAAATTGAAAAGGAGTACTAAATACTTTTACTGGAGCAATATTTTATTAAACATATCTGTACTTTTATGTAAGTACTTGATTTGTATAAAGTCTGAATTCATGGTTTTGTCAGGCACATCCATAAAATGGTAAGGGAAAAAGATGTTTAAAACACTTAACGTATTGGCACCCAAGTATCTTGATAGTATTGAATTGGGAAATAGGTGTATCATCCCAGCCCCAGAAGGAAGCAGACTTTGGAAGAAAAGCTTGTCCTCTGTGGGGGAGGTGGAGCTGTCCTCTGCAGATTTTGAAGAGGCAGGCTCTCAATCTGGGTCTTTCTCTGTCTGGAGTCCTTCTGTCTGTAAGAAATGGAAACACATTTTGTGAATATACTGAATTCCAAGATGAAAGGGACAAGATGTAAAAACCATCAGAGTTTCTCAACATCTTACAGCATGCTCTCTCCCTAAATCCGCTTTGCATCCTCCGCCCTCCGTACCATCAGTAGCCCTTTCACCTGAACCAATGCAGGGGGACTCCTACCACCTGACACATGTGGAGCGTCAGAGAATAATTCTCAATCAACCATGCCTGTACTGTGGGGGAGAAGGTCATATCATCACAGCCTGCCCGCTCCAACCACCATGCTCAGCGTCGTGCTGTACTTCCATCCCTCGTTCTCAAACCTTCTCCGACCAGGAACCACCATCTATCTTTCTCAATTCAACCACCGTCGAGAGTCCTGAGGTTGAAAGCAAGGTGGAGATTCCTCCAGAGTACCTGGCGTTCCAGGATGTGTTCAACAAGTGGTTGGCAACCCAACTTCCTCCAAATTGGGCTATGGGACTGTGCAATCAACCTGCTACCTGGGGCAACTCTGCCCAAAGCAGAGTTTACCCACTGTCCATCCCGGAGCAGAAGTATATCGCATGGAGTAGTATATCCAGGAAGTGTTTCAAAAATGTTTAATTCGACCTTCAACATCCCCTGCCGCTTCCAGATTCTTCTTCGCGGCAAAGAAAGACAGAGGCTTGCGGCCATGCATTGACTACCGTCATCTCAACTCTCAAACTGTGAAGTATAGTTATCCACTTCCTCTGGTCCAGAGGGCCTCTGGAACAGCTACGGGCAACTTGCATCTTCTCCAAGCTGGACCTGCGGAGCGCATACAATCTCATTCATATACACCGAGGTTATGAGTGGGAGACCGCCTTCGTTACACCTTCTGGACACTATGAATATCGGGATATGCCATATGGCTTGTCCAACTCACCCTCTGTCTTCCAGGGCTATATGAATTAGGTGTTCTGGGAGTTCCTCCAGCGATTCGTCATTATATACTTCGACGATATCCTCATATATTCCCGGAACCTGGCTGAACATCGCCTTCATTTGAAGCAGGTCCTTGAGAAGCTCCACCATCATATACAGTGGGTACGGAAAGTATTCAGACCCCCTTAAATTTTTCACTCTTTGTTATATTGCAGCCATTTGCTAAAATCATTTAAGTTCATTTTTTTCCTCATTAATGTACACAGAGCACCCCATATTGACAGAAAAACACAGAATTGTTGACATTTTTGCAGATTTATTAAAAAAGAAAAACTGAAATATCACATGGTCCTAAGTATTCAGACCCTTTGCTCCGTATTTAGTAGAAGCACCCTTTTGATCTAATACAGCCATGAGTCTTTTTGGGAAAGATGCAACAAGTTTTTCACACCTGGATTTGGGGATCCTCTGCCATTCCTCCTTGCAGATCCTCTCCAGTTCTGTCAGGTTGGATGGTAAACGTTGGTGGACAGCCATTTTTAGGTCTCTCCAGAGATGCTCAATTGGGTTTAAGTCAGGGCTCTGGCTGGGCCATTCAAAAACAGTCACGGAGTTGTTGTGAAGCCACTCCTTCGTTATTTTAGCTGTGTGCTTAGGGTCATTGTCTTGTTGGAAGGTAAACCTTCGGCCCAGTCTGAGGTCCTGAGCACTCTGGAGAAGGTTTTCGTCCAGGATATCCCTGTACTTGGCCGCATTCATCTTTCCCTCGATTGCAACCAGTCGTCCTGTCCCTGCAGCTGAAAAACACCCCCACAGCATGATGCTGCCACCACCACGCTTCACTGTTGGGACTGTATTGGACAGGTGATGAGCAGTGCCTGGTTTTCTCCACACATACCACTTAGAATTAAGGCCAAAAAGTTCTATCTTGGTCTCATCAGACCACAGAATCTTATTTCTCACCATCTTGGAGTCCTTCAGGTGTTTTTTAGCAAACTCCATGCAGGCTTTCATGTGTCTTGCACTGAGGAGAGGCTTCCGTCGGGCCACTCTGCCATAAAGCCCCGACTGGTGGAGGGCTGCAGTGATGGTTGACTTTCTACAACTTTCTCCCATCTCCCGACTGCATTTCTGGAGCTCAGCCACAGTGATCTTTGGGTTCTTCTTTACCTCTCTCACCAAGGCTCTTTTCCCCCGATAGCTCAGTTTGGCCGGACGGCTAGCTCTAGGAAGGGTTCTGGTCGTCCCAAATGTCTTCCATTTAAGGATTATGGAGGCCACTGTGCTCTTAGGAACCTTAAGTGCAGCAGAAATTTGCTCTGACATGCGCTGTGAGCTGTAAGGTCTTATATAGACAGGTGTGTGTATACCAATCAGTATAATCTCAGCTGGACTCAAATGAAGGTATAGAACCATCTCAAGGATGATCAGAAGAAATGGACAGCACCTGAGTTAAATATATGAGTGTCACAGCAAAGGGTCTGAATACTTAGGACCATGTGATATTTCAGTTTTTCTTTTTTAATAAATCTGCAAAAATGTCAACAGTTCTGTGTTTTTCTGTCAATATGGGGTGCTGTGTGTACATTAATGAGGAAAAAAATGAACTTAAATGATTTTAGCAAATGGCAGTAAATATAATAAAGACTAATTAGAATAATTATTAGAGTCATATCCAGGCTGGAGAGGTGTGAATGTGTGCAGGAGAGACTGAAACTGAATGCACCACAAAACAAGGTACAATACACTTAATGGATGCTTAGAAGATGTGAATAATCACATGACATGGTTTAAAAATATTTAATAAATATGTAATAGTTTTTAGAGTAATCTTCTTCAGATTTTAAATATAGAACATGGTCAGGTGGCTTTAGCTGCAGTTCATTTCTAGACTGAAACTATTTCAATGTTCATAAAAATACATTTCTAATAACCTTACCAAAAATGTAACCTCTTTATAACTATTTTTTCATTAGGACAATAATGAATTCTGACTTAATGACAAACTGCCAAGTGTCTGTTTTTAAATTAGACCATACTAATGCTTGAAGTACTGATGCTTGTGAATTCGGCTTTATTAATTCATACAATCTTTTAAACACTTTTTTTAAAACTCATAAATCACATTTCCACTATTACATTTGAATTTAATTTTTTAATATGTACTTTAATAGTTAATGAATGTACACAGCAGAGTGTGAACAGGACTTTTATTTTGGTCTAACGATATGACGTCAGGAGACTGCGCCGCGCTCCTGCGTCTGTTGTGATTCGGCTGAAGAAAGGTGTGTGTTTTCAAGCATTTTACAGTGTTTTAATCTAGACAAAACGTTCAGACATTTTTTATAGTTTTACATACGACGTAAGATAACTTAATTATGATTGAACTTAACATTGTAATACTTTACAAAAATGATGATAATGTATGTTATATAAATAATAAATAGCATCTTCACATGAGTATCAGAAAAGATGCGTCTCAGGCAGATAATATTGTCCTATCGTGAATCATTTTATCTTAAACACGAGTTCGGTCTCTGGCGAGTGATGTTGGAGAAACGGAGAAACTCAGTTGAATCAAATGCTTCGCGAAATGATTCATTGATTCTGAGCGCTCGAATCACCTCACACTAATGACACCTGCTGGTTAAAACTGTGTAAATGTAACTAGAACAACAAACGTGTAATAATATCTTTACAAATATCAGCAAGATTATTTTACAGAACTGTTACCCTTTTACATACTATGTACTTTTTATAGTAATTACAACAGCTGGGTAATACTAACCCTGAACTTATCCCATAACCTAAACTTAACCCTTGTAGTTACCTTATATTACCAGTACTTTCTGTGGTAATGTTAGTGTTTTTATTAAAGTATAGTAAATATAAACTTAAAATCAATAAATACCAAATGTAAATTCTAAATAGTTTGTATAATTTGCATTGTTATTAATTTTTTTTTTTTTTTCAGGTGATTTAAGTCATTAACTCTCACTCTGACTCTTACCAGTGCACTGACTATTAAACTAGGGAACTGATTGTGACGCACCTAGAGATTTAGTTTGGATTTATTTTTCTTTGTTAATTATCCTCATCTGAAACAGGACAGATTGTCTAAACACACAGAAAAACTCCTGGTGAAGTGACTGGGATCCACGTGACACTATTATCAAGATGGCGTTTATTAAAGAGGAGAGTGAAGACATGAAGATTGAAGAAGTATTCGTAGTCAAACAAGAAGATACTGAGACACAAACAGGTTGGTTTCATTCTCAAAGCTTCTCAAAAAATCTTATTAAAATGTCCAGTGGTGAAAATGATCAAAAATTCTGACTGCTGGCGGGCAACTTAAAAAAGAGTTAAAGGATTAGTTCACTTCAAAAAAAAAAAAAAAAATACCCCAAGCTTTACTCATCCTCAAGCCATCCTAGGTGTATATGACTTTCTTCTTTCTGATGAACACAATCGGCAGGGGCGCATTAACGCAGGGCTTCCATGCTGCACAAAAATGATATTTTTCAAAATATTATTTGTATATGGGAGTTTGCAGCAGTGACAACAGCACTCGCACACCCGTACATTTTCAGGACTCTAATTTTCGCATTTTTGGCAAAGCCCTGCTGTGCGAACGGAACCGGACTGGACACCTATTTTTCTGTAACATTGTGAGAGAGTCGCCCTGCGCTGAACGCAGGTTCAGTAACTTTTGCGTGGATATAATCGGCGTGTCATCCGAAGGATCCAGTCGCCGTTCCATCGTTGCTGCTTTAAAGCCTCAATAATTTCAAGATGTTTTAAATCTGGGGATGGAAAAACAGCAATATTGCTTAAATGTGGTAATTAAACTTTAAAAGGCTATGATTTGATCAATAAAAACCCCAGCACTGCACGTTTCAAAGAAAAGACGCAGTGCTGTTATTGTGCGTTTTACATGCTCAAATAGCCCACATTAATACCAGTTGATTATTTTGTGTAATTCATGTTATTTATATCATGGAGCTGTACCTGTAAACTTGCATTTTGGCCAGAAAAGTTTTCTTTTACACCAGTGTGCCGTGATTATTAAATTCCAAAAAATCTGTAAAAAATAAATGCTACAAATAAGAATATATCATCGCCGTCGGGCCGAAACCTTGTTGGTTTTTAAAATGAATGCTATTGGTCATCCTTTACATCTGTATGTTTTACAAATATTTAACCAATAAAACGCATTTAAAAGAGGTTGTGACTAAACCTTGTAAATCCATTGGCTCCTCATAACTCCTCGAATGTGTCGTGCACAGTTTGGAGATCTGCTTGTCTGCATGCAAAGTTAAATAAAGAACTGATGTTTGCGTAAGTACTGCATTTTCTTTACTCAAGAAACGCTGTCGTATTTGAAGAGCGGAGAATATTTGAAGAGTCTGCTATTTGCCGTCTAGTTGGAGCAAGTTTTAAATATGTGCATAGTGCTTTATCTCTTGTATCATGACTTATCAAAACTGTGCCGTGGCAAAAGGGGTTGGGAAACACCGATGTAGCGTTTATAAGCGCGTCGCTGCTTTGTTTATGTAAGCTATAATTCTGCTTTCACACACGCCTACTGGCAAAGAGTGAATTTGAATACTCACCTTTGTTTGATCCATATTTTTAAGCAGCATACATACAGTGCTGTAAATGTTATCGACCATATCAATTTCTACATAACTGGCAGGAAGCTATTTTTTTATGTGGGGTAGTGGGGCCTACCGTAATGCTGTAGCCCAGGGGCTTTTGGTTACCTTAATGCGCCCCTGACAATCGGAGTTATATTAATAAATATCCTGACACATCCGAGCTCCATTAAGTATGAAGCTCAAGAAAGTGCTTCCATCCATTATAAACATACTCCACACGGCTCTGGGGGGGGGGGTTAATAAAGGCCTTCTGAAGCAAAGCTATGCGTTTGTGTAAGAAAAATGTCCATATTTAACAAGGTACAAAATAAAATGTCTAGGTTCCGCCAGAACGCCTTCCGTACTGTTTTATAATTCACACGCCTTCATTCGTATTCAGTATCTCCATTAGTGTGTAACTTTAGCCACATTAACTGTCCAGCGTGCTAACTAGCACCTTCAGAAAGGCAATTTGCAAACATTCGCAAAATATAGAGTGTCATACTTATGTGTCAAACAGTTGGTACTGATCTGTCTTTGAGAATTATATTTGCTGTGAGGTTCTCCATAGGGATAGGCATATTGATACTGAACTATCGATATATATCAATACTGATGTGAGAATACTCAAAAAATACCGATATTAATAGCCACAATATGTAAGATTTTTGGAATATCCAGAAACCACTAGAACAGTGTTATATATCTTGTTGACTTGTGTACATTATCTCAGATGTTTCCAAGAATGTTTAAATCCGGAGTAATTTTAACCAGGACTGTGTCTATGATGCGTTACCCTCAATTTCCATTTTATTTTGTAGAAACCATGGAAACACCAAAGACACTTTCATATTTTATTTGTTTTATTAGACAACTGTTTGGATTCATTTATAGACTAATCATTGTTATATAGCTCAACACTTTTAGTCTTATTGTTTTGAATCCCATTTTCTTGATTTTCCGCGAGTACCATGTCTTTACCATGCCTCAGAGAAAAACTTTATAATTTGCTTTAAATTTAATTGCTTGCCATTTAACGACACAAGCCATTCAGCATTTATTAATACGATATTCTATTATCGATCTAGCTTAGTCTCATAGCAGCCGCCGTGCGAACGCTATATTCAACACACAAATGTTTCTAATATTTTCAAATATGTTAGTTCTGGCATCATCAACTAATCCACAGTTATTTATCCAAATCCAATATTGTTTTTCTGCAAAACTGAACATGGTTCAATTCAGAAGATGCTACTTTTCTGATATTCTAAACAAATAGTATGATGGATATTTTATATCATTGTTTTGGTTTGTTCTGTGCTCTTTCGCTTGCATCTGTGAGTATTTTGCTTTCAGTTTCGGCTTTAGGAGTTTTAACTCCACCTGCCAGTGAAGGTTTGACCATCATGATGGGTCATTCCAAAGTTAGAACAAACATTTTCTGCTTACCCCCTGACAAAAATATTGCCATTAAATCATTACATGTCATTACTGTGTGATGAGTTTTTGGTCTGATGGTTGGACAGAGAGTTTGTCCCCATTTCTTAATTTTTATTTATTTTATTTTATTTATTTATTTTGCTGCATCTTAACCCCTCAAACAGTGGTCTCTAACTCTTCTCCTCAAGGGTTGCAGAGTTTTGCTTCACACCTGAACCAGCTAGTCAAGCTGTTCAAGGTATAACCGTTTAGTGTGTTGGAGCAGAGTTGGAACTGATGAGTGCAGGAAGGTTGCCCTCCAGGAACAGGATTGGCCACCCATACCATAGAAGATTAAGTCTATAATTAACCAGGGGCTGGTTGCATAAACTGTTTAGACTAGCCTTAAAACTTAGTTATCAATTTTTTCCTTTTTGAATTGAAAAGGTTAGACCGATTACCCCTTGGTTAACTGCCAGTTGGTCAGACTAGTTCTTAAGACAGTCATAACATAGTGCTAAGTTTATTGTAACTGGTATCAGATCTCCTGTGTCAAACTTCTTCTCTCTCTTTTATTTATTTTTTTTAAGAAAGTGTTTAGCTGCCAGCTTGACAGTTTTTGAGACTTGCCCTAAAGCGAGTGAAGAATTAGCAATATTGAGAAGCCTTCTCAAATTATATGAAACACCTCTTTCAGTAGCTTAGTGGGTATACAATAAAGTTAAATGTTGGTTTTGATGCTTTACATGTCAAATGTTTTGTCTGTTGCTTTGTCTTTTTAGACCTGATGGCACTGAAAGAGGAGGCTGAGGTAAGGAATGAAATGGAAGAGAAAGATCAATATAACCATCATCATAATTTCATAACTGGAGAAATATCTTTTAGTTCCTCACAGCCTGAAAAGACTTCCTCACTAAAAGGAACTCAAAAGGCAGGGACTAGAAGTCAATTAATCTGTCAACAGTGTGGAAAGAGTTTCAATCAAAAAGGACACTTTAAAGAACACATGAGAATTCACACTGGAGAGAGCCCATTTATCTGCAAACAGTGTGGAAGCAGATTCACTCAAAGAGGAAGCCTTAACAGGCACATGAGAACTCACACTGGAGAGAAGCCTTACACATGTCCTCATTGTGGAAAGAGTTTCAATCAAAGAGGACACTTTAAAGACCACATGAGCGTTCACACTGGAGAGAAGCCTTATACCTGCCAACATTGTGGAAACAGATTCACTCGAAAAGAAAGCCTTAACAGGCACATGAGAGTTCACACTGGAGAAAAACCCTACATGTGCACTCAGTGTGGAAAGAGTTTCAATCAAAAAGGACACTTTGAAGAGCACATGAGAATTCACACTGGAGAGAGTCCTTTTATGTGCCAACAGTGTGGACACAGATTCAGTCATAGAGGAAGCCTTAACAGGCACATGAAAGTTCACACTGGAGAGAAGCCTTATACGTGTCCTCAATGTGGAAAGAGCTTCAGTCAACATGGAAATCTTGTAAACCACATGAAAATTCACACCGGACAGAGCCTTTTCACCTGCCAACAGTGTGAAATAAGTTTCACTCTGAAAGGAAACCTTAAAAAACACATGAGAACTCACACTGGAGAGAAGTTGTTTACATGTAATTTATGTGAAAAGACTTTTGGATATAAGGTAACCCTTAAGTACCATATGAGGATTCATGTATGAGAGAACTGTTTTATATGTCATCAGTGTGGAATGAGTTTTACTGTAAGGAATCAAGTAATTTCACGTGACCACCACTGGGAAAACGAATTGCATAAATAAAGCAAACCTTGAGGTTTACCTAAGATCCCAAGTGGTGTTTAGATCAGTGGTTCTTAATCCTGGTACTGGGGACTCACGTTCACAAAAGTACTGAGATAAAAGTTATTGGATATAAACTCAGAAGTCTACGTTAGTGATCAAAACAGCAAATCAGCTTTTAAAAGTAACTCGGCACTTCAAATAACAGTTGTATCGATTATATCGTTACAGCACTAGGTGGCGACAAGTGACTGTTAAAATCTGTTTGACATTGAATGATTCATTGATTCAAAAGATTTGATAAAAAACTGATTCATCAGAGAGGTTGACATAGCTGGAGTTAATGACGCAGATATTGCATATTGCGCCGCGTTATTGACTAGGTAGGACAATTCTCCTGACAACTATAGATAAATCCACAAATAACCGGCCTGATCTGTCTCAGCTGCTCAGTGTACCTAAACACACAAATGAACTTGAGGATGGGACTAGCAGTATGGGCACCATTTTCTCTAGTACATTAGATACCCATCAGATTATAAAAGGTTAGAGAGAAAAATACTGCACCATGGTATTGGTACCATGGTACCAACAGTATTTCCCACACTATCAAGAGAGAAACTCGTAATCTAGTGTGTAAATGGAGACAAACTCGTTTAGAAGTTTTCAGAATCGCGTGGAAAGACAGCTCGTCCCGTTATAGAAAGACTCTAAAAGCAGCCAGAGCCAAGCATCTCCGCAAACTCATAGAAAATAACCAAAACAATCCAAGGTTCTTGTTTAGTACAGCGGCTAGATAACAAATAAACAGACATCACCAGAACAAAATATTCCATTACAGTTTACTACTAATGATTTTATGAATTTCTTCACTGAGAAAATCGAAAGCATCAGAAGCCAGGGGGTGAAAACTTTTTTTTCCGGGAAACATTTAAGTGTCTTCTGTTGCTTCTGAAGGGCAGTACTAAATGAAAAAGAAAATTTATATTTCAACAAAATAAGAAAAATGTGGACATCTTCATCCTGTTCAAAAGTTTTCACCCCCTGGAGCTTAATGTATTGTGTTTCAGTGAATGTTTTAACCTTTTAGTTATGTTTGTTAGTTTTTTTCCCCCCCAGAAAACTAAGGGTTTTGAAAAAGTAAAATGCCTAAAGGTTCTAAATTCAGAGTTTTGTTTAACTTTTTGGGGGTCGGACATCTAGGTGTTGCTATATTATGAGAATGCCAAGTTGAAAAGATGAAGAACTAAAGAGCCAATCAGCAGTAGGATGGCGTGGCAGTGGCGTCAGAAGCAAAAGAAAACATGAAAATAGAAGTAGAAGACGGTGATACAATTTATGGTTACATCTATAATGTCACTGACTGCAGGATTTCTTTATATAAAAGAGTGAAATTACGCCTTTTCAGTGGGTTTTATATTTAATAATATATATTTTAATCAAAGGATTTGTTTGTAGGTTCAGAAGTTTGGATTTGACATGCAGATTTGAAGTCAATGGCGTTCGGAGTTTTTATTATTCGTTATGATTTAATGTATAATAGAGTGCAAAGTTTAGTGATGTTTTTAATTGAAAATGCGCTTTAGTGTTTTTAAATGGAGAGTTGTTAACTTTCTGTGAAGCCAACATTTGTCGGCTGAAGACTCAAGATTGGATTGAAGATGAAAAATGTACCAAGCACAATGTTCTCTCACCATTCCTGATTTCTAACAGTATGTTTTTTCATCTCCGGTAGCATTCATATATAAATCCCGTGAGCTTAATTTGTCCATTAGATTGAAAGATCTGAAAAAAACGGTATATTAATCCACCTATAGACCCTCCCCTCGGAGAAATTAGGACATAAGTGGTTGAAAGTGGACAAAAGAGATGGATTAAAACATATCTTAATTTGAGGTGGAAATGGCCAGAGAGAGAGAGAATGTGTGTGTGTGTGATCCTGGTAAACCCTATATTATGGGGACAAAATGCCTCTATGGACGGAGTAAAGTTTAATCTCTTAAACTGCCTTCTTATTTGAAGACTCTTTTACAGCAGCTGTAATAATCAAGGTTGTCATTTTGATGGCGGATTGTAATCATAAACGGTAAAGACGACCATCATCATTGAATCACCAGTAGTAAAAAAGACTTCAGACTGCGGAGTGGGAATGCGACCGTGCGAAAAATGGTGCCGTGTTTTTAACGTGTTTAAAACGGACGCAGTGACTGCTGTTTTTTCTGCTTTTTATTTGTGATGTAACATTACATAGTAATAATAATAATAATAGAGAACTGAATTCATAACAAATCAAAGCAGAGATCATGACAATATGGCAACAAAAAGCATGAACAAAACAGCTGGTCTTGTCTGGCATCCATACTGGTAAACCACTGATGGCTGATCTGAAACAAAACAGAATGTGTGAGAAATGGTCATGAGTTTATCTCATCTAAATTTATTCATGGACAGACGAGGTAACAACTTGTGCAACAGTAGTTATTCCCAGTATGGTACTGTTTAATATAGTACATACACACAACTGTACGTTCTTGCATGTGCTCAGTTTTTAGTTCAGGTATCGCCTGATGGCTTTGTGATGAAAGATGTGCTTCAGGTCCAGCTTTGTCCATTTCTCCATCTTTTCCTCTATGATCTGCATATAAAATGTATACATATTTTTATGAATCATTTTTTAATTTTGTCATGTTATGCAGTAGCATATCCCACATGAGACTATAAAACAATCACAAATGGATTCCAAGAAGGCAGAAATGTAGGCAGTTGTTTTATTGTTGAAATAATAAAATGTTATGCATTACAAAATGTAAATCACAATGCATAATATACTTTGTTAAAGCATATACTTAATAAAAGCCAAAGATGCTCAGTGCTGTGGCTCTTAAAAGAGCTTTTTGGGTGTAGTTAGCTCCTGCTGACACAGGCTATGTTGAATATTGACTAATGACTATATGAACATGATAAATCGCAGATCTAGGATGACACTTACGAAATCAGATGACACCCTTCCAGTCCCCAACCAAAGTCTCTTAAAATTTAAAAGACTGCTGCATATGTTGTTATTGTTGACTAGACTTACAATTAACAATATCTAGACAATAGGAAAAACTTTTCTTTTTTTTTTTTTACTCAAACACTCATGCACCTACACAAACACAGACAAAATTCCATCCACAATAATAATAATAATTAACCAAAGTAACAATAATAAACACTAAAAAATATTTAACCCAAGCAAAATATCTGCATTTAATGCTTGAAGCTTGCTTGTCCCACCACAGCCACACCTTCCAAAGGATCATATTTTGGGGATCATACTCAGTTGTGTTTAAGGTATCAGATTTTGTGTGTAAGACAGGGGAAGTGTGTCATCATGAGGGGTATGATGCCTCATCCTCCAAAAGGTCGAAATTTGGCACAGTAAGCTCCCACACTTTTACATCTTTTTTTTTTTTTTTGGATGCTTCAACAATTTACTGGTTAGTTTAAAACAAAACTGAATACAAAAACACAATGTCTGCTCTAACAAACAAATTTAAAACCACTGGCCCTCTGTGAAAATGTGAATAATCCGAACAAATCAAGAGAGAGCACACAAAAAACATGCAAAATGCATGCCACCCTTCATTCAGCACTATCCTGAATTAAGATACCCAACACAAAAGATGCTTACAGTATTAAGAACCAATGGTTCACATAGTTATGAATAAGGTTATTTTAATAAATTCTGCACCAAACAAAAAACACCTCGTTCAAATCATTCACATCCCCCCAGATTCTGCAACGGGTTCACAAACCTTTTACCTGCAACTGTATATATAAATCTAGAAATTAGATTTAACTATAAATTTAAATAAATCAAAAATCTACTCTACATTTTTTTTTTTTTTTGATTAACTTTTTATTATAATTTTAGCTGCATCATAAACATTATGACAGATTCAATAAACTATATACAAACAGATGCCATGTAAATTACCCAGACCAAAATAAAATCATTACATGAAACAAGTACACATAATTAGGAAGTCAAGGTTTTAGTTTCTCTAACAACATCTCGGCTGTCATTGACCAACTTTGAATAGTTCTGTCCTTAGCCCCGTTGAGTTTAGCAGTGGTGCCCTCAAGTAAGGTGATGTCTCTGAAGTAAGAAAGCCAGATGTAAGTAGAAGAGGTGGATGGTTCAATCCATAGCTTTAAGATAGTTTTGTACCTGCAGCCAATAAGATCCTCTTGTGATGAGTATTTAGCTGAAGTGTAGAGTTATCTAAGAGCACAAAGATCAAGGGGTCCAGAGGTATTTCTAGATGTAAGATATCAGAGAGGACCGTACATACAAAGGACCATAAAGGTACCACCTTAGAGCATTCCCAGAACATGTGCAAATATGAACCTACTATATATACTACATAGATGACAATATAGATCAGGTCTGATCTTCATTGTATACAATAAGCTTGGAGTGATGTAAGCTTATAGTGGATCATCTGATGTGCCAGGTTTTTAGATGCAATGAAACATCTGGCCTATACAACATCCCAATCAGGTTTGGTTGTTACTTCCTTATAGACATTGGATGGACTTTAACACCCCCTCAAGTGGCTTAGTCTCTACTTCCACAAGGGATGTGGAAGTATATTAGCAGTCCAGGGAACACCATAGGCCTTTAGAGCTGTCCTCAGTCTTAAATATAAGAAAAAGGAAAATCTCCTGGTAAGGAGAATTCTGTACTTAAATCTTGGAATGATTTGAGGCCCTCCTCACAAAAAATGTCATTGAAAGTGTGAATACTGCAATCAGACCAGGCTTTATAGACAAAAGGGCTTTTTTTTCCAGTTTGCAAACAGTTATTATGCCGTAAAGATGTTGTACTTGTATATAAAAAAGGACCTCCCATAATTTTCTCAACCTTTTTCCATACATTGAAAAATTTTCGAAAATTGGAGAAGTACATTGAAGAAATTAAAGAAGTCAACATCACCTGTCAGATCTCAGAGGAACATAAAGTTCATTTCTGCAAAGAGGATGATAATCACATCTGCTTATCTACAGTGACAGAAATGAATGGTTCATCTGAGAGATATGAAGAGAGAGTTTTTACAGTGAGCATCAGTAATGCCGGATAATTTACACAAAGTTCAACTCCACAATTACCCACAATCCCCTCTGATGAGCTCCTTTACACATCTGTCAGTTTCCAGAAGCATGAAGAGTCTTTCGGTGATGCTACAGTCTCCTTCAGTAAGGACCAGATTCACTCCGATTACGCCACGGTCAGTCACCGCATGAGACTCAACTAACTCACTAATAACAGATCACAGATCAGCACACATTACAGTACACCAGTATTTACAAAAAAATAGACTATGATATATATTTTTTTAAATTTACATTTATGCACACAGTTCATTGATGAAAATTAGCCATAGGGACATTCTACCAGAAACGTACATTTCCACTTTTCCAAATAATCTTGGGGGAAAAAAGATCTTATCCTCCATGTGACTCAACGTTCAGATTTAAGAATATGTTAAACTATGAGAAATACATATTATGCCATCTCAGTATGTTTTTACGATTGAATAAAATACATTCTTATACGCATTTCACCCCTAAAATGTCAGGCCCTGTCACAGACAAATTTGTTAGAATTGTTTCCTAATGTTTTTTTATTTTTTTTTTTATACAAATAGCATTTTCTTATTGGTCACCAGAGCTGGGTAGTAACATGTAATTCAGTTACATGTAATCTGGATTACGTAATCAGATTCCAAAAATCAAGTACTTGTAATTAGAGTAAACTACTTTTTAAAATACTCATAATCAGACTACAGTTACTTTATGGATTACATAATTACAAATTATTTACCCAATGGCACTAAGTTAATTAATTGAATATAAATTGTTTAGACTATATTTTTTCTTTGTATCTGTCAAAATAGTACAAGATTATCCTACAGTATATGTGACATCAAATAAGGGTTAGCACAAAAGTAATCTAAATGTAATCCAAAAGTAGTCGATTTTTTTTTCCATGTAATTTGTAATCAGTAACTGATGTGTGTTACGTATTCGGCGCCTGCTGGTTCCTGCTACTCCCCACCAGAGGTCGCCGGTTCACCATTTCATGGCACACACAGTCACACATCACTCTGGACTACATTTCCCATAATTCCCCATCTAGGAACCAATCACACACTCACACCTGTTTCCCATCAGTGACACTTTATAAACTGCACTCAAACAGTGCTGAGTATTGTTTAGCCCTTTATTGCGCCTTGTATTCGACCTTCCTAAAGGAATAGTATTCGACCTTGTCTCTGTGTTCCTTGCCTTGCCTATATTTTTGACTTTGGACTGTTTCCTTGATTATGATCGTTTGCTGCCTGCCTTGACCTTTGCCTGTTTTTGGACTACTCTTTGCCTTGCCTCTCCTGATCCTGTTTGCTGGTGGTTGGCCTCCTGCCTGTTTGACTACGCTCTTTTAATAAAGCTTGCACGTGGATCCCCTACCCTGTCGTCCAGTTCCCCTTCGTTACAGAATACTCAGAATTTCCTCTGCTGGATCCATGTTGGCTGTTTCTCCTTCAAGGTACCCATACTACAGAGGTTTACACTGAACAATTCTGTGCTCTCGCCAACCGTCTATACTGGAAAGATGCCGTTTTTAAGTACTTCCTTAATGAGGCCACAAGATCCCAAATGCCTAGAGGAAAGAACAAACTGACTCTAGAACAATACATGGACTATGCTCTATTGTTAGCTGGTTCCTCCTTTACTGTTGGGGAGGTTGAGGACGTCTCCCCTAAAAAAAATTTCCCAGTGGCCACGGAGCTTGGCTCGTCACAATCACCAGCATGCCCAGTTCTGAGGATTGCTAGCCCTGTGCTATACTTTCCTGCCATTCCTGAGTCACGTCACGTCTCCGCTGATCGCCCAGAGCCACGCCACGTCTCCACTGATCTTCTAGAGTCATGTCAAGTCTCTGGATCCGTCCGAGAGCGGAGAGGATTGGTGTCCAGTGTGGACGATCCACCACTGATTTCAGCACGAGCAGCTGGCATTCTGAAGCCTCCACCAGCCGCTACACACTCAGGCCCGCCGGTTGCTACGCACTCAAGTCCGCCAGTGTATACGGACAAGATGGTCGCTCCACCAGTGTCTACGGACAAGATGGTCGCACCGTCAGTGTCTACGGACAAGATGGCCGCACCGTCAGTGTCTACGAACAAGATGGCTGCAACGTCAGTGTCTATGGACAAGATGGCCGCCACGCCTGACCCCCCAGCCGAGTTGGCCGCCACGCCTGAGCCCCCAGCCGAGATGGCCGCCACGCCTGAGCCCCCAGCCGAGATGGCCGCCACGCCTAAGCCCCCAGCCGAGATGGCCGCCACGCCTGAGCCCTCAGAGACTACAGCGCTGACCGTTATGGCCACAGCCATTTGGTGTGTGTGGGCTGTGCACACATCGGCTCCAGCCCATGAATCAGCTCCAGAGCCTTGCCTTTGCCAGATCTTCCAGAGCCTCGTCTCAACTCATCAGATCTTCCATAGTATTGTCTCGTCTCATCAGATCTTCCAGAGCCTCGTTTTGCCTCATCAGATCTTCCAGGCTCTGTTACGTATCCGGCGCCTGCTGGTTCCTGCAACTCCCCACCAGAGGTCGCCGGTTCACCATTTCATGGCACACACAGTCACACATCACTCTGGACTACATTTTTCATAATTCCCCATCTAGGAACCAATCACACACTCACACCTGTTTCTCATCAGTGACACTTTATAAGCTGGACTCAAACACACACGTTGCTGAGTATTGTTTAGCCCTTTATTGCGCCTTGTATTCGACCATGTCTCTGTGTTCCTTGCCTTGCCTGTGTTTTTGACTTTGGACTGTAAGACGCGCTCCAGTTCACGTGCAAGTGATCGCGCCGGCGCCTTCATGTCATGATCATATTTGATTCTTATTTATTAAATCCAGGCAATTGGTTGCTGAAACACTGATTAAAATTAAGATACAATTTTTACAAAACAAAATTCACTTTGAAGAAAGGCTTGCTACAAAACGAAACTTAATGAAGTGGTCAAAATCATGTCTGACCCACTCCATGTCTCCCGATATATAGCGCATCTTATGATGTATCCTGTCTTACTCATGCTGTTCACTTTTCATAATCAAATAGATGAAATAATAAAAACAATCATTATAATAGGCCTATTTACACATAAATATGAAACTAAATACGTTTTCTTTAATGACTACCAACATGTAGGCTATAGTAGAGAAATGTCATGTCGTGACCACGAGCGATTCATGAGTCGAGTCAGATCCACTATAGAAATGATGATATTTACAATAATATATTGAATTTGATAGCTGTCTCACATTGTCCCACAGCAAAATAAAAATAGTGTAGATTAGTGTACAATATTTTATAACAATAATTTATTCTATTTAGTGTCCATTTCATTCATTTAACATATTTAATATTGGGAGCATACAAGTTATTTGACATATTTGTGAAAAAAATTAAAAAGTAACGCAATAGTTACTTCCCTGGTAATTAGTTACTTTTATAATGATGTAACTCAGTTAGCTACTATTTGTGAAAAGTAACTAGTAACTAATTACTTTTTTAAAGTAATGTGCCCAACACTGTTCATGATCAACAATAATGCTAGTCTAATGTCTAGAGTAGCGATTTAAGTCTCTCTGTTTTAAGTAGTCAGAGACGCTCCTCTCCTATAACAGATAGTCTGGGGGGTTGGGAGAGGCAGTTCAGTGGCTTCATCTTGGGGGTGCAGAACAATAGAGGTGTGAATCGTGCTCTTTCATATGGAGAGTGTCGGACAGCCAGCCGATAATACGTTTTTTAATTTAAAGAGCAGGCAAAGTTCCTTTCAGGATAAATCTCTCGATGTGTCCATCTTGTCAAGTTATGAATATTGTGATGTTTGTTTCAACTGGTTTTGTAGAGGTTTAGAATGTGTGAGCAGTGGTGATTGTCAATCGGGCATTATCTAAAAATGAACTGACGAACGCGTTCATGCCAACTCTATAGAAACGAATGCGAGTGCAGCAGTCAGGCGTGGACTGGGCTGCAGTGTGCAGGGGCATGGATTGGATCGATTATTATTATTGTTATTAGTATTATTTCAATACAATTATCCTTTTTTTTTTTTTTTTAAATAACGTGATTGGAAAGATGTGACATTTGGGTCACATCTGTCCAATGAGCTGCTGGTCAAATCATGTCAATCATTTTAATTTCAATTTCTCTGTATACTATACATGTTGTAGCCATTAGAGAAAACGTATTTGGTTTCATATTTATATTTAATGCGAATATGTCGGGAATATGTCAGAAGACAAGGAGTGGCTCAGACACGATTTTGACCACTTATTTAATTGAATAGTATTTCAATTAAATAGTACTACTACTATTTCATAGTAGTTTTGTAAAGTCTTTCTTTAAAGTGAATTTCGTTTTGTTTAAATTATATCAATTTTATTCAATGTCTCATCAACCAATTGCCTGGATTTAATAAATAAGAAGCAAATATAGCAGACAATATAATCAGGACATTGGAAGCGCCGGCGCGATCACTTGAGCATGAACTGGAGCGCGTCTCATAAATTAACCGAAACTCTCACAGACATGAGAAATATATCCACAGAAAACTTTAAATCTACTTTTAAACAAAACCATTCAAAAGGAAAATAAATATGCCAATCTCTGATTATGCAATCCCTATGAAATGTGCATTTCTCCGTAGGCGCGTCCAGAGATGGCGAGTCAGTGTCGTCAACTTAATCTTTTCAGCCGACAGTGACACAGAAAAAAAGACTAGTTTATTAATAAACAATTAAAATGTCTCGCTTTTAAACATTCATAATCATTACTTTTGACGGTTCTTTACGGCAAGCTTTATGCGCGCTCCGAAGTCTTGCAGCGTAGCCCACGAGGCCATATCGTCGGGGTATCTAAGCCTAATTTATGTAGCATTTTTATACTGGCATGTTTTATATTTTTATTTTGAAATATTTTCATTATTAATTAAAGAAAAGTATGGAGATCATAACCTACTGTATTTCATTCTTAATATCATAAAGAAGCAAAAACACAAATGCTGCTGAGTCGGTTAGCAAGTCCTGACGTCTTAATTTTACGATTATTTAGTCAGTGTTAATGTTACAGTTAATGAATCTACTACAAATTAAAAGAAAACAAAGTATAAGAGAGAACCTATTGACTTGCATTTCTAATTATAGGCCTACATAAAAACAGAGCTCACAGTGTTAACATTTACTTTGCTTAAATTCGATGCAAATAATAAACGCATACATTTATTTTCAATTCTACATTTGTACTACAATGTTTCAAATGGATTCATCTGCTTCCACAGCTCTCAACAAACCGTGGCAGATTAATACTTGAGAGAATGAACTGACGCAATTACTTTCTAATTTTTTAAAAGTCTGTGATTATAGCGCCACTTAGCGATAAAAGGCAGTAAACACGTCTCCAATTTTGCCGCGGCGGCGGTAAAAGTATTATTCTGCTTGGCTACCTACTGTATGTTTTTGTGCTTGCTCATTCAACTCGTGAATACTTTTCCTTCTTTCCTTTTTCTGCCTCCATCTCTCCCTTTCTTTTTGAAGATGTTTCTCCTTTCTCTCAGGGTCCGCATTCAGTCGTGCCCGACATTGCCTTTGTCTCTTAGCTGCACTAACTGGAGCCATCTAACTGCAATCTGTATGATTTGGAATAATTACAGTCATCATTACTCAAAGCCAATATAAATGATATCTATGTATTGAAATATCATTAATATACAAAGTGCAATCTTAAAAGCATTGCTACATAGGCCTAGGTAAAAGAGGGACAACATTTTCAAAAATTGTCGATGAGCATAAAAAGCTTCAAATTTACAGTGTAATGTCTATTTATTCAAATAATGTTTTACTATTGCATGCGTTAAATACATATTATATGCAGTAAAGGTAATAAAAATGAACAATGGCATTCATTTGTAAGGCCGTGTCACAGGACTGTCAGCCATTTTAAACTGCCATTACTCAGCATAAAAACTGTTAACATGCAAGCAAGGACATGTTTTGGATTTAAAAACATTTTCATTATTTTCTGGTATGTTTTACCGTGACAGGGCCTGACCTTTTAGGTCATCCTCCTCAAAAAAAAAAACCATACAAAAACAAGCTTAAAATCATACAATTTAATGACAGAAAACATCCTTGACCAGTGTCAGCTTCACCTTGGTCAAATGATGTCACTTCCTCTGAGTCGTACCCTGAAAGGCCTATTGCACACATTTTATGTAGAGTTTTATGTAAACGTGACAGGACTGACCGAAAAAACATGGGGACAGTTGTAAAATAGTATTTATGTAGAATTATACATAGAATTATGTAATGATAGTTTTGTTATTCTAAAAACTGTTTAGAAAAAAAGGACAGATCATGTACATTTCTGGTAGAATGTCCCACATATAAAATAAACATATACAAAACAAAAGTAAAATGCCTCACGGACGACTGCCCGCCACACAAACATATTAAAACATAACATAAAATCCAGGCCTGGTCCTCTCTCGTCCTTCACCGTCGTCTCTTCCCTTTTATGAGCTTCAGGCTCATTATCCCTCGCGCCGTTCTCACGGCTCTCGCCCTGCTCTGCTCATCACACGCGTGTTTAGAGGTTTACTGGTGTGTGTAAAGAGTTTGTCATCTCAGTTTTTCTGAGGGTGTGATTAAAGACAGGAAATAATACTACTGACAGATACTTGTAGAATAAACTGTAAAGTTTCCACTCCAAATGCAGACACGTATAGTTAATATAGTCTCTTTAATAGCAGCTGTTTAAATGACAGTTTTCTCTTTCTCATCTCTCTGAATATTGATTCTCTTTAGAGTTGTACACGCAAGAGACTTTTGCTAATGTTGTTTTTACAAACCCGATTCCAAAAAAGTTGGGACACTGTACAAATTGTGAATAAAAAAGGAATGCAATAATTTACAAATCTCATAAACTTATATTTTATTCACAATAGAATATAGATAACATATCAAATGTTGAAAGTGAGACATTTTGAAATGTCATGCCAAATATTTGCTCATTTTGGATTTCATGAGAGCTACACATTCCAAAAAAGTTGGGACAGGTAGGATATCAGCGCGCGAGCAGAGAGATTTGCGCTCGTGCATTACATTGATGTGCTCTCGCGTCACAATAATGTGCTCTCGACATTTGACAGTAAAATAACGCCGTAGTTTTTATGGCTACAGGATCAGGTTCATATTTGGAATATTTTGCAAGTTAAATCATGTCTGTTTCCTCCTAAAAACTGTTAATGTTTCTTAAAGCTGATCAAGATTTCAAAAACTTAAAACATTTTTTTTTTCCTTGTCATAGGAAGATGATGCTATTTAACCCTCTGGGGTCTGAGATTAATTTGGGGTCCTAAAGTAGTTTGACATGCCCTGACATTTGTGCTTTTTTAGTAGTTATAAACATATTAATGAGTCTCATTACATTGTATTCAGCAGAAACTAGGCTACAATAATATGTGAGCAACAAGTATGTATGTTTGTATTTTTGAGAGAATTACATGTATGTGTGGTTTTTGAAAAAAACTGAAATAAGGCCTCTGCTAAATATTTTTTCACAAGACTTTTGGGAACTGTATATTTTAGTCTAGAGTTTTTGCATAAAAGTGATGTAAAAATCATCTTTCCTACTTGGACACATAAAACAATGTATTGATTTTAAAACTTTTTATCTATGGAGCCCATATGCGAAGAGGCGTGAATCTTCATGGATAATGCTGTGATTCACACCTGAGGAGATTAAGATCCTGCCCCTAATGAGCCGCATAATGAGCCATTCAGTAAGTCAGCTATGTGACTGAGTGAACTAAGAAAGAATACAGTGACAAAAGAGTAGTTTACTTAAATATAGTTAACTATATAAAACAGTCAAAGACACATTTTGAGTACATAGTTATACCTGGAAATAAATCCTGTTCAAATATATAAGTGAACATCACATACCTGGTGTTTCTATGCATTGGAGGAAAAAAAAGAAGAAAAAAAAAACACTTTCCTGTTTCCAGCCAGTGATCTCAGCATCATATGCTTGCAGTCTAATATGTGCCAATGTCTGGTCACTATGATTCTCAAATCTGTGAGATAACAGGAAAAAACCCTCTGTGAGCATGCTGATAACAGAATCATATCAACTATTGGATTAACGTTAACATAATGTCCACTCTTAACATAAAACATGATTTTTGTGATGTCACGCATGCACATATTATTGCACAACATGTGAAGAAAATTTTGTATAGGTCTATTATATTTTAAATTACAGTACCGGTCAAAAGATTTGACACATATTACTATTTTTATTGTTTTTGAAATAAGTCTCATGCAAATCAAGCCTGCATTTATTTGATCAAAAATACAGAAAAAACAAACAAGAAAACAGCAATACTGTGCAATATTTTTACAATTTAAAATAATGGTTTTCTATTTGAATATATTTTAAAATATAATTTAATTCTGTGATGCAAAGCTTTCATCATTCCTTGCGAACGAAAGCTTTCTTGATGTGGCACAGTGAACACTTCATAATCTGTCCAAAACAGGCCAAAAGAATTATTGTCTAAACATTCATATTGTTATGACATTTTATGAATCATTCACACAGAACATGCAGGATTCATATTTAAACAGTCTTTTTGTGGCTTAATATTGACAGACACTAGTCTGTATCATGATTAGAATAAATAATTTAGGGATAAAAAAAAAAAAAGTACTATTCATAATCCTCGGCTTGATGAAGTTGATCATCGAAATGAAAGTGAAACCAGTCACGCTCTTCCTCTGAGGCAAATCCTTTTAGTACATGAAACTGACTAAGATTGATGCATTTTTCCGAGCTGATGCAGGCGTTCACTCTCTGTTGCATGTATCACCTCAGAATTTGCGTTTGAATAGAGAGCGCGCTCTGTGGGCGTAGTCGCATTAGTGGATAATGAGCTGACTCGCAAACGACTGACATCTCTCTCTTTTCAAACAGATTACATAAACAGAGAATATTTGTTTTCAAATATTTGTGTTTTCAAATGTATCGTAATTTAAAACCTGACATTTCAACGTTTCTTTAGACATAGGTCTCATGTTTGTGTGATTAGTATTCACTAAGTTACAGTTCATTTTCTGAAGACTATCAGAATGGACTTCATTCAAAGAGAGACGACAGATCACGCATCATGTTATTTTTTTTTTATTTTGAAAAAAGCACAACATTTTGTTTTTACTCTGAGTGTACAAAAATAAAAAAAAGACATTTCACAGATTAGAATGGTGTATAACTCTTAATTGTATGTCCAAAATTGACCAAGTATTTTGAGTCTCTTTCGCACTAGTAAGAAAAAAACAGAGGATGTATTGCCGGCGCGACAGCCGACTCGAGGGTGCTAATTGATTATCCATCATCAAAGATTGAATATGTAATATTAATCTATTAATTAAACAAGTCTTAGGGTTATTGGTGATGTTGATTGTAAGGTAGACATGATAAAATTGAGACAATGAAATAAAAGTAGATTTGTATCATAACAATGAGACATAATTGTATGCATATGCAAAAATAGATAGGCCTAACTGTTGTGTATGAATGCAAAATATTTTTATGTGGTATTTTATCTAATATTTTATCTTTTATCAAGTAATTTTAATATTAAGATTTTTGTCAATTTGAAATATGACCCAAGTACTGTCTTAGAGGATCACTTATTGGCTCACTTTAATTTTAAGTATTTGTTTTTTGAATTTTGATAATTTTTTTGATAAATTTTGATCTAGAGCAGGGGTGTGCAGACTCGGTCCTGGAGGGCCACTGTCCTGCAGAGTTTAGCTCCAACCCTAATTAAACACACCTTAATCAGCTAATAAGGGTCTAACTAGGCATACTAGAAACTTACAGGCAGGTGTTTTGGAGCTGGTTGGAGCAAAATTCTGCAGGACAGTGGCCCTCCAGGACCAAGTCTGGACACCCCTGATCTAGAGAGTCTAGATAATTGTACTGCACTGATTTTATCGAGGTTGAGGTTAAAAAGTAAAGAGATGGAGGTGGCTAAACGACGAAAAGTTCAACGAAACTGCTATCGCGGGTTCAATCTGGCAAGAGAAGTGCGGATCAGGAGGAGAATGTTTCAAGCACAAAAACTGAAGAGGATGAGAGTGAACCGAGCACAGATGCTAACACTGGCTACTTTGCTAACGCCGGTGAAATCCCCAGAGCATCTGCTAGCAGCAGCAAACAGTTCAAAACAGTGCAGAAATATGACTCAAACTAAATCAAATTTGGATTGTTTGAAGCAGGAGAGAGAAAGAAAGAGCCCAGGCCACAGTGATGCCTGAAGCTTAAGCTGGATGAGATCTGTTTGTGTGTGTTTCTCTTTCAGAAAGCAGTCATTGTTGAAGTTTTTGACACAGCAAGAAAGGCGTCGTTTGACTTTAGTACAGATATGTTCCAACTGGTATTGTTAGTTGCACCTACAAATACAGCCTGTGTTCATTTTATTTATCAAATGCAGTATTGAATATCTCCTATAAAATGGAGACCTGCAGGGGATAAGCTGCTGTCTACAGAATTGAACCGTCCAGCAACACAGTCAGCTTTAGAGAGACAAAGTGTGAGGAAGTTGCCATATTGTTGACTCAACATCATCAACTGAGCTATCACTCTGGAAGCGCCACAAGTGCAAAGTGATCACTCCTACGCCTTCACCAACCTAACAACAAGAAATTACAGAGGACTAGAGGACACTACACTTACCACAACTTGCCAGACAACCATTACTCCTTTGGACAGGCCAATCTCATTAGCCCCACCAGTAACAATGGCCCAGCAGACTACACTAAACCATCTGACCTTACAACTAGAAGGTGCTGTAATCAATCTCATGAAACTTTGCCCCAAATGCCACACCCCACAAAAGGTCTTCACCCCCAAAAAACAGTTTCATAGATGCCACAACTGCAAAATCTTTAAAAACATTAAGCTACCTGACTAAATGCAATGGCACTCTTTACATTCTGTATCGATGACGAAACTGGACTGTCAATTAGCAACTCAATACTCAACAAATTGATCTAACAGCACCGAGACTTGACCAACATGGATTCACAAGACATAGAGGAGTTCCTTATAACGGCAGGCCCTGTGACAGCACATTACACAAACCAAATAACAACCCTTTCCAAACCCAGAAGATCAAGCCAGTGATGAAGAGCTGTGCCAAGCTACATCTGAAAACACGCCTATTTGTTCAACATTTCAACAAAACATTTTGCACAGGAGAACCTGATTAACTTGGTCAAGTCCCAGACAAAGTGCAAAAACTGCACAAACGTCATCCACTTTCCAGACCAAAAACACTGAAGACACCGCGACAGAAGTCTTCCAGTGCCTTGCCTGCTCTTGGCAAATACCTAACAAGGCCAAGAAATCAACTAAGAGAAAATCAGCTTCAGGCTCTGAAAACACCAAAAAAGCTGATTAATTCTTAGCATTTTCTCTGAACCTTGTCTGGACTACTAACATTCATCACACTTTCCAGAATACACAAAGACACCACACAATTGCCCTTATATACTTTACTCTTCAGAAGTATGTTCCACATACACAAAGGCACAACATACAGGCATTGATTCACACTTATATTTGCTTATACTTGGAGTTAATCCTCACTGGAAAAACACCAGCTTTTCAAGGGGCACGTATCTATGACAACAGACAGCTCTAGCCATGAGAGGGCGCCACTCTGGATTATTCCATATTGCAAGAACGACCCAGATTTCCCTCCATTTCTGGACTATCATTCATCAGCAGGTGATCTGCAGTAAGGTTATGTTCCGTTCAACGGGTTTAGCTCATATTTTCCACAGTACTAATAATTACTTATTGAGCGCCTCTAACAACTACAGCTAATTTGAGCACAAAATGCATCTATTGGTTGTACTATGATAGCAGAAGACGCAGAGCCATTATTACCTCTTTCACCTACTTCTCCGTCAACAAGCCATTGTCATGTCAGGCCTGTAGTAGAACGGAGCAGTTTTGAGGTGTGCACATCGGATTTGCAGAGGAACAAGGCGCTAGTGCCGGAATTTCAATACATTCCAGAGGTAAAAACGAGGCAACATCAGAGCATGATTAACCAAGAATGCCACCATCTGTTAACACCTCCACAACCACAATCCGGCAACATGGCACCACTAGAGGACAGAAGTAAGACAGCGGCCATCGATCCTGTATCGATGTACAGCTCCAATCCAGCAGACTGAGGTGAAATAAATTAACAAATGCAGGCATATTGGACTAAATTGGGCCCAGAATCGTCCTAAAACAAAAATATGAGTTTTGCAGAATCAGAAAGACAATACAAACACCAAAAGAGGTACTTTTCAAAAGAAACTCGCCAATAATGGCTGTTATATAATGGCTGTTTTGCTTGCAAGTTATTTGGACAAAGCAATCATTCTGCATTGACAGAAGGCTTTAATGACTGGAAAAATGCAGCTGTATGCTTGTGTGAACACAAGGGTTCGGCTAGGAACGCAAGGCAATGATTGATTTTGTTCACTGCTGTAATGCTGACAGATGTCAAATACATTTTTACACAATTACACAACAATTTCACAGTGAATTTGAATAATGGAGAAACAAATGAAAGGAGTGGACATTATGGTTAAACTTGTAGCAGAGTGGGGGCTGGCTTTTAGGGGACATAGTGAAATTTTCGGTCATCTTGGCAATGGGAATTTCATGGGTATACTCGAAGCCATCAGTGAGTTTGATCTTTTTCTTAAGTAACATATCGAAAGATATGGCAATGCTGGTCGAGTAACCATTTATCTTTCCTTAAATACTTGATTGGAATTTTTTTAACTTATGCGTAAGCAAGTGCTTGTTGAAATAATCCATCGGATCAAAGAAGCGAAGTACTTTTCTATCAGCATCCGTTCCATTCCAGAGGTTTCGCACACCGACCAACACACTTTCGATATGCACTGTGACACCTAGTGGATGCATCGAGGAATGTTTTCTTACGTTAATGCCTATGCAGAGTCAGACAGGAGAGTTACTTACCAAACAATACTAGCCGTTTTACAGGAGATGGGGATCAATATTAAAGACTGTAGAGGCCAACGCGGCCAACATATCAGGCACTTACAAAGGGTTACAAGCATGCATCAAAGAGATAAACCCACTAACTGAATGGGAGCCATGTGTTACACACACTCTAAATTTGGTGGGTGTTAATAGTGCAAATCACTGCTTTGAGACAGAGGATTTTTTTTCTTTTGTTCAGATGCTTTTTACATTTGCATCAAAATCACCTTCCCATTAGCAGATGATAATAACAAAAGGACTAAAACTAAATGAAAGTCAGAGGATAGAGAGTTTGAAAAGTCTGACATAAGATGGTCATCTCATGCGCAAGCAATCAAAGCTTTGAACCTGAACTATGCCAAAATTCAGGAAAGAGACATATCGGCTCTTCAAGATACATTTGGATTTTTGAATCCCAGCAATATCTTTGTGCATTAGCAGCTAAACTCAGTTTTGTCCATCACGGTTCACGTGAGCAACATGACGCATGCGTGTGATGCTGATGCAGGAGCCGGCCAATAACGAGTCGACATTCTGATGTAGAAACCGGAAGCGCTGCACTGTGTTTAGGACACTGACATGGAAGAGAAGAAATTGTTGAATAAAGTCATTATTTCTGATTGTTTTTTGCACAGAAATAGTATTATTGTCACTTCTTAACATTATGGTTAAACCACTTGGACTATTTTAAAGGTGCCCTAGATTGTATAATTGAAATTACCTTGGCATAGTTGAATAATTACAGTTCTGTACATGGAAATTACATACAGTGAGTCTCAAACACCATTGTTTCCTCCTTCTTATGTAAATCCCGTTCGTGCAAAAGACCACTGAAAAACAGGCGAATCTCAACATAACACTGACTGTGACGCAACAGTTGGCATCATTAATATGTACGCCCCCAACTTTTGCATATGCCAGCCAATGTTCTAAGCATTAGAACAAGCCAGTATTAACGTCGTGGAGCTGCACAAGCGAATCATCAGAAGTTATGCAGATATTGTGAAGCAAGCAAGGACAATAGCGAAAATGGCAGATGGATCCATAATAACTGTTCATGATGCATAATATCATGATATATTTAGTGATATTTGTAAATGTGGTTCGAGTTACTGTATTCACGGAGACCAAAGCCATGTTGTTATTTTCATTTTTAAACACTTGCGGTCTGTATAATTCATAAACGTATCTTCATTCTTTATAAATCTCTCCAACAGTGTAGCATTAGCCCCGTTAGCCACACAGCATTATCAAACTAATTCAGAATCAAATGTAAACATCCACAAAATACATGCCATACTTACGTGATCTGATATGCTGCATCACGAACACTTTGTAAAGATCCATTTTGAGAGTTATATTAGCTGTGTGAACTTATTGTATTGTTTATGCAATGTATAAATGGGAGTCGCGAGCTTGGGGGTCAGGGAGCATGAGCATTTAAAGGTGTACACGCACTGAATCGGCACATTTTTAATCCCACCCCAAAATAGGAAGTTAAAACATGGTATAATTAAAAAAAAAAATCTATGGGGTATTTTGAGCTGAAACTTCACAGACACATTCTGGCGACACCTTAGACTTATGTTACATCTTGTGAAATAGTGTTCTAGGGCACCTTTAACAATGTCTTTACTACCTTTCTGGGCCTATCAGAGACCATATAGCTCACAGGTTTTTATCAAAAATGTCTTAATTTGTGTTCTGAAGATGAACGAAGGTCTGACGGGTTTGGAGGAATATGAGGGTAAGTAAGACAGAATTTTCATTTTTGGGTGAACTAACCTTTTAAGGCCAAAAATGTCTGTGGACAAAGTAGAGAGAGAGGGGGCAGTTGCTTTAAACACCCAGCTGCGGGCTTTTTTAATGCCACCGTGCAAAATGCATCCAGCGCAGAGTATTCAGTGGTAAGTTTTCTCTCCCTAACGGCTGGACTGAACCGCCATATATTTAAATACAACACCATTGGGTAATAGGAATTCAAATCATCCAATGACGTATTCAGGGCTGTCCTCAAAAGGTTTTGCAAGGCTGGGAAAGTCTCCAGTTCTGATCATCCTCCCATTTCGACTGCTGAAAGAGCGCATTCATAACTCTCCGTATCTGTCACCAGACACAGCAGCCAGGCTCCCAGGTGAAAAAATACTAGTGTTTTTGAACCATACTATAGTAAATTGTAGTATACTGTATATATTATAGTATTTACAACACTTTGTTAACGAATGCTACAGCATACTGTAGTATTAACTAAAGTGAACTGATAAACTAATAAATACTGTAGTATACTTTAGTTTTTACTGCAGTAAACTGTAGTGTATATTGTAGTATAATATACCCTATATAGTGGGGATCAAAAGTTTGGGCACCCCAGGTAAAAATTTGTATTAATGTGCATAAAGAAGCCAAGAAAAGATGGAAAAATCCCTAAAAGGCATCAAATTACAGATTAGACATTCTTAAAATATGTCAAAAAAAAGTCAGATTTTATTTCCGTCATTTACACTTTCAAAATAACAGAAAACAAAAAAATGGCGTCTGCAAAAGTTTGGGCACCCTGCAGAGTTTATAGCATGCACCGCCCCCTTTGGAAAGCTGAGACCTGACAGTGTCATGGATTGTTCTCAATCATCGTCTGGAAAGACCAGGTGATGTCAATCTCAAAGGTTTTAAATGCCCAGACTCATCTGACCTTGCCCCAACAATCAGCACCATGGGTTCTTCTAAGCAGTTGTCTAGAAAACTGAAACTGAAAATAGTTGACGCTCACAAAGATAGCAAAGTGTTTTCAGACGCCAATATCCTCTGTTCGGAATGTAATTAAGAAATGGCAGTCATCAGGAACAGAGGAAGTTAAAGCAAGATCTGGAAGACCAAGAAAAATATCAGACAGAACAGCTCGCAGGATTGTGAGAAAAGCAAGTCAAAACCCACGTTTGACTGCACGATCCCTCCAGAAAGATCTGGCAGACACTGGAGTTGTGGTACACTATTCCACTATAAAGAGATACTTGTACAAATGTGGTCTTCATGGAAGAGTCATCAGAAGAAACCACAAAAATCAGCGTTTTAAGTTTGCAAATGAACATATAGACAAGCCTGATGCATTTTGGAAACAAGTTCTGTGGACCGATGAGGTTAAAATAGAACTTTTTGGCCGGAATGAGCAAAGGTACGTTTGGAGAAGAAAGGGCACAGAATTTAATGAAAAGAACCTCTGTCCAGCTGTTAAGCATGGGGGTGGATCAATCATGCTTTGGGGTTGTATTGCAGCCAGTGGCACAGGGAACATTAGATTCAGAAGGAAAAATGGATCCAATAAAATTTCAGCAAATTTTGGACGCTAACTTGATGCCATCTGTGAAAAAGCTGAAGTTAAAGAGAAGATGGCTTCTACAAATGGACAATGATCCTAAACACACCTCAAAATCCACAGTGGATTACATCAAGAGGCGTAAACTGAAGGTTTTGCCATGGCCTTCACAATCTGCTGACCTCAACATAATTGAAAATCTATGGATAGACCTTAAAAGAGCAGCGCATGACAGACAGCCCAGAAATCTCAAAGAACTGGAAGACTTTTGTAAGGAAGAATGGGCGAAGATGCCTCAAACAAGAACTGAAAGACTCTTGGCTGGCTACAAAAAGCGTTTACAAGCTGTGATACTTGCCAAAGGGGGCAGTACAAGGTATTAACTCTGCAGGGTGCCCAAACTTTTGCAGACGCCATTTTTTTGTTTTCTGTTATTTTGAAAGTGTAAATGATGGAAATAAAATCTAACTTTTTTTGACATATTATAAGAATGTCTAATCTGTAATGTGATACTTTTTGGAGATTTTTTCCATCTTAGCTTTTTTATGCACATTAATACAACAATAAACTTTCGATCCCCACTGTAGTTGTAGAAAACTTAGTACAGTATTGGGTAAAGTAATGTGTTTACATTACTATAGTTGTTATATTATCACAGCAACTATAGAATTACCACAACAAATTAATTCAAGTACTTTACTATAGTAAAACACTATTTACTATAAATTACTATAGTATTTTTTTCACCTGGGCTGGTTCACAAGATCTGGTTTGACATTCCGAGAATCAAGAAAGCATTCAGCTGTCATTAAAAAAAAAATGAAAATGGTGATGAATATATTTACTTGTCTTATAATGCAGAAACAGAATTCACTGCCGCTTCACTGTATATCTTTGAGTGATTTATAATCAATATATTTCTATCTTCAATCACTAGAGTGTCTGTTCCTCTTACTGTGGAGTGTTGAAAACATGTTATCAGTATGTTTTGGGGGAAACATCCTGCTCTACCAACTTCAACCTTGAAGTAGCTGTGTGTGTGTGCTAGTATCCTTTGTTACAAATCAGTATTGGTGAAATGAGCAACCAACAACTTGAACCGTGGATGATGGAATTACTTGTTTTTCCCCGACGAACTGGCACCTAGAAGAGTAATTTCTTCACTTTGTGATCGTCATCTGTATAATCTATGGAGACATGCTTATGTCTACCAATCCATGTGTAGACAGTTTCTAACTTTATCTATTTCTTAACCAATCAGAATCATTCAACCTAAAGTAATGGCATAGTTAGTGAACTCTGTTAGAGCATAATTGCTACTGTATTGAATGTGCTGATGAAACTGCAAACTTTTCTTCAGTAACATTTTCTTCAATATATTTTTTTAAAACTCTGACTAGTTGGTCTTCATTCATCATATCTGGTCTTGCATTGGGTTAGCTGTAAATTCCCTTACAATCCCAGTAAACGCTGCTACCGAGTATTCATGTTTGCCAATCCAGGGGACCACCTTTGCCCAGGTACAAAAAGTACAAAGTACATCACCTGATGCCACATCCTTTTATCTTCATCCACTGAAAGCCCCACAGGAGGAGCTTGACAGGAAAAAATGCTGGTATTCTCATGAACCGATAGAACTCGGAAACATGCTTCTACTTGTCGCCGATTGGACTACTTACTCCTGTGTGATTCTCTGCTGCCTGCCCTGATCTCTGCCTGTCTATTGAGTTCTGTTTGCCTGCCTCGACCTCAGCCCTGTTCCTGTTGCCGTCTCAGCCTGGCCCTTGGCTTGTTGTGTTTCTGTTGAAATAAAAGCTGCAAATGGATCACCACTCTGTTGACTCCTCATTACAGTTGTCATACAATGCTCACTTTCTGTCATGCAAGGCAAAGGAAGGAAAAATATCCATATTTAAAACTTTTTGAACTAAAATAACTAGCTTCCGGCAGACAGCCAACGCAAATCGATTTGCGGCGGCAAAGTAACCCCTGATCCGACACGTGATGTATTAACGAACGTAGAAGCACAGAGGATAAAGAGAAACAAAACATCGGACACAAATTTGAAGTCTAAAACAATAATTTTTAATAGGATTTCAATATACGAGAAGAGGAGCTTGAGTTTGTTGCCCAGCCCTATTTGTTTGGACCACAAGAGGCGTCTAAGCGTACGATACTCCTACATCCTACGTCATTTCTCTTTTGGTGCAAGTCGACTTGTGCAGGCCCTCTACTAGAAGCTGATTATTTTAGTTTATAAAGTTTTAAATATGGATATTTTTCTTACAAAAACCCATTGCTTCGCTTCAGAAGGCCTGTACTGGAGTCGTATGGATTACTTTTCTAATGGATGGATGTGCTTTTTTTGGACTTCAAAATCAGGAGTGCCATTCACTGCCATTATAAAGCTTGGAAGAGTCAGAATATTTTGTAATATAACTCTTGATTGTGTTTGTCTAAAAGAAGATCTACACCTAGGATGGCTCGAGGGTGAGTAAATCATGAGATAATTTTCATTTTTGAATCTCTTTATTTGTATCAAAGTCCAGATTTCATTCAGTTTATATCCTTTTATTATTAAAGAAAATTTAACGGCAAGATGGTTGTTTATTTATATAATATAATGATTCTGATGTATCAGACAAACTAAACAGAGATAGGGTCTCACATCTGAATGGCTTTTTAGATGCATCTGTAATGTGCGATTAAAAGATTAAATTAAATGGCCCTCTTCTAGAGTGAATCTGCAGGTGATTTTTGAAATCTCGTCACACTGAGGAACGTCGCAACTTCTTTCTAGAATGAGTTTTCAAATGACGTTTCAGGTCTGTGTGATTTGTGAAACTCTTATCACACTGATGACATGTTAAAAGCTTCTCTCTAGTGTGAGCTGTTACATGATTTGCAAGATGATTCCCGTCTGTGAAACTCATTCCGCACTGATGACATATAAAATTGTTCCGTCTTGAGTGAACCCTCATATGGCAACTAAGGTCTACTTGACGTCTGAAACTCTTTCCACACTGATCACATGAGTACGGCTTTTCTCCAGTGTGAATTCTAACGTGGGCTATAATTGTTGATTTATGTGAAAAACTCTTTCCACAGTGAGGGCATGTGTAAGGCTTCTCTTCAGTGTGAACTCGTATGTGGCTTATAAGGCTGTTTTTTTGAGTGAAACTTGTCCCACACTGTTGGCAGGTGAAAGGGTTTTCTCCAGTGTGAATTCTCATGTGGACTTTAAGGTTTTGACTTTGAGTATATCTTTTCCCACACTGTTGGC
Source organism: Elopichthys bambusa (assembly GCA_037101425.1). Lineage (NCBI taxonomy): Eukaryota > Metazoa > Chordata > Actinopteri > Cypriniformes > Xenocyprididae > Elopichthys > Elopichthys bambusa. The sequence goes on from CM074454.1 coordinate 23,029,604, forward strand.
AGGTGAAAGGGCTCTCTCCAGTGTGAATTCTCATGTGGGCATTAAGGTTTCCTTTTTGAGTGAAACTTTTCCCACATTGTTGGCAGGTAAAAGGCTTCTCTTCAGTGTGAACTCTCATGTGGCTTATAAGGCTGTTTTTTTGATTGAAACTTTTTCCACACTGTTGGCAGGTGAAAGGCTTTTCTCCAGTGTGAATTCTCATGTGAACTTGAAGGCTTTGATTTTGAGTAAAACTTTTCCCACACTGTTTGCAGGTGAAAGGGCTCTCTCCAGTGTGAGTTCTCATGTGTATTTTTAGGTGTCCTTTTCCAACGAAACCTTTTCCACACTCTTGGCAGGTAAAAGGCTTCTCCCCAGTGTGAACTCTCATGTGCATTTCAAGGTTTGCATGCTGAGTGAAACTCTTTCCACACTCTTGGCAGGTGAAACGTCTAGATGCTGGTTTCTGAACTCTTTTTTGTGTGGAAGTCTTTATCTGTGAGCAACTAAAAGATTTTTCTTCAGTTATTAAATCACAATGCTTCTCTTCCTTTCTGTTCAGTTCTTCACTCTCCTCTTTCAGCACCGTCAGGTCTAAGGTGAAAAAAGACAAATACAAGTTAACCCCAGTTTAATAGTACAAAGTGAAAGACACATTTAGGGACATTTCAACCAGTGGCTAGGGTTGCCAACCGTTCCATATAATACAATCGACACATATTTAGGATATTACAGTAGCGTTAAGTATTCAACACATACAAAACACACTCTGTAGTGCAGTAGGGTATACGCAGGCATACCACCTAGTTTTAAAGAGTTTTTGGCATATACCCACCCGGAGCTGATTGCTCCCACTTTACAGAAAGTGGGACTCAAGCTAACGGTAATCCCCTTCACTGTCCGTGTTTTGATTTCAGCATAAGAGTTTGGGCCAATGCTGACTACATGATTATTGTTAATAAACACAACTGACCTGAGGCAATACATTGTGGTAACATGACCAGACCAACAAGCAAGAAAAAACAGCTCACAGTCCATATAAAAAAATGTATTGACTCTTAAACTTTTCCTTTGCTTACATTTTACAAACAGGAGCACCAGCTTAGAGGTCCCTCACTTGAACTACCTCGAAACACACAAAATTAACCAGCTGGAAAACTTCCGGTGAAATGTCACTTGCTGGTGTGTTGAGCATCAATATGTGCAATAGTTAGTTTATAATCGGAATATAGTCACTTAAATAGTCAGGCACAGCGTTAATTTAGTTATTCAAGCGTAGGACGGCATAAAAAAAATAAAATAAAGACGTACCTCAGTGTTCCTCCTCGGCTAAATTCAATTTGACCATCAGTTTTCACACTTTCGTGTGAAAAAATGCATTAAAAATTAAATATTTATTTTGCACTTTGAATAAAATCTGAGTTTTCACAAGTGTGCCAAAATTATTGAGCTCGCTCTGCACTGACTGACAGCTACTGTGATTACAAAGGGAAAGCGCAGTGCTCGCTTTCTGTGTAATTCATTCACATGAGAAGTTATTGTTTTTCATGAGATTTTGTGAGTACTTCATACTTCACATTGACAAAATGTATTTTTAAACCTAGTTATTTTATAATGTTTCATTTATTCAAAAGCGAAACTAAGTGAAAAACTATTACAGGAAATGGCTAATGTATGCGCAAATAAATGCTACTTTTATATCAAATGTTGGATTTCCTACATTTTGAAACATTCGGTTTTACAATGGAGACAATCTCAGAGGGATGAACAAGTAATGTTTGTGGTAATCACATTAAAAATAACATTTGAAGTGCTGGAAAAAATTGTGTGTGCATATCTAATTACAGCATTTCTTAAATGGTCCCAATAGCTTCGTCTTTATTGCAATCAGTAAAACTGGTTTATTAGCAAATTAGGTAAATGTGATAACTGCATTAAAATATGAATACAACATTAAAAAGTCAACCACTGATGGTTTTGTGTCGATGTACAGCGAGTACAGAATAAACAGCTAACAGTTCACCGTAAATGCCCATGCTGGCTTAACGACAAGCAGGAAGTAACCATGTAAATAGTCAATTCACATAAACGTACATTAAAATAAAAAAAAAATAAAAAACTGACATTAAAATTCAAAATAATCTTTAACATCAATATAACCACAAATACTAAAAAGAAATATTAAACAATTCATTTCCACATACACAAACAAACATTCAAAATATACAATGAGCTCCCCTCTTTACTTGGGCTAGTTAGAAGATGCCTACACTACCCATAATCCTTCTGGACAGGATAAAATAGGGTTGTTAGAAGGGATATAGCTACAAACCAGAAGCGATGCAAAATCTGGCCAAAAAATAAATTAAATTTGCTACTTTGCTATTAACGTCTACACCTACCATTTCCATAATGCAAATACAGAAATTATTATGCAGTATTGATGTGTGCAGTAGGACAATCTGTATGCAGCTGTATCCCTTCTAACCCCAATCATATTATAGGGAACTGGAAGGCCACCCCTGGAAACATGCTGCAGCGATGAACCCAGAGACAAAGGTAAGAAAATAAAGTTGATAAAATTTAAATTAAGATAAGAAATAGGTGCACTAATTGACTAACAACAGGGGCTGTCGCACCGAATAGTTCTAGGAACTAGCCACTAGGATAGTTCCCCGGGAACTACTTTCTCCACCGGCCACGTACGTGGTTGCATTCGCACCGGGAATAGGAACTTTGAAGCTCCTGACAACGGCTTCTTTATTCTTTACAAACACTAAAAACCGGTGATCGGAGATGTGTTTGTTGTGTGTCGTGTGTTTCATGATAATAGAGATGGATGTAAACGCATGATCTACACAACTGAAAGAGCAAAAAGTCAGGCTGAGAGATGAAATCTCCAATGACAACTTTCAGTATTGTCGAGGGGGAAAAAAGAAGACAACACTGCAGACAACAAATAGGCTAAATGCCATTATCGCCGTTTTCCATGTTCGTGAAGTAAAATTTTTTACACAGCTTTTTAAAAATGCTGTCACTCACGTCACTGATAGTTCCTACAATGCTGGTTTAGACCCTATTCTTAAGTAGGAGCTAATTTAGTTTCCCCGAAAGTTCCTAGAACAAAAATCGTTCCTGTTGTGTGAACGCGCCAAAATCCGTGTACTTCAGCCAATAGTTCTAGGAACTATGAAAAGGTTCCTCCGGTGGGAAAGCCCCTAAGAGTGCGAGCAATTAATGAATAAATTAAAGTTTGTTTTTACAATCACAACTCCTGGATGGTCTGTCCTATAATCACAAAACTCGGGTCAGACATAATGCACGAGGGGCCCTTTCCAAATAACCCATCCCCGAGGTGGGGGGGCCTTTGGGGACGGGACTTGTAGACGATCAAATGCATACCGTTTTTAGCCGTCTAAATTTCACTGAACCTGGCTTGATCTTACGTCGGGATCGGCCCTTTCGAAAGAGACCTCCCTCGAGATCTAACACCCACTGGTTTCGGAGCGTGATGAAAACGGCGACGTTATACAACGTAACTGCACGATAACTAAACAGGTATAACAACATCGGTGTTGACATCCAAGGTAAAGACTGTTTTGATACTTTTATACTGTTAGTTTGTGGCATGCCGCATCTGAACAGCACTCTGAGGTAAAACGCTAGCATTCTCTTTGCCATTTCGATCCCACCTCAACCAAAACTTTTTCTCAAACTGATCACAGGTGTACAGTTCGACCTATCGTTTTAAAAGATATTGTTCCTACGTTCAACCGTTGAGATGCTTAAGGACATTTTCATTTTTGCCTAAAACCTGCACACTCAGAAGTGCCGTGAAAGCTAACCTTACATTTGCATGCTCCCGCTTATAATAACCTTCGTTACGACAAACACCCATTCCGTTCCCTGTGATTTTAAAATAAGTTATAATCCTTGCTCTGAGTTTGTATGTTTTGATGTCCACACGTTCTTGTTCAAGAAATTACAGTGGCTGTAGCATTTACATCATAAAGAAGTGGCCAAATATTAAACATTAAGTAAACATTTGGCCAATATTAAGGATTTGATTTGATCTGCTGCATAAAAACAACAATGACTAGGCCGTTGGCGCCACCTTCTGGTGCATTTTTTATAATACATAATGCATTTTCTATTTTTATTATCACAAAAAAAAAAAAAAAAAATCACAATCAAATATTAATCATGAAAATAATCAGTCGATTATAGAGTACTATTACCAAAATAGTAGTTAGTGACAGCCCTACACAATATTACTTTTTTTCTGTATTTTTGAACAAATAAATCAAATATAATAGGCCTGTACAAAATTGTTAAAATATTGTGCAATAATACATGCATGAGATCATAAAAAAATCATGTTTTCTGTTAAGAGTGGACATTATATTAACATTAATACAATAGTTGCTATGATTCTGTTATCAGCATGCTCAGAGGGTTTTTTCTTTATCTCACAGATTTGAAAATCATAGTGACCATATACTGGACCTACCCACATTGGACATATTCTGCATGAATTCATCTTGCACTTTATGACCATTTACTGAAGCGTCATGCTGGAATTGGCACCTTAAATGTAATTTTCCCTTAAGATCGCCCTTATGTTTCCCCTAAACTTAAGGGTGTTGCAGAAAATAACCGTTAAATGTTACTTAAGGGTTTCTTTACGTCATGAACCCTAAGAATTTCCCTTAAAGTATATATTTTTCACTTAAGTAATCCCTTAAAGAATGATAAGTGTTGCACAAAGCCCCTTAACCGTCATTTCCCTAAGTATAACATAAGGGTTACACGAAGTGAGCAGCTTCAATCCAAGTCTTCTAACGAGACACGATCAACCGCTTTATATGATAAATAAAATTACATGTCTTATATAGTCAACGGAAGCACAAACGTGCGTGCATCACACGCAAGAACAAACCTCATTGGTTTTTACGTGCACGTTGGAGCTTCCGAAACGGCCGTAATCATATGGATGTCCTTCAATAAATGGACATAAATAATGAGATGGTTTTCTTTTTTGTTCTCCTTATCCATCTTATGTTGTTTTCTGTGAAAACTTAGCAACAGTCTAATTTTATAACGGCAAAACCTGGGTTACTGTCGTGAAACACTTAACTGTTTCCCTTACCAAAGAGAACAGTTTAAGGGATTATATGCAACACCCTTAAGTCATTCCCTTAGTTAAGGGGAAATCACACTATGAAATCACACGTTTTTTTAATGTATAGTTATTTTAATAGGTAAACAAATTAATTAATAATATGAAAAAATTCAAGAAAAAGATAAAACCTTGTTTTGGAATCAGATCTTCGCTCCCGGATCGTGAGGTGCCTAAAGATTCCCACCCCAAAATGTACATGTTGCTCACATATTATCGTAGCCCAGTTCATGCTGAATAAAGTGTAATGACACTTTTGCCATTAATATGTTTATTAGCAACTGAATAAAGCACATGTCAGGGCATGTCAAAACTACTCCAGGGCCCCAAAAATCCTCAGACCCCAGAGGTTTAAACAGGCTTATACATTATTGAGCAATATCAGTGTGTAATGTATATTATAATATGCTTTGTCTGTTGTTGTTATACTGATGTTTTTAGAAAGATTTGTAAGGTGACCTTGGGTGTCGTGAAAGGCTACTAATTTTTAGCAGAGTGAAGTACTTACTTATTTAATTACCTTCTTAGTAGTAAGAAGGTACTACCTGTTTGATACAGGTGAGGATGGAAAAAATCAGTTACAGACTACAGATGTGAAGGTTTCTTTCTGTAAAATATAGCAACATTGCATTATTAAGTGCTCACAATTAATTGTTTTTACTGTTTTCTATTGAGAAGCAGATATTCCCTGCTGAAAAAGCAATGCTGGTCACCAGCACTAAACCAGCCTGGACCAACAAGGAATTCATGCTGGTTTATTCCGGATTTTTCTGCAGGTTCTGGTTTAATGTTACATGAGGGACCCACTCCATGTCAAATAAAACTGCTTTACTTTATGAAAAAAGATTCATTTCTGTAGAGCTGGACATTTTAATAAGGATCAAATGACTGACTTCAGCTTTGAGAATGAAACAAACCTGTTTGTTCCTCAGTATCTTCATGTTTCACACTGACTGTTTCTTCAATCTTCATGTCTTCACTCTCTTTTTTAATAAACGCCAGCTTTGTTTGTTCCTCAGTATCTTCGTGTTTCAGGCTGAATACTTCTTCAATCTTCAGGTCTTCACTCTCCACTTTAATAAACGCCATCTTTATAATTATGTCACGTGGATCTCAGTCGCTTCACCAGGAGTTTTTCTGTGTGTTTAGACATATCATCAGGATTAAAATGAGAAGAATTAACAGAAAGAAATATAAATCCAAACTAAATCTCTGGGTGCGTCTCAATCAGCTCCCTAGTTCAGTAGTCAGCGCACTGGTAAGGGAGACAGTGTGATAGTTAACTAGTGGTTAGTCAAAAAACAAAACAAAAAAACACTTAAATCTGCCACTACAAATTCATGATCATAAATTTACAGACACTTCATTTTTTTTTTGTTGGTATATTGATTAGCAATTTACGTTTGATATAGTGCAAATTCATGGAAATATCTGATATTGATTTGTGAAAGTTGTCATGTTTTTTTTCTCTTTGCATGTACACTGTTTTGACCAGCATGTGTCATCAGTGGGCGGGGATTCGAACCAATTAATCGTTTTTGAAGCAATTAATTTATTTGACTCGGAAAAAAGCTCCGTTTCTCCATCACTACTTGCCAGTACTACTCATGTTTGGGGATGCGCTTCACTCACACACATTTAGGTTCATTAATGTTGAATAAAGCATTGCATTGAACATAATGTTATTTCCAATAATAAATTACTGATTTTACAAAGCTAGTAAAAGAAAAAAACATGTATTGAAACACTTAAAATGCTTAAAACCACAAACCTTTCTTTAGCAGAATCACAACAGATAGCAGGAGCGCGGCGCCGCCTTATGACGTCACACCACCGTACCAAAATAAAAGTCCTGTTCACATGCTGCTGTCTAAAATAACAAATGTGAATAAAAATGGACATACAAATAAACACACACACACATAATAAAACATATGTCAGAGGTATCCATATTTGAATTTTTATGACAGGCATATTAATATGTTGTCCAATGGTGTGCTGAAAATAACTAATAGTGAAAGAGTATCACATCTAATATGTGAGACATAACAGCGATGTTTGTGTGCAGAAATCATTTATACCAGGGAGCAGTTTAGTTGTTGTTGCCACCACAAAAAACAACAACGCGTGTTTGTAATTGCAATTGCATTCTGTGAACGTTAGCATGATTAATAACTTTTTTGTAAAGTATTAAATACATTTATAAAATATCTGACCTTGTAGGGTTTTTAAAGTCATTATGAGATCAAAAAGAACAATTCTAAAATAATAATAATAATTGAATATTGCAGTGTTTTTTGTAAATGATTTATCTGTCCAAACCATTTATTTTTAATTCATGTGCCCTCATAATCTTTAATCAAAATAACTTCTTTTCTTATGACATCGTCCTAGGCACGAGGGAGTGGGACAACCTGTCACTCACATGACATCACAGTAAAAGCAAACCATAATCATCCAATCAATTCCTGTCCTACTTTTCTTTTTTTTTTTTTTTTTTTGGTAGTTCCAGAAGTCATTTTACTCAAATATACAGGTGCTGGTCATATAATTAGAATATCATCAAAAAGTTGATTTATTTCACTAATTCCATTCAAAAAGTGAAACTTGTATATTATATTAATTCATTATACACAGACTGATATATTTCAAAAGTTTATTTCTTTTAATTTAGATGATTATAACTGACAACTAATGAAAATCCCAAATTCAGTATCTCAGAAAATTAGAATATTACTTCAGACCAATACAAAGAAAGGATTTTTAGAAATCTTGGCCAACTGAAAAGTATGAACATGAAAAGTATGAGCATGTACAGCACTCAATACTTAGTTGGACCTCCTTTTGCCTGAATTACTGCAGCAATGCGGCGTGGCATGGAGTCGATCAGTCTGTGGCACTGCTCAGGTGTTATAAGAGCCCAGGTTGCTCTGATAGTGGCCTTCAGCTCTTCTGCATTGTTGGGTCTGGCATATCACATCTTCCTCTTCACAATACCCCATAGATTTTCTATGGGGTTAAGGTCAGGCGAGTTTGCTGACCAATTAAGAACAGGGATACCATGGTCCTTAAACCAGGTACTGGTAGCTTTGGCACTGTGTGCAGGTGCCAAGTCCTGTTGGAAAATGAAATCTGCATCTCCATAAAGTTGGTCAGCAGCAGGAAGCATGAAGTGCTCTAAAACTTCCTGGTATACGGCTGCTCTGACCTTGGACCTCAGAAAACACAGTGGACCAACACCAGCAGATGACATGGCACCCTAAACCATCACTGACTGTGGAAACTTTACACTGGACCTCAAGCAACGTGTATTGTGTGCCTCTCCTCTCTTCCTCCAGACTCTGGGACCCTGATTTCCAAAGGAAATGCAAAATTTACTTTCATCAGAGAACATAACTTTGGACCACTCAGCAGCAGTCCAGTCCTTTTTGTCTTTAGCCCAGGCGAGACGCTTCTGACGCTGTCTGTTGTTCAAGAGTGGCTTGACACAAGGAATGCGACAGCTGAAACCCATGTCTTGCATACGTCTGTGCGTAGTGGTTCTTGAAGCACTGACTCCAGCTGCAGTCCACTCTTTGTGAATCTCCCCCACATTTTTGAATGGGTTTTGTTTCACAATCCTCTCCAGGGTGCGGTTATCCCTATTGCTTGTACACTTTTTTCTACCACATCTTTTCCTTCCCTTTGCCTCTCTATTAATGTGCTTGGACACTGTGAACAGCCAGCCTCTTTTGCAATGACCTTTTGTGTCTTGCCCTCCTAGTGCAAGGTGTCAATGGTCGTCTTTTGGACAACTGTCAAGTCAGCAGTCTTCCCCATGATTGTGTAGCCTACAGCACTAGACTGAGAGACCATTTAAAGGCCTTTGCAGGTGTTTTGAGTTAATTAGCTGATTAGAGTGTGGCACCAGGTGTCTTCAATATTAAACCGATCTGTTATAATGGCCGACTAGCCATTATATCTCTGAGGTAATTTATCTATAATGGCTGAGCTATGGATGCCATAACTAAGTCGATGAACAGTAATATGTATTTATTTGACCGGCTTCAAAATTAAAATGTAAATCATTTGCCATTGCGAGCGACTTGGTCTTGTCGGGGGAACTGATGAATAGCCGACAGCATGTCCTGGATGAAGCTGTGGCCACACACCTGTGTCCGCCCGCTGCCATTGGATGGAAGATGAAGGCCGGCCACCCATCCAAACCCTACCATAGCACCTCGGCCCTCACTGGACGGCGTACACCTCGGCCGGTCAGGCAGCTTCTGCTTTACACTCCATGGCGGTACTCCAGGTGTACCAAGCGAAGCTCAGCCACCTTCAAGGAGCTGCGTAGCGCCACGGGCTTGGCCCTACGCGCCACGAAGACCACGGCCCAGGCTATTGGGCGTTCGATGGCCAGCCTGGTGGTGCTGGAGCACCACTTATGGCTCAACCTGACTGAGATCAAGGATGCCCTTGACTCGCCCATCTCCCCCACTGGTCTCTTTGGGCCTGCCATCAAGTATGAACACAATGAAGTGCACATATCAACAGAAATCAGGCGTGAGCACATTTAACAGATTACTCACTCCCTACGTTTTGAGCTGTATTTTGGACTGAAAACGGTGCTCAGTTTCAGTTTGAAAACGTATGAGCCTTCAGTTTCTCAAGATGATACAGAATGTACAAGACTGGTGGAGCCACTCTTTCATCGGGCCAAGTTTCATTCCGTGCCAAGCCGGCCAGTGCAGTTGTTTTCGTTTTCTACTGTGGTGCTGCGATAACGGAGCTCTTTGCAATATAATACAAACGAGTCAGTTGTTGCCTTGGTAACGCAAGAGTTTACAGACGATACATTATGTAAATAATTTGAATAAATAAGACGAACAACGCAGTACTCGTGTAGTATCGCAAGGGAACGTACTCGGTTACTTACGTAACCTCGGTTCCCTTAGTACTGTGTTCTTTGCCGCGCTAGGCGCCTCATGCCATCGCTTCAGTCGAATTTAATCGATTTGCCATGGTAAGATGGCCACTTATATAGCCCGAGACCCCACTCCTTTTGGCGGGCTCGCTCACCATTGGCTCGCACGTTCTGCGCAGTCATTGGGTCGTTTTCTTTAACTTCACGAACCAATGGCCGTGCAGTTTACACTGCGTGATTGTATAAAGGCTTCAGAATCGGAGAAAAAGGCGTTTTCTCCATTGCGTCGTCTTATTAATCAATATTGATTATTAATAAGACGAACGACGCAGTACTCGTTCCGTATCTAAGGGAACCTAGGTTACGCTAGTAACCGAGTATGATTATAACTCTGATTGTGTTTGTCTGAAAGAAGATAGTCATATACTCCTAGGATGGCTTGAGGGTGAGTAAGGGGATAATTTTCATTTTTGGGTGAACTCTTTATTTGTATTCAATAGAAAAACAGTCTGATTACTTCAATTTTTCATGATTATAAGTTACATTAAGGTCAGACCACAGATTTGGTAATCAATGCAGAAATCCAGATAATATAAAAGGTTTCACAAAATTGTTCTTACCACTGTTGATAATTAGACAGTGTTTAGCTATTATGCAATCCACAGCTGGAATCGGCTTCCAGATGTCATAAAAGAGCAGCCCAGATTTCATTCAGTTTATATATACTTTTATTAATAAAGAAAATTTAATAGCAAGATGGTTGTTTATTTATATAATATAATGATTTTGATGTATCAGACAAACTAAACTTTAAAACTCCACACAAAATACAGAAATGCAGGAGATTTCTGAAATCTTTTCTAAATCTCGTCACACTGAGGAACGTCGCAACTTCTTTCTAGAATGAGTTTTCAAATGACGTTTCAGGTCTGTGTGATTTTTGAAACTCTTATCACACTGATGACATGTTAAAAGCTTCTCTCTAGTGTGAGCTATTACATGATTTGCAAGATGATTCCCATCTGTGAAACTCATTCCGCACTGATGACATATAAAATTGTTCCGTCTTGAGTGAACCCTCATATGGCAAATAAGGTTTACTTTACGTCTGAAACTCTTTCCACACTGATCACATGAGTACGGCTTTTCTCCAGTGTGAATTCTAACGTGGGCTATAATTGTTGATTTATGTGAAAAACTCTTTCCACAGTGAGGGCATGTGTAAGGCTTCTCTTCAGTGTGAACTCGCATGTGGACTTTAAGGTTTTGACTTTGAGTATACTTTTTCCCACACTGTTGGCAGGTGAAAGGGCTCTCTCCAGTGTGAATTCTCATGTGGACATTAAGGTTTCCTTTTCCAGTGAAACATTTTCCACACTGTTTGCAGGTAAAAGGCTTCTCTTCAGTGTGAACTCTCATGTGGATTTTAAGGCTGTTTTTTTGATTGAAACTTTTTCCACACTGTTGGCAGGTAAAAGGCTTTTCTCCAGTGTGAACTCTCATGTGAACTTGAAGGCTATGATCTTGAATATAACTTTTTCCACACTGTTGGCAGGTGAAAGGCTTTTCTCCAGTGTGAATTCTCATGTGAACTTTAAGGCTTTGACTTAGAGTAAAACTTTTCCCACACTGTTGGCAGGTGAAAGGGCTCTCTCCAGTGTGAGTTCTCATGTGTTTTTTTAGGTTTCCTTTTCCAGCAAAACTTTTTCCACACTGTTTGCAGGTAAAAGGCTTCTCCCCAGTGTGAATTCTCATGTGCATTTCAAGGTTTGCATGCTGAGTGAAACTCTTTCCACACTCTTGGCAGGTAAAAGGCTTCTCCCCAGTGTGAACTCTCATGTGTATTTTAAGGTTTGCATGCTGAGTGAAACTCTTTCCACACTCTTGGCAGGTGAAACGTCTAGATGCTGGTTTCTGAACTCTTTTTGGTGTGGAAGTCTTTTTTATCTGTGAGCAACTAAAAGATTTTTCTTCAGTTATTAAATCACAATGCTTCTCTTCCTTTCCGTTCAGTTCTTCACTCTCCTCTTTCAGCACCGTCAGGCCTAAGGTGAAAAAAGACAAATACAAGTTAACCTCAGTTTAATAGTACAAAATGAAAGACATATTTAGGGACATTTCAACCAGTGGCTAGGGTTGCCAACTGTTCCATATAGTACAATTGTCCCATATTTAGGATATTACAGTAGCGTTAAGTATTCAACACATACAAAACACACTCTGTAGTGCAGTAGGGTATACGCAGGCATACCACCTAGTTTTAAAGAGTTTTTGGCATATACCCACCTGGAGCTGATTGCTCCCACTTTACAGAAAGTGGGACTCAAGCTAACGTAAAAAGGATTAGTTCACTTTCATATTAAAATTTCCTCACCCGAATGTCACTCCAAAGTGGTGAAAAAGATGACATGTTTACAAAGTAAATAGTAGTAGGGGGGTCTGGGTGCATCCTCCCCCAGGAGAATTTTTTTGTGATTTTAACCAGTGTTAATTTTGACAGCAAATTTTGATTTAGTTTTAGTCACAGTCTTTTGACTAAAATGTCATTTAGTTTTAGTCAAATTTTAGTTATCGGAAATTGTTTTAGTTTTAGTCGACTAAAATCTAATTTAGTTAAATTAAGCATTTCTCGAACAATACACAGATCCTATACACTGATATAGGTGCATGTGATATTCCCCAAACTGTTTATGTTCACCCAACTGTACTTTGCTCGCCAAAGCGGACGGTTTTTGACCGTTCAAGTGCAAAAAGACACGAAAGAGCAAAATTCTGTACTTTTCAGGGATTGACACACTTATCACTGAGGTATTATAGTTTTCATTTAAAAATTATTAGATTTGATTTTTAGTTTTTCTGCTTTCATTGTAATTTTAGTTAAAAGTTATAGTAATTTTTTGTGTTTGTCTTTTAGTTTTTGCTTTTATATGTCTATAAGTTTTTGTTTCTGTTTGTTATTTTAATACCTTAGGTTAAGCTAAAGCTTACACGAAACTAGATGAAATAAAATAAGTTTACATTTATATATATATATATATATATATATATATATATTTTTTTTTTTTTTTTTCTCTCTTTCTCCAGTTAACGTTTATTTTTAAGTAATGACGATATCTTTGGTTTTAGGTTTAGTTAACTATAATAACCCTTATACTGAATATTGTGTCAAATAATGTTCGTCGTCTTTCCTTCCTGTGACAGAAGATACAGTAGTTTACAATGAATTAAATAGAAATTAAATTAAATACAGTTTGTGTAAACAAAATAACAATAATGACCAGGAAAAAATAATAATTATAAACCATCCCGAAATACACTGCGACTCTTATTCTGAAATGTCTGCGGTCAGCACTGTAGCAGGCTGCTCATGAGGGTGATAAACATACTACCATATAAACATCTTGTAGTAAACATTGTTATAATTCATCAACATTAGCTTAAAAGCTTGGCATAAACGTGCGCTTATCATTAATTGTGAAGCAGTCTGAAGTGCTGTTGCACGAGCCTGTAGAGCGCGCAACAGTTAGATCAGCACATTACACTTCAAATGTGAGCATCTTCCACACAGGACAGCAGACCTGACTGGGTATCTTCCCAAATCGCCCCTCGCTTTTATTTTCATCTCGTTTTTATTCGTTGATGAAAATTAGAGTAGATTTTAGTCAGTTTTAGTCGTTTAAAATGAATTTTTATTTAGTCATCATCTCATTTTCTGTGAAAAAAAGTTGTCAACGAAATTAACACTGACTTTAACATGTAAACGAAGCATTCTAGGGCACTCGGACAAGAAAATAACTTTTTTTTTTTTTTTTTTTACTTGAAGCAAAACATTTATTGACACTAGGGCTGGGCATTGACACAAATTTCACAATTGGATTTGATTTTGATTCAGAAGCGCGATTTGATTTCAGTTTGATTACCTTATATTCAATAATGATTAATTTGGGGCCTATCAGGTACAGTACATGGCAAATTTCCTCAAAGAAAAAAATCTCTCTCAACTAATGCTGTAAACTATACAGGGAACCACAGCTGCTACATCATTATCATCATTTTTTTTGAAGGCCATGTTTCTAGCATCTGTAAAACCGCATTCTTCCATCTTAAAAATATATCTAAACTACGACATATGCTCTCAATGACAAATGCAGTACAGTTAGTTCATGCGTTCATGACCTCAAGGCTAGATTACTGTAACGCTCTACTGGGTGGTTGCCCTGCTCGCCTGTTAAACAAACTGCAGCTCGTACAAAATGCAGCAGCTAGAGTTCTTACTAGAACTAGGAAGTATGACCATATTAGCCCAGTTCTGTCAACACTGCATTGGCTTCCTGTTAAACATCGTATAGATTTTAAAATCTTGCTAATTACTTACAAAGCACTAAATGGTTTAGCTCCCCAGTACCTGAGCGAGCTCTTAATGCATTATAGTCCTTCACGTCTATTGCGATCTCAGAATTCAGGCCAGTTGATAATACCTAGAATATCAAAATCAACTGCAGGCGGTAGATCCTTCTCCTATTTGGCACCTAAACTCTGGAACAATCTTCCTAGCACTGTTCGGGAAGCAGACACACTCTGTCAGTTTAAATCTAGACTAAAAATGCACCTCTTTAACCTGGCATACACATAACACATTATCAATTTATTTTTTCAAATCCGTTAAAGCATTATTAGGCTGCATAAATTAGGTCAGCGGGAACCGGGAACACTTCCTATAACACCAGATATACTCGTTACATTAGAAGAAGAATGGCATTTACGCTAATATTAGTCTTTCTGTTTATCCCGAGGTTTACCGTAGTCAACCGGATCTGGGCCGCATCCAGGTGAGATTGAGGACCTACGCCTTGACACGACCACAACGCAGCCCTGAAGTATCAGCAGAGATTGAGTCAACTAGATCATCCACTGTGAAGGCCTCATCAACATGACAACCAGTGGCACATCTCCTCAACAACCGTCCATACCGGTGTGATGAATACGATCCTCAGCTGAATTAAATACTTTGAATGTTGCGATCGTATCTGACTTATGATAGCAACCTGAGTCGTAACAAAGCACTGTTTGCCAGAGGAGAACTGGCCCCCCGACTAAGCCTGGTTTCTCCCAAGGTTTTTTTCTCCATTTTAACACCTGTTTGCCACCTGATGTCACCTGTTGGAGTTTGGGTTCCTTGCCGCTGTCGCCTTTGGCTTGCTTAGTTGGGGACACTTGACAATTGACATTTGATATTCAACAGAGCTTTGATCTGCCTGCATTGACACTATTCTTTAAGAGCTGCTGTGCAGTCAAAATAATCTACCAGTTATCAATGTAAAGCTGCTTTGACACAATTTACATTGTAAAAAGCGCTATATAAATAAAGGTGAGATAATATTAAAGGTTAAATGACACAAAGAAGTTTTTTAATAACCTTATTTAAAATTTATTATGACAATTATGTTTCTACTCATTTTAAATACCATGTTTCTACTCATTTTTTTTACTCGACCTAAACATTTAAATGGCGGCCGTCTTAAAACGGTTTTATACATTCAGTATTGAAGCACATGTTAAGTACATGAATATGCAATGACCTATAGTCACAGTGGATATATATCAAAATGCTCCTCTCTACATTCATTTTTTGTAGCTGACTAATGAGTCTTTTGACATTGAATGGCTTTTCTGAGGTAAATGTTACAGTAGTCTAAATGTGACATTTTTACAAGCTATTTTATTGCCGCTTTTCTGCGGTTGAAACAATGATTGATCGATTAATGTTACATATGACATGATACGGATTTCGGGTAAGTTGTACTGTATCTTTCAACATACCTTTGGTATTCATTCATTTGTGTTTATTTCGTGTTGTAAAGCCGAATAGATGATCGGTTCACGTGCGCTCTGCCTCTGAACTGAAGCGCTACAGCGATGTGTCAGTCACACCACAGAGCGCCAAAAAAGTTCACGAGATGTCTATGGGAAAGTAGCCCATTTTCAATTCTTATGAGGTTTAGGGTGTACTCACATTAGGCGCTATGAACCGTGCCCGAGCACGTTTGACCCTCAAAGCCCGGTTTGTTTGACAAGTGTGAGCGCTCCGTTCCGTGCCTTGGCGCGGTTCGTTTAGTCGGCCCTGGCCCACTTGGAAGAGGTGTGCCAGAGCGCGGTTCGGTTGGGCTCGAGCGCGGTTCGCATGCAGCGTGAGCACTAACCGTGCCTAAACAGTTACTACTTTTGTGTTTGCTACTGTCATCATTATGACGGCAAACATCTTTATTACTACTTTGATTGTACACTTCTCAATTCATGTAATTAATTCGAGTGTATTTGAGTTTATAACGGGTCTGCTTCTCACCTTATTGATGAACAGGAATTGTAGTTTGTGAATAAAGCTGCAAATTCCTCCATTAACGTCAGCTGCTGTAATAATCCTCTGATACGTGCAAGTGAAAAATCGCTGCGCAGCATAACTAATAAATCTATTAGGCAGCATCTTAGCGAAAGTGCTTTTCTTCCTGTTTTCTTCCATTCAAAAAGTTGCATCGTATATGACGTAAGCGTGCTTCGGCCTGGAACTACTGAATTTGGGATTTTCCTTAGTTGTCAGTTATAATCATCAAAATTAAAAGAAATAAACATTTGAAATATATCAGTTTGTGTGTAATGAATGAATATAATATACAAGTTTCACTTTTTGAATGAAATAAATCAACTGTATATTGTCTCCGTCCATTAGACAGCAGCCTTTAAAACATGCTACTGTCTATTGGCTGTATGTATTATGAATGATAAACAACAAAAGAAAAGCTTTAATAAGGATTAATCTATATTTAATTTATACAGTATTGACTATGCAGAGTTATTTTATATTTTATTATTCAATTTTTTGTAGTATTTATACTTACTACTATTAGACCTACCTGAAAAAAATGTATTGCATTGTTTTTTTGTATCTTTAAATATTTTTACCGTGTCATTGACTTTGGTATCGAGTATTGTGTCGGTACCGGTACCGACTACTAGATTTTTGGTATTGTGAAAAATTAAGTATTATAGTACGTTTTGAAGCAAGATTTGCACGAGCTTGAGCACAGAAGGTGCTCACGCCTATAGCTAGATAGCCTACTAAACCATCCTTTAATAACCCATTTGTTATATTAATTCATTTATATATAAACGTGCGTCTAAGCGATTAATGGCCTAAACGAACGACTACAAGAAAAATCTTTAGTCGGGGGTAGCTCTTGGCACAAGGAACCATCCCACTTTAAAATAAAATGCTATGACATTACTAAAAGTGCGCTGCAGATCACGTCCTGCATGCGTAATGAGTCAAATGTTTTTATTTTATTTCATTTGTTGTTTTATTATTAACTTATTTATTAAATATAACACAGCCTGTATATAATTGCTGAAGTGCTTTGGTCTTTCTTGGGGGTGCTGAAGCACCTGCTAGCCCATCCCTAGCGTCGCCCACGGCCATTAATATGTTTATTAGCAACTGAAAAAAGCACAAATGTCAGGGCATGTCAAAACTACTCCAGGGCCCCCAAAATGGGTCCAGAGGGTTAAATAGGCTTATTTATGATTGCACATGTATTGAGCAATATCAGTGTGTAATGTATATTATAATATGCTTTGTCTGTTGTTGTTATACTGATGTTTTTAGAAAGATTTGTAAGGTGACCTTGGGTGTCGTGAAAGGCACCTATAAATAAAATAAATTATTATTACTACTACTACTACTACTACTACTACTACTTTTTTAGCAGTCGTGAAGTAATTACTTATTCAATGACCTACTCGAGAGTATACAGACGCAACCACTGTTTATGATTTATGAGGATATTAAAAAGGGAGTGGATGGATTTTTACCATTATAGGGTGGTTGTTTACACACATTTATGTTCAATAAAAAAAACCCCCACCTATTTGATACAGTGAGCACTATACCAGCTCTAACCAGCCTGGACCAACAAGGAATTCATGCTGGTTTATTCTGGATTTTTCTGCAGGTTCTGGTTTAATGTTACATGAGGGACCCACTCCATGTCAAATAAAACTTTACTTTATGAAAAAAAATATTCATTTCTGTAGAGCTGGACATTTTAATAAGGATCAAATGACTGAGTTCAGCTTTGAGAAGGAAACAAACCTGTTTGTTCCTCAGTATCTTCTTGTTTCACACTGAATGTTTCTTCAATCTTCATATCTTCACTCTCTTTTTTAATAAACGCCAGCTTTGTTTGTTCCTCAGTATCTTCGTGTTTCAGGCTGAATACTTCTTCAATCTTCAGGTCTTCACGCTCCACTTTAATAAACGCCATCTTTATAATTATGTCACATGGATCTCAGTCGCTTCACCAGGAGTTTTTCTGTGTGTTTAGACATATCATCAGGATTAAAATGAGAAGAATTAACAGAAAGAAATATAAATCCAAACTAAATCTCTGGGTGCGTCTCAATCAGCTCCCTAGTTCAGTAGTCAGCACACTAGTAAGGGAGACAGTGTCATAGTTAACTAGTGGTTAGTTTTTTTTTTTTTTGACTAATTCACGATATTGGGAGCATGTTACTCATGTTTGAGGATGCGCTTCACTCACACACATTTAAGTTAATTAATGCTGAATTAAGCATTATTTTTAATCATAAATCACTAATTTTACATCGCTAGTAAAAGAAAAAAGAAGGTGTATTGTATCGATTGAAACACTTAAAATGCTTAAAATCACAAACCTTTCTTTAGCAGAATCACAACAGATAGCAGCAGCGCGGCGCCGCCTTATGACGTCACACCGCCATACCAAAATAAAAGTCCCGTTCAAATGCTGCTGTCTAAAATCACAAAAAGTGAATAAAAATGAATAAAAATAAATAAAAATAGTGAATAAAAATAAAAAACAAACACAAATAATAAAACATATGTCAGAGGTATTCATATTTGAATTTTTTTGTGACAGGCATATTAAAATGCATGTTGTCCAATGGTTGTCCTGAAAATAACTAACAATGAAAAGCATCACATCTAATATGTGAGATTTTGAAGAGAAAAAAAAAGTCATGTTTGGGTGCAGAAATCATTTATACCTAGGAACAGTTTAGTTGTTGTTGCCACAAAAAAAAGCCACATTTAACAACCCGGAGCCGTGTGGAGTATGTTTATGATGGATGGATGCACCTTCTTCGACTTCATACTCGTTGATCCCGTTCACTGCCACAGCTTGGATGCGTCCGAATATTTATTAATATAACTCCGATTGTGTTCATCAGAAAGAAGAAAGTTATATACACCCAGTATGGCTTGAGGGTGAGTAAATCTTGGGGTAATTTTCATTTTAAAGTATGGTAGCACAGTATTTTTGAATGACTGTCTTTATGAGTTTGTCTGCATTCATGTGGCATGTTTCCTCTCTCAACTGTAAAGTGTGATATAGTAGCAGTTATTTCTTATCAGTGTTTCTCACATGTTTTTTCTTAAACTGTTTATTGGAGATTCAAAATAATGGTTCAATGGCTTAGATACACTCAGACACACACATACAAGTGTATAGCAGTTGTGATTTCTATGAAATGATTTTGTCTTTGTTACTCTGTTACCAATAAAATAGTTTTTTTCACTGCTTTTCCTTATTTTGCACAATTCCTAAATTGAATGTAAGTTGTTTACCTTCATTATTATTGTAATGTTATATACTTAGAGGGTGCGTTCACACTTGTCATGTTTGGTTCGATTAAAACGAACTCTGGTGCGATTGCTCTGTTAGTGTGGTTCATCTGAATAAGTGTGAACGCTGCCATCCGAACCCTGGTGCGCACCAAACAAGCGTACCGAGACCGCTGCGGCAGATCGTTTGTGTGTGTGAGGGAGGGGATCTGTTTTGACTCCTTTACACATTTTATAAGCTCTTCATGAGTTCCCAGCTGGCCAAAATACCATCATATGCAGGCTAACTTTCCCAAAGTTTCCCAGATCCTTCTCAAGGCCTCGCACACTTATCTAACGATAACTGTATATCTCTGGCCATACAGTATAATACATTTCTTAGAAACAAACAAAAATAAATAACAATAATATTGTAAGCAATGCCTAATATTTAATACATTGGCCAAATGTGTAGCAATAGACATCCAAAATCTAAACAAGGAGGCAGGGTAATTGCATTTTCTTGATATAATACAACAATAGGCAATACATCATAAAATCCGACCAATCAGGTTGTGAACGTATCCCTATGCCTTTAGGTTCGGTATCTTTTGGTTCAGTGATAAGATTGCCAATCTGAACGCTAATCGGACCAAAACTAAATGTTTTTTTGGTCCCAACCAAACTACAAGTGTGAACGCACCCTGAGACTTGAGCTAATTTAATGCCATCTTGTGTGACGCTTTGCTGTGTGCGTTTGTGTTTTGGAGGCGTAGCTTTGGAGAAGCTCTAAAGGGAGGGTGGGATCTTGTGCTTTCAAAGCTAGCTTGCTATTGCTAGCCTCTCTGGAATTGCTTACCCTACCATTAATATCATCTTTGCATGCATATTGCCTAAATCAGGGGTAGGCAAGTTCGGTTCGCTGTCCTACAGAGTTTAGCTCCAACCCTAAAAACAACAACAACAAAAAAAGAGCCTTAGTAATCCTGAAGAGCTTGATTAGCTTGTTCAGGTGTGTTTGATTAAGGTTGGAGCTAAACTCTGCAGGAGAGCTGCTCTCTAGGACCGAACTTGCCTACCCCTGGCCTAAATCTATTCAACAGTACATTATGACCAGGCAATTGAAAATGTGGACATTGCATGCTCCATGTTTTCAGTACGAGGAACTGGATCATTTGTCAAATTTAATAATTAGGGATGTTGATGTGTGGCAACGCATGTCAGTCTATTTGCTTTTTTGTAAGCTATGTTTTGAGCAAACTGGACAAAAGTCTTTATTTTTTTAAATCGATAACCTGTTGTGTGATGTTTGGTCTGCTGTCACTTCAAAATACTATGAAGTCCTGCATGAAATGGAAGAGGATCTATCAGATGAACTACCCCTCTTTTGTGTGCACTACGCAATTCTTCCACGGCTGAAATCTGACCTGAAGTGTTTCACTGGGAGCTGGAACAACCATCCTGTCAGAAACGAAGCAAATCTTTCACCAAATCAGCTTTGGCACATTGGAATGTTGCAGACACCAGTGGTTGAGCCAGAAATAAAGGTATTAATTAAGCATTTATATAATGTCGGTGCTTCTTAAGGAATGGTTGGTGTATCTTTTGGATAACCTGACTGCCTCGCTGATGAAACCGTGAATTCCAAAGACATTTCAAAAATACTGAAAAATAATAAACTCATTTTTTTCAGAGGATACAATTTTGTTTCTTTATCGTGAAAATAAAAATTTATTTTCATTTACAAATTTGAATTAAAAAAAAAATGTATAGAAGAATTTGTTTTTATATCCAAATTATACCTGTCATTAAAAAATAAACAATGTACAGAATTACTTCTTTTATTTTACAGCCCGCACATTTCAAGTTACATAAGAAAAATAAACAATGTACAGAAATTGCTTTTTTTTTTTGGTTTCAATTACAAATAAGTGTTTTTTCCGCCATATTTTGCTTACACTGGGACTTTTCCACTAGACAACAGGTGGCTGTGAAATGAATAAGACCACTGTCACTTCTAATCAAATTGCCCCCTTATTGTTAATGATGTTCAAAACAGGTAAAGTAAATGTTTTAGCTCTAAAATATTTCAAGATCAAACAGGTTTTATACCCAGAAGATTTTTTTTGTCTTTAACGTATGTAGGTTTATGAATATTGTGTATAAATGTCAGGGAAAACAAGGAAGCACCGCCATTTTAGCCTTGGATACTCATAAGGATAATTTACATATATATTATGGACCACAGAAGAATTTGGCCTGACAACACTTTTCCTCATGGTTTAAGATGCTGTATCTATGCCCATCTGCTTCAGTTCTCACAAATAGCGATATATCCGCCCACCTTTCTCCTTTATCGTGGCACACACCAGAGGTGCCCACTAAGTCCATTATGTTTTGCCATTACTATGGAACTCTTGGCAATAAGGCTGTGTAGCGCAGTTGTAGTTTCTGATTGTCTATTCTCTTTTTATGTTCTTGTTCATCTTTCCTTCAGTGATTCTACTTGTTAACAGCAGGTGTTCATCACTAATGCTCAAACATGACTCAATTATCTCATTAACTTAAACACTACTTCACTGTTATTTTAACACTCTAAAGTGGGACATTATGTACACTGGGCAGTGTTAATTTAACTCTGAGGATTTTGCTCTGTACATGAGCTTTTCGGTGAATGTGAATTATCTTAAACATCTGTTAATCACATTTTATTAATTCTGAAACCAATATAGCTCTACAGTTATAGCATTTAGCTTAAGGCTGTGACATAAAATCCATTGTTTATATCCTTTATTTTAATTTGTGTAATTTCATAGCAAGATGGAAGAGTTACAACTCTACAAAATCAAAATGACTTTCACAAAGATGCATATTTTCTGGTGCCATTTAAAATGCATTCACGTCTGCATGACTTGCTGTAAGTGTGATGTCAAAAGATTTTTTGTTTTGTTTTACACTGATCAAATCAAATGGCCTTCCTCCAGAGTGAGTGTGTGAATTGAAACGGCTCTATTTCGTAAACCTCTTGCCACGCTGAACAGAATGAGTTCTCAAATGACATTTTAGGTCTCTTTGTTTTGTGAAAGACTTCTCTCCAGTGTGAAGCCTCTTATGAACCTCAAGGTTTCCTTTAAGTGTGAAACTCTTTCCACACTGAGGGCAGGTGAAAGGCTTCTCTCCAGTGTGAACTCTCATGTGAGCCTCAAGGTTTGCTTTATGTGTGTAACTCTTCTCACACTGAGGACAGGTGAAAGGCTTCTCTCCAGTGTGAACTCTCATGTGAACTTCAAGGTTTGCTTTGTTTCTGCAAGTCCTTCCGCAGTGATGGCACATGAAATGCTTCTCAATGGTGTGAATTTTTACATGATTCTTAAGACGTTTTGTGTCTCTGAAACTCCTTCCACACTGATGACATACAAAACAGTTCCCTCTTGCGTGACTCCTCATGTGGTTGTTAAGGGATATTTTACATCTGAAACTATTTCCACATTTATCACATTTGAACAGCTTCTCTCCGGTGTGAATTCTCATGTGGGCATTAAGGGTTGGCTTATGTGCAAAACTCTTTCCACATTGAGGGCAGGTGTAAGGCTTTTCTCCAGTGTGAATTCTCATGTGGCTTTTAAGGCTTCCTTTTTGAATGAAACTTTTTCCACACTCTTGACAGGTGTAGAGGCTCTCTCCAGTGTGAATTCTCTTGTGAACGTTAAGGTTTCCTTTTCGGTTGAAACTTATTCCACACTGTTTACAGGTGTAAGGCTTCTCTCCAGTGTGAGTTCTCATGTGCGCATTAAGAGTTGGCTTATGTGTAAAACTCTGTCCACACTGATGGCAGGTGTAAGGCTTCTCTCCAGTGTGAACTCTCATGTGGCTTTTAAGGCTTCCTTTTTGAATGAAACTGCTCCCACACCGTTGGCAGGTGTAAAGTTTTTCTCCAGTGTGAATTCGCATGTGGATTTTAAGGCTTCCTTTTTTAGTGAAACTTGTTCCACATTGTTTGCAGGTGTAAGGCTTCTCTCCAGTGTGAATTCGCATGTGGACTGCAAGATCTCCTTGTTGATCAAAACTCTTTCCACACTGAAAGCAGGTGAAATAACTTCTAGTTGTTGTCTTCTCAGTCTGTGAGGAATTAAAAGATGTTACTCCGGTTGTGAAATCACGATTCTCCTCTTCTTTCAGCGCCATCGGGTCTATGGTGAACAGCGACAAATACAAGTTAAACCCAGTTTAATTACACAAAGCAACAGACATGAAAAAATGTTGACATTTCAAGCATCAAAACCAACAACAACAACAAAAAACCCCCAGCTTAACCCACAAGAACTGGTCAATTATAGACAGATCTTAAATTGGCCTTTCAACCATGTTCAGTTTTGCAAAGCAACCATTTTGTTTTCAGTTTCTCATTAGGTCTTGTGGCAACATAGACCACAACATTCTCTTGGAAATGTTTGCATTTATGGAGAAGCATCAGAAGAGTTTAAAGTCATATTTATCTGACTTTTAACGCTTGTATTTGGAGTGCCACATGGCTTTGTATTAGGTCTTCTAATTCTTCGTATTACTTGTATAAATGTAATTGAATAAGTCTGAATAAAAACCTACTCATAAAGTAAGATTGATGCGCAAAGTGAATCGCGCATGTGATTGGACAGAAAGTGAAGTTTCGTTTGTCATTGGTCACATGATTTCTACGTTACTGACACGAACCTCGAATCGAGGCTTCATCTGGCGCGCCTATTTATGCTCGGCACAAGCTCCGAAGCCTCGGTTCAGATGTCACATCGCTACCGGTGCAAACGGACTCCACACTTTTAACAGCCTAAGTTTTTCTAGTTTTACTGTGTTGTTTTAAGTTCCTTGTGAATATTGTAAATACATATCATTTATTCACTTTATTTCTGTTGTTGTCTCATATTTTAAACACTCCAAACCCTCACACAATGTAATCTGACCACATTTTTAACCCATGTAAAATCGACCGATTGGGCCGAGCATTACAGCCTAGTCTGAACCAGAGTAAATTCTTTAACTTTTAAAACCAATTTCAAACTCCTATGGCCATTCTTTATCAAAAATAAATAAATAATCATAAAAATGACCTTACAAAGTAATAAAATAATGGCTATGTAATGCAAACAAGTCACTGGACAACATTACTTACACAAAAAGAATCAAAATGCATGTGCCATAAATAAAATTGAACAGCCAATACGGAAGAACCATATTGTTGATGAAAATAATGAGAAAAATAAGTGCTTGTTATAAACATCTAAAATTAATAGTACTGATCTGCATGCGCTGAAGCCGGAGAGCTTCTTGAACTGCGTAACTTTACCATTTACACCTGATATTAAGATGCATTTTGGTCAGTCGGCTCACAAGTGAATGACAGTAAATACAGATTTAAACAGGGTCTAAAACGTTTTTAGCTTCTCCACTTTCGACCACTTCCAGAGGTAGTCGAAAATGCATTCAATCGGATTGCTTTCATAGCATAAACACGCATGTGGTCGAATGTATTCAAACAGCCACAAAAGATTGCCTGCTCTCAGACTACTGACCAAATGTGTAAACAATACGGGAAAAGCACTAGCCAGATGGGAAAAATATCTGTCATTATGACATTATAGTATTATTTAGCTATAAGTAACAAACAGCACTCGCTCACAGAATGATATACGAGCTACTCTCAGGATCAAATGACTGTGTTCAGCTTTGAGAATGAAACAAACCTGTTTGTTCCTCAGTATCTTCTTGTTTCAGACTGAATACTTCTTCAATCTTCAGGTCTTCACTCTCCTGTTTAATAAACGCCATCTTTATAACAAGTGTGTCACGTGGATCTCAGTCGCTTCACCAGGAGTTTTTCTGTGTGTTTGTCCTGTTTAAGATGAGAATAATTAACAGAAAGAAAAATAAATCCAATCAGCTCCCTAGTTCAGTAGTCCGCGCACTAGTAAGGGAGTCAAACAGAGTGAGAGTTAATAGGCCTTAAATGACCTGATTAGCCAAAAAAAAAAAAAAAAAAAAAGGTACTACAAATTATTAAAATTTATATTTGGTATTTAATGATTTGTAGATTATGTATAATACCCATGTGTAGATGCACTTTTATAAAAGTAAAAGAAATAACAGAATTACTTGTTAATTTGAACTCAATGTACCTTTTTATATCAAAATATGTTTCCATTTCTTCAGACCTGTGATAATGCAAAATTCCCTTAAGGGTGTCAAAACAACCCCTATATCTATTTTCATCTATTTTTGACATCTGACCAGTCTATGACATAATGGATAAATCCATTTGACCTTTTCTTATTAAACCAAAACATAAGTTTGAGTGGGATGTAAGTTTTTCCTATGCTTATGGTATAAAACGGACTTGGTCTTTGCTCTTTTTGCTTCTCGCATCTCTTCTGCGTCTTTTGCTTCTGCTTCTTCTCTTCTACCTCTCATTTCATTCTGCAAATGTCTTAATTTTGTTCCTTCCTCCTCTATATTCTGATCTTCATCTATTAGATACAATACTCTATATTTTATTATTAACTATTAGTTAATACATTTGTTTGTCTCTATAATTTTTAATTAATAAATTTGTTATTCCTTATTCAAATTTGATCTCTGATAAGGTGTCTATCACTCATCTCGTTGCGCCACTGGGCAGATTCATGTTCACACACATGCCAAAGTTCAGTAGTTCATGTGAGAATGAACTGACAATGAAGAATTTTTATAGAAATGCACCACTAAGCTAACTAGCATCAGGACACAAACACAGGCAGGGTCAAATTTGGAGAGATATTTCTCAGGAACAATAGTGAATATCAAACATCTGTTCAGTCATTTCTGTGCGACTCGGTCCAAAGAGTCGATTTTGGACAAAATTGGGCAAAATGCGTAGGAGTACACCTCACACCTCACCTCACTGGTTTCATGGTTGATATAATTCTGCTATAGCAATATTTAATTGGTTGTGTAATTAGTAGGGTGCAATGTCAGAGATATCTACAAGCTCATACATTCACTGTGCTTTTTAGGGGATGTAAACTTAAGTGTAAATTGTATTTTTGTTAAAATCCAGATTGCCGAGAGGGAGGTAGTGACGCACCTGATAGAAGTTGTTGGAGTATCCGAACAGCACTGAACCCTAAAACTATTGTGCAGCGAGTTCGACAAGTTCACCGTACCAACCACCCTGTACCTTAGAAGTGTGGATGAACTAGTTGAAAAACTACCCACCAACCTGGAAATTAAGCACATTCAAAAACGTGCTAGATATCAGCTTTGAAAATGAAGAAAAAAAAAAAAAATGGAATAGTAGTTAAGGTAGTTTATTAATTTTTTGTTCAATTAGTTTACATTTAACAGTAATAGTAGTTAGATTGATTACGTTTTAGTAGTAATAATTTAGTAATTCAGATTGCTTACTAGTAGTAGTAATACTAGTGTTTTGTATTTAGTAATGTTTGTTTTCTTTTCATTTGAGATATTTTTTTATTGCCTATTTTTTTATTGTCTTTCTAAAAACCATAAAAGATTTTGTACTCAAAGTTGTTAGTATATTTAAAAATTACCACAATAATTAGCCAACTGTGGAGCACATGCTAGCATCAACACCAACATCCTCCTCAGCCTTTCACAAAAATGGAAAAGCCCTCGTTTACATTGTATATTTTTCATATTCAAGATTCATAAGTATTCTGTGTACTTTTCTCTCACCCTTGAGAAGGCAACAGAACATTAACACATTGTTTAACAACTATGCTGTACTTACTTCCGACTTATTTTCACACGGATTTAGACTTACCTATATTGCATTTATATAAAGCGTTTACAGGCAAATTTGCTTTATGCATTCATGTGTAATCAGGCTCATATAAATGTCAGGAAACATGATTTCTGGCTGCATGTCAATATCCATGGAACATGGTAAGGTTAGTGATGGGAAGTTCGGATCATTTTACCGACTCGGATCTTTGAATCTCGTTCGTTAAAATAAAGCTTTCGTTAAAGTCATTCTGTTCATTTCAGCAGAATATAATTAAAATGTTGCATGCTAATAGCCAAATTCTTTTTGCAGTTGGTTTGTTAAAGTTGTCATTACACGCGTTTGTTGTTCTCGTTGTATTTACACTGTTTTGACCGTCAGTGAATCGATTGATTCAAACAGTGAATCATTTTGTGAAGCAATTGGTTTTAAGCGGCATATAACGTTACATAAATTCAGTTAAGTTTCAAAAAGCTCCGTTTCTCCATCACTTCTTGCCAGTTACTAAATTCATATTTACGACAGACTCATTCACCATATAGAGAGAGAAATGAGACGCAACTTTGGTATTATTCATATATGAATACACTTCACTCATAAACGAAAAATATGATTAATGTTAGATAGAGCATTACAAAGTTATAGTCAATAATATTACATTTATTTACACCACTTGTAAAAACTGTAAAATATACTGTATAGTTTGCATCGATTTAAGTACTTTAAATGCATAAAAACACAAACCTTTCTCATACAAGAGCGCGAAGCAGCCGTATGATGTCAGATCGCCACACCAAAATAAAAGTCCTGTTCGCGTTACCGTCTAAAATCTCAAAAGTGCTTAGAAAAGTTGAAATCCTAGTGAAATACCTATTTAAATCCGTTGTCCAATGATGTGCTAAAAATGTCAATGAAAGTGTGTGTAGCTCATCTAATTTGTGAAATTCTGTGTAGGAGATAAACAGTCACGTTTGATTGCAGACACTATCTTTAGCAGGTTATTTTTTTAATAACAGGTAATTTCTTAATTTTTGCTTAATACATTTTTTTTTCCTGAAGAAGCTGTAGAAAAAAAAATATTATACAATAAACAAGAACTGTCAATAAAATTATCTTAATTAGGGCCATGGATTACTTTTAAAACGCAACATTCAACAGTTAACATGTTGCAGTGTGCTATTAATAATTGTGCAGCATTAGTTATGATTATGTTTGTGTTGTTAATGTACCCCAGATGAATATGAGTTTTGCCTAGAAACATCTGAGATTCCCTTTATTATATTTTTGGTGCCGGAGTCCTGCGAGTCCAATCCCGAGACTGACTAGGGGTGCAGGGTATAGCATTTAAATTAATATCGGAAAACAAACAAACGAACAAATAAATATGTATTAGTATTGTGCTGTACAAAGAAACCAGAAACCTGAATGCCTATAGGCGATCAAAGGCGAAATTATTACATTCAAAGTGAGAAGTGTACAAGTGTAACAGTGAAAATAGTGATGATTGTAATGAATATATAGCCCAAAATATATACAGAAAGAATTAGGCACAACACAAATAAGAGGGGTGAAAAGAAGGGATGTGGGCAGCACCCAAGAAAAAAAAAAAAAAACCTATCCTACAATCTAACTTAAGGGGGGGTCTTAAACGTCAGTGACACCCTAACTAAACTACACTCCTAACCTAATGTACTAATATGATCTATAATCCTACGTGTTGCAATGTAAGTCACATGACCTGCTTACTGGTCTGCTTCTCCCCGTCCTCATAACACACAGTGATAGGGAAAACAATAGAGAGCATAAAATTAAATATGTATGGCAAACAAGCATTACAAAAGTTCGATTTTTGTAAAAATACAGTGTGTCTGATCTGGAAACAAGCATTGCTGAGATCCATCAATGTAAAAAAAAAAAAAAAAAAAAACCCAGCTGCTGATCAGATAATGTTTGCTTCTCATCATAACTGCTATTGTAATGTGCTGCATACGTGTCTTTAATAGGGCTTCATTTGTCCTCTTTTGCGTGCTGTTTCTTCACTGCTACAAATAACTGTAAATTAAAAAGTAACTGAAATTAAAAACCGATTCTCATTTTAACTCTGCACTTTGAAAACAAACACTGGACTTTCATTTCATTTGTGTTTCTGCTTTTACTTTGTGATATCCATCGTGAAGCAAAACTGAATCAAAACACAAAGAGGTGGAAATTTCTATAGAATCTAGATAAATATTAGAAAAAGTTGTTGCCTCCCAGTTACAGGCCTATCTAAACCTCTATGAGCCTTTCCAGTCTGGTTTTCGTCCATTACACAGTACTAAAACAGTCCTGGTTAAGGTTCTTAATGATCTCCTCCTAGCCTCTGATTCTGGTGCTCTTTAACTTTCTCCTTCTGTTAGACCTAAGCTCAGCTTTTGACGCTGTTAGTCATGAGATACTCCTGTCACGGCCTTCAACAACTGGAATTACTGGCACAGCCTTTGACTGATTTTCCTTGACAGGTATATAACAATTTTGTTATATACCAGAAGAACAAATCATCCACCAAATCCATCAGTTCTGGTGTTCCTCAAGGTTCTGTCTTGGGCCCTCTTTTTATGTTACCAATCAGACAAATTATTAAACGCTATGGGTTTAACTTCCACTGTTATGCTGATGACATTCAGATTTATGTAGCGTTATTATGTAGGAACTCGCGCTTTGGCTTGAGGCAAATTACCTTAAATTTAACTCAAGTAAAACTAATACTAATGGGCTCTAAATCTGTTGTATCTAAATTATCCGGTCAACGGATAGACTTGGATAGTGACTTGATAATGCCCTCTACGACAGTTTGAAATCTTTGTGTACTCATTGATTCCACTCTTTCATTTAATGATCACATTGGTAAAGACCGCTTTTTTCCCCACCTACATAATATCTTCTCCGCGAGCAGGATGCTGAAACCGTAACATATGTCTTTGTCACATCTCAACTTGATTACTTTAACTCACTTCACTGGCTTCTGGTTTCCTTGTGTAAAAACTTCAAGGTACTAATTCTCACTTACAAAGCTCTCCATAACCTATTTATCTGACTTCAGCCTTATTCTCTTCTAGTGCGGGACTGTTAGTCACCCTGAAGTTTAGTCTGGTGATGACTATGGGAGCCAGGTCTTTCAGTGTTGTGGCTCCCAGGTTGTGAAATGCTCTTCCTCAAGCATCCATCCATCAAAAACCTCTTAATTTTTTGTCTGAATATTACTCCTCAGCTGTCAGTCTGTAAATTGTACCTTGTTATGGATATGTTATTTGTTTGAACCCCTCTTTGTTTGTATCTTTTTAAGCGACCTCTGTATATTACTTTCTGCCCTTGGTATGTGTGTTGTGCTTTGATGTTTATTTGATTCTGTTCCTTAACCTATCTTTGTAAAGCGATGTTGGAAAGATGCTATAGTTGCTACAGTTGAATAAAAAAAAAAAATATTATTATTATTGTTAGAGTCTGTAGTGAATGTCAGTGTTATTTAGAGTGTGACCAGTAGGGTAGCTTTACTTCTGCGATATAGCAGATTAGAAGAGTTGCCCGAGCCTGACAAGCCCATTATTTTTAAGAGTTTCTCCTAAACCAGCAAGCTAGGAGCTACTTTTGACATGTTTTGTGAATACATCCCCTAGTTTTATTGATTGCAATAAAGACGAAGCTAATGGGAACGTTAGACACGCAAAATTTTTCCAGCACTTCAAATGTTATCTTTGATGTGATGACAAAAAACATTACTTATCCATCCATCTGAGATTTGTAAAACCGAACATTAAGATGTAGGAAATAACACATTTGATAGAAAGCGCTTTCATTTAATCACCACTATAACCAGCAGATGGCGGCAGAGGAGCATTTATTGGCTCATATTAGACATTACCTAGATTTTTAAAAAAATCTATTCGCTTTTGAATAAATATTCTAGAGATCATTCCAGTTTCTTGCCAGAATGAGTTTGCATATGACGTTTCAAGTCTCTTTTATATGTAAAACTCGTTCCACACTGAGGGCAGGTAAAAGGCCGCTCTCCTGTGTGAACTCTTATGTGAATCCTTAGGTTTCCTTTAAATGCAAAACTCCTGTCACACTGAGGGCAGATGTAAGGCTTCTCTCCCGTGTGAGTTCTTACGTGAACCTGAAGGTTTGCATTGTTTTTACAGTCCATTCCACAGTGATCGCACATGAAACGCTTCTCTCCGGTGTGAGTTATCACATGATCCTTAAGGTGATCGCTGTCTGGGAAACTCCTTCCACACTGATGACACATAAAACTGTTCTCTCTTGAGTGAATCTTCATGTGCTTATTAAGGGTTGCTTTGAATCTCATATTCTTTCCACACTGATCACATGTGAACGGGTTCTCTCTGGTGTGAACTCTTATGTGAGTCTTAAGACCTCCTTTTCGTGAGAAGCTCTTCCCACACTCGTTGCAGATGAACGTGTTTCCTCCAGTGTGAATTTTCATGTGAACGTTAAAGTTTCCTCTTTGAGTGAAACTTGTTCCACATTGTTGGCAGGTGAACGGCTTCTCTCCGTTATGAAGTTTCATGTGGACATTAAGGTTTCCTCTATGAGTGAAACTTTTACCACACTGTTGGCAGATTAAATGGCGTCTAGTTTTTGCCTTTTGAGCTCTTTTTCGTGAGGAAGCCTTTTTTGTCTTTGAGCAACTAAAATAGTTTTTTCCATTTATGAAATCCTGATCTTTCTCATTCTGAATTTGCACTTCAATCTCCTTCAGTTCTTGACTCTCCTCTTTCAGCTGCATCAGGTCTAAAACAAAACAAATGACATTTTAATGACACAAAGCAACCAACATTAAAGCATCCCAAACAAATAGCATCATAACCCGTAACAAGTACACTCGATCCTATACATACTAAGCTACTGAACGATGTGTTAAATGTTTTATTCCAAATAATTACATGATGTGCAGATTAATTAAATCAAATTGCAAATGAATCACATATCAACATTACACCCAAAAGATAATTTAAAAGATGAGAAAAGCATTGAATAGACATTACAAAAAGTCATTTTAGAAAAATACTTTTTTTTTTTATTCAACTTATTCAAAATTACTTAACAACATGAGCCTATCCAGCACTGTCTCTGTAACATTTTAGATTATAGGCAGCAGTTGATATATGAATAAAAAAAATGAGTCCGAGTCAAATTACTCATGTAAGGTGAAAGTGAGATTTCTTAGATTAGTCAAGTCCATATTACAAAATAGAAAAATTAAAAACAAACGCCAGAGCCTAGTGCTAGCACAAAGTGCTCCCATTCTCCACAATAATTAGTTTACAGTTAGTTTATCAGTCCTATATGTTATTAGATAGAATTGTAAAAGTAAAAATAAATAAACGGTATACAAAAAAGTATTATAGCGTTTACCATGTGCTTGATGCCCAGTGTCACTAGCTGAGCAGAAATGCACAATAATGTTTAGCTTGGTCCCTTCAAATTCACATTGGACTTATTCCTTAGTGTAACGCCGGTTTCACACTGTAAGCGTGAGTAGCACATATTTTTTTTCGCCGTGCATGTTAACCAACGGATTCAATCGCACCGGAAGCAGGAGCAGCACGTAAGCATCAAGCAGGAGCGTCACGTGAGCAGCGGGGGTTTCGGCGCAGAGTCTATTTTTGTTGCACTCAATTACAGTGAAAGCACACTTTTTGTGTGAAATTATATTTATTTTGTCCATCAAAAGTGTTTAAAATGCACAAAATAAGCATGTCTAATGTTTTTTAACAAGAATTGGGCGTAAAGGTTAAGTACCACCTGGGCTTTAGCATCAGTTAATCTATCAACTTTTTGTTCATATTCGTGGAGTAAATATATTTATAAACTGTGTGTTTACACAGATTTTTAAAAACGGTGTGTGCCGGCGTTTCGCAAGTGTTCGGCCAGTCAACACACTTACGTCACTGGTAGTTCCTATTGTTCTGGGTTAGACCCTATACTCTGAAGTAGGAACTAATTTAGTCCCACCAAAAGGCATTCCTATGACTACAATCATTCCCAGTTCCTGCCTAGTGAACATCCCAAAAAGCAAGTACTTCCACCTAAAAACTTTCCTCTGGTGCGAAATCCCCTATAGACTCCACAAGACCTCTGAACATGTCCTGTGTCCAGGGGTGCCTAATTCTTACATAGCCAGACCTTCAGACTGATGGTAGAAGGTCTGGACTTCATAGCAGCTTTCATTGGCCAAGGACCACCCAAGAGGCCGTATGACTGACATGTAAAGCAACAAATCAGTTTGTTTTGTTCAGTACCATGTTTAGTGCCATGAAAATGTCCCTACAATAACCGGTGGACATGTAAAACTCTTGGATTAAAGAGTTTATGCTGTAAACTTCATACTTCTGAAAATGAGCATCACCAGGATCAACTAAATGATGCATTGTCACAGCTGTAAACACAAGAAGTTTCTTCCTACATGAGAGGGTTTGGCGTCACAACGGCTCCAGGCCGATTGATAAAGAATACGACATACGTCTCCCAGAAATCGTGCAGCATTCAACCAATTCGATGATAACTTTGAAACTCCTGAAGTGTTTCCCATTTCCTGTGCCTTACAAATCAGATGTTTAGCCAGCAGATGTAGGCAGGTGTGTCCAAACCTGCTCTTGGAGGGCCAACATCCTGTGGAGCTCCAACATGCTCCAACAGATCTTCCTGGATGTTTCTAGTTATCCTGAAGACCTTGATTAGCTAGATTGTGGCTTTGTTTTACAGACAGAAAAAAAACATAATCCTGACTAAGCCAGGATTAGGCCTTAGTTCAGTTAAGGTATTTAAGTAGCTTTTATAAACGTACTATAGGGAAAAAAAACATTACTGGTGTGCATCTTAAGACAAAAGAACGGCACTTATTTTAAGATCAGTGCAAGCTACTTTAAGTTAAAGCAGCTCAAACATGCATTTTAGTCTGGGACTAGATTTAAGCCTTGTCTGTGAAACTGGCGGTAGGTGTGTTTAAAGCTAAACTTTGCAGGACAGTGGCCCTCCAGGAGCATGACTGCCCTAGGAGATGTAACACACATAGTGTGCAAACAATGCTGGCTTTAAAAACCACTTTAGATGTCATACTTCAGTTCAATGACTGATTTCTGCTCTCTCACCCAAACTCACTGTTTAGACTAAACAACGAATCTTATATTTAGATCGGGATTGCAATTTGTGAAAGGTTAGAAACTAAGCTGCAATAGCAAAGCCTAAAAGCCTGTTAAACAGCGTGTAAGTACTGAACTAAGTTCTCTTTGGTGTCTTATTGCACTTAAACTCAAATACACACAAGGTTTACATAAACACAGTTGTCTTAAAGTCCCCCTGTAGTCAATAGCCACGTTTATATGTACAATATCTTGTCATTCCGATTGAAAGATTTGGTGGACTGTTTACATGAGATGTTATCTAATCCGATCTGGTGTTTACACGAGCCGGCGCTTTCAATCGGAATGACTGTGTGACATTCGCATTCAACATAGAGCTCCATTATTTCTTATGCGCGCTATTTTTATGTAAAGTGTTGCTCTTAATCAAGCAGCAACAGCGTGAATTTATAGCATATTCCTGCAGGAAGATGTGAGGAAAAAGGCGGGCGCAGGAAGCTGACCTTTTTGGTGGCTGTGCATCTCAGAGTATTTTTACCCCTTCCTCTGAAGAAAAGCAGAAGCATGTGGATGAAGGTCCGTAGCAATGATGTGTTGTTTTAGTTTTACTCCAGTTTAATTTTGCCGCCACAATCATGACGACCCCTGGCCTCTTGACGTGATACAAAGTAATCAGTTTTAACTCGTTTACATGGCAGAATTTTTATTTTGTTCGGTTTATAGAAAGGTTTATCCCATCCCTCTCAAACTGATTACAATTTCATTCGGTTTGGGCATTTTTATTCCGATTGGGGTGTTTATACGGAACATTTTCATTCGGATTGGACTTTTTATACCGATTACAATGCTCCATGTAAACGCACCTAATGATTTTATCCCTTAAAACTCATCTTTGATCACCAAAATGACAAAAACATTTTTTTTTTCTTATTCCCAGTTAAAAAAAAATCTTCAAACCTTAAAATAGCGTGAATGTAACTCTACACCTTTGCCTCATTTAATATAAGCAGATAAATTAATATGCAAATTTAGTCCCGCCTCTACTAGCTCACGCCAGCTCAGAGATCCACTGGGTCAACTTACTGAGGTAAACGCTGCACAATGGTATCGCTCTTTACAACATCGGACACATAATGGTAATTAATATGATTAGCCTTTTGCTTGACCATGTTATCAAACAGCTAATAATGTTACACAAATCATGTTCCCGTTCACCACGTCAGAGTCAGACAGCTGCCTTCTAAAAATCAGTATCCTTACAAACGCTTTAACAACTCAGAACGTCAGTGGAGAAAGGCATATAGTTCATTATAACATCGTAATATACATCATACACCCGCCATATTGCTAAATCTACACGATTTTTCATATAAACAGAGAAATATACCGAGATAACCTGGCTTCTCTCGAGACTCCTCTGCTAGTTAATGATATGCTAAAGCCCACCGGCACAATGACGTGATTGGTTACAAGGTAGTTTGTGACGTCACAGACAACAGCAATTTCAAACCGCTGCAGTATTAAGGAGAAAATACTCAGCAATAGTGTTGACATGAATTTGCACATGGTTTGTCTTAAAGCATGTAAAAAAAACTCCACATAGACATATCAACAACATTGATTTTCACCTAATAAGAAACTGTATTTAATTCATACAGTGAAGTCTATGTAGTGTTTTATTTCCACACTTGTTTATTCAGTTTTTTACTTGAATGCTACTGTTAAATACACCTACTGTAGCTGAAAAAAAGCACTATTTTATTTGTATCTTGTATTGTATTTGTCCTATTATATGCGTCTTTGTTCTTATTTGTAATAAAGATAATTTTTTTTTTTGTTTTTAAATATAAAAGTAAGATTTTCATCTACCCACCACACCTACTTTGGCCTAAATGGTCTGTCATTCCTTTTTTTTTTTTTTTTAAACAGTATTTTGTTACCTTATAGGGTTAAATTTTTTAAATAAGTAAATTATTTTGGCTGTACTGCACAGTGACGTGCAAAACCAACACGTAAACGAATCATAATAAGATCATGGATCATCTGTTTTTGCCGTATCGCCCACCCAATCTCCTTCCTTTGTCGCTGACCCTGAGCCATCAAGTGCAAAAAAAGGCAAATGTTCCAGTCATACAATACCTCGCAATGCCAAGAAAAACCCAAGACACTGACATCCTTCACTTCTGGAAGGACAATTCTGTTATACTGCCCAACTTTTTCACAAATTTAAGGTTACAGAAACTTTTACTTCCTCTGAAGCTATCAGTCATTCTTCGTGCAGTATTCAAACAATACGTCCCATTATGCATAATCTGAACATAGTCAATCGACTGGCAGTGGGAGGCGGGAATCGAACACGCTTATTAATATGACATTTTATTTGTAAACTAATATTTTTAGCTTTTATGTGAAAGAAATAAAACTGCATTCACTGCATTTCTTCATTTACTGTATAAATGAAGCTCCCACTGCCACCCACGCTTTTCAATCGTGTAAAAGTGTTTTTAATCAGTCCATCTGGAAACAAAGCAATGTTTACAAGACACCGGTTTGATACAGCGAACACTTTTCAGGATGAGAATTTAAAAAAAAGAAATGTAAAAAGAAATCAAATAGACATCTAATTTAAAGATAACTCACAGTTTACTTATTGAGACATTTTTGTTATACATAATTGATAGAAATTGATAGCTCTCATTTTCATGTGATCTCAACATTTAATTAGGACACTCATATGACATTCTTCAAAAATATCATTTCTGTAAAGCTGGACAGTTTAATAAGGATCAAATGACTGAGTTCAGTTTTGAGACCAACCTGTTTGTGTCTCAGTATCTTCATGTTTTTCTTCTTCACTCTTCTCTTTAACAAACGCCATCTTCACGTCATGTGAATCTCAGTTGCTCCAACCTGAGTTTTTCTGTCATATTTAAGAAAAATACATCAAAACTAAAACTCTGTGTGCGCAATATGTATGTATTGATTTGCAGATTACTTAATTTAATAAATGTCACTTTCATTACATTCAGGGTTTAAACACATTTTTTTTTAAATGACCAACATAGCTAGTAATTTTCTCTTTGCAGTTGGTTTGTTAAAGTTGTCATTACACATTTTTTGTCATTACAAAAAAAATGTTTGTTGCATTTACAATGTTTTGACCAGAACGTGTCGTCCGCGTGCGTGAATCGATTGATTCAAACAGTGAATCATTTTGTGAAGCAATTGGTTTTAAGCGGCATATAACGTTACATAAATTCAGTTAAGTTTCAAAAAGCTCCGTTTCTCCATCACTACTTGCCAGTTACTAAATTCATATTTACGACAGACTCATTCACCATATAGAGAGAGAAATGAGACGCAACTTTGCTATCATTCATGTTATACTCATAAACAAAAACTATTATTAATGTTAGAGCATTACAATGTTATATTCAGTAATAATACATTTACACCACTTTTAAAAACTATAAAATATATTGTATAGTTTGCATCGATTTAAGTACTTTAAATGCATAAAAACAAAAACCTTTCTTCAGCCGAATCACAACAAAGGCAAGAGGGCGGTGCAGCCTTATGACGTCAGATCGCCACACCAAAATAAAAGTCCTGTCAGTGCATAGAAAAACAAAAACAAATAATAAAATAATACAAAATATGTCAGAGTGGAAATCTTAGTGAAATACATATTTAAATGCGTTGTTCAGTGAAAAAGTGTGTAGCTCATCCAATGTGTGAGATTCTGTGTAGGAGATAAAGTCACGTTTGTCAATAAAAAGGATTTTAATTAGGGCCATGGATTACTTTAAAACACAAAACAAAGAAAAACGCAACATTCAACAGTTAACATGTTGCAGTGTGTTGTCAATAATTATTCAGCATTATGATTATGTTTGTGTTGTAACCACAAAAGAGAACAACAGCAGCAACGACTACAGCAGGACGTCTCTGTATGGTAAGTACTGTAACGTTACTCATTTGTTTAGCGGCTTGTGTAAATGACTAATTCACCTTTCATGATAACGTTGTAAATGGACACTTATGGTGGTCAGCTAAACAAATGTATTTAAACATACACAATACATCATCCCATTATCCCTGGATAACTTTTGATTCTATACATTTGTGTCGTTTACATTATATGCACTTACTGTATGTGCCGTTTACCAACAAAATACAGACATTTGATGCAGTTTTACTTACCGCCTGCGGTTCCGACTCATGACATGGATCTGTAATCTCCTGGGACTGCTCCATCTTCCTGTTTCAACTGATCTGCAAATCCAGAGTCGAACTGGGCCTTGTTTACAAAACATTCATCACCGAAATGCCAGGAACAAACACCAACTTTGTTGCTGCCCCGGAAAAACAAACTGCATTCACGGTTCCCTTAACGCTGGGTTCTTTGGGAAGCTGAACAAGGTTATCTTTTCCTCACAACCACTTCTTTGGTAACGTTGTTGACAAATCTTTCTTGATTTGCATAACCTTGTTACGATTATTAGGTATTGTAACGACTTATTAGGTAAGACAAATCAGACACAATTATTTGTTATAGTTAACCAATAATTGTTTAAAGCACTCTGGGGCCTGTCTCCCATCCCCCGAGAAGTTCTCTGTTACAAGTTTTATTGCGCTAAAGAATGTGGTTGCCACATTGAGAGCAGGGAAGAGACACAGAAAACGTGCGACTTTCCTGCATTAATTTATAGACCGTTCTATAAATGAACATGCACATCCCTAGGAAATGGTATCCATTATTACTGTTGTTGTATTGCACTCATTGTATTCACATGTTTTATGATTCATTTAAGGTAACTTCAATTATGCCATGTTTAGTGTCTATGGGTTCGTATCGAGAAGATTTAAATACTTGTGTATGCGATATGTCCATACCTGTGCAACACATCAGTATTACAAGAATCTTTAATAGTTCTTCTTCAAAAACTCAGCCAGTTAATCTTGCTCGGCCGTAAAAGCCCTGACAGAAGGCGTGTTGTCGCCCGGAAATACAACATCTTCATTGGTCAGGTCAACCCTAAGAGGTGGGACTTTGACCAGATGTTAAAAGCGAGTGCACAACGCCCCTCCCTCTCTCTTTTTCTTCTTGCTTCTGGTATGACTGAAGAGACCCTTTTGCTCCAAGCCTCATCAACCCATGCAACCCAGCCATGTGCTCATGATGAACAGCAGAATACAGCGGTTACCCTGGAAACCCCGCAAACAAAGCAACTGCGCTAGTGAAGTTTTTACAATGCTTCAAACAGCCGTTCATTTTTTTGTAATCTCAATGTTGTTCATCACAGCACCAAATACTTAATACTTAAAGACTTAATAGGCTTTTTATTTTCAAACTTAAACATTTTTATATTTTAATCTGGACTACAACATGCCCCAATGATTAGAAATGTTCTGATTATTTGTTATTGTTCAGTAAAACTTAGTGACATATGGCTTCATCAGTTAACATGTTAATTCATTATTACCAAACTGACAATAAAAAATACTTATAAAGTATTAATTATTTTTAGTTAATGTTAATTTCTTAGTTACTGTTTAATAACATTACTAAAATCAAAAGAACTTATTTACCTGAGATAAAACTAACAACGATCAGTTGTATTTCTTAACTAACATTAACAAAAAATAATACTTTCTGTAACAAATGTAGCTATCTTAGTTAATGCATTAAATAATGAGACCTTATAAAGTGTTACCTGTTGTTCTTTTGCACTTTAATCTGTTTGAAAATTTTACTTTTTGTGTATTGTATTATTGTATTTAAACATTCAGAGTTCTTTTTGTTATTACAAAAAGAGTTTTTAAATCTGTTATACTGACAACACTTTTTTTGCAATATTTCAATATCGTGATAACATCCATCCTTCTCATGTGTATTTCATTAATTTAATTAATTAATTTAATGTACTTTACAGGATGATGTCTCATCTGATGACGAGTACATCCCAGAGTCTGTATCGGATTCAGAAAGCTCAGGGACAGAGTTGAGTGTTGAGTTGCCTGAACCATCCAGAAAGTCCCATACCACTAATATGCCTGATTTAGGCGTTACTTTTGCTGACCAAGAACAGACCATAGATATACAGGACAACTGTAAGAATATCCTGATGGATCTAGAAACTACTGGTGATCTCCAAAGTGACCCCAAACCAGAACCAGAAAACTCATACCAGCAGAAAACAAAAGATACGAGTAACGAAAAGAGTACTGTGGATATTCTTGGCCAAAGTAAATCCCCAACCAAATCAGGAAAATTTCTAAAAAGCCAAGTCAATTAATGTTTTGTATGTGGAAAACCTCAAACTAAATTTGCACGTCATCTAGAGAGGCATGTAAATGAAAATGCTGAAATCGCACAGGCGCTCCAGTTCCCCAATTCATCAAAGGACGGAAAGGTTCTTCTTGAGAAATTCCCGAAACCTTAGCAACTTCAAGCACAACTGTACGGTGATTCCATAATTTTTGCCAGGGGTTGTACACAATTAACGGACACTAATAACGTAAACCCATTGTTTGTAAGTTAAATGTACCACATTTACAACGTACCTGAAAGGTTCATTATAAAAGTTCATCCAGTCGTTATATTTGGTTTGAATAAAATTACATCATGTCTTTCCTGCATGTCAACGTATGTTTTTACATACCCTGTTCGCGCAGACGTCATACGTGATCAGTGCGTTTCATGCTATGATAAAAGTTTATACCAGTTTATACCAGAGACGCCCAAACTAGGGCCCTTGCGCCAAAGTTGGCCCGCCATGCCAAAAAATATAGCTTATGGGGGGGGGGGGGGGGGGGGGATGTCCACATTTTTCTCTTTTTGTTGAAATATCATTTTTTTCATTTAGTACTGCCCTCCGGAAGATACCTACATTTTTCCCGGAAGACAAATTATGTACAATTTACCTTGATCTTCACGTTCAAAATGTTTTCACCCCCCCGTCTATTAATGCATCGTGTCTCCTTCTGGAGCATCAGTGAATGTTTGAACCTTTTTTAATAGTTGTGTTTGAGTCCCTCAATTGTCCTCAGTGTGAAAAGATAGACCTCAAAATCATACAGCAACTGCTGGAAAGGGTTCAAACATGCAAAAAATGCTTGAAAACTGAAGAATCTGCAGGACCTGGAGGATTTTTCTGAAGAATATTGGGCAGTTTAACTGCTCAGAACAAACAACTGCTCATTCAACAACCATCACAAAACATAAAAACAGTCATAGATCATCCAGGTAACCACACACAGTATTAAGAATCAATGGTTCACATACTTATGAACGGGGTCATTTTAATAAATTCAGCTATTTTTTCTCTTGTGGACTATATGTAAACATCTTTTATGTAAAATAAAATGTATGATCTCTCTTATTTTGTTAAAATTATTCACATTGTTCACATACTTTTTCTTGCAACTGTGTATGTATGTGTGTGTATATATATATATATATATATATAAAATTTAAAAAATGTAATTGTCATTAGAAAATTTTTAATATACAAGTTAGGTGGCCTTGTTCACCATACCAACTAGTTCTTAAGTAATGTGTTTGTTATACAAAGACTGAAACTGTAGTGAAGAGGTAAAAATATAAGAGCAACTTTTCATAATGATCGGCAGTAAATGAGTACAAGAAGAGTTATTTAAGTTATACAATAGTCAGCAATTTTTTTTAGCATCCTGAAAGGATATCACGTTCTTGACCACAGTGGTCTAAAAGTAACAGCTCAAAAGCAGAAATGAGCAGTGCAGTCCACTTAAAGAAACAACTTCTAGTCTCACATTTAACTCCAGCAGACTGAATATGTCTTATTACGGCAATATCAACATTCCTGATATGCATGGGATGGACAGAGAACATGAAGAAGAGATGCATATCTACAATACTGTTGATCCTATAAACCGTTTTGAAGTCAGGACAGAAACGGAAAACTCAGACACCAAGATACACCAAACACCTCAACACACAGGTACTGAGACTCATTTCATTATATCACACGCATTTGAGTCATATGAGTAATTATCTTCATATCTGCGGTGTTCAGGAAGTGATAGTGTGAAGATCAGAAGCTCCAGAGCAGCTCCAGTGTGTTTGGTGCTGCTGTGTGTTCTTCTGCTGACTGCAGTCATAGTGCTGTGCGTCCACATCCATACAAAGAGCACAAACTACACAGAAGAGAAAAATCAGCTACTAAACATGATTACCAACCTGACAGAAGAGACACACCAACTACTAACCAACATTACCAACCTTATTGAGGAGAGAGGCCAACTACTAAACAGGACCATGCAATTGACAAAAGAGAGAGATAGATTATCATCAGAGAACAATGACCTTATTAAACAAAGAAACAAATTAAATCAGGAGGAAAATGAACTGTTAAAAATGGGTAATTATGAACTACAAACTAAAAAAAAAAAAGAAGTTTTGTTTTACAGGATACATATAGGAATTATTTAGATGCAGCTGGTTAAAAATAAGTTTGGTAGATCAGTGCTAATAGCAAAATTGCTTTTGTTTACAGATGGATGGGTTCATTATCAATCCAGTTTTTACTCCATTCCCTCTGCGTGGAAGAGCTGGACTGAGAGCAGAAGATACTGTACAGACAGAGGAGCAGATCTGATCATCATAAACAACAAAGCGGAACAAGTGAGTGAAACTATTTTTCTAACTATAGAAAATAGTCATTGTTATTCTTTTACACTGTTATTATGGTTTGTGTTATTGTTTCATGAAAAGTGTCCCTTTAAGACAGAAATGTGTAATTTTTTTCTTTTCTTAGGATTTTATTAAGAAAATGTTTTGTACTGAAGTCTGGATTGGTCTGACCGACAGTGAGGTGGAGGGCAGATGGAAATGGGTTGATGGCAGCGCACTGACCTCAGGGTGAGAAATCACTGAACTGAACTGAGTAATACCTAATAAATGATTCTCACAGTCAGTATCATATCTAATGCTGATCTATATTTTCAGGTTCTGGGCATCTAAAGAGCCCGATGGACGTGGAAGAGAGAACTGTGCTCTAACTCGTGCATCAGGATGGGCTGATTACCCATGCAATGATCATTTTCAATGTATCTGTGAGAAGAAGATTTTAAATTAAGTCAATGAGATGCAGGTTTATGTCAAAAAATGATGTTACTTGATCAAATATTGTATGTTACTTGATGTACATAACGAGCTAGCCAGGGCCCTGAGCCAGAATAAAAATGGAAACAAACTAAATTTCAACAGGAACAAAAAAAAAATGAAATCAAGTTTAAATGTTTCGAAGAGAAATGCTTATTTGAAATTACCATTAACCGGTTATTTTATCGTTCTGTTTAGGATTTT
This sequence comes from Elopichthys bambusa, assembly GCA_037101425.1. NCBI lineage: Eukaryota > Metazoa > Chordata > Actinopteri > Cypriniformes > Xenocyprididae > Elopichthys > Elopichthys bambusa. The sequence continues at coordinate 23,073,567 of CM074454.1, forward strand.
AATTTGGCAGTCAACCAATCATGAATTCAAATAGTACGGCCTAAGCAAACATGATGTTGATGCATCCATTGTGAGTGAAATGTCAAGTCATCCTGTGTACGTTGCAAGACAATGTGCTGCATTAGCTGTTGAATCCGTTCACACTTGTAGTTCGGTTTGTTTAGCTCATTTGGTTCGGACCAAAAAAGAAAAAATGTAGTCCTGGTTCGATTAGCGTTCACATCAGCAATTTTATCACCGAACCTAAAGGCTAGGGATACATTCACAATCTGATTGATAGTATTTTATGACGTATTGCCTATTTTGAGACAGAACTTATTAAACATCCAAAACAATGCTGTGTGCTGAGGTAAATGTGCTTGTTGTGTGTGCGTAGTCTGCATATGATGGTATTTTGGCCAGCTGGGAACTGGTGAAGAGCTTATAAAATGTATAAAGGAGTCAAAACAGCGGCGGGAATCCTTCTGTCACACACACAAACAATCTGCTGCGTCTGATGCCTGTGATGGGCAAACTCACGAGTATGATGAGAGAAAACAGACATGCGTGAGGATTCTGTCCTTTTTAGGGTCTCATCTTCCTGTTTTTGGTTCGTTTAAATGTCTTTGGTCCGTGTTGCGTTCATGTATCATTCGAACCGCACCAGAGTTCGTTTGGAAGCGGACCGAGACCCATCTTTTCAGCGGTCTCGGTCCTCTTGTTTGGGGCGCGCCAGGGTTCGGATGGCAGCGTTCACACTTGCTCAAATGAACCGCATTAACAGAGCAATCGCACCAGGGTTCATTTTAATCAAACCAAACATGACAAGTGTGAACGCACCCTCAGGAGGTTTTTTTAGAGGATATGTCACCATGGCAGGTTATATCTAACATGGTGTTTAATAAAATTTTTTAAAAAATTATATATATTTAAATTCCCTGAATAGTAGTGGTTCTATGCTACTATTTTTTGCTGATTAAAACACCATGCTGGGTATAACCTGCCATGGTGACATATCCGTTTTCACCACTTTGGAGTTTGCAGGTATGTGTATATATATATATATATATATATATATATATACACACACACATATACCTGCAAACTCCAAAGTGGTGAAAAAGGTGACATGTTTACAAAGTAAATAGTAGTAGGGGGGTCTGGGGTCATCCTCCCACAGGAGAAAATTTTTGTGATTTTAACATATGAACGAAGCATTCTGGTGCACTCCCACAAGAAAATAAATGGAGGCTGGGCATTGACACAAATTTCACAACTGGATTCGATTTTGATTCAGAAGCTTGCGATTTGATTTCGATTTGATTACCTCCAATTCAATATTGATTAATTTGGGGTCTATCAGGTAAAGTATATGGCAAATTTATATGGCAAAAAGAAAAAATATCTCTCAACTAATGTTGTAAACTATACAGGGAACCACAGCTGGTACATCATTATAATATTAAAGGTTAAAATGAATTGATTTTTAAGCTACTTACATATAAATTACACAAAGAAGTTTTTATAATAACGTTATAATAAATTTTTAATGACATAAATATGTCTTTGCTCGTTTTTAATACTATGTTTCTGCTCGTTTTTAATATTGGCCTAAACATTTAAATGGCGGCCGTCATAAAACGGTTTTATACATTCAGTATTGAAGCACATGTTAAGTACATGAATATGCAATGGCCTATAGTCACAGTGGATATATATCAAAATGCTCCTCTCTAAGTTGCTGACTAACAAGTTTTTCGACATTTCTGAGGTAAATGTTACGGTAAATGTGACATTTTTACAAGCCATTTTATTGCCGATTTGGCGCTTTTCTGCGGTTGAAACGACGATTGATCCATTAATGTTACATATGACATGATACAGATTTCAGTAAGTTGTACTGGATCTTTCAACATACCTTCAGTATTCATTCATCCTACATCCATTCATGTTTATTTTGTGTCGTAAAGCGGGAGAGATGATCGGTTCACGTGCGCTCTGCCAGCTGTGTGAACGGATTCTGCCAGAACTGAAGCGCTACAGTGATGCGTCAGAGCGCCAAAAAAGACCACGACAGTTTGAGAGACGTTTATGGTTTATGGACGTTTAGCCCATTTTCGATTCTTGTGAGGTTTATTGTGCCTGCAAACTCACCCTGACACCCCCCACCCCCGGAAAAAAAAAAACCTCTTCGGATCTTCACGATTCTCATTGACATATTTTAATTCAAAATGGCGAATTTTGCCGAAAGGCGACTAGTTTATTCACACACATATATATATATATATATATATATATATATATATATATTCTTTTTAACGATTAGAAACCTTGTTGTCAAAGTTAGTGTGGCTTTATGTATGGTTTCCTAAATCAAGCTTAAATGGAGTTATGAGGTGTTTCACCAGCAAATGTTGGAGATTTGTGTTTTGTCAGTCATTAACGGCCGCATCTGATTCTGAGCCAGTAAGTGCATCGCATAAAATTTATCATCATCAACTTGCAGGTTACAAAGTATATTGTAACTGTATGTGGGCACTCAGTTTTTACTGTTTGGTAAAAAGGTATTGGTTACATTTACATTTAGTCATTTAGCCGACGCTTTTCTCCAAAGCGACTTACAAATGAGAATAGTAGAAGCAGTCGAATCAACATGAGTAAACCAGTATGTAAGTGCCGTGTCAAGTCACAGTTTTATCAGTAAAGTGTACGTAGCAAGTTTTTTTTATTTTTATTTTTTTAAATATATACGCAAATAGATGAAGAAAGAATAGAAAATTGAAAAAAGAAAGAGTAAAATATAAATAAAAAGTGCTATATTACTGGGTCAAGAGTTGACAAAAAAGATATGTCTTTAGCCATTTTCAAAAAACTGCTAAAGACTCAGCTGCTCGGATAGAGCGTGGCAGGTCATTCCACCAACCAGGAACAGACCAGGAGAAGGTCCGTGAGAGTGATTTTGTGCCCCTTTGGGATGGCACCACAAGACGCCGTTCACTTGCAGAACGCAAGCTTCTGGATTGCGCATAAGTCTAAAGTAGTGAGTTTAGGTATGGTGGTGCAGAGCCAGTGGTTGTTCTGTAGGCAAACATCAGAGCCTTGAATTGGATGCGAGCAGCTATTGGCAGCCAATGCAAACTGATGAAGAGAGGTGTGACATGCGCTCTCTTCGGTACGTTAAAGACCAGTCTTGCTGCAGCATTCTGGATCAGTTGTAGGGGCTTGACAGTGCATGCTGGAAGGCCTGCCAAGAGAGCATTACAATAGTCCAGTCTAGATAGAACAAGAGCTTGGACAAGAATTTGTGTGGAATGCTCCGATAGGAAGGGTCTAATCTTCCTAATGTTGTATAGAGCAAATCTGCAGGACCGGGCCGTTGTAGCGATGTGATCTGTGAAGCTTAAAACCATCATCCATCACCACTCCAAGGTTCCTGGCCGTCCTGGAAGGAGTTATGGTTGGCGACCCAAGTTGAATGGAAAGGTTATGATGAAGTGTTAGGTTGGCACCGACCACAAGCAGTTCTGTTTTTGCAAGGTTAAGTTGAAGGTGGTGGTCCTTCATCCAGGCAGAAATGGCTGTCAGGCAATCTGCAATGCGACCAGCAACCGTCGGATCATCTGGTTGGAATGAGAGGTAAAGTTGTGTGTCATCAGTATAACCAGGTTATAACCAGGGCTTGACATGAACCTTTTTGCTAATGTCAAGCCTTGGTTATGACAATGCAGCAAATACTAGACTAAAACTCTCTTTTCCACTGCTCAAATGCATAAGACATTAGCCTTTACACACATCATGTTTTAAATAAAGAAAATGCTATACTTATTTACAGAACCAGTTTTTATTTACCCTTGCACTGCAAACAAGCAGAGAATTGTGTGTGCAGGACTTGAGGCTGGTGGAGCTACTTTACGAGGTTTTGTCAACAGTTTGAGGATCCGATGGAGTTACGAGGTTTATTCAAAAGCTCTAGTATAAGTTCAATTCAAGCTTTGGTATAAAGTATAGGCAAATTAATAATAATAAATAACATTACTAGCTTGTATTTTTTACAGAAGGAACGCAGGAACAGAAACATTAAAATGCTGATTCTGTGTTCTGAGTGTTTTTTCATTTTTAAGCCCTGGTGCTAGCTATGAAATTAGCGATAAATTTCCATGCTGATGCAGCTACAGACACTTCACCTTTTCAGAAAAATTGTAATTCAGAACAATATGAAATATTGTCAGTGTTAAGCCTTGTACACGCCGGGACAATTATCGCGCGCACTTATCGCCGGCGTTTTTCGAGACGTTTTTCGTGTTCATACCAAAGCGATTTTTTTTCTGGCGATACGCCGAGTGATCGTGCAAATTCACTCCCTGGTCTACTTACTTCCTCTTCGTCGACTTGGTATCAACGTGTGCTCGGCAAGACCGTTTTGCGTTTGAGTGCCACCAAGTTGTGTCAGCTCCATGCATGTGAACAAAAGCGCCAAACTCATTGGTCGGCCAGTTTTTAACGCGGCGCGTGAAACCAAAAAAACAAACTCGAGGCGTTTTTAAAAAAAAAAAATTACGCTTTTACTCCTGCCGTTTTTCGCGTCGGTGTGCACACTCACATTGGCGCCCTTTGTTTAGTCACGAGGCGTTAATCGCGCACGATATTCGGCCCGGTGTGTACAGTGCCTTTATACAATAAGTCACATATTTACAATCTCTCACTCTCCTGGACTTGGGACTGAAATCAAGGAACAGTCAGAAAAAAAAGAGAACTACTGTAAGTTTAACATCTAACCTTTAAGTACAATAATCAAAATCAATAATCAATGTTTAGCATTCACACACAAAGACTGAACTGGTGTAGGTAAATAAATAAATCCCAATAAATGTGAATGATGACTGAGCTTAGCAGAGAGCAGTATATCATATTTTTATGATGAGCTGACTGTTGACTACTTAGAAGGGTGTTAATGAACTTGTGCATTATGTAAAATGGCTATCATGGCAATATAGATGACCTCCTGTAGATGTTTGTTTTAACTGGGGGGGAAAAAAGGCTGAAAAACTGATGAAAACGGCCATTTGATCGAAAATTGCTGAGCATACATAAAATAATATTTCACCAAAAGCAACACTTCTGTCATTTACTTGGAACTTCTCATTTTTGGTTAACTGTTCCAGTAAGTTGAAGCTAAAATAAACTATCCTCTCATCTCCTGACTTCCTTTAGCAAGTGTTTAGATGAGACTCTCTCCTCCAGATTTGAGACATACTAAATGATGTTTTGAAGGTCATTAGAATGAAAAAAAGATGGTTTTGTATGCGACTTGGCCTTTAACCAGCCTACAGACGGCTGGTGTCTCATAGTAATTGCAGGTGATACAATGTTTCTTACATTATAAGTTCTGAGGTCTTAAGCTTTAAGTTCTGGAAATGAAAACAGACTAAAATGTATCAGAATCAATTTCAGGCAACTGCTTACAAAACTGTTTAGTACATGTATGTGCATTAAAAACACCTGAAGAAAGCCTGCGGTCACCAGACCAGAAGCATGTGTGTGTTCACTGTGTGTGACACGCAAACGCCTTGGAATGCCAGATATGTGATATTCACTCGTATTCACTATAAATACAGGTCTTTGTCTTCTCAGGTGTGAATCGCAGCATTATTCAAGAAGATTCACACCTTGGTGCATACTGTCTTTCTAAACAAAAAGTGTCTTACAAAATTTAAATCAATGACTGAAGAGTCCTTGGACAGCGGTGGGCCAATTTCTGACTCTTTTGATGGACACAATCAAAACGAGGAGGATATTTGAAGGCAAAGACAATGCCAAATACCTCTCCTTTGATAGCAGAGGTAATACTTTTATGACGTTTTTACAATGTTGTAAATCATTGTGTCCTAACGTTTAAATAACGTTCATTTTTAGCTGCAGAAGAAAATGAATACTTGATTGCGGTGTCCATTGTCCATGGCGGTCCAGGGCCTCGATGTCTTTACCAATTAAGTAAAGAAAAATGTTCGGTGAAAGACAATTGAAGCCCCAATTGAGGACATTCATGACGAAGAGGTCAGAAAGGCCCTTGTTGAGGTAATTTGTTAAACTGGGATTACAAACAACTTCAAGAAATGTACTTTTATCAACTGACACAAAACTACCCACATTAATGATATCTTAATAGCTGTACAAACCATATGTTTGTATGATATCCTTATTAATATCTGGTATCAAAAGGATTAAAATTTCAGTTTGAGTTCAATTTAATCTCTAAGAATGTCAATTTATTCAACAACAGAATCAGATTTTTTGGTGGCCATTACCAATCAAGGTCAATGAAATATAAATATGCATGTTTAATCTAACATTCTTATCAGATCCTTTGAGATCCATGAGCACAAAAAACAATTCACGTGCATGGCAAAAAATATATACACAAAAAGCAATTCACATAAAACTATTCATAAAATACATTTCCAAATGCAAAACACAATTCATAGATATACAACTGTGCACAAAAACTGTTTATTATTTATGAGTTTATTCTTGAATCTGAATGTGCAAATCACCTTGGATTTGTGTGTATTTCTGAGACTTACCTGACTGCTCTCTCTTCTCAGTCGTAGACTTTTACCCCCCTTTTCACAGACGAGGCTTAAGTTAGTCCTAGACTAAAATGCATGTTTGAGCTGTTTTAACTGAAATCAACTTGTACTGACATATCTTAAAATATATCAGTGCTATTGTTTTGTCTCAAGATGCACACAAGTAAGGTTTGTTTGTTTTGTTTTTCTAGAGTACTGTAGTGAATTTGGATTAGCCTCACACGAGGGCACCACAAATGTAGTTATTTATGGTCTTAAATATTAATATTTTGTATTAATATTAATATTGAGTCAGATGATTCCTTCCAATATTTCAGGGCACCAGCCAAGGAGTTTCACCTTGACAATAAAGATTGTTGACTGAATTACAATTATATAAATTGGAGGAAGTTCATCATCTGACCAATCTGAAGGATTTGTGAGATATTGTTAACTTGTAGAGCCTCTTATTGTATTATCAACACAAGGAAGACACAAGTGTAATAAAGGGATTGGTAACACTTTACATTAAGGTTCCCTTTGTAAAGGGTTTATGAAGGTGTTTGTTAATGAGTAATAAGTCATTTACAAATGCATTATAAATCATTAATAATGCAGTTATAACTGCATGAATAAAAGGGCGACTTTAATGCAATACCTGCCAAATAGTGAGCCGTTTTTAACTCACGTTATGAATGTATTTATTAACACTTATTTAACTCAAAACCAGATTCCTGGTTTATTTCATTATGCAGCAAAAATTGACTATCATAATTAGACTGAAGCGTGTAGTATTTGTGGTTTTCTTATTAATATCTCATGACTTCCACTTTTCTTACTATGTTGCTTACCAGAAGTTTCTGTCTTACCCATGATACTCTCCACAGCTTGTTTATCAAGATGAAAATGAACCTTTTTTTTTCTTCTTTTTTTTATCAATATATTTATTATTTTCACATGAACAATTTACAGAATCAGTATGCAAGTAAACTATTCTTTCTAAACACCCTGCATGGACATTATTACAAGGCCTTGAGCTGATGTGTAAGATAAAAATTATAATAATAATAAAATAAATATATAAATACATTTAATGTTAAAGTAAAGAAGGGCTACATTATCACATCAGCCTTTTCAATCAATGTAACATTCAAATTATTCAAATATTTAATAAATTTGCCCCAAATCTTTTCGAACAATCTTTTCTTTTCAAATTATACATTATTTTTTCCACAGGCACATAGGACGAAAGTTTGGGTGGTTCTTCTGGTTTCCAGTGTATAGCTATACATTTCTTTGCTGCTACCAGAGCCATCTTAACAAAAAGTAAATTCTTCCTTTGATCAGATTGGAGGACCGATTCATTGTGAACCTTAGTGTAAAGTGAACACATGTGAACCATTTATTAATGAGTTATAAACATTAATAACCTGTGAAAGTGAACCTTAATGTAAAGTGAACACTTGTGAACCATTTATTCATGAGTTATAAACATTAATAACCTGTGAAAGTGAACCTTAATGTAAAGTGAACACTTGTGAACCATTTATTAATGAGTTATAAACATTAATAACCTGTGAAAGTGAACCTTAATGTAAAGTGAACACTTGTGAACCATTTATTCATGAGTTATAAACATTAATAACCTGTGAAAGTGAACCTTAGTGTAAAGTGAACACATGTGAACCATTTATTAATGAGTTATAAACATTAATAACCTGTGAAAGTGAACCTTAATGTAAAGTGAAGACCTGTGAACCATTTATTCATGAGTTATAAACATTAATAACCTGTGAAAGTGAACCTTAGTGTAAAGTGAACACATGTGAACCATTTATTAATGAGTTATAAACATTAATAACCTGTGAAAGTGAACCTTAATGTAAAATGAAGACCTGTGAACCATTTATTCATGAGTTATAAACATTAATAACCTGTGAAAGTGAACCTTAATGTAAAGTGAACACATGTGAACCATTTATTCATGAGTTATAAACATTAATAACCTGTGAAAGTGAACCTTAGTGTAAAGTGAACACATGTGAACCATTTATTAATGAGTTATAAACATTAATAACCTGTGAAAGTGAACCTTAATGTAAAATGAAGACCTGTGAACCATTTATTCATGAGTTATAAACATTAATAACCTGTGAAAGTGAACCTTAGTGTAAAGTGAACACATGTGAACCATTTATTAATGAGTTATAAACATTAACCTGTGAAAGTGAACCTTAGTGTAAAGTGAAGACCTGTGAACCATTTATTCATGAGTTATAAACATTAATAACCTGTGAAAGTGAACCTTAGTGTAAAGTGAACACATGTGAACCATTTATTAATGAGTTATAAACATTAATAACCTGTGAAAGTGAACCTTAGTGTAAAGTGAACACATGTGAACCATTTATTCATGAGTTATAAACAATAATAACCTGTGAAAGTGAACCTTAATGTAAAGTGAACCATTTATTAATGAGTTATAAACATTAATAACCTGTGAAAGTGAACCTTAGTGTAAAGTGAACACATGTGAACCATTTATTCATGAGTTATAAACATTAATAACCTGTGAAAGTGAACCTTAATGTAAAGTGAACACATGTGAACAATTTATTAATGAGTTATAAACATTAATAACATAAATAACATTTACAGCACAAAATTACAGAGCATGACTTGATAAAGGCCACCGTAACTTGAGTATTTGGCTTTGGCCATCTGCACTTGCAGTACCTGCGCGGGGTTCACACCTCAGGTTTTAGGACTGAGGGACTGAGGTGAACAATGGGGAAAATAGTGATAAGATTAGTCTGCTCAATGACATGCTAATGGCATCATTCGTCCCTTGCACAAATGGTCAGGGCGATTGTCTTTGCAGGCTTATCTCCTAGCCCATCTGTTTCCTTGTTTGTGGAACTTCTCTTGGAGATGTGAGTTTTGGAGTCCAAACAAAGTCAACAAATTACGATTATTATCAGTAAGGTCTAACTCAATGTACATCCTCCACTGAAAACAAACAGAACAGAGAGAGACCATGTAGAATGTCAAAAAGGTTCCAGCAAAATCCTCTAGAAGATGTATTTCTGCAGAAAATGCAAAAAAAAAAAAATATAATTTAAAGAGGCCACAGAAAATGTATGCATAGTTTTTATTAATGAATAGTTAGATACATATAACATATAAACATATAAATACATTTATATGTTGCATTTGTAGGTGTAATTTTGGTAGAATTCTTAACATCTCACTGTCCTCACTGATTTTCAAACCCCACTATCCATATATTTGTATTTGCTAAAACCCATATATTTGAGCCTTTCTCATAGTGATGACCACCTAATATCCCTGACATGTAAGTCTTCGACAGGTTTCACTATACTTTCACTGACATTTTCAAACATTTTGTCCTCATAAACCTGTATACACCTGTGGGTTGACAAACAGTCAAGACTTCACCTAACATTGATCCTTAGTTGTTTAATATTAAATCTGTGAAATATGACACAAGAAAATTTTTTAACAATAATCATTACAATAACACAACAAATATGGTAAAAAGAAGCTGATACATTTTTATACAGTACAATTAATTTGTAGATAAAAAAATATAAGGCGTAATATAGGCGTATAATCTGCCCATAGATACATGTATTTCTCAGTGTGAAAGCAAGAGAACATGAAACATTTAAAAGATGTTAAAATAAACCATGTTAGTGTCCAATTTTAACATTTTGTCTTAGAGGCCTAACAAAAAAATGGTTTGTTTTACATTTATAATGCAACTGCTTTTCAGACCAATACAGTATTAATGCACAGTCTATCTCTCCCATCTTTTTCATTCACTTTTCCCTCATTAAAAATATTGTTAGGACCCTATCACAATGTAATCCAGTCAAAAGCACTATGTATCAATCAATAAAATGAAGATTTCTATAATGGAAAAAAAAAAATCTATAAAATGAAAATTTCTATATTAATTCCATAAAGAAGCACACAAAAATCTTCATGGTTGAGTGTGGCCAAAAAAACTAACACAACAATATCACAACACCCCCCCCTTACAAATCTGTTGTGTATTTGATGTCATAAGCTACTGGTCCCTCCATTGTGAAGCCTAAGAAAAAGGACACCTCCTCCATGCTACATCCACTTCGAAGACCACCCAGGTAAACTGGCCGCACAGGAATTCTAAGATTCCCACCATAGTGAACATAAATAATCCCATTTTCTGTTTTTCCCTTGACTCTTTGAAGTAAGTTTTGCACCTCTGGTTCTCTCCATATTGCTCCACTCTGCCATAGTTGGTGGATATTGGGGTGTTTTTCTTTGTCTACCACCTGATCTATCTTTGCTTTATGGATTACCCTTTTCAGTTCTTTGGATTTTCCAAGGTAGAAGTGTGCAATAGCACTCTTTGCTGGGAACACATGGGAGAAGCGCCGATGAAAGGATCTCTTTGTAGATGTAACATATGTGCATATGTTTTTCGACAATGTTGTGTTATCCATGTTGCTCTCCTTTCCTGGCCATAGCAATAACATTGCAAGATAGTAGGCCTCAGTACAGTCTGAATAAGTGCCCTTCTCTTGGAGGACGATATTCAGAAGGTACAGAAGCTCATTAAACTTCTTTAGGATTGGTGACTTAGGCTTAACACAGTAGAGAACAATGTTTGCCAAGATGAAATTCACTTGGTTGATGTAATTCTTAGAATTTTCAGAGATGAACTGCCATTTCTTTAAAATGAGTTCCATTTGAGACCCATTTTTTTCAGTTAGACATTGTAGTAACCCAGCAAATGTATCGGCACGCTTTTCCTCCAAATAGCATCTGTAGTCCTCCAACTTCTGTCTTAAACTAAGATTTGGTTGACTTGCTCTCTCCATTTCTTTCTCTTCCCCAGACTGACAGAATAATTTAACATATTTTTTGAAGAGTTCTGAAACTTTTCTCTTGTTTCTGTCCTCAGCCGTTTCTCTTTCAATCGACCTAGGTTTTAGGTAGGTGAAGTAGTTTTCGAAAAACTCGAAAATTTCTTTCATTCTTGGTTTCAAAGAGAATAAATATTTCTCATGGTTTGTTAGCTTGGGAATGAATTCAGCAGTCCTCTGATCGGTTTTGCGAAAACTGTGAAGAGAAGTACTGTTTTTTAGGAAATGCAATAATGTTTCCCATTGATAACCATCATGTTTCCTAAAGATTGTCTCTAGAATATCAAAGATGATCATTGCAACATCAATCTCACCAACATAGCCTGACGTATTGTAAGTCCTTTGTCTTTTCCTCATGGGTTGATCAAGGAAATCCATCTGATCATCCTTCTTTGCAAGATCCTGTGAATCTTTGAATGCCATAGTGGCCTTGACAGCCAACTGCAAACATTTCTCTAACTCCTCTGGAGTGAGTTCATTTTCCTGCCCTGTTTCATACATAAGTTTCAAATGACCTTTGTAAACCTGCCCCAAAGTGTCAGCAATATAAGAGTTGGATTCCTTTTGTCTTGCATCCTGTGCCCATTGCAAAGCAGAGGTGAAATCTTTCTCTTTCAGGTAGAAGTGTCTCGCTAGAGCCTGAGGCACTGTTGCATTTTTGTCAAATCTTTTTGTGGCATGTGTCAAAACTTCTTTACTCTCTGCCAAAGGCATTTCTTCAATCAAAGGAGAAAAAAGTGTGTCTTTGTCATCACCAAGTTCCTTTCTTTGACGGGTGATCAGCATACTCAAAATACTTTGAATGAGGACATCTTTGCCCATACCAGATTTGTACAGTTGGTTGCAATGCAGTAAGTTGGTTGTTATTTCACTCAGTTTAAGATTGTGCTTACTTATTAGGACTTTAAGGCAGTTTTCTGCAATCATTTGATGCAGGAAGCGAACTGCTTGATAAGTGCCACATTCCTCAACATTGAAAGAGATAAGCAAGGTTGAGTAAGGATTCATTTTTTCTTCCAGTGTGTCCTGCTTCCAAAGATTCTTGATGCCAACAAGTTCCTCACATAGTGACAATGACATACACGAGCCATGCACATATGTATTTAACAGTGATAAGAATGAGAGTAAATGTCCTTCCTTTGTTGAGACATCAAGGTCTTTTAGAGTGTTGCACACAAGGTTTTCTATGTATTTTTCACTGAAGTCATTAGTCATGATCATAAAGGCATAGAATGTTTCAGGTTTTTCATGGTTGCCTTTGAGTTCCTTCAGCTTCATCTGGAAAAAGCCCTGCTCCTTTGTGGATAGTTTATTGGTAATGAAAACACTGTCAATTCTGCTCTTTCTGGAGCTCTCACATGGAAACTGTGATCTCTCACAGTTAAGGATGATCACCATCAAACTCTCCTGTTTTTTTTTTCCATGTGCTGCACAGAGTATGCACCGCTGTAGGTCCTCAACATCTTCCCAGTTATCCACTAAAAGGAGAACAGGAGTGTAAGTTGATTGTTCTTCCTTTCCATAAGTCAGCAACTGTGTGACTTGGACTGCTATTTCGCTACTTTGCACAGAATTATTTTTCAAGACAGCACACCTGAATTTTCGTCTCAGGTTCCACAACACATGCATGGCCAGTGTAGTTCCACCACAGCCAGGGTGGTGGAACAAGTTAATTGTTACACATGGGGATGAGTAACCCTCTGTTGGTGTTATGAGATTGTGTAGTTCCTCATACTTATCACGTTTTATGAATGGAATGGACCCCGGTCTTTCAGACAAGTAGAAGTTCCACCATTTCACTTGGCCACCTCTGTAAAAGTCTTCCTCAGTTTTGTTCTTGAATTGCATGAAAGAATCCATTGTTTCAATCTCTGTATTTTCACATTCATTCTCAGCAAGTATTTCAAGGACTGTCATCTGAGCCTCATCCTTTTTTGTAAGACGGACTGAGCTAGAACCAATGGAGGGCAGGTATCTGTTCACTGAACTTGTTTGAGGCTCCCTTGTTTTCTGAATGGTGCAATTGATCTCATTTAGACTTAACTCATAAATACATTTACTTGTGATATCAATTTTACACCGAGTTTGTACTACGTGTTTCCATTGTTCAAATACTGTTAAATCTTTACATATACAAAGCATGTTGTCGTCCCCTTCAAGTTTTTGGTAAATTGCGCAGAATGTCTCAGTGATTGGGCTAGAGATGTCATTCACAGCTGAGTGGAGTAAAAACACAACCACTAATTTGTCCTTTGATATAATGTCAGGCTTGCAAATAAAAGAAATCATTTCACTGACTTCTGTGGCACGTTTTTTCAGCCATTCACCATCGCTGAAAGGCATATCTGCTTCACTTTCATTGACTTGGCCATTACAAAAAACCCAGCTGGTCTGTTTAAACAAGTTCAGTTTGCTAATAATTGTAGAGATAGCGTTGTCTGTAATGTTGTACAACCGTGGGTAGTGTATATTAGCCATACGATCTTTGCGATAGTAACTGCAGGTTCCATTCTTTTGGGACTCTGGATCAAAATCAAGGACCACAAACAATTTAAGGTCTTTCAAAAAACTCAGATGCTCTAGTTGACTGACATGACACTTGTTTGTGATGACAATAAACTGTAGAGAGTTTTCCAGAATGTCCCTCCCATGAGTGATAAGTTGTTTAAGTCTCTGACCTTGAGAGCTTTGTCCTATAGACGGACTGTTCCTCTCCTCTGCTGACTTTCTAGATAAAGCCCAAGACTTCACATCATCTGTTAATTTCTTCATTTTCTCCTGAACAGACCTTGGATTTTTATCAGCAAGAATATTGATGCTGTTTGCCCCAGAGCGAATAAAAAGGCATTCTGTTTTACACTTCTTCCCCTCCTCCTTTACTGTAACAGTATAAAAAAGCTTTTCCAAAGTTTCAGAATAATTTGGGACAACATCAACTTCAATAACCCACTTGTCCACATTGATGTTGTCTGGACATTTTACCTGAAAGAATTTAGGAGGCCTAATGCATGTCTTGGCAATATTGGTGTTTTCTTCAAAGTGCTCCTTGAGACGTTTATCAAATTCATCAACGTATTTATCAGGTGATGTCAACTCTAAACCAATAATTTGTCCATGTTCATACTGTGGCTTGTCTCCGACTCCAAAATGGATAGTTCCATTTGTTCGAGAATTCATGCATGCTGCAGCAAACCGAAATACTTCATCTGTGAATTTTTTAAGGATATCCTTCTCTAAAGCATTCTCTGTGTTTGCCATGAGCTTGTACTCATGCACAGGGTCAACAAGATTGCTTGGACCCGTTTCAGGAGGAAGTAGTTCATTTTGTATATATTCAAATGATGTGCTGGTTTCATCAAAAGGACGGGGCTTGCACACATGTTTTACAAAGTTCTTTGAAATGTCCAATAAGTTCTCTGAAGTGTTAATCTGACCCAGGTGCTCTTTGGTCTCCATCTTGACATTTTTTGCATTTGTTGCTTTTGTTGAGCATGGCAACAAAGTTTTTGATTGTGCACTTCTTGCCCCATCTCCTTTCTTGTACTTGAAGTCAGTCAGATCCTTTAATATTAAAGCCTCTTCCTCTGGAAAGTTTAGTGTATCATGCAATAACTCCTGTCCACCACCTTTTGGTATGTCCTCTGAAGCCCATGATAATGTGTGTTCAACTGCTTTACCATCAGAGATTTCCTGAATACTTAGGTGTGGGTGTATCTCAAGTTCAGCAGATGTGCTGGTAGGTTTTTCAACTGCAGCTTTGCCTTGCTGATAATGTTCTGTTGTAGAGATCCCTGCTAATGCATCTGTATCATCAGGTATGGCCCTGCTCCTGAACATTTTTAACTCAGACACTTTTTTAATTATTTGAACTGCAGGTCCATGTTTCCAACCGAGATCTATCAAGTCTTTTTTATCAAATGAGAGGAGACATGCTCCTGAAACATCTTCATTGTAAAGAATATCAGCATACTCCTGAGGGATTTTGACCACATCAATGAGCCATTGGCGAACATCCTCTTTGGTCCAGTCATCTATTTTATGAAGTTGTGTCTCCATGTCTCCTGTTCTGTTATGTTGGGTACATTCTGCAAGCTGAAAGAAAAGAGATAAAAATTATTTAATATTGACATTCAGAGTTATCATTTTTACAATAAAAAGGGCAAAAATAAAGATGGACTCGTGAAGGAACAGTGTAATGGGGCTCAATTACAAAAGAGTATAGAAGCCAAGAGGCGAAAAACCGTTGCGTTACCAAGGCAATGACTGACGCTTTTGTATTACATTCCAAAGAGCAGCCCTTATCAGCCCTGAAGTAGAAAATGAGACCATGTACCAGCTGGACCGGATCAGAACGGAATGGAATGGTTACGCAATGAACTGTTCAGCCTGATGGTGGAAAAGCGGAGAAACACACACTATAAACTATCCCTGCAGCGTTAGCCGCTTTTCCACCGTTGGGCCGAACGGTTCTTATTGCGTAACCGTTCCACTCCGTGCTGATCCGGGCCATCTGGTACGCTTACCATTTTCCACTGTGGGGCTGATAACGGCATCCCATCCAAGTCAGCTGATACCATTAAATTATTCCTCGACACATATGGGATATCGGATGTATGGCGCTTTCGCAATCCTGGGTCAAGAAGTTATTCATTTTTTTCGCCTGTTTGTCAAACTTATTCGCATATAGATTTTTTTTTTTAGACAAAAATTTTCTCCATTGTGAGTATCACGCTATTGTCATTTCATATCATGCCCCACTATCAATGACACTTTGCATTCCAGTTACACGTCCCTGGTGCTTAAATACTTTGTTGCTTTCAGATGATGCATTTGTTAAATTTACATCAACTAAGATAAAAATATTTCTTGAACATAATCAAACCCCAGGAATGCCATTTTTTCACTTATATGGGAAGCAATGAAAGCATATTTGAGAGGAGAAATAATATCTTATAGTTTCCACATTAGAATAACACAAACAGCCAGACTTGAGGAATTAGCCAATGCTATACTAAAATTAGATGCAACTCTGGCTCTGAAATCATCGCCTAATCTACATAAACAACGATTATCACTTCAAACAGAATATAATCTTTTAAGTACTAAACACATTGAAAATTTGATTAAATCAACGCTATAATACATATTAACATGGTGAGAAGGCTGGGAGAGTTTTGGCTCATCAACTGAGACAAAAGACGGTGGATCACACTATATCCCATATAAAAGATAAATTAGGCCTTAGGTATACAGAACATTCACAGATCAATCATTGTTTTTATGAGTTCTATTCAGAATTATATACTTCTGAATCCCATAAGGATGAGAAGCTGTTTTCTTCATTTTTTAATAAGATTACCATTCCTTTAATTGATAGCGAGACAGTAGTTGAACTCGAGACTCCCGTTTCGGTTGAAGAAATTAACGCCTCAGTAACGTCAATGCAAAACGGGAAATCACCTGGTCCAGATAGGTTTTCGAGCGTGTTTTATAAAAAATTTAAGAATGAATCATCTCCATTTTTATTAAGTGTATTTGAGGAATCTTTCATTTCTGGTACCCTACCTCCAACTACGCAACAGGCAGTCATATCGCAAATTCTCAAGAAAAACAAAGATCCTCTTGACTGTGGCTCTTATCGCCCTATTTCTCTTCTTAATGTGGACAGTAAGATCCTGGCAAAAATGTTGGCCCGTAGGTTAGAAACTGTTCTGCCTTATATAATAGAGTTATCAAACTGGATTTATCAAAAATCAATAGTTGGTTTTTTAATATATGTCGACTCTTAAATATTCTTTAGGACCCCTACTCCATCTGATGTCCCTGAGGTACTACTATCACTCGATGCTGAGAAAGCTTTTGACCGGGGTGGAGTGGGATTATTTGTTTAATGTTTTGAAGAAATTTGGGTTTGGTTCTCTATACATCTCCTTTGGCGGCAGTATGCACAAATAATAACTTATCTCCCTTTTTCTCTCTACAGCGTGGCACGAGACAGGGTTGTCCATTAACCCTTTTGTTTGCGTTAGTAATTGAACCACTAGCTGTAGCTATACGTGAGCAGATTGCCATTAGAGGAATTCATAGAAGAGGTATCAAACACAAAGTTTCTCTCTATGCAGATGATATGCTTATATTCTTGTCTCACCCACTTACAAGCTTACCAGTACTAATTGGACTGTTAGATGTCTTTGGTAAAATCTCTGGATATAAAGTCAATGTACAGAAAAGTGAACTCATGCCCATAAATCTAACATCTCATTCAACACTATCTAACTCTTTTCCATTTAAACTAAGCACAGAAAAGTTTAAATACTTGGGTATCTGGATTACTTACTATCATAAACAATCTAAAAGAGGATCTTAATCGTTGGAACCTGCTCTTACTATCTTTAGGAGGGAGAATTAACACGGTCAAAATGAATGTGCTGCCTAGATTTTTGTTTTTGTTTCAAAGCCTTCCTATCTTTTTTCATATATATAGACACCCTGATCTGACTTTATCTGGAATAGGAAAATCCCTCGGATGCGTAAAGATACACTGCAAAGACATCGGTGGATCATTACCTGCTCTTCTCTGTACAAAGATACCTCTTTCTGAGCCGGTGTCTATGCATTCTCTAAACCCAATTGTCAGAGCATCCTTTAAAATTTAGAACCAGTTTGGACAAGCTTTTTCACTTACTGATCTCTCAATGCATGCCCCATCATTAGAAATCATATGTTTACTCCCTCTATTATAGGCACTGCTTTTAATTGTTGGAAAGAGAATGGACTTGCCACATTGAAAGATCTATATAGTAATAACAGCTTTATGCCGTTTCAGCAAATAAGAGCAAAATATAATATTTCAAATACACATTTCTTTAGATATTTACAGATATGCAGTTTTATGACATCTAACACTAGTGACTTTCCAGCTCTACCTACTGAATCATTTCTTGAAATAATTTTAAAAATTTGCCCATTCACCAAGAAAAATATTTGTTTGATATACTCTTTGATTTCTTCACAGAATTCCACATCTTTAACAAAATCAAAGCAACAATGGGAAAGTGAACTTGATTGGCAAGATTCACTCAACCTCAATTTGTTTACAACATACAATTATTCAATTTAAAGTAGTTGACCGCCTACACTGGACAAAAGGAAAATTAGCTAAATTTTCACCAAATATAGACTCCTTGTGTGATATGTGTAGAGTTGAGATCTCTAATCATACACACATGTTTTGGTCATGTCCTAAGCTTGTTAACTATTGGCAATTAATATTTAATTTCCTTTCAGGAGTTCTACATGTATCTATTGATCCTTCCCCCATTCTTGCAATATTTGGTTTGACTACAGAACTCTCTTTGGATAATAATGCCAAAAATATGATTGCTTTTTCGACTTTAGTAGCTAGACGTCTTATTCTGCTTAAGTGGAAGGACAGATCTCCACCTACTTTTAGTCACTGGATTAGAGATCTTATGTATCATCTTGCACTAGAGAAGATTCGTTACTCCATTAAAGGCTGTAGTCAGACTTTTTTCATTATTTGGCAGCCAGTGCTGACTTACGTACAGCAAATGGATCCAAATGTAATTTTCTCTGTATGAATTTTTGTCTGTTTTTTTTTCTCTCTTTTTTTCCCTCATTTTTTTTCTTCTATTCTCTTTTTTTACTTTCTATCTGGCCCTGTGAGGCTATATATATATATATATATATATATATATATATATATATATAAAGCTTACTGATATTTTAAATATTATTGTAGGATTCAACAGATAATAGAAGGATCTTAGTAAACATCTAAAATTTGAATACTGATTCAAATTTGATTTGATTTTTAAATGTTTTTTGGTTGTGGGTTTTAGGATATCTGCCTTTTCATGCATAGGAACTTTGATGACATCTCATTCTGCCAGTCAAGTTCCTCCTCACCAAACTCGCTCATCCATGTCTTTATGGATCTTGCTTTGTGCACTGGTGCGCAGTCATGTTGGAACAGGAAGGGGCCATCCCCAAACTGATCCCACAAAGTTGGGAGCATGAAATTGTCCAAAATATCTTGGTATGCTGAAGCATTAAGAGTTCCTTTCACTGGAACTAAGGGGCCAAGCCCAACCCCTGAAAAACAACCCCACACCATAACCCCCCCCTCCACCAAACTTTACACTTGTGTATACACACACACACACACACACTATATTGTCAAAAGTATCGGGAGTATATATATTCTGAAGACATCTGGATTTTAAACTCTTCTCGCAGACACTTATTTTAAGTGGCATTTTTGAACTAGGCAACTACAGCAGATTGTTAAGTTTTTCTATGGACATTTTGGAGATTTTTGCATCTTGGTGCTTTCAAAATTCACATAAAATCATGTAGACAGAAACATGGCTAATGTGAAGGGTTATGTGGTAAATTTCACCATCAGTGTGCTGCAAGTCCTAGTTGTAATCTGCACAATTTTTTTGCACAGCATGAATAGACTAAGGACTGCCATATTCTCCGAATATCAGCTAGATAACCAGCATGTTGAAAGTGACCTAATCCAGCAATAAACCATCCCACTAAGACTCCACACTTGTCTGGCCTGCAACTCAATAACAGTTTTGTTACTCTTTTATCTTTTCAGTGCTGTGTCTTCTGTTCCATGGGTTTATCATGTCTTTTAAGTTCTTGGGTGCTTCTCATTTCTTATTTTTGCATCCTTGTTTCCTTTCCTCTTGTCTTAGTTCCTTAGAAGGATGCAAGGATGACCATAGGAAAAAAAAAGATTTTTGAATCTGCATCGGAGGATGCTCCATTTGTCAGTCTCTTTCAACTCGATTGAAGGACTATTAATGAAATATATTTTGAAAATTACTCTACTTCTGAGGTAACAACCTTATAAATATTAAATATTTTTAGTAAACAACAACATACCTTTATATGTTCTGGATCATCTGATCCTTCGGCTTTCTCCATTCTCTCCATCTCCATCAAGTTCTGTCTCAAACAGAAACAAGATTATTTTTCTTACCCCATTGACAGATAATTTTGCTTGTTTTAATCTAGTAAAAGCATCTGGATTTAAGAATTTTTAGATATTTGAACTGGAAACAAGACAAAAATACTAAGTAAGAAAAGCATTTTTTTGCAGTGTGTGGCAAATGCACTCACGCCCATCTGTTAACCCATGGGTGTGCTGGTCTGAAAACAAGGTGTGTTCAGGCGCATTGTTGGTATGTTGCTATTTTGAGACAACTGAAAAGACTGCACCATTGATCAACAAAACCTTGGCCTAAAGTCAAGAGTGCAGTATTTTTAATTTTTTTATTTAAAGGGCGTGTTAGTAATATGCGGCTATAGGCAATGTACTCTGCTTGTTACACACACAGGGACACGCAGCAGCACACAAACATGCTAAATATTAAAAATAAAAGGATTACAATGTAAAATATTATTATTGTGTACATAAACTAGCAAAAGTGGATACTGACACACCCTAAGTGCACCTGTGCCATGTGCTTAGATCGTTAAAATAGGGCCCATAGAGTTCCCAATTCAAATGTAAATTAAGTGCATTTTGTTTAAAACTAGTTATCTGCCAATGGGGTAAGAAAAATATATTTTTTTTTACCCCATTGGCAGATAATTTTACATGTTTCAAGCAAAAACATTTCATTTTGACTTATTTTTTCCTGAAAACAAGACCATTTTTTTTTACTTGTCTAGAAAATGCTTCTTGATTCAAGAATTTTTAGATATTTGGACTGAAAACAAGACAGGAAATCTAAGTAAGAAAAGCATTTTTTGCAGTGCAGAGATTGTGGTCGTTCCTAACCACATTTTGATAAGACTGTGGCTGTTATTGACCACATAGGTTTTTGTTACTTGTTCATCTGACTTTGTTTTTAGTAGACTTATTTAAAGGCTTTTGCAGTTAGGATCTAATTATTTTTACTCTTTTTTGTAAAGTGTCAATGAAACGGTCATATAATACTCATGGGAAGTTATTGGTTCTGCCCCACATTTCAGTTCTCTTCTATTCCGTTTTGTTTGGTGCAATAAGTTATAGTCTTTGTTTTGTCTTTGTCATCACAGAAACATTGCACAAATCATGTCTCCTGGGCCTTGGCATGAATATTGTGTCAACAATATTCATTTGAATGATTAACTGTAAAGGCATTGGAAATAGTTTTTAAGGTAGTTTGTTTCTGTGCATGGCAACATCAACAGGGCCTTCAACAACAACAGTCTTAGTTACAGTGTGGTGTCTTTGTCCTAACGGTAAGTTTATAGAGCTGATGTGTTGCTTACTAGATGATTATCCAGTTTAGAGTTACAAGTTTCAGATTTTATGACAGCATGGAGGACCCAGACTGTAGTTTCATGTGCCAATGCTAGAGTGTCAGGTAAAGTGTGCCAAGAAAGAAGGGTTAATGTTTAAAGGAGATTAAGGATTAAAGGAGGAAAGTGTGTAAAGGAGGGAGGTTTTAATGTTTAACCAGAGATGTATATGTACAGATGTACAAACGTCACCTTTCTCTATCAGATTTAATTAAACAGTTTCAGATCTAAATAAATAAAAATGAAATAATTGTGGCTTGGCATGTTATTCATATACAAACAATGCTGGTATTTTTACAATAACCCTTTTCATTATCAAGTAAATTAATAATTTGATCATTTAGTATGGTCAATAACAATACAACAACAAACAAAAAACTAGCCAGGGAGACAAAAGGGAAGATAAAATAATATATGTGCTGGATGGGATGAACAATGAGAATTTGTGCACATGCATCAGGTGCTTCCCTTAGGATTTATTGTACCTTAAAAGTACACAAAGTCATTTTTGGGTACGGATTCTCTATCTTAAGGAACAATTTTGTATCTCAGAATGAGGGTAATGCCACAGTGACAATGGATGAAGCATGATATTATAAAAGCCATTCTCTTTTAAGTTTTTACAGTGACGTGGACAAACATCTTTCATGTTTATGAATGTTTAGCATGAAGCTAAGTTTACTTACCTTTACATGTGTTTAAATATCCTTCCTCAGCTGAAGTAGATCGCCATTGGAAAGGAGCTTTGCTTACATTTAACTTATATACTGTAGTGAGACATTGTTTCTACTCTTTCCACTGAGTAAATAAATTTGCTGTTAATTGCCTGTGACGTGCAGAACAAGGTTTGCCTTTCAAAAAAGGCTTCCTGCTTCCTGAACTCTTAAAACCTGTCAAACTGGTCTCAACACTCTCACTGTAGATTCAAGCAGGGTTGGCCCATGATAGTGTGGAGTCAAAATGATGACACATGAAGTTGCAAAAAAATAAAGTAATGCAATACAAAGATGTATTTAATTGCAAAAAACTATGCATGTTGTAAACAAAACCCAAGAACTGTGATCTTTTTTTCCTCTGCAGCAGATTCTTAACAGCAAATCTTTTGTGACACTTAAAGGGATAGTTCACCCAAAAATGAAAATGATCCCATGATCCACTTACCCTCAAGCCATCCTAGGTGTATATGACTATCTATATAATTAACTAATTAACTAATAGTAACGTCTCAGGTTACGAATGTAACCAGGGTTCCCTGAGAACAGTATATATATATATGACTGAGTTATTGTTATACTTGTCACTCAACTTTCACTGATTGCGATTCCTCTTAAATTTAAAGAAGAAAATGACTGTTTGAGCGGTTATTGCTGACATTACACAGACTGATGAAGCAGCAGCTCAATGTCTTGTGTTTCTTAGCATTGTTATCATATTAATAATAATAATGTTTTATAAATAAAGCGCCTTTCCTAAGCTCAAGGTCACTGTACAAGGAGATAATAGATATACAGCACAAAAGGGGGTTGGAAATACTGTAAGAAAAGATCACAAAGAGTCACAAAGAGTAAGAGGAGGAAGAAAATTCCTGAGTTTTGGAGCCACAGCACTGAATGATCTACCACCCATTGATGAGAGACGAAAACTATGTACAGGAAGCAGTTTTAAGTCAGATGACCGGAGAGAGCGAGGAGAAGAATAGTGCAGAAGATCTTGTTTAAACACGTTATTTTCCCCCTTTGAAATAAATGAAGAGTAAACAGGCATTCTGGGAATTTCTGTGTAACACACTGTAAAACTATTGTAGAATTATTGCAGACAACGGTTACCTAAAAAAAATAGTAAGCACCTCAAATATTTTAAGTAATCAATAATTGTAAGTAACAAGTCAAACTAAAATATATATATATATTGAATTGTATTTATTGTATAAGTCCACTGTACTTAAACTATTGTTTACCATGTATAATGTTTCTTATTTTTAAGTTATTTTGATGCAGTAGTTGAAAAACCCAATTAATTCAGATTACTGAAATAAACAACTCAGATTATTTTAGAATAACTTTTTAAAAAAAAATGGTAACTTGAATTTAATTTAAATATGAAATAAACTAGTTAGAAGCAACGCATGTTTACGTAACCATCAATGAGACTATCATTATTTACTTGCTTGGACAGGCACTACTCTTCACCACAATGTTAACCCTAAAAACTTCAACATCACAGAAACACATTTAAATACCAAAATAGCAGAACATTAAACAATAACGCATCTTCCCCGGTATAAAACACACAAAATAACACTCCATTCCAACATTTATTCTCCCTTACAGAGTGTGACGCAAAGCATGCTGGGAACTTGAAATCTGCTGCAACTCAGTTTAATGTTGAATGGATTCTTTTGGTAACGCCGATGTGACATGGATGATGTGACTTTATATCGCTCAGTAAACTTAAAAATAATAATTTAAGTATAAGGGTTTACTCAAAAATGTTGAGCTACAAAGAAATGAAAACGAAACCCCTCATTCAGAAAATGTAATTGTTTTAAGTTACATCAATGATTTAATAGACTTTAATTGCAGTGTACTCAATCTTTAGAAGTTAGTAGTGCCGTTCGGGTTTACAGTGGACCAAAAGCCACCATGACTACTAGATTTGTGATGTTAATAACAGTGGAAATGCATCAGTATTTTGCTTACAGCAGCTTTAATCAAAGGCTCTGATAACTGATAAAGCTAATCTAATTGCTCAGCTCAACAATTTCCTGAATAACTCTTTCAGAAAACATAATAATATTGCTTGTGTAACAGGTATTGATTATAACCTGTGTTTTTTATTGTGTATTTCTCACACAAAATCATGATATTTTTCTGTTGGAAGTTAATATAAGGATGTGAGAAAAGAAAATTATTTAGAGGGTAAGGTTATTTGTTGTGGAGATTTTAATGGTCATAATACATTGTGGGATAATTATAATGATATTAATGGAGAGGTTATAGAAGAATTTATGGATATGAAAAATTTAGTTTGTATTAACAATGGAAATGGTACCAGAATACATGTTATAAATGGGAAGGAGACAGCGGTGGATATTTCCCTTGTGTCCGAGTCAATAGCAGGGATTTGTTGGTGGGAAGTTAAGAAAGAAAGCACGATGGGGAGTGACCATTATCCTATTTTTGTTGAAGTAGGGGCAAGAGTAGAAATTAATGAGATAAATAGATCAGGAGGGTGGGTTTTTGACAGTGCAGATTGGGGTAAATTTAGAGAAGTATGTGAGGGGATAATGAGTGAAATTAATATTAATCAAGAGACAGAGGAGTTAAATCAGCTATAATTGAAGCTGCAGTCCAGTCAATTCCAAGGCGCGCAGGAAGTAAGAAAAAGAGGATTGTTCCATGGTGGACAGAAGAATGTGGAAGAGTAGTCAAAGAGAGAAACGAAGCATTTAAAAGACTTAAAAGAACACTTCATTTTGGGGACTTAATTAGGTACAGAACGTATGAACGGGATTAGAAGAGAGTATAGGTATCCAACATTAACAATTAATGGGAGTACGGCAATTACAGAGATAGAAAAGGCTGAAATGATTGTGGAAACATTTGTCAAAATTCATAGTTCAGACAATATCAGTGAAGAAGGGAGAAGAGGGCGAGAGGAAACAATATTAAGACACAGGGATTTTAATATAGATTTAGATTATGGAAATGTGGATGATGCATTGAATTTACCTTTTACTATAAGTGAATTAAATAGTGCTTTAAGTATCTGCACCAGGTATGCTATATAATGATGTCTAAATTAAGTGATTCATCTAAAAATATACTTCTGGAATTATATAACGGGGTGTGGGAGAGTGAGAAATTACCCAGCAAATGGAAAGAGGCTATAATAGTACCAATACGTAAAGAAGGGAAGGAAGGAAACAGTCCAAATGATTATAGACCAATTGCTTTGACTTCTCATATTTGTAAGGTTATGGAGAAAATGATTAATAAAAGATTAACATATTACTTGGAAACAAAAGGATGTATTTTAAATGATCAAAGTGGATTTAGGAGAGGAAGAAGTACAATGGATTCTACAGTATGTTTAGAGTATGAAATAAGGAGAGCGCAGATTAATAGAGAAAGTGTAGTGGCTATATTTTTAGACATTGAGAAAGCTTATGATATGATGTGGAGAGAAGGTCTGATAATTGAGTTAAGAAAAGCAGGAGTTAATGGAAAAATGTTAAGAGGGATTAAAGATTTTCTATTTGGCAGAACTATTCAAGTCAAAGTTGGGCAAAACTTTTCCAGGACCATGATTGTAGAGAATTAATCATTACCATTATGATTAATGATGTATTCTCAAGTATTGAGAAAGGAATATGATTCTCCCTTTTTGCAGATGATGGGGCAATTTGGAAACGTGGAAAAAATGTGGATTTTATTGTTAGGAAAATGCAAGCTGCTATAACAGAAGTGGAAAAATGGTGAAAAATCAGTGGGGGTTTAGATTTTCTGTTGAAAAAACAAAAACAATGATTTTTTTTCAAAACAGAGAGTTAACAGTGGGATAAAATTAAAATTATATGACCAAGACCATGTTTCTTGTTTTAAGTTTTTAGGGTTTATGGTTTGATGAGAAACTTACATTTAAAATGCATATTGAGAAAATTACTGAGAAATGCAAGAAAGTACAGAATGTTTTGAGATGTTTGGTGGGTAAGGACTGGGGGGCTGAAAGGTTGGCATTGAAAAGTATATATACCGGATTAATGCGATCAGTGCTTGATTATGGTTGTATAGTTTTTCAATCTGCTGCTACAAGCAAGTTGAAGGAATTGGACAAAATTCAATACAAGGCATTAAGGTTATTAACAGGGGCTATAAGATCCACTCCTACTGCTGCATTGCAGATTGAAACAGGGGAAATGCCCTTAGAACTTAGGAGAGTGCAACTGTCACTGAATTATTTGGTCAGTGTAAAAGGACATATTATAGATCATCCAGCAAAAGATGTGGTAAAACCATGTTGGGAAAAAGAAAAGTTTGAAATCAAGAGTTTTGGGTGGGTGATACCTAAAATGGCGGAAGAAATGGAAATAAATGAGATGGCCATTAGCCCAACTGTTCCATAGTAATTCCCCAGTGGTTATTACCACAGCCCAGTGTGGACATGTCACTGTTAGAGAATAGGGACAAGGCCCAGGGGGATGGTTATAATGCTCGAATGGTGCAGACATATATTCAAACTCATTATTTTAGTTATGTCTTGATTTATTCAGATGCATCTAAAAATATAGAAAACAGAGTAGGCGTGGCATTCACAGTTATAGATTTTAATGTCAAAGTTAACAAGAGAATCTCAGATAATCTATCAGTATACACTGGAGAAATGATTGCAATATTATTGGCACTACAGTGGGTTGAAGGAAATAGACCACTGAGGACACTTATATGTTCTGACTCAAGTTCATCATTAATGACACCAGAAAGTGGAAAATCTGAGAGTAGATCTGACGTACTGATCGAGATCCTTCAAACATTATACAGGATTCAGATGATGGGTTTAGAAGTATCTTTCTGTTGGGTACCTGCTCATATAGGAGTAAAGGGGAATGAATTGGCAGATGAATGTGCTAAGGAAGCCACAGGAAAATCAGATATAGACATGAAAGTAAATTATAGTAAGGCTGAGATGAAGTTTTTAATTAAACAACATGTGAAAAATAGATGGCAGAAACAATGGGAAGAAGAAAGAACAGGAAGATGGCTTTATAACATCCAAAGAATTGTTGGTAAAGGTAGAATAACAAGGAGAAATAGAAAGGAAGAATCAATTATATCTAGACTTAGATTTGGACATACAGCACTTAACAGTACTCTAAATAAAATAGGGAAACATCAGACAGGAGCATGTGAGCATTGTAATCGAGAAGAAACAGTGGAACATGTTATAATGAAATGTCCAAAATATAATAGTGAAAGGAGAGTATTGATTTTTAATTTGAAAAGAATTAAGATGAAGTTTAATTTGACAAAGTTATTGCAAAGGAATTCACATGAGGAGTGTATTGATTTTTTAATAATAGATTTGAAAATGTCTGAGTTAGATAAAAGAGTATAGGTGTTTAGAAGGTGTTAGGTAAAGGTCCTTGCGTTCTTTGTCCACACTCCTAACCAGCAGGTGGTGGTAATGCACCTTGGAGTTGTTTGCCAACCACCATAAAAATCAAGAAAAAGAAGAAGAAGAGGACGTGTGGCCAAAGGAAAACAAACTCTAGACATACAGGTGCTGGTCATATAATTAGAATATCATCAAAAAGTTGATTTATTTAACTAATTCCATTCAAAAAGTGAAACTTGTATATTATATTCATTCATTACACACAGACTGATATATTTCAAATGTTTATTTCTTTTAATTTTGATGATTATAACTGACAACTAAGGAAAATCCCAAATTCAGTATCTCAGAAAATTAAAAAATTGTGAAAAGGTTCAATATTGAAGACACCTGGTGCCACACTCTAATCAGCTAATTAACTCAAAACACCTGCAAAGACCTTTAAATGGTCTCTCAGTCTAGTTCTGTAGGCTACACAATCATGGGGAAGACTGCTGACTTGACAGTTGTCCAAAAGACGACCATTGACACCTTGCACAAGGAGGGCAAGACACAAAAGGTCATTGCAAAAGAGGCTGGCTGTTCACAGAGCTCTGTGTCCAAGCACATTAATAGAGAGGCAAAGGGAAGGAAAAGATGTGGTAGAAAAAAAGTGTACAAGCAATAGGGATAACCGCACCCTAGAGAGGATTGTGAAATAAAACCCATTCAAAAATGTGGGGGAGATTCACAAAGAGTGGACTGCAGCTGGAGTCAGTGCTTCAAGAACCACTACGCACAGACGTATGCAAGACATGGGTTTCAGCTGTTGCATTCCTTGTGTCAAGCCACTCTTGAACAACAGACAGCGTCAGAAGCGTCTCGCCTGGGCTAAAGACAAAAAGGACTGGACTGCTGCTGAGTGGTCCAAAGTTATGTTCTCTGATGAAAGTAAATTTTGCATTTCCTTTGGAAATCAGGGTCCCAGAATCTGGAGGAAGAGAGGAGAGGCACACAATCCACGTTGCTTGAGGTCCAGTGTAAAGTTTCCACAGTCAGTGATGGTTTGGGGTGCCATGTCATCTGCTGGTGTTGGTCCACTGTGTTTTCTGAGGTTCAAGGTCAACGCAGCCATATACCAGGAAGTTTTAGAGCACTTCATGCTTCCTGCTGCTGACCAACTTTATGGAGATGCAGATTTCATTTTCCAACAGGACTTGGCACCTGCACACAGTGCCAAAGCTACCAGTACCTGGTTTAAGGACCATGGTATCCCTGTTCTTAATTGGTCAGCAAACTCACCTGACCTTAACCCCATAGAAAATCTATGGGCTATTGTGAAGAGGAAGATGCGATATGCCAGACCCAACAATGCAGAAGAGCTGAAGGCCACTATCAGAGCAACCTGGGCTCTTATAACACCTGAGCAGTGCCACAGACTGATCGACTCCATGCCACGCCACATTGCTGCAGTAATTCAGGCAAAAGGAGCCCCAACTAAGTATTGAGTGCTGTACACGCTCATACTTTTCATGTTCATACTTTTCAGTTGGCCAAGATTTCTAAAAATCCTTTCTTTGTATTGGTCTGAAGTAATATTCTAATTTTCTGAGATACTGAATTTGGGATTTTCCTTAGTTGTCAGTTATAATCATCAAAATTAAAAGAAATAAACATTTAAAATATATCAGTCTGTGTGTGATGAATGAATATAATATACAAGTTTCACTTTTTGAATGGAATTAGTGAAATAAATCAACTTTTTGATGATATTCTAATTGTATGACCAGCACCTGTATATGCAAAAAATATAAACCAGTTGAACCAGTTTGTCAAAAGTGAAAGTATTTAAACAGACTGCATTTTGTGAAAGGAAAAACACGAACAACAGGAGAGAAGAGCAGTTTGTGAATAAACTGAATCCGTTTAATGCTGCTATCTAGAGACCAAATGGATTTATGAACTAAATGAAATTTGTTTTTTGATGTTCTTCATTGTTGATAGAGAGGTAGGTTTGAACAAATATTTCTGGATTCATTCTCATGCATTGGTAAATAAATATAAATGTGTAAATACTTATATTTCTGTTCCTCCTGTAATGTAAGAGTATTTTCAGATGCTTTAGTCTCTCTACTGTTACATCCCAGAAGTAATATTTGTCTAGGTATAAGAGTAACAGTGAAAAAAGTAATAATGTTTGGGGTGAGTTAGTGTGCTGGTCCCCTCCCCCGCACGGCATACGTTCAAGTTCACAAATTTCATTTACAAAAAAATATAAATAATGAACTAACTAAGCAAAATAACTTCAGGAGGGGGAAGAGTCAAAATAACAAACAAAAGTATCCTCTGGCTAGTTGGGAAGTAAAAACTATTTAAACTAACAAAAGAAAACAAACAACAGAAATGTACACTAACTCCCTACCTAACCAAAAACAGAAGAAAAGGGTTTTACAAAAATAAAACTGGCACCCACCTCCCTGCGTTTGAGCACGTAGTGCCAAACTGCCAATACATCAGGGAAGATCAACAACAAACTTCAGCTGGCTGTAATAAACCATAACTTAAAGGTATTTCACAATTTCAACTCAATTAGTGATGGGCGATTTTGAAACACTGCTTCATGAAGCTTTATGAATCTTTTGTTTTGAATCAGTGGTTCAGAGCATGTATCAAACTGCCCAAGTCACACGATTTCAGTAAACGAGGCATCATAACTGTTTTGAAACAGTTCGTTGGGCTAACTCAAAAAATTTGAAATTTGAAAAAATGCCCCCCGGTTTCACAGACAAGGCTGAAGCTAGTCCTAGACTAAAATGCATGTTTGAGCTGTTTTAACTGAAAGTAACTTGTACTGACATGTCTTAAAATATGTTAGAGCCATTGTTTTGTCTCAAGATGCACACCAGTCATGTTTTTTTTAGTGTACGTTTATAAAAGCGACTTAAATGTCCTAATTGAACTAAGGCTTAATCCTGGCTTAGGCTAAACCCTGTCTGTGAAACCGGCCGTGATGTTCCCAATTTTAATTAAGCAGAACTATCAAGTTTTGAACTATCAAGTTGTTTTATTTTTTTATTTTGAGTTCTTGCGAATCAAATTAGTTATTTACTTCACTGCTAATTTGGCATAAAAGTTTGTGGTGGGTCAAGGTTCTGTCCATATAAACTTCCCTCATCCACTTCACAAAGTGGAATGCACTTGAAAATGGTGGCAGGGATTTCCCCGAGGGGAAGTGCTTAGGGATGTTTGTAAGTGCGTGTCTAAAAGTGGAGTGGAACGCAGCCCTAGTAACCCTTCAGACCTTGATTAGGGATGAAGCAGGACTCTGCAGGAGTGTGGCTCTCCAGGACAGATGTTTGCCACCCCTGCAATATACAATACCATAATACACAATTAATTACATAACCACGGAACGTAACATTACTGAGAGTTTTTGCTTGCTGTACTTGCTGATGAAGTTTCTGAAACGATTAATGGGTAATTTGTTTTATCCAAAGCTTTGTAGCTCAGAGTGTGAATGTGTTTATGAGTCTGTCTCTTTTTATTTTTCCTCTTGTATGTCTTAAAGAAGTAAATTCAAGTGTAATTCTATTGTCTATTTCTAAAGCACTGCATGTAAAATGAGTCTCAATGAGAAAAGAGAGGAGGAGGAGGATGTTCACACACATGAAGCAGCACCTCCAGAACCCAGCTGTGTGTCTATAAAGAGTGACGGATCCATGGATTTTCCCCTTAATTTCAGTGATAGAGCAGTGACCTCTGACGCTGAGTGAGTATAAATGTGATGTGTTGTGCGATGTAGAGAGAAGACAATTATCCTACCTCCTTATTTGCCCTTTGCTACACATATTAACTAATGTATTAAATGTAGGCTAATGCTTTATTGTTTATTGTTGTTATATTGCTTTCTGGAAAGGCTTTATATGGGCAATTACGTAACTGTTGTATGTGTTTATTTTTGTGTGTAACACAAGAAACATATCCAACGAGAAAGAAAGATATTCAATGTGGATTCGCACTCAAAAATCAAAATTCATTATTTTTTATTATTTCACAAGAGAGAGAGAGAGAGAGAAAAAAAGAGACATTTTGGCTCTCATGCCTTCTGACGTTAAGTAACAGTCGGGATCATTATTATTTACGCCCCCAACATTTGCATACAAGCCCATGTTCAAGGCAAGGCAGTATTAACGTCTGGAGCTACACAGCCGAATCTGTAGGTATTGTGAAGTAAGCAAGGACATCAGAGCCATGTTGTTATTTTCATTTTTAACCCGAAAACGCTTGCAGTCTGTATAATTCATAAACACATCTTCATTCTTACGGGAGTCTCTCCAACGGTGTGTAGCTTTAGCCCCGTTAGCCGTGCAGCACACTATCAAACTCATTCAGAATCGAATTTTAACAAATATCCACAAAATACATGCCATACTTACGTGATCTGATATGCTGCATCACGAACAGTTTGTAAAGATCCATTTTGAGAGTTATATTGTGAACTTCTGTAGTATTTATGCAATGTTTAATGGAGTCGTGAGCTTGGGGGCGGGGAGCACAAGCATTTAAAGGTGTACACGCACCAAATCAGAGCATTCTGGGGACACCTTTTACATCTTGTGAAATTGACATTTTCGGGCACCTTTAATGTCTTTCTACTCTTTAAAAAAATGACCATGATTTCAACAGTAAAAGACTGTAAAAATGCTACGTTCTTGGAAGTGAAAAACAATAAGTCATTGTATAATTTACAGTGAAAAAACGTAAATTGACATTCCCACAAAACTGTTTCTTCTTAGTTTTTTCTAATCAGTTATGTACATTAGGGTTTTATGTTACAACTAATGTTGTTAAATTAATCTTTATTGCATTTTTAAAATGTCATGTGTGTTACCATGATGGTGTTTAGTGTTTGTGTGAATGACACTTTCTGTGTATTAGTATTGTCCTTCTTAGATTTTGGAAAAGCTGCTTGTGATGTTTTTTGATTCATCATGTGACTCATCACCACTGTTTGGTGGTTGTCAGTGTATTACAAAAGTACAAATCAGATATTAATATTTTAATAAGTTGGTAAATTAACATTTATATCAGTTAATGAAATGAGATTTTACTGTAAATGTAATGGATTTTTTAAAAAGTGTGCAATATAAAAGGTTATGAACCGTAATTATTACAAACCTTTAAATTATATAGTTTTCAACTGTGCTGTTGCGTAAAACCTAAAATGTTGCTACCGTATGGTAAAGTTCTGGCAACCACAACCACCGTTTTTTTTTTTTTTTTTTTAACAGTGTAGCATCACAGTCATTTAACAAAGTGAGATATATATATATTTTTTAAAATCATGAATCGTGTCTTTGTTTGTGTGACATGTGAAAAGAAAGAAAACTGGTTTATTTGTGCATTGTTGATGAAAGATCAACATTGCTTTTCTGCCTCCCTCTTTCTTGAGAACCTGGAAAACCGGATGATGTGAAACTATATGTTCCGTATCTGGGTACGGTCAACTGATGTGGATGTGATTGTTCTAACTGAAACTTGGCTGAACAAATCAGATTTAAAATCAGACTGGCTTGATTTCAGGTGACTGCGCAATGCATGCACAGTTGCAGTCAGAAAAGCTAAAGCTGAGCATTTCCTTATACAAACATCAAGCAATCTAAATCATCAAAATTTTGGAAAACTGTAAAATCATTAACTGAAAATAATACAGGTACAGAACTTCCATATATTATGAAGGACTCCAGTACAATCACTGATAAAGTAAAAATGCTTACATTTCATAGCTTCTGGTGCTCATGTAAACCCTTCTTGTTCAGTCAGATGGTTTTGCGTCTAGTCAATCTAAGTCAAACTAAGATCTATTGTTTGTGTGTGTATGTGTGTGCACGTGCAGCAAAAGTTTGTTTTCAAACCAACAGTAAACTTTGGAACAGCTATGATTTCTGTCTTTGTGTGTCAAGTAGAGGTGGACATATGCTAAAATGAAGAAAACTATTTTACCTGCGCATGTTTGGTAAACACATTTTTTTTTGCTCCCCTCTTTCTTGAGAAAACAGAAACCAGTTCAGCCAGTTTATGACGCAAGTGCAACTGCTTCACGGTCTGACTGCATTTAGTGAAAAGAAGAAAACGAACAACATCAGGAGAGAAAAGATAATAATAATAAAAATTCTGTCTTTTGCAAATGTGGAAATAAAAATAAAATTCTACTTAAATTTCTTAAGTATTGCTACTTAAGAAATCATTACCTTGAGTACAAGAAGTACTGAAAAATAAAGACTCCAAGTAAGAGTAACTAAGTAGTTTGCTGGAAAACTGCTCAAGTTACTACGTTATAATGTACTTCAGTATTATTTTTCTATTTTAACCAAAATGTGGTGAAGTGAACATTATGGAGCGTTAAACGCTCTCATGCAATGTGTGTTTCATTCATGCCGGAAGCCGGAGGGTAACCACACTAAGAAATCCACAAATTAGACTCATAGAACCATAAATCTTTAAAGGAAATCCTTTATATGGACGAGAAGGCATTAGTTCCCATTCAGTCAGTCACGTTCAATGTTACGTCAATACTGACGTAATAGGGTATCGCCTGGGAGCCCCATGATTCTTAGATTTCTAGATGTTCTCCAAGTTGTCCACCTTTTCAGACAGCACCCGCATTAACTTTTCTGTTTCTGTTTTCCATTGATGTCGCATTGTCTTCTATGTCAGAAACACGGCGCTCCGCATCGCTAATATGCTTCGTATTGTCCTCGACTAGCTGCGAAATAGCATCCAAAGCACTTGTAAACATAGACAGTTTTTCATCCAAAATTTTGCTGACGCACTCCGTAACTTCGTGTGTGAGCTTAAGTGAGTAACCACACTCACATGAGCTGCAATCCTGTTGAATCCACGTTGGCGGGTCTGCTCCGCAGATTTCATTGCGCTCTCTGACCTTTTTTAGTCAGGAAAGTGCCTCCATCCTTGCTAGACATGTTGTTGTTCCAGTATTTAGCCTCAAACAAATGTAAAGTTAGATTTTTGTCAAGATAAAATTTCAAGTGTTGAGATATGCGGGAGCTCAGCTCATCGGATCCAGAAAACTTTTTTTTATTATCCATTTTTATGATTTCAAAATATGTATGGAAGGGGGGGATGCGCAACTTATTTTGATATCGCAGGGCTTAAAGCTTTCCGTCACTACGACGGATTTTCGTCAGTTTAATAAAAATGAGGGGAAAAGAAACATGTTGCACATTGTTGTTGTTCTGCCGGCTCAGCTATTCATTTTGATTGTATTCAGTCATTCGACTGAAACGACTGGCTCTTAACCACACAATCACTTCTGATTGGTCAGAAGTGTACACGTGTGGTGGCGGGAGAGGGGGGGTATTAGCCTTGTAAAAAAAACAAGAGTTTACCTACTAAGCTAGCATGTCAGTTGTGGACATGCTGCTTTTAGATGAAGTTTCGGATGTGTCACTCATCGACAAGTCCGTTAAAAACAAATGGAGATGGGCTTGGCTTGAAGAAATCCTGGCGTAAAAAAATGAAACTGCCAGGTGAAAAAAGTGCTTCTGCGAACCAACAAGAACAAAAACCAACCGATCAGTTTCTGCCTTTACGTAATAACATCAAAGTTGTCACATGACCGCTTGCGGCATTTTGAAAAGTTGAGATTTTTTCCTCTCGCTGCGCCTGGGAAACGCGAGCGTGTCGCACAGCCTGCGCATCGCTTCTATTTTGAGCGTGTTTGCTGAGTGCCTACATTTCAGATAACAAACTTGAGCGCACAAAAGACACGATATGTGAACTAACTAACTTTTCATTCTGATGCTGGTGCTATTAGCTTCCTTCTGTTTAGTGATAACAGGTGGAGTTAGCAGTATAAAATGCTCAGGTTAAAAACAGAAATTATATTTAGTTTGTGATATTAGCTCACCTTGTGGCAAAAGCATTCTCTGTTGGCTTTTATTATTTGAGAAATAAAAACTTGGTTAATGGTTAATTATTTGTATGACTACATCACAGAGTCTAGTTTTGTAAAAGCATTAGATTGAAAACATTGAAATTTCATTTGTGTGGGTGTACTCACTATACTCTTAATTTTAAGAAGATAAAATGCTCTTAAACTGGGTGTGTGACAGATATGGCTGTGGAATGGGGAAAAATTTCAGTCAAAAGAAATTGCTTTAACCCCTGTATTAAATGTCATTAGCTTAACTGTCAAGAATTAAAAAAGAATTGGAAAAGCACATCCAAGAATTGAATTTCAATGTTTCCTCTTAAAATGTTTCTCTTGTATGCCTCAAAAAAGTAAATTCAGGTGTATTTTTTATTGTCTGATACTAGCACTGCATATAAAATCAGACTCGATGAGAAAAGAGAGGAGGAGGAGGATGTTCACACACATGAAGCAGCACCTCCAGAACCCAGCTGTGTGTCTATAAAGAGTGACGGATCCATGGATTTTCCCCTTAATCTCAGTGATACAGCAGTTCCCTCTGACGCTGAGTGAGTATAAATGTGATGATGTGCGATGTACAGAGAAGACAATTACCCTGCCTCCTATTTGCCCTTTGCTACACGTATTTAGCTAATGTATTATATATAATGCTTTGTTTTCATTGTTGTAATACTTTGTTTCATGGATAGGCTTTATATGGGCAATGATGTAACCCCCCGAACCCCCTATTGCCCCCCCCCGGGCACCACAGCAAAAATGGCTGCCCACCTCTTTTTTTTTATTTTAATGCTTCTTCACTGTTTTTCCTTTTTTGTCCCACTGTTTCTGCAGAGTGAAAAGAGATGATGTTATCAGATCAGTGACACCCAATCAGACCCTCATCATAGAGAGAGTCAAAGACCAACACAAAACCAGCATGAAGAAAAAGTTTGAGAGCTTATTTGAGGGAATAAAAATACGAAAGAATCAAACTCTCGTGAATAGGATCTACACACAGCTCTATATCATAGAGGGAGAGAGTGAAGGAGTGAATGAAGAACATGAGGTTTTACAGATGGAGAAAACACCCAGAACACAAGACACTCCAATTTACTGCAATGACATCTTTAAACTGTTACATGAACCAGAATGTGAGGAGAAAGACCAAATCAAGACTGTTCTTACTAAAGGCATCGCTGGAATCGGAAAAACTGTCTCTGTGCAGAAGTTCATTCTGGACTGGGCCGAGGGAAAAGCCAATCAGGATGTAGATTTCATGTTTGTGCTTCCATTTCGAGAGCTGAACTTGATGAAAGATCACCAGTACAGTCTTCATAGACTTCTGCTGGACTTCCATCCTGAACTTAAAAATCTGGACTCGAAGATTTATGAGGAGTGTAAAGTTGTGTTCATCTTTGATGGTCTAGATGAAAGCAGAATTACACTGATGTTTTCAGACAGACAGAAGGTTTGTGATGCGAATGAGTCTTCATCAGTAGGTGTGTTGATGTCAAACCTCATTAGACGAGACCTGCTTCCCTCTGCTCTCATCTGGATCACCTCCAGACCAGCAGCAGCCAAACAGGTACCCTCAAAATACATCAACCGTCTGACAGAAATTCAGGGATTCAATGAGCCTCAGAAAGAGGAATATTTCAGGAAGAGAATCAGTGACGAGCATCAAGCCAGCAGAATCATTTCACACATTAGAAGATCAAGAAGCCTCCACATCATGTGTCGCATACCCGTCTTCTGCTGGATCTCAGCCACTGTGCTTCAAAACCTCCTGAGACGAGATGACAGTGCAGAAATCCCCCAAACTCTGACTGAAATGTACATCCACTTCCTGCTGACACAGATCAACGTAAGGAATCAGAAGTATGATGAGAGAGATCCAGAGAAACTCCTAAAGTCCAACAGAGACGTGATTGTGAAACTTGCTGAACTGGCTTTTAAACAGCTGATGAAGGGCAATGTGATGTTCTATGAGGAGGACCTGAGAGAGAGCAACATGGACGTCACTGATGCCTCCGTGTATTCTGGGATTTGCACTGAGATCTTTAAGGAGGAATCTGTGATTCATCATAGGAAAGTCTACTGCTTCATACATCTGAGCTTTCAGGAGTTTCTAGCAGCTTTCTTTGTGTTCTACTCCCATGTAGACAAGAATAAGAAATCAATGAAGCTGTTTTTGAAAGAAGGATATCAGCAGTACCATCGGGAAAACTCTCTGAATGAACTACTGAAAGCAGCAGTTGATAAATCCTTACAGAGTGAGAATGGACACCTGGATCTTTTCCTGCGGTTCCTGCTGGGCATCTCACTGGAGTCCAAGCAGAGACTCTTAAAGGATCTACTGCCACACACAGTGAACAGCTCAGAGACCGTCAAGAGAATCACACGGTACATTAAAGACAAAATCAAAGGTGTTAACCATCTGTCAGCTGAAAGAAGCATCAATCTGTTCCTCTGTCTGCTGGAAATGAAGGATCAGACTCTGTACAGAGATATTCAGGAGTTTATGAAATCAGAGAATCACACTCTGAATCAACTCTCTCCATCTCACTGCTCAACAATAGCCTACATGCTTCAGATATCGGAGGAAGTGCTGAATGAGTTTGATCTGAAGAAATACAACACATCAGATGAGGGCAGAAAGAGACTGATACCGGCTATTATGAACTGCAGAAAAGCTCTGTGAGTATTTCTGTAACTGGAGATTAAACTGAATGTGTCTGTTTTGTTGAGACCACAGTAACATTGTATTCTTTGACATCACAATAATTTAAAGGGAAATCAAAAGCTATTTAAAGAGGACTAAATTTTAGAAGTGTTTAGTCCCTCCTGACTCACTCCAAACAACATGCATATAGTTTAACATGTCAGTGTCAAAAGGGGGTCATGAGCATGTGCAGTTTAGTACAATGGTTTATCATTTTATTTCCCCCCTGAGCTTCACTTACTTTTTTAATTCCTTTTAGATTTTCAGAGAGTACACATTTATAAACAGTTAGCCTTTTTTACTATTTTCAACTGTTCAAAGGTTTGAACATTTTATTTATTTATTATGTTTTTGCTGCAGTGTAGCACAGACTGTAAATGGATCTTAAAAACATCTTCAGACACTCTTTCCTAACATTATGCAAAGACCCCACTGTGACTGGGCAGTTTGTTTCTGAACAGTGTTGCTAATGCATAAGTTTTTGTTTTGGATCTCCTCTTTATTAAACCATATTTCATCCTGTGTTTTAGACTTGCTGACTGTAATCTTACTGGTCAGTTCTGTAAAAGTTTGTTTTCATCTCTACAATCATCAAACTCACTGAGAGAGCTGGACATGAGTCACAATGGCCTGCAGAGTTTAAGTGTGAAGCTTCTGTTGGATGGACTGAAGAGTTCACACTGTCAACTCAACATACTGAGGTTTGGGATTTTCTATAAAATACAGTTTGATCCCAAAAACAATAAATTGACCTATCAGGCCCATCAGTGGTTTTCAAAATACGAGGCAGCCACTCTAGAATAATAATAAGAAAAATAGAAGAAAAATGTTAACACTTTATTTTACAGTGTCCTTGTTACACGTTACATGTAGTTAATGAAGTAATAACTATAAATTATACAAAATTGTACGCAACTAAAACTAAACTAAACCACAATCCTTACCCTATAGTAAGTACATGTAGCTGATTATTATTACACAGTACTTAAATGAGTAATTACACTGTAACACAGACACCTTAAAATAAAGTGTAAATTTAAAAAAGGAAAAAAAAAAAAGAGGGAATTGCATGTTTTGAAAAAAAGATACATGATAATATTTGTTTTTGTTCTATTTAGATTTTCGTGCTGTAATCTCACTGGTCAGTTCTGTAAAAGTTTCTTTTCATCTCTGCAATCATCAAACACACTGAGAGAGCTGGACATGAGTCACAATGACTTGAAGGATTCAGAAGTGAAGCTTCTGTCTGATGGACTGAAGAGTTCACACTGTCAACTCAACATACTGAGGTAAAAGAAATGAATTAAAGGAGTCATATTATGTTTTTTTTTTGTTTTCCCCCCAATGTTTTGCTTTTCTTTTAGTGTGTAATGTATCTGTTTGTGCATGTATAAGATCACAAAGTTATAAAACTCATAGTCTGCCACAAAGAGATTTATTCTATCTGATAAAGAACACTAATCCAGACCTGGCTCAGATCAAACCTCGTATTAAGTATAGAAATTACTTATGGAAACGTCTACATCACAGTGTCAGAGAATCATTCATGTTTTGTCCCGCTCGTAAAAGCCCACAGGTACGATTTTTTGTACGTCCAAGAAATTGTCCAAGTTATGTGTCACCTAGCCACAACATCCCAGCATAAATGGTCCCAATAAATGATTTGTTATTAAATCATCTATTAACAAACAACTGTTAATTTTGACAGAAAAGCAAGCATAAGCTACTTCATGTGTGATTTGGCATGGCAGAAAACACGCAAAGAGCACTCCTTTTATATTCACAGACATCCCACCTTTCTTGGAAGTTCTGGCAGTC
This sequence comes from Elopichthys bambusa, assembly GCA_037101425.1. NCBI lineage: Eukaryota > Metazoa > Chordata > Actinopteri > Cypriniformes > Xenocyprididae > Elopichthys > Elopichthys bambusa. The sequence goes on from CM074454.1 coordinate 23,113,938, forward strand.
TCCCGCATAATGACAGCGGCTCCCTGACACCTGCAAATTATATACAATATCCTGAAAATTGAGCAAGCAAGAAAAGCGTGCGTATAAAAGACGTGTATACAGACCAGTATACTCCTGTATACACTAGGGGTGTAACAATACATCGATATAGATTGATATTTTGATTATATGTCTAAAGATATGATGTATTGATGCACCGTGTAAAAAATTAATACCTGTAGGTTATATTTATATAGGCCTATTTACAAGTTATTTACACATTCACACTCTCCGCATTTTCTTCAACTGGTTTAAACTAGCCTACCTTTCAGAGCTCATGAAAGACGCTCGGGACAGTTGATGGAGCTGTCACTTGTCCGATCGGGTGCTGAAACTTTACAAATGTTTATCAGTTGCTTGTTTTTAAAGCATTGCAGAAAGACAAAAGAGCAGCATACACAAATCAAAGACAGTACACGAATAGGCTACTGAATTAAGTTTTATTAGGGGCCAAGCACCGAAGGTGCGTAGACACCTATTGAAATAGTTAGTTTTCTTATTATTATTATTCTTCCGCTCTGGAAGTCTATGGCAGTGTAAGCGAATCCGCTCAAATGAAATTATTAATTAATTTATAGGGAACTTCAAAAGTCACTTAGTTTACGACCGAGCAACTTAATCGTCCAGCCATGTTTATTTTCACTACCGTTCAGCACAAGTGCCATATACGGTCAGGGAGTGAATTTGCACGTTCACTCGGCGCATCACCAGTGAAAATCGCTTGGGTATGAACACGAAAATTGTCTAGAAAAACGCTGCCAATAAGCGCGCACGCGATAATCGTCCCGGTGTGTACGAGGCTTAAGGCATTAAATTCTTAAGCGCAAAACACAAGACTATCTACAGGAGATTTTATTGATTATTCTAACACAAACACACATTCTTTTCTTCCTTTCTTTCTGCAACTTGTATGAAAGAGTTTTAAGAGAATGAAAGGATGAGATCCCAATTAAGTTTCTAGCAAAATATGCACTTCATAAGACCTGATCTGAAGGAACCATGAATTATTAATTTAACCCTTTTATCACTGCTCAGGCAGGATTATAATACTTTATATCAATGCACCAGTTCAGCTATAGAATCTGGAGGTACTTGCGCTTGTAGTTTGTGTCTTTGAATGCGGATTCCCTTGTCTGCATCTTTGGCTTGGAGAAAAGAGATTTTCTGGGTCCGGATTGATGTCGTGGGAATGACGTTCTGGTGTGCTGGCAAACGAATGGAGTCTTCCTCGTGGCGGCAAAAGACTATAGAGTCATTGATTTATCTTTTCGGTAAAACACGAGACTCAACAGGAAAAGAAAATTAAAGTAAAAGAAAAAAAAATTCCTCCCCTTAATTTAAATTAAATGTTATCTCCTGATCTCTTAAATTCCCGCTCTCGGCAGAGAATACAACTTAGCCATGATTTCTATAAAAAGAATATGATACATTTTACACAGATTTCATTCAAGCCAAAATTTGAATTGAAAATAGAGATTTGCACACTTTTTACCATTTACTAGGTATGACAATTACATGAATTGTGAGGTTTTTTTTTTAACAATAACTGGTCACGTATAATGTGTAGACATGATACAGAATTATGCAGTTGAATGACGTTTGATAACAAGTTTGTTTAAAATTGTTTTGGAACAATTTGATGCATTTTATTTGTAAAAACAGTCTCTGTGTGGAATTCTGTGGATTTCAACTGTGTCACTCAGAAGAAATAGGCCTGCATTGTCTCTCTGTTTCCTTTGATATGGAGATCAAAAGACTCTGCCGTTATCATATTGTGGCTCAAGTTGCATTGTCTTTCACACATTTGGTCTTTTACAAAATTGCTTAAGTTTGACACCTCTTTTCTCAGCCATGAAACATGCATGGCCAAGTACTTAACAGGGGGGTGTTGGTAGACAAAATGGAGAAGCAAATGACAGTTACTTTGAGTTTGGCTACTGTGTGTTGAGGTAAGACTTGTATGGAGTTATGTTTGAAATAATCATCTTAAAGTTTCATTTGTCTGGTTCGTCCACGATTCCTACAGTAGCCCATAGAACCGTACGGTAAAAAGTTGTGAAATTTGGCACACTCATGGAGGTCAGTCTGAAATGTATCTATAGCAAATTTTGAGTCTCTAACTCAATCCCTCTAGTGCCACCAACTGTCCTAAGTTGCACTTATGTTTGTGCTAATAACTTTTGAACCGTAATGGCTAGAAATCCGGTTCTAATTCCGGTTCCATTAAAATTATTAAACAACCAATAAAAAAATAGGGAAAAATGCACAATACTCAACTCAAACAGTCCTTCTGTGTTTATTATGCTTGTAAAATGAGTTTAACAGACTGCTAATCTCAACAAATTTGGTAACACTTTACAATAAGGTTAATTAGTTAACATGAGCTACTAATGAACTGCATTTCTACAGCATTTATTAATCTTTGTTAATGTTAATTTGAGCATTTACTAATACATTATTAAAATCAAGAGTTATTTGTATTTGTTAACATTCGTTAATGCACTGTGAAGAAATTTTGCCCGGTTCCAGTACTTTTCAAAAAACACTACTGGTTCTAGATAAAAACCAGTTCTCGGTTACCAACCCTACTGTTGGGTCAAGCTGTGTTCCCAACATGGATAAGTTCTACCAGCTGAGCTACAGAAATTGTTGTGAAAAAGTTGTTAATATAAACAACTTTTGATTGTCGGTACGTTTTCAAAGTTCACCTCCTGATAAAGAATAAAATATTAATCATGTGATCAATATGTGATTAATACTATGTGCAGAACACATGAAAAAAAATATTTAACCTACCATCTATATTGAACAATATTTCATGCTTTGTTTTAGACTTGCTTACTGTTCCCTTACTGGTCAGTGCTGTGAAAGTTTGTCTTCGTCTCTACAATCATCAAACTCCCCACTGAGAGAGCTGGACCTCAGCAACAATGACCTGCAGGATTCAGGAGTGAAGCTTCTGTGTGATGGACTGAAGAGTTCACATTGTCATCTCAACATATTGAGGTAAAAAAAAGAGAACAAAATAAAGATTCCCTCTGCTCTGGTCCTGATCTCTTGGGTGTTTGTAATATACAGTATCAGCAATCCCCAGTTTTTCTGAAGACTTTGGGTTTGTATTTGCTTCAGCCTGTTGTTATAAAGAGATGAATAGATGATAAATCCTGCTCCATCAACACTGTGACAATGAGTAAAACACTGAACTCAAAGTTACTCCAGCTGAACTGAACCTGTAATCAGTAATTTGGGGAGAAAAAGTCACATTGAATCAATGAACCCTTTAAAGCAGAATTACAGGAATCTGAACACTCCTGTGTGTGAATCATTTTTAAGATGATCTCCAGTCCCAGATGATATGTATGTGTGTGTGTTTGTAGATTATCTGGCTGTATGATGACAGAGGAAGGCTGTTGTTATCTGGCTTCAGCTCTGAGTTCAAACCCCTCACACCTGAGAGAGCTGGATCTGAGCTACAATCACCCAGGACAATCATTGGTCAAGCTGCTCTCTGATCCAAACTACAGACTGGACAAACTTAAGTATGTTCAACATTAGCACACAGGATGATTGTTTAAAAGTCATTTAAAACTCTTATGTACAGAGATCCCTGCATACAGCATTATATAAAATATATAAAATATATATATATATATATATATATATATATATATATATATTATATATATATATATATATATATACACACACACACATATACTGCAGAGAAAAATAACGATGTGTGTTGACAGTTACAGTTAAAATCATTGATAACCAGATTACATTTGCATTCAAAAAATATTTCTGATTACTGAATGGATTACTTAGAATTTTTATGTCATTTCTTTCATTTAATATTTAGTCCTTTCAGTTGGAAAGAATTATCTTATGTGATGTACGTTGTGTGGAGTGTTTGAGCCATGGTGAAACACTCTTGAGTGTTAATTCCCTAGTAGTAAACAGGGGGTGTTGAATATAATGTGCGCAAAGAATTTCTTAGAGGAGTAATAGCATGTTTCTTTCTATTCACAAATCTTAACAGAAAGAGTTAAAAGCTATGACGAATCCAGAAATTACAAGACAATGTATGGTTTGTCTATGGCCTTTATTGTCTATTATTTTTCTCGCTACATCACGGATGGGAATACACACAAGCTTTGTGTTGTTTGTCTGGGAGCGAAGCATGCTCGGCAGCCCTCCAGAGGGCTGGTTGTGAGCATTGTGAGCAGTTGTCATTGAGAATGCTCCACTCCCGCCGTGCCCTCTTCAAGGAGGGCGCCTCGGGTTGCATTCCTCGTGGCTCAGGTCCTGCTGCTGCTGAGGCACAGAGAAGGGTCTTGTTGTGGGGTTCGCAGATTAATCTTACAAAGGCGTTGGAGATGGGCACTGCCCTTTATCTGCCCTCACTTGCTTGGTCCAGTGCTTCATCACAGGGGCTGGAAGCAGGCTCTGTAGTTTCTTTCACCCCTGGTGAAGCACCAGTATTGCAACTATCCACCCCTGAGGAGTTAGATGTTGTTAGTATCAAAGCTGATGATGTTGAGGACTCACCACCTCACACACATGCATATGAGGAGCTATTGGAGGTTGTGACTCGAGCTGTAGTCAGGTTAAACATCGACTTTGGACTGATTTCACATGTGCTCCAAGACGCAATCACGCAGAGGCATTCTTACAGCGTCTTCGACACAGTGTCTCGTTCCTTCTCAGGGAACCATGGTTATCGTAAGGACACAGTGGAAGGTTTCCTTTGATTTCATGAGAGCATCTTTTCTTTCTTGTAAGTGTTTTTCATTTTTTATTTGCATTACTATTATGTAAAATGAATAACTTATTTAATTTTTATAGTGTGGATCATGGAGGAGAGTTCAGGATTACAACAGGACTGCAGAAATGTAGGTCACACACACACACACACACACACACACATTCCTGAATCGTTTTGTGTTATAAAGGTTGTAATTGTCTTCTTTTGTGTAGATGCATGTAATCTCACACTGGATTTAAACACAGCACACACTCGTCTCATACTATCTGAGGACAACAGAAAGATGACACTTATGACAGAAAATCAGCCGTATCCTGATCATCCAGAGAGATTTGATGATATTCCTCAGATTCTGTGTAGAGAGAGTCTGTCTGAACGCTGTTACTGGAAGGCTGAATGGAGCGGGTTCGCAGCTAATATATCAGTGACATATAAAGGAATCAATAGGAAAGAGAAAAGTGAAGACTGTAGGTTTGGATACAATGAAAAGTCCTGGAGTCTGAACTGTTTTGATAACAGTGTCAATGTCCGTCACGGTAATACGGTCAGAGTCATATCTGCCCAATTAAATCGCTCTAAGAGAGTAGGAGTGTATCTGGACTGGTCGGCTGGCACTCTGTCCTTCTACAATGTCTCTGACATGCACAAACTCACACACTTACACACATTCAAAACCACATTCACTGAACCCCTCTATGCTGGATTTGGGGTTGATTGGGGTTCAACAGTGTCTCTGTGTGAGATTAACCCTTCATGACCGATGGGAGCACCGGTGCTCCCGTTTGCGTGTCTCTGTTTAACCCTTTGACGCTTACGATCACACCGGTGTGATCAGTCTTGGCTGGCCCCAGGAGCGTACGATCACCCCGGTGCGATTAGAGCGTTCAGCGCCTCACGTGATCATCTGCCAAATTCAAATGTACTTGCGCGCTTTGGCTGGTGCTAAACCAGAGACGGACGCACGCAGTTCTTTCATATATCACATATATGCAGTGTTTTCAACCAAATAATGTTTATTTTAGGTTTCAGACATTTAAATACACGAGTACTAACAAAACTATATATTTAGAGTTTGCATAATACACAATGATGTCTATAGAAGCGGAAATAATTAGACGTTGATAATTATTCAGATACACATTGTGAAAGTAACTTTAGTTTATCCATTCTTCCCCAGTTCACAACTCACTTACTTTCATGTATTTCGGGAGAATATTTTATTAAGAAACTGTTTTTTGTAAAAGCATTTAATAAGATATGTGGTTTATAAGATATGCGTTAATAAGATAATTGTTTATTAAGAAAAAACAATACAACTGTTTTGTAAATCATTAAGAATATATTAATAATAAAAGCTTTTACAACAATAAAGTGTTGTCTCTTTTTTTTAAGAATATGTTTATAAAGAAAGACACTACAACTGTTATTGTAATTGATTTAATGAAAAAAATTAGTTTATCAAGAATCACCTGTTTTTTAAAGGGTAGGTATCACACACAGTTTCTGCCAATCTCATGTTAATCTTAAATACCTGTAGAGTAGTAATGCATCCTTCATATCTCCGAAAATTCTTTAGTTTTATCATATTTATAAAAGATAGATACGCTGTACCGAGTCTTTCCGAGAAAAGCTGAGCTCCTCGAGGCGTGCCTGCCGTGGGCGGAGCTAAAGAGTCATGAGTGCGCGCAGCTTTTGTTTAGAGATCGTCTGCAAGCTGCGACATCATTATAAATAAAAAGGTAACAAAAGCGTTCAGGTCGTTTACAATATCTGCACTTGCGTTGCCGATTGCCAACAAAACAGACGTTTGATGCAGCTTTACTCACCACCCGCAATCTGCAAATCCAGCGTCGAACTGGGACTTGTTTACAAAACATTCATCACCAAAATTCCGGGAACAAACAAATGTGTACAATACATGTACAGCCCCAGAAAAACAAACTTCATCCACTGTTCCCTTAACGCTGGGTTCTTTGGGAAGCTGAAAAAGGTAATCTTTCCCTCACAACCAAAAACACACTCCTTTGGTGACCTTAGCCGTGTTTCCACTGCAGGAACTTTCCCCAGGAAATAGGGATTTTGGGGTGGTACTCTGTGCGTTTCGACCGCAGGAACCAGGGTCTACATAAAGTTCCGGGTAAAAATTCTCCCCTCAAAAAGTACCTGCTCGCAAGGTAGTACTTTTTCATGACATGCAATCAGCAACAGGTCTGGGGGGGAAAAAGTTCCTGGGACAAACTGCTCCGGGTAATTTTGGTGGAAACGAGGCTATTGTTGAAAAATCTCTAGGCTTCCGTAACCCGAATGAAGCGCGTTGCTCTCGCTCTGGTTAATGTGTGTGCAAGCTTATCAGGGAGAAGTGCCCATACAAGGAATTCTGCCATTTATGAAGACCATGCTCAAAAAAAAAAAAAAAAAAACTCTCTGAAACCGGAAGTAGTGTATTTGGCACAGAAATACTCTATGTCCAACTCGTGTTTTGAAACTTTGGCCATGTTTAGCTTGAGAATGCAACTCTTTAACAGTGTAAATAAGTCAGAATGCATGAAATACCATTCTGCAAGTCATGACGCTAGAAATGTTCAAAAATCCACAAATGCTTGCGGGGATCTACAAATGCACAGGAAGCGATTCACAAATGAGTGCCAGACAGAGTTGTGTTTGTGACATAAAACACATTTGTAAATATTTTCTTTATTTGCAAATCTCATTTTATGAAACTCCTTACATTTATTTGTGGATTTAATCTATTTATTTGTGAATTTGATTACTTTTGTATATCTTTACATTTATTTGTGAATCTCAATCTATTTATTTGGAATAATGCAACATTTCTAAGCCCATATTTAAACCCTTGATTCTGACTACTTTCTCAGTTGGATTTAATACCTAGGGCACATGCGTAATGCGTAAAAAGTTTTAATTTCATTTTCATCTTAAAATCGTACGTTTATTTACATCTTACGAATTGGTCAGTAGAGGAGAATTTTTACTACATATTTACTAAAAAGCTTTCTGACAAATACAGTAGTGGCCAAAAGTGATGTGATCTTCACCTTTTATTTAAATATTATTAAAATGTGTTAAAGATTGTGTAAGCATATCGCATAAGTGTGCTTGAAGTCAATTGTTTTATTTGTGACAATGCAATGATTGTGCTGATATAATTTTTGACCAGGCTGTCTTACAAAGAAATTATGAACACATGTAAAAACAAGAGAGAACAAGTGGAATATTATCTTATTATGATGTTGTAGTCAATGTATGCTTTTTCCTGAGCTGTTTGTTTTTATATGGACTTTTTTACATAGTAAAATAATAACCTGTTGCTGTAGTTGGCGTTTTTTTTTTTGCCAAATCATTTGAAACCAAGTTTACTGTTTTGTTCTTCCCTCATATTTTAAATATTGTATATTAGACTTTATATAGAAATGTGTGCGCCTGTCTAAATCATATCCAGTCAATTGCATTTGCAACAGGTGGAAAGTGTAGAAACATCTTAAAGATGATCCAGAGCAGGGATGTCCATTTTAGTTCCAACCCTGCTCCAACACACCTGTCTGTAATTATCAAGCAGCCCTGAACACCATGTTTAGCTGGTTCAAGTATGTTTGATTGGGGTTGGAGCTGAAATCTGCAGGATGGTAGCTCTCCAGGAGCAGGGTTGGACACCCCTGTGCTACTGGAAGGCCACTGTCCTGCAGAGTTTGGGTATTTTCACACCTATGGATCGTTTGTTTTGTTCCGAAACAGGGACTAAATTTGTTACAATGTTGCATTTTCTTCTTGGTTCAGTTCGCTTTCACATGGCAACATTTCAAAGCGTACCAAAATGCGCTTAGGCATGTCACATGCGAGTACAACTGTCCTCTTATTGGTCAGAGTTTTCTCTGCATCATCCATCAAAATAATGATTGACAAGTTCGCTCCATGAGTTTATTGTGGATTTATTTGTAACTGCCGAGACCCACGCAAACACTATATGAATGTAGCCGTCATTCCCGCTGTTAAATTACATACTACATTCATATTAATGCTGCGGCAGATTCAAACGCGCGCTCTCTCTCTCCGTCTCTGGATTTCCCAGCGCTGTCTAGTAGGCGAACTGTGGTAAATAATTTGCTCACTCACAGAATCAGACACTACTGCTTTTTATATAGCACATTTCCCGTTATATAATTTGGTCCGTGCTTTCACATTTCAAGTGAACCGGTTTTGGTGCGTACCGAGTGCAATTGCTGCTTTCACACCTGCCCAAACGAACCACACCACAGAGGATAACAAATTCTAGTGCGATTCAACCGAACTAAATCTAGTCAAAGCCACTTGAAGGCAAGCCTGCAAGGTTAGAAAAAAATGCCTGCTAAAACTGTGGTACACAGAAAAAGAGACCAGAGCCAATTTTTTTTTTAATGGATGTCGATTGAAGAGATGTGTAACGGTGGCTGTTTCAGAGGAACGAGAGTAGGATCCAGATGCAGCAAACATTTATTAAAACAAACATAAATAAAAGTATAAATCCAGACATGGGGGGGGCGCACGCACGCACGCACGAACGACAAGATGATTCGCTATGCTGAATAAACTGCTTTTTTGGGAAAACCACTTATTTAATTAGTCAGAAAAAGAGAGGAGTCTTTGTTTCAGTATGGCTTCAGGGACAGTATGTTCATTTCTCCATGTTCAGTGTAGTTCTTAGGGATATTAATTGCTATAATCAATTATATAAAATCCTTATCCCCTACCTTTTCAAGTTTGAAGAAAGAGGCACCAGTGGCATACACTGCAACAGAAAGCTGGAGGATCCCTGGCAGGTCACATGATGCACCTTGGCCAATTCTTCAGATGTGCTTGCCTAAACAAGCAGCGATAATTAAAGCATATGCTTTCTTTTCAAGTGTTACAAAAGGACACATCTGCCACAGCTATTTGCCGACTACTGCACTTAGAGTGGTGAGGCGATTTGATATGAATATTAACTGTCTGTTTGTGTGTTGTAATTTTTATATTACTCTGTTATGCTATTAGTATGGAGCGCGGCATGTAATCAGAGTGTGAATATTAAATGTTTAGCAGTGTCACTGTATTAAGGAAATGTTTTGTCTTTACCCACACTCTTATAATTCACAGAAAATGCTCTGAAAGATAATGCACAATGCATTAACAGAGCTACTGGGATAAGCAGGAAGATTGTGGGCCACTTCTCCCATAGCTGGAAGAAAAAGGGTGGCCTTGAGGGAAGCACAAAGAGAGCTCAACCTCCCAGAGCATGCTGTTGTGACAGACTGCTCAACACGATGTGGTTCCACTCAGAAAATGACAGCAAGAATCCTGAAGCAGCAAATGGTTCTCTCTACAGACTGCAAAGTGCGACACCTATTGCCCTCATGGCAGGACCTAGACGTCCTTGAATCTGTGAACAAGGCACTATCAGCTTAATGTCTATCAGCTCAACTGAGATTTGTTCAGTGGACAACTGAAATGGGAGAAAGGCGGAATACAAATAAAGAAAGTGAGAAAGAATCACAACCAGTCCGAAGTAAGTTTAGTTCATTTTTGTTTTTAGCGATGGACCTGGCACCCAATCCCGTCAGAAGGGCAACTTCTATATGTTTAGCATATATACTTCTATAGTTGTTCAAGAAGGGCTTCAAGAAAGGCACACGGAGCTTCGTTCCAAGCAAGCCATGGAAAAGGTGCAGCAGATGGAGTGGAGTTTTATAAAATAACAGCAGTGATATGTCACATTTGGTTTTGTTTCATGTCTTTCATAGTCATGGTTCCTGTTTGTCTTGAGATTCCCTTATCCCATCATTTAATCTCATCATGTGCTTCCCTTGATTCATGTGTTATATTAGGTGTGTTCGACTTGAAGCTGCGCTGTGTGGACCGATTGGTGTATGACATCAAAGTACAGCGATGGCTCTCATGTTATCATTGTATCTTGTCAAGCTTTGTTCCCCAAGTGTTATGTTTTCTGTTCATGTTTAAGTCAAGTCGCCAAGCCAAGTCCTTGTTTATTTTATTCATATTTATTTGAATAAAACTGCACACAGGTTCTCACTGCAACTCGCCTTTTATTACACTGGCAGAAAATGTTGTTTTTAGTCTTTTGACTACGGGTGGTCAACACCATTATTGATATTAATATCAACACGATCAAGGTCAGCTCTTTTTGTTTAAGGTTTTACTTTAAAAATGATCATTGTGTTTTATTGTTAACAAATTGATCAGAAGCTGATGAGCATAACTAGTATTGTTACTGTATTAAATTTCTTCTTGGGAAACTTTTTAGTCAATTGTGTCTCTTATAGGCTTAAAGTTGAATCAATTGATAAAGAGACAAAAGTTCTCTTAGGAAAGACAGGTTTTTAAATTGTGTTACATTTGTTAACTTCATATTTGACCCAATTCTCCCAATATACTCCCAAATACTTGACCTAATAAATCTTCCACCAACTCCTCATCGACAAAATCAAGCCCAAAATTGAAAATCTAAATTAATCAAAATTTGTTCTTGTTCCAGAAGCCGTTTCACTTGGACATGTGTCACAATAGGGAAGAAAAGCCTAGCGCAACTTTAGTTTCATGCCGACTTTAGACATCAGAAAGCAAGATGAATAAGTTTTAAAATCAGAGCTATTGATTTGTGTATTATGAAATTATGTCATTAATCAGGTTGATGGTGCTCTTCTTGTAGTAGCGCTGGCACATTTAGAGGGCGCTGTCATTCAGATTTGCACCTGGAACGTATGCGTACCTTCCGAGAGCCAGATACTGGCAGATAGAGGGCCCTATTTTGACGATCTAAGCGCATGGTCTAAAGCGCGCTTAGGGCGTGTCTGAATCCACTTTTGCTAGTTTAAGGAACGGGAAAATGGTCGTTCGTGCCATGGTGGATTCGCTATTTACTTGACAGAATTTGCGAGCCGAAAAACCGAACACTTCTCTAGCGAGGCAACTGATCTGTTTCTATGCAAGGTTAAAGCGCGCGAGCAGTGATCTACGGGAAAAGCCGGATTCCACCAAAGCTTTTTTATCTTTATGCACACAATAATAATCTTTTGCATTGTGATATTTTTATTATTTGGCATGTTTGAGTGTACGCACGTTGTGCACCCGCATATTACTAACGCGCTCTTTAAATAACAAAAATATTGCGGCATTGACTTTAGACCAGGTTTCAGTTGGTCAATGGCGCAGTTTATTTCAGTTGCCTCAAAATAGCAACGCGCCAAACAATGCGCCTGAACACACCTCGATTCAGACCATGGGCTCACAAATGGGCGTAAATGCATTTGCTATTTAAACAACGTGGCATAGGACGTGAAAATGATAACTGCGTCAGGCTGAAACAAGCAAAAAACACTTGCGTCAAGTGCAGGATAGGGCCCAGAGGGTCAAAGTTTAAATTCAACTACTATTTTTGCAGTGTACATGTATGTTGAGCCAGTCTGTGGCCTTAATAAAGTTTTAATTTTTAATTGACAACCTTTTATTATAAATTTTTTAAAAATTTTACAAAGCTCTTTCAAAAAAAATGCATCAAACAGTTCCCAAACCCTTAATGTTTTCTGCACACAAACTTTAGTGTTTAGCTATTTAGACAAATTCTCACATTAGATGTGGTTCAGACTTGTTTGTTGGTAGTTATTTTTTAAGCACATCATTGACCAACATGCATTTAAATATGTATTTCAACTCAGAATGACGCTAACATACGTTGAATTTGTTTCTATGCGCATTTCTGATTTTAGCGTGAGTCGACTTTTATTTTGGAGTGACGTTTTGACGTCATAAGGCTGCGCTGCGCTCCTGCGGCTTTGATTCGGCTGGAGAAAGGTCTGTTTAAAGTATTCAAAGTGTTTAATCGTCGCAAACCGTTTAGGTAATTTTATAGTTTTAACAAGAACTGTTGAATGAATATTTTATTATTGGATGTAACATTGTAATGCTTTATAAAACATTCACGAACGTTATTAATCCTAGAGTCACACATCAGTTGATCACAGATGAGATAAGGAAAAGGTGCGTCTCATTTCTCTTCATACATAGTGAATCAGTGTGTCGTTAAAACGAATTCGGTTCTGAGTTTTTGAAAAGTCAACTGAATCAATTGCTACGTCAAATGATTCACTGATTCACATCGTTCGAATCACCGAGACCTGCTGGTCAAAACAGTGTAAATCCAACAACCAAAAAAACAAACGTGTGGAATAACGTTTAGTAATCAACAGCTACTGTTTTGATGAAAGTGTAATCCATGAAAACTAATAAAATTTTTTAGTATTAAATATAAATCACAACAAAATATGAAGTGTCTGTATAATTTGGACCATTAACTCTCACTCTGACTGATTCTCTTACTAGTGTGCTGACTACTGAACTAGGGAGCTGACTGAGATGCACCCAGAGATTTAGTTTGGATTTATTTTTCTTTCTATTAATTATTCTCATTTTAAGATTGTTCTGTCACATGGGGGAAAAACTCCTGGTGAAGCAACTGAGATCCACGTGACACTATTTTAAGGATGGCGTTTATTAAAGAGGAGAGTGAAGACATAAAGATGGCATTTATTAAAGATGAGAGTGAAGACATGAAGATTGAAGAAGCATTCAGAGTGAAACGTGAAGATACTGAGGAACAAACAGGTTAGTTTCATTCTCAAAGCTGAACTCAGTCATTTGGTTCTTATTAAAATGTCCAGCTCTGCCGAAATATAATTTTGTAACATATAATATAACTACTTTTTGGACCTAATAATACAATGTTATTATTTAAAAGACTCCAGCAGGGTTTTTCCTGGTTTATCCTGATCGTGTACACAAGCACCATACCTTCAACTGGCTGAAGCAAAAACTTTTCACAAGCAACATATTTCACTGACACCGACAGATACATTTGATATGAAACCGTCTCAGCTTTCAAATTCTCTCAATTTTATTACAACATTAAAACAATAAATACCGTTTTGGAGCTCTTAAATGTGATGTGACAAGCAGCACATGAACTGATCATCACTTCCTCTTTACTACTAGTTCTAGTAAGTAAACACAAATGAACATCAGAAGAAATGTTGAAAGATACAGTATAACTTACCAAAAGCCTTTCAGATCATAGTGATTCCAACTGCCAGCTGAGATAATGGCTTTAGCTAAGTGTACGCAAGTTTTTGGAATTGTGATGTAAATTGTCTACCGCATGTTAGTGTCTTATGGACTGTTCCACAGGTAATAATTGTTTATGGCTCATTGAGCAAGCATGAAAAACATTGTTTAAACACTTTCCATTAAAGGTCTGTAAAGCTTATTTGGACAATATCTTGAAAAATGGATGTTTCTTTTTTCTCTTTTTTTGAGTTTAGATTAATCAAACAGTGCAATAAATTCTATAAATGACATATGGCATTTCAATCTAAATTTGACATCTTTATAAATTTCAATAACATAATTGCAATTAAGTTAATTTTCAATAACTTAAGTGTTTTGAATTGTTTTAGAAAGAAAAGACAAAATGGCCACACCATTGTATACCATCGTTGGGCTAGTGGGTGGCCCTTGCAATATGATACCTAACAGTCTGTCAGTGTAGTGATGATTAAAGTAGCTGATGTCATATTTCTTTTATCTAGTATGCACTTAAGTCACTGCAGTTTGAACCAACAAGAGCTTATTTACACTCGCTGTTCTGCGAACATTGAAAATGTGATAAAGTTCCGCTTGCTATCAACAAAACCTTGGTCACAACCAGTAAAGTGATGTAACAGTATCTCCATTGAGATCTAGCATCTTGCGTGCAAAGGTTTTTATTCCAATAATTAATTTAATAAAATTTAATAGAAGTTATCCCATCCTTGATATCATTAATACACTGTGCTAACTTGGAGAGTTGTGCAATTTCTTCAGGTTGTAGAGAAATATAAATCTGAGTATCATTGACATATGTTAATCTAATTAGAATGTCTTTTAGAGGAAACATACAAGGAGAAAAGTAGAGGACCTAATACTGAGCCCTGTGGCACTCCATACATATTGGTAGTGGTTGGGTAGATGGGACATAATCTATGCTAATGCTTGTACACAAATGCCAACGTGACTCTCAAGCTATTTGAGAGAATATTTCATCTATGTTGTCAAAAGATCTAACAGCACTAGAAGAGAAATGCCAAAAGCATGTCATTTGTAGCTTTAATAAGCACAGGTTCTGTGCTAGGATGGGTTTTAAATGACAACTGAAATTCTTCACAATTATCCTAAACATAGTTGAGAGGAAAATGTTTTTCTAATATTTTACACAAAATCTGGAGAATTGAGATTGTCTGTAATTAACCAGTCCTCAATAGGGTTTTTTACAACTGCTAGCTTTAAAGTTTTTGGGATGCGTCCTAAAGAAAGCGAAGAGATTACAATATAGAGAAGTTCTGAGGTTTCAGGAAACATCTCTTTCCGTAGCTTAATGGGTATAGGATCTAGCTTACATGCTGTTGGTTTTGATGCTTTATGTTTTGATGTCTGTTGCTTTGTGTCATTAAACTTAATTTGTATTTGCCTTTTTTCACCTTAGACCTGATGGCGCTGAAAGAAGAGAGTCAAAATTTGAATGAAAAGGAAGAGGAAGATCAGGATGAGCGTCATATCGATTTCATAATTGGAGAACAATCTTTTAGTTGCTCACAGACTGAAAAGACTTCCTCACAAAAAAGGGGCCAGAAGACGGCAACTAAAGGTTATTTCACCTGCTTTCAGTGTGGAAAGGGTTTCAGTCAACATGGAAACCTGAAAGTCCACATGAGAATTCACACTGGAGAGAAGCCTTACACCTGCCAACATTGTGGAAAAAGTTTCAATGAAAAAGGAAACCTAAAAAAACACATGAGAATTCACACTGGAGAGAGCCCTTTCACCTGTCAACAATGCGGAAAAAGTTTCACTCAAAATGACAGCCTTAAAGCCCACATGAGAATTCACACTGGAGAAAAGCCTTTCACCTGCCAACAGTGTGGAAAAAGTTTCACTCAAAAAGACAGTCTTAAAGTCCACATGAAACTTCACAATGGAGAGAACCTTTTCACGTGCCAACAGTGTGGAAAACTTTTCATTCGAAAAGGATGCCTTCAAAGCCACATGAGAGTTCACACTGGAGAAAAGCCTTTCACTTGCCCTCAATGTGGAAAGAGTTTTAAACATAGAGCAACAATTAATTCCCACATGAAAATTCACACTGGAGAGAAGCCGTTCTCATGTGATCAGTGTGGAAAGACTTTCAGACATAAAGTAAACCTTAATACCCATATGAGGATTCACTCAAGAGATAACAGTTTTATATGTCATCAGTGTGGAAAGAGTTTCACAGACAGCGATCACCTTAAGAATCATGTAATAACTCACACTGGAGAGAAGCCTTTCATGTGCGATCACTGTGGAAAGACTTGCTCAAACAAAACTAACCTTAATATTCACATGAGAGTTCACACTGGAGAGAAGCCTTTCACCTGCCCTCAGTGCGGAAAGAGTTTCACGCTTAAAGAAAGCCTAAAGACGCACATAAGATCTCACACTGGAGAGAAGCCTTTCACGTGTCTTCAGTGTGAAAAGAGTTTCGCGTATCGAGTAGACCTGAAACGTCATTTGCAAACTCATTCTGGAAAGAAATTGCAGGAATTTGAAAAATCGCCTACACAGACTATTTAATTGTGGTCTAATAGAACAATTATTTTGCCATTACAGATACACATGAAAAGTCAGATATGAGACAGATGTGAGACTCTCTTTGTTCTTTGTGTGGAAAGGCCAGTTCACACCGCAGTCCAATTTTATGAAAAATAACTGTTTTCACCTGACTGACCACGTACAATCAGTGTTTGTTGGGGCAGTGTGAACATGACAAACTCGGACCAACTCCAGCAGACGCCAACACACTGATCAGACAAAACCCAGTGTTTGTTGGTGTTTGTCTGTGAGGTCTGAATTGGCCTTTAAATGGCCTGGCAATTTAAAATGGCACCAGAAAAAAATATGTATCTGTGTGAAATTAATTTTGATTGTGTTGTGGCATCACTCATATATTTGATTCATTCATCGATCTCCCTACCTACAGTGAAAATAATAAATTTATGAACCCTATCTGGATTTCTGCATTGTTTAAAAATGTGGTCTGATCTTTAATTTAACTCAATTACAGACAAACACACCAAACTTGATTTAGTGAAAATTTGGGTTGCATCACCCAGACTTTCTAAAGCTTGAAGCAAAGACTATAGAACAACACAAGACGCGTCACTCGTATTGTTTTGAATGGGAGAAAGTGCAACGCGCAATATGGCGGAATAAGTCACGCCTTTTACATTAAGAGCCAATCGCCGATTGGTAAAGACATTGCGTCACTGCAGTGGCCGTTAGAAGCTCCGGTTCCTATAAAAACAGACATGCTTCGCGTACTTAGGACTGCGCATGCGGATTACCTTAATCCAGCATGAAAAATAATTTTTTTTTTGTCATGATTCAGACGTTTAGAAACCAAATTTATGGGATAGTTGTTAGAAGAGATAGGAGCTGCACTTGAATGCCCGAGAGGCGTTTCAAAGATGGCCGCCGAGTGAAATGACTAGTCTTAAAGGGACTTTGCTTGAAGTCATGAACTGCTGTTCTGACATTCTCCTGTAACAAGTCTTGAGACAGTTTTGAATTCAATGTTTCTTCAATGAAAGACCCAGAGGCAGCAAAGCAATTAACAAATGCTGCCTTCACGTGCTATCTGAAATTTGATAATTCCCACTTTTGAAGTCGTGATTACTAGCTCGTTACATTCAAGTTTTGAAATGGGAGGGCGTTCATGTGCAATTTTAACCTAGGAAACTCGTATTGACGATAATTCTAATAGCATGAAGGCAGCATAAACCATGATGCACCTTTCACCATGCTTCACATTTGGAAAAGGTTTTGGTGTTGGTGTGCAGTGCCCTTTTTCCTTGTTGTAATTTGTCAAAAAGTTGAACATTTTTCCAGATGCATTAGGATAAATGCATTAGCTAAAATGGGTCACATTTTATATATAATGTGAAAAAGTATATTTGTTTTAAAGTTATGAGAGTATCAGCAGGTACCTTCTTAAGCCACGGCACAACATTCAGGTAAAATGGGCCAATGTAAAAAGAGAACAGCACAGGTAATTTCGGCTGAAATCATTTAATTGCATAATTAAATGCAATTCCCTGGGCATCTCTTTTGGTAAGGGGGAAAGCCTCTTTTGTGTGGACAATAGCTCTGGCTCTGTTTCCGTGGTGGGTGTGGGCTCTGGTTCTTTCTTCCTCTTCACACATTGTAAAGGGGATCCACACTGCTGTAATACCCACTTAATGTACTTGCAGAAATTCCCTCAAGGGCCATACCAAGATAACTTGGCATTCGTCATGGCAGTCATCTGGGCAGTTTGTCTGGTAAGAGAAGTTCTGTTCTGTAATGTCTGAACAGGTAAAATGATGCAGCGAGGCAAAACGTATCTGTGCAGCACATTTATTTTAGTTAACAAATCAAAACAAAGACACATGGCAATAAACACGTAACAGCATGTGCTATACACACCCAACACCAGACAAAGAACAGAGCAAACTGAAGGCAACATAAACACAGCAAACTAATGATCTAAACAAGGAGCAGGTCAATGTAATCAATAAAGCAATAAGCAACTATGACAACAAATAAAACCATGACAACAGAAAGGTAAATAGAAGCGGAGTCCATGAAACTATAAACTAAATGTGACAAGTAGATTAAAAAATTTAAACTAAAGGCCCAGATGTACTTAAAACAAAATCGAAGAACAAACTTATGTGACGTCATTTAGAACAAAATGAACCAACTCCTTTCCTCTTCTTACATTCAAGTTTTTCTGAAATGCAGAAAAAAAAAAAAAAAAACTTAACATCTCTAATGTCAAATTAAGCAATGACATAACTTACATTTTACTGTTAAATTTTTATATGTAGTGTTACAAATCCAAAGTAATGGTAAATTTTGCTGAGGTACAGTAAATGTGACCGCCCGGACATTAACATTAAAATTTATGCATGAAAGAGCAAATGTGTACACTTTACACTGCCCAGCCTTATTTCAATCTCACCTGTGGGGCTCTTGTTCACAGGAGAAGCCTCCATGACACCCTGAGCAGTTAGGCCATTTTAAGTCTCTGTTGGCTCGATAGGAACTTGACCCGTCAGCGGTGGGCAAAGCAACCCTTTAAGGCTGTTGGACCTGGACAAACAGTAGTTGCTGCAACTTCCCTGTTCGTTTCGGCCATCCGATCCATCGCCACTCGACGTTGTATGAGCCTCTGCTGCTAGGCTTAACGACTCTCTAAAGAACCGCCTCTCTACATTGTCCTCAGAGAGGGACAAAGATGGTGATGACATGATGAAAACTCTGTGGAAGCAGTTCCAATGCAAATCCAATGGCTCAGTGAGGCCTCTACTGAGAGCAAATTCAAACTCTTAAGGTCCAGAAAGCTACTAAAAAGATATTTGAAACAGTTCATGGAAGTTTAGTGGTTCTATCTTAATATTATAAAGTGACAAAAATACTTTTTGTGCACCAAAAAGACTAACAATATCTATACGGGCCGATTTCAAAACACTGCTTCTGAGCTTTACGAAGCAAATCAGTGGATCGGAGCGCCAAAGTCACATGATTTCAGCAGTTTAGCCGTTTGATAGGAGATCCAAATCACTAATTTGAAACAAAAGATTAATAAAGCTCAGAAGCTTTATAATACTGAATATGAATATGAAGAAGTGTTTTTAAATCGGCCCATATAGATATTGTTGAAAAGTCGTTATTTAGTTTTTTTGGCGCACAAAAAGTATTATTGTCGCTTTATAATATTAAAATAGAACCACTGAACTCACGTGAACTGTTTCAAATATGTTTTTAGTACCTTTATGAAAATTAAAGTTGTTGGAGGCCATGGCTGGAAGAATCCAGCAGTCAAATTTTAGCCTGGTGGTTACCAGCCTGAAATGGCGCAAGCATACTGTTTAAAATTTAGCTAAAGAGAAAGACTAGTATACTTTTTATTTCCCAAACCCTAATGTGGACAGTCCAATTACTGTCAGTTATCTGCCTATAAGGTGTCGTATAGATGATGCCAGCAAATAGGAATGCTTGTATCCATCTTATTCCTACGCCCCATGACGCTTTGCGCGAATTATTGGCGTAACTTCCGTTAAGCTGTAAACATCAGTGAAAGCTTCGCTCTATAAACGCAATAAGTCAACCATTGAACATTAAAAGGACATTTAAAAGTGTAAAAGCATCAACAAGGTATTTTCAACAGACCATAAATAACCCCAAAAGCATGATTCTTTCCCCAGCAATAATGGACGGGTTAAATATCACTGCAGTAATATCTGTATATTATGTAACATATGTTGCCTTAATTAAAAACTGTGCATTAACTTCAGCATTGCGTGATACTGTTTCAAAGTGATTTCCGTCATTCTGACAGATAATAAATCGTATTTACCTGGAAAGAGATGTGAGGATTTGAGGAGAAAAACGAGAGATTGTTTGTGCATTCAAGTGAATTATTAATGGGATATATCATAAATTAAATCGGGAGAACAGACCACAAATGTGCAGTATATGTTGTCCTTTTTCATTTGTTCTCTCAGAAGAACAAATTGTTTCAAAGACCAATAACTTGCAAGAGATTAATGTGGTGGTAATTTTACTACATAATCATACTTTTGACAATATTTCCTGACAATGTCATTACAGACCACAATTAAACTAATTTTTTGTAGTTTATAGCTGATACTGCTTTACAAAAATATATATAAATAATAGCAACCTTAACTCATAAGAACCCAAACCAATTTCTCCTTATAGGAAATTCCCTGATATGATACACATGTGTGCCTAAACAATGTAGATCTTCAAAATATCTTGAATGAAAAACAATGCTGACCCTTATTTGACTGATTCCTGCTTGACCTGGCTTTGCATAGACAATATTTCCATGAATGTCTCTCTTTTTCCAGTGCACCCTCGGCTCACTTGTCTTTACTGGTGCTGCTGCCTCGTCTTCTTGCAGCTCACCGAGAAAGTCATCAAGACTTTGGAGCTCATCCTTGAGTTCTTGATGTACAACCAAGGTTATCCAAGATCATAAGATGTTCTTGGAGTTCTGAATCACTTATGGTGATGGGCAGAAACACAAAGAGATGGACAGATAAAACAAATATAGATGTAAAAAATTGATTTTTGAGGAAAACATTCCAGGATTTTTCTCCTTATAGTGGACTTCAACAGTTACCAACGGTCCAAATTGCAGTTTCAGTGCAGCTTCAAAGGGCTCTACATGATCCCAGACGAGGAATAAGGGTCTTATCTAGTGAAACAAGTAATTTTCTAAAATAAAAAAAAACTGTATATACTTTTTAACCACAAATGCTTGTCTTGCACTGCTCTACGATGTGCCACGCATTACGTAATCACGTTGGAAAGGTCACATGGCGGAAGTACCGTCGTTTGTACTGCTTTGTACCATACATTTGTCCTTGTCAACAGTCATTGCCAAGTTGTTCAGATAATTAGTATATGTTGATGTGCATGTTCACTGTTTATGCCGATTTGTTCTGTCTTCCTTACTGTATTGATTCCACTTTTTCAGATAAATTAGTATATGTTGATGTTTGCTCTGTCGTCAATAATGTCATCTGGTTCTGTCATCATTACTGCCTTTGAAAATGTGTTTCAAATTTATGTGTGGAAGCAAACGTACCTACGACGTCAAAATAAAAGTCTTTATCTGCCAGTTTGTTGTTTGTTAATGTAATTAAAAATTCTAACTAAGTGGTAAATTTAGTTTTTAGTGAGAAATGCGAATGGGTTATTTCACCAAGACAAAGTAACTTGGGATCAGAAAGATGTTCAACAAGTTTAAATTTATTTAACATCCTGCCAGTCACAGCCTCCCAGTAAACGGCTTCAGTAAAATATCAACTTACGGAACGAACACGGCGCCAGTTCTGTTTTTTCCGTAAGTAGAATAGGGAAGGCGAAGGCGTAGGACATACAGCGTACGTTTTTTTTGAAGAATACGGAAGGCGGAATGGCGGAAGCACTTGCAAGGCGATCATTTGTGTTTATAAAGCATATACATTTGTATTTTTTTTTTTTTTTTTTTTTTAAATAAAACGTCCGATCATTTCGCTAAATAAGACCCTTATTTCTCGTCTGGTATCGTTTAAAGCCCTTTGAAGCTGCACTGAAACTTATTTTGACCTTCAACCATTTGGAGGCCACTGAAGTCCACTATAAGGAGAATAATCCAGGAATGTTTTCATCAAAAATCTGAATTTCTTTTTGACTAAAGAAAGAAAGACATGCATATCTTGGATGACATGGGGGTGAGTAAATTATCAGGAAAATTTTATTTGAAAGCGGACTAATCCTTTAATGACGCAGCTTCACATGCTTATGTAATTTATTTCCGTTAATTGCATTCAATTATTTTAACGCATTAAGTGTTTTGGAATTAATCGCATGTGTTAACGCTGACAGCACTGACATATGAATATTCTAATATTTACAAATTTTAATATTATGAAATTATAAAAATATAAATGTATTCCATAGTTATTTTACTCTGTATTGCAAAATGCTATTAAGTAGACTAAAAATGGATTAGCTACAGTATGCCTATAGTCTAATGTTTTTATTTGTTTAATATTTTCAACTCATCACTGGACAATATTGATTTAGATATGTATTTCACCAAAAATTAAGCTCCGAATTATTCTGACATTTTTAATTATTTGTACATTGTATGTAAATTTCTATGCACTTGTATGATGTTAGACACAACAGTGTGAACAGGACTTTTATTTTGGCGATGTGACGTCATAAGTCTGCGCCGCGCTCCTGCATCTTTTGTAATTTGGCTGAAGAAAGGTTTGTGTTCTTAAACATTTAAAGTGTTTAAATCAATGCCCATTTAGGCAACTTTAGATTTGAAAAATGATGTAAATTGGCTTCATTAGTTGTTTACTGTAACATTATAATACTTAATTTAACATTAATGGACCTTATTTTTGTGACTAAAGCGAATCCACATAAGAATAACAGAAAATGTGCTTCTCGTTTAGCTCTCTAAATCTGTTTGGTAAACACTAATTCTCTCACTAAAAAGTAGTGATGGAGAAACTGAGCCTTTTGAACCGAGTCAATTGAACCAAATGCTTCACAGAATGATTCACTGTTTCGAAGCGCTCGAATCACCGCTCACATCACCGCTCGTTGACGTCACATGCTGGTCAAAACGGTGTAACTGAACGAGAACAAACACAAGCGTGTGTAATGACAACTGTAATTACTAAAGTAGTTTAATCTATTAAAATACCAAATAATAAAAAAAAACAAAAACAAGTGTCTGTGCAATTTTTATTCTTTTATTAAGTTTATTTTTTAGTCTAATCAGTTCATTTACTGGTAAGTCCATTCACTCTGACTGACTCCCTTGCCAGTGCACTGACTACTGAACTTGGGAGCTGAATGAGACGCACCCAGAGATTTTCTTTCTGATAAGTATCATCTTTAACAAGACGGTGTCCAAAAGCAACTGCGATTCATGTGACACACTATTACAAAGATGCCGTTTATTAAAGAGGAGGTTGAAGAGATGAAGATTGAAGAAGCATTCAGATGGAAACATGAAGATACTGAAGAACAAACAGGTTGGTTTTATTTTGTACATCTATTTTGAATGTTAGTGATTCCATTTGTTGTATAAGGGATTTATATTTAACATTAGAAATTATATTTTCTGCAATATAATAATTTTACTAGATGATTTAAATAGCTCTATTTGAAAAGAATGAATCATTCTAGGATGACAAATCATTTTCCTCATAATTTTCGTCAACAATTTTTTCACTGACGAAAACGAGGTGATAACTAAATAAAACTATGACTAAATCTATTAACATTTTCATCAATTAATAAAAACGAGACAAAAAAAGTGATCCAGTCAGGACTTAAGGCTGATTTATACTTCTGCGTCGAGTGTACGCCGTAGCTACGAGCCTACGACGTAGTCTGACGTGCACCTCTTCAAAAATGTAACAACGCGTCAATTCTACGCGGACCGCAAGCGCTCTGATTGGTCTGCTATGGCGTAGGTCCGACGCAGAAGTATAAATCAGCCTTTATGCCCTGCGTAGTAGATGCGCACATCTGAATTGTAACTTGCTGCACGTCTCATAAAATAAGCCGTCTTCTAAACTTCTGGGAGAAAGAGAAGAACAGACATAGAGATCTGAAAAAGTGTGATGCGAAAGAGAGCTCGATTTAGTCCAGCTTTCTGTGAGCACAAATATATAACTGAGTATCATTGTCATAACAGTAAAAACTATTGAAAATGTCCCTCAAGGAAAGTGTATACAAGGAAAAAAAGAGGACCCAATACCGAGCCCTGAGGCACTCCGCACTTGTTTTTGATAGAATGCCTTCATTTACACAAAGTAGCAGATAAGACCTAAATCATGCTAATGCTTGTCCACTAATGCCAACATAATTCTCAAGTTATCCAAGAGAATGTTGTGGTCTACAGACCTATTTGGATGTGACTAGTTTTCATGGAGGACATTATAGAAATTTGTGTTTCACAGGTGTACTTTGTGATTTTATTTCTTTACGAATCTGCCATGTCTGTGTTTTTCTCACACAACCTCAGTAAAAATTGTATGGCAAATTACCTACGCGAACGTCTGTGATTGCTGATATTCTCCAACTAGTGTTGTATTATACATTATATTGCTTGTTATATTTATATTGCTTCTCCTACCTGAGTTATTGTTTGCACACCAATCTTTTGCATGCTTTCCTGTTAGTAATGTACCTGTAGTCTTCCCAATCCAGCATTGCCATTACTCACCTGAGCATTAGGGGGGCGCTCTGTTCAAGAAATGCATTAGTTCACCTATTTAAAGGAACAAAAGAGTAAAGGTAGTAAGTTATACTGCCTTCACGTGCTATCGGAAATGGGATAATTCCAACTTAGGAAAGTCGTGATTACGAGCTCATTGCATTCAAGTATAGGAGGGCGTTCATTTGCAATTTTTACCCAGGAAACTCGTATTTATGATAATTCTGAGAGCATGTGAAGGCAGCATTAATCCTCTTTCTTAATGGGGAAGCTTACCTTATGGTGGTTTAGGTCTTTTGACCCTGTTTACAGGAACTTTATAGTTCTAAGATCAACCAGGGTTTGTGTTCTGTGCATATATTGATGACTTGGTGGCTTAAACAACTGTGAATACTGGAACAAAGAGAGTGGATTTCCATCTACTGCTTAACTGTTACTTGTTGATAAGCAACGCTCTACTTCAAACATTGGGTATATGATCTAGCATACATGTTGTTGGCTTTGATGCTTTAATACAGTATTATCATGTCTGTTTGTGCTATTAAACTGGTGTTAATTTGCATTTATCTTTTTTTTTCCACTTTAGACCTGATGGCACTGAAAGAAGAAAGTCAAGAATTGAATGAAGAGGAAAAGAAAGATGAGTATGAGCAACATCATGATTTCATGACTGGAGAGAAATCCATAAAACCTGAAATCACTTTCTTACAAAAAACAGAAGTTCAGAAAACCATAACTAACAATTATTTCATTTGCCACCAATGTGGAAAGAGTTTTACTCAAAAACAAAACCTTAAAGCCCACATGAGAATTCACACTGGAGAGAAGCCTTTCACCTGCCAACAGTGTGGACAGAGTTTTGCACGTAAAGAAAACCTTAATTCCCACATGAGAATTCACACCGGAGAGAAACCTTACAACTGCCAACAGTGTGGACAGAGTTTTGCACGTAAAGGAAACCTTAATTCCCACAAGAGAACTCACACCGGAGAGAGACCTTTCACCTGCAAACTGTGTGGGACGAGCTACTCACGAAAAGAAAGTCTTAAGACTCACATGAGAGTTCACATTGGAGAGAAGCCATTCATATGTGCTCAGTGTGGAAAGAGTTTCAGACGCAAGGTAAACCTTAATCAGCACATGAAGACTCACTTGAGAGTAAACAGCTTTATATGCCATCAGTGTGGAATGAGTTTCACAGACAGCAGTTGCCTTAAGAATCATGTAATAAGGCACAATGGAGAGAAGCGTTTCATGTGCCTTCATTGTGGAAAGAGTTGCATAACCAAATCAGTCCTTGAGGTTCACATGAGAGTTCACACTGGAGAGAAGCCTTTCACCTGCCTTCAGTGTGGAAAGAGTTTCATACATAAAGGAAACCTTAACATTCACATGAGGCTTCACACTGGAGAGAAGCCTTACACGTGTCTTCAGTGTGAGAAGAGCTTCACATATCACAGAGACCTGAAACGTCATTTGCAAACTCATTCTTGAAAGCAAGTGTTCTACAAAATACAGCCGTTTCAGAAATCACTTGCATATTCACTCTGGATGATGACCGTTTAATTTTGATTTGTGTAATAAAAATCATCAAACTTAGATTTTGTCATCACACTTGAAATGTCATGAAGATGTAAGACCCTTGAATTTACTACATTTTTGATGCTGTTTGAATACCACATCTGGTATAACTTTATTTTGTTAAACATGTTTCTGTTGTTGCAGGTAATGAAATCCCTTTATTATTTTTACAATAATACTAACATCATGTAGTGCGAAAATTTAATTGTAATAGACATACTGCACAAGCTTTTAGAAACAATGAATCTGTGGCCGATCATTTGCATCTGGCATAGAGTTCACAACTTAACATGGGCATCAGTTAAACCGTAACACCGGCACAACTTTTACCCCCGGAAGTTTGACTCAAAACCAGTGGTGGAGCCAGAGAAATGAATAAAGTCAATTGAATAAAGTTTATGCTTCATATAGAAGGATGTAATCATATTGATCATTTTTTCTCTTTGTGCTGTTTTTACAGCTAAATTCATCAGCACAACTTTGTTCGTTCTTATAGTGTATAAACTTAACTAACATTAACAAAAATTAATAGATATGATACCTGGAACCTCGAAGAGCATTTTTGACCACCCTCCAAGTATGCAACAATCTGTAATTAAAGACAAGTTGCTCTGCAGATAGGATGTGGTTTGGATATGGCTTGGTGAGGTACTCCTTCAAGGGAAATACCTCATCTGCCACAATGCAATAAGGAGCCAACTGGTCAGAAGCAGGAAGTGGTGCAGGGATGTTGGATGTCCAGTTCTCCATGGTATCCTGCAGTAAGTATTCACCAAACATTCCACCATCTGAAATCTCGCCATTGCAACCAACATCTACATAAAGGAATCTGTAACTGTTGTCAACCAGTACCATTAGAACCATAGGAAATGTATGTTTTAGTTGTAGAATGTTAATCCAGTTCCTGGTGGGGGATGAATATTGATGTGTTTTCCATCTAGAGCACCCAGGCATTTTGGGAAGTTCATTTTCCAGGCTCAGTGGAACTTCCCAAGCTGCCTTATGTCACTGAAATTAGTATGTCAGACCCCTGATTACTTGTAATCATGTGGTCATACAACATGGTGTAATCATTAGATGTTAGAATCCTGGTAGTTTGTGTTTTGCCTTTGGATGATTGGAGTTTGCAAAACTGAACAGGAAAAACTTGAGTTAAATTTTTTAAATCAGTTTCAGTTAAAGGGGACCTATTATGCCCCCTTTTACAAGATGTAAAATAAGTCTCTGATGTCCCTAGAGTGTGTATGTGAAGTTTTAGCTCAAAATACAGATTTATAGCATGACACTTTTTGGGGTTGAGCAAAAACGCACCGTTTCAGTGTGTGCCCTTTAAATGCAAATGAGCTGCTGCGCTCGGCCTAAGAGGGCGGGCTGAAACACTCGTTACAACTAACAGTAAACAAATATATAAAGACCTTATGCCTTTTCAGGTGGCGCTTAATAAACTGGTAAACTTTATATCCGTAAATCAACTCCGATGAACTGTAATAAAGTGCTCTCACCTTCATTACTGCCGTATCCAGTATCACTCGAGACTGTAAGCTGGATCACGAACAGTTTACTGATCTATCCTCGACTAACAACTTTTTAGCACAACTTCTGTTTTGTATTGTCCCTTTGTATTGACATTCGTTCACAAAGCAGTCCGGTGTGAAATGATTCGCGCAGACAAAAACGAATTTCGGTAGAGTTGAGGGAGCATTTTCTTCGAAAACAAAATGAATCCACCTCGTTTTCAGCGGCTCAGATTTAGGGAGTAAATGGAGAGAGAGCTATGTGGATTAATCCATCCAGCCAGAGAACACCTAAAACGCTTGGGAGACGTTCTTATCAGTGCAGCAATGGCGGACTGTGTAAACTTGCTGTGAACTCCCTCAGGGCGGTTCTATGTTAATACGGCAGTGTCTGTCAACATTCATGGGGCGGGGCCTGTGGCTTTTGTGACATCACACTGCCAGGGATCTGAAAATGGCTTGTTCTGAGATGCTGCTTATGATTTATGGGGATTCAAAAAAAAAGGAGTGGTTGGATTTTTATTATTATAGGGTGGTTGTGTACACACACTGCCAACACACATTTATAGCCAAACTAATTTTGCATAATGGGTCCCCTTTAATGCAAGATCTTGACACAGGTTCAAGAAAGCGCGTAGAGCCTGTTGCTGCAGTAGCCATGATTTTACCCATTTGGAACGGTTTCCCCTTATGTTATTAGGAGTGGTTGTTTTAGACTTCCTTACTGTCCGTCATTTTAATGGGCATGGCCATAGAAATTCTGTCATAGTCTATTATTACCTGTTATCAAGGAGTGTTTGAGACAAAAAAAAAAAATCTCACTGGTGGGTCCCTGACAGTTTTGGGGAATTGCAGAGGTCAGATGTTACCTTACAACCTCTGTTCCAAAAATTGTGTGAGGTAGATGGTAAACCTGTGGTTGTGCCACAGTTTGGTGGGGATCAGTACATCATAAAAGATAATCTTTTGTATGTGTCAAATACAGATAGTGCCAGATTGGTTGTGCCTAGTGAACTTCATAAGATGATTTTAAATCTGGGTCATACTATACCCTGGTCAGGACATTTAGGTCAGCAGAAAACCTATGAACGAATAAGTCAACGATTCTACTGGCCTAAATTGTATCAGGATGTACAAGAATATTGTAAGACTTGTTCTGAGTGCCAGAAGGTAGCTCCTCTCCGTAAAGCAGACAGAAGTTATCTGCAGCTTTTTTTTACCTATCATTGGTACTCATTTTGATCGGATAGTTGTAGACATAAATGGCCTTTTAGTGAAGAGTTGGGTAACCAATTTGCCCTGGTAATTTGTGATTACGAAACTAGATATCCTGAAGTGTACCCTTTGCATTCCATCCAGGTTAAACATATTGCAAAATGCAATTTTTACTTGATCTCAAGGTTTGGAGTGCCTTCTGAAATTATCAAGGAACTAATTTCATGGCTAATGTGATGAAGTCACTGTACAAGCAATTGGGCATTTAGGGTATCCGAACAACACCAGTTCACCCCCAAACTGATGGTTATTTGATAGTTTTAATGGCACACTGAAAAACATGCTCACATTGTGTCAATCATGTTTACACTCTGCCTCGGAAGCCTTCGTCAGTCATAAAAAAAAATGGATTGGGTTTAATTTTGCATCCGTAGCAAGCATTGTGAGAGGTGTTTTGACAATTCAGAGCCACCGTACAAGCGAACGCCAAAATCCGGAATGCCGTCTGACAAGATGATCCACTTTGTCTCGCAGCATAAACCACTGTATGACAAAAAAGTGTGCAATACAAATAGAATTTAAAGACAAATTGTGGTAGATGATTGCGGAACAGCTTGGAAAACAGGATGGTGGGTACTGATTTCAAAACAAAGGGTGTACGAAAGATTATTATGAAGGAAATTTCAATTTCATCTAACAATCCTTTAATAAGTTCCCTGACATGTTCACCTTAGATTGGCCAGCACACCAGAGTCGATGACAAGCTTTCTAAAACTGAACTTTTTAAAGGTCTCTCCCAAAAGGGTGAGCTCTGTATGCCGTGAAAGCCGAGACATTGATGAAGACCAGATTTAACAAACACTTGACTGTAAATCTGTTTTCTCACAGAAGGTTTCTGGAAATCACTCCGTGCAGCTGTCTCTCTCTCTCTCTCTCCAATCTGCTCATGCTGAGAGCGGCAGCAGCGCCGGCGACACGACGCAGCTCTTTAATGCACAAATCTTTGCACAGATGCCACACATCATGAACACATTAACACAGCCATACACAAACATTCAAACAAAGAAGCTCTTTAATGCTTTCCTATGCTCGCTTGAATGAGGTTCGCCATGTATTTTGGACGTGATGTCGTTGAAGCACTGATAGAAGCAAGAATGGACAAGCTTCGGAGCGTGAGCTTTATTTGAGACGCGACCCGTCTCTGTGTCACAAAAAAAAAAAAACGCTTCCAAACTCTAAATGTACCTCTTTAATGCATTCTTTTGATAGAATCTTATCCGATCACTGAAATGTTTTATTTAGCAAATGACGAACATAGCGAGGATGTGTAGCAGTGGGCACTCGCGGCTCTTTCTGTCAAACAAAACAGCTTGCATTTACTAAATGTAACTCTTTCATGTGTTCCTTTGCTTGTACATTTGTACAGTCACTAGAATGGTTCAAACTTGTAAGCCTTAAAACATACAAATGACAAACTGACAAAACGAAAGTGATCTGGCCTAAAATAATGCAGGGCTCGTCTGCTACAATATGAGCGAATAGAACAGTGATAAACTTACCCATGAGGTGTGTAAGACGTGCATTCACATGATCAGTTCGTGCATACATATGGACCTGTAGCTTAAGTATTTCCGCGCAGCTGTTTCGTGTCTCTCTCTCTCATCTGCTCATGCTGAGAACGGCAGAAGTGCCGGCGCAGTCTGGGTTACATGAGGCTCGCGAGCTGACCAAATCGAAAGTGAATGCATGAGCGAATGATTTCTTGTCCTAATGCTCCCTCTAGTGGACGGAACTGCTCCTCTAGAGGCGCAATTTAAAAAAAAAAAAAACAATGCAAGTCAAAATTGTGTGTTTGAAAATTAATTTTACGAAAACTGTAAGTCTGATCAATCTGAAAAGATATAGCAACTAACTAGACATTACGGCCCAGGTCTGTGGAGAGTTTGGTGCTTGTAGCATCAAAAGAAGAATATAGACGATGTTTAAGTAGAATATCAAGCCAACATAATTAGTTTTACCTAGCACAATGAGCCTTGGGGTGATGGGAAGGAACTGTGCCTCAGCAGGAGTTGTAGTCACCTATGAGTATTAGAATTTAGATGAACAAAGAAAAAAATAAACAAACACTTTAAGCACTTAGTCTAGAACGTTATTCCTTAAAATGTTATGCTTGGATATGAATTAGTAAATTGTGTGCAGGATTTAGCCTACAATTTTTTTCCTGCACGTCATGTGCGGTGCTCCGTACTTTCAGCTAAAGTACTGCAGAGATTTAAAGTTGTGACGTTTCCGTGCACATTGCGCTTTGAAAGCAAGCACAGCTATTTTAAGCAATGTCCACAGTCGAAAAAGAACAAAAATGGAGAATGAGCTCTGGGTAGCGAACAAGCTAATGATGTTTAGCTTGCAGTGGTTTTCCTGGGAATAAAGTGCTTCTCAGTCACTCAATTTAAATCTTAGGAAATGTTACTTGGTTAGTCTTGGGATGCACATATTAGATCAACAACAACAGCTTGAGACACAACTGCCAAACATCATCTTCAAGTGGAGTTTTTACTATTTTATTATTTGTCCGTCCATGAAGGCTAAATCAAAATAACAGTGCAAAATTTAAGTTTTAGGAGGATCTATTGACAAAAATGCAATATAATATACATAACTATGTAATAATGAACCGTTATGTTTTTATTACCTTGGAATGAGCCATTTCTATCTACACATACATGTTAAGTTGCCATTTTGCGCCAACGTGTTTCTACAGTAGCCCTAAATGGACAAACTGCTCTACAGAGCGTGTTTGCTTTACTGGCTATTCTCTTCTGTCTCAGACGACGACATCTTTGTCCTCTGTTGGCGCTAAAATGTACACACTGCCTTTAAACAGTCCAGTTGCAGGTCTACTTAATGACTAGGATTAAAAAAATAAAATAAAATTAATATTATGAAATTACAAAAATATATATTATTATTTTATTCTCTATTGAAAAATGTTATTAAGTAGCCTAAAAATTGATTAGCTACAGTATGCCTATATGTTTTTACTTTAGACAAATGTTATTTTAATATTTTCAACACATCATTGGACAATTAAACTATGAATTATTTGGACATATCTTTAATTATTTGTACATTTCTATGCACTTGTGCGATAGACAACAGCGTGTGAACGGGACTTTTATTTTGACGATGTGACGTCATAAGTCTGCGCCGCGCTCCTGCATCTTTTGTGATTCGGCTGAAGAAAGGTTTGTGTTCTTAAACATTTAAAGTGTTTAAATCAATGCCCATTTAGCAACTTTAGATTTTTAAAATGATGTAAAATGGCTGCATTATTGTTTAATGTTACATTATAATATTTAATTGAACAGTAATGGACCTTATTTTTGTGACTAAAGCGAATCCACACACAAGTAACAGAAAATGTGCGTCTCGTTTGGCTCTCTAGATCTGTTTATGGTAAACACGAATTCTCTCACTAGCAAGTAGTGATGGAGAAACGGAGCCTTTTGAACCGAGTCAATTGAACCAAATGCTTCGCAAAATGATTCACTGTTTCGAAGCGCTCGAATCACCGCTCGCTGACGTCACATAATGAACGAGAATGAGAAACACAAGCGTGTGTAATGACAACTGTAATTATTAAAATACCAAATATATATAACAAAAACAAGTGTGTGTGCAATTTTATTCTCTTATTCATATTTAGTGCAAGTTTTAAGCTTATTTTTTTAGTCTAATCAGTTCATTTACCGGTAAGTCCATTCACTTTGACTGACTCCCTTGCTTGGGAGCTGAATGAGACTATCTATTTTCTTTCTGTTAATTATTATCATCTTTAACAAGACAGTGTCCAACCACAGAAAAACTGAAGCAACTGAGATTCACGCGAGACACTAAAGATGGCGTTTTTTAAAGAGGAGATTGAAGAAATGAAGATTGAAGAAGCATTCAGAGTGAAACATGAAGATACTGAGGAACAAACAGGTTGGTTTTCCATTTTAAATGTTAGTGATAAACTTTCCATTTGTTGTCTAAGATATTTTTTCTAATCATCCTCATTCTCACTGTATCCAACCAATTCTCCCACCGAGATGGCTCGATACAGTTAGTGCATATATTTAATATAGCATATTTAATCATTTTAAGGGCTTTAGTAAATAAAGCAAATGTATAAATTAGTAAATAAAGCAAATAAAATGGCCAGGAACTGCAACATAATAGATGAAATCAAACTGTTTGAATGTTTGTGAGTGACACAAACAGTTCGAATCAAAGACAAACTGTCCACTAAATATACTATATATACTAAAATATAAATATATAATATCTGTTGTGAATTTCACATCTTTTTTTTTTTTTGCTCTGGACCTTTATTTTGGCATATTTTACTGTCAGGAGTACAGAGAATATATTATATAAACATTGTAAGGACATAAAATTGTATTAAAAAATGTAATCAAATCAGTTCATAAAGCTAACAATTTATTTTAAAATGTGATCAATTTTAATAATGTTAATAAGTAGGCTACATTTTTACTGTGCAATTTCTGTAATTTCAATGAAGCCATTTGAGTTTGTGTTTTAATAAACTATTATTATTATTATTATCTCTATTAATCGAAGTACACTATTGTACAATAGTAATGTTTATGACCTTTGACTTCCCGTGTATATGATATGACAAATTTTGATAGTTTTTTAATAAATTATAAATTAAATTTAATAAATTAAACGGTGAAATGTTCATAAAGTTTACATATAGTGAGTGAGACAGGAGACACTAAAATCATCGCGAGCGTAACGCGTGCTTCAGTATGTGTAGTAGTGGAGGAAAATGCGGCGCTCATTCATACAGACTTCACATTTGAATAGCAGGCTTTTTTAGCTTTATTATTTACAGCACTAGTCCGTATCGATATCTGATTCATTGTGCAGCCCGACTTCTGATTTATTCATCCAAAAATTCTGTTATTTTTATCTCTGTCTGCTCTCTATACGCTCTACATTGTGCTTCATGGCCATTGAATAGATACAGCAGCTGTTTCAGCTACACACCGGTATGGCGGTTTTTGAAAAAATACGTATCCGTCTCGAAAATTGAAACCAGTTTACCATATGAACCGGTATACCGCCCTGCACTAGTGGATCATCATTACATTAAGGGGGCCCGTGCGCAATTGTTTCCGATTCCCCTCCGCAGCGCT
Source organism: Elopichthys bambusa (assembly GCA_037101425.1). Lineage (NCBI taxonomy): Eukaryota > Metazoa > Chordata > Actinopteri > Cypriniformes > Xenocyprididae > Elopichthys > Elopichthys bambusa. The sequence goes on from CM074454.1 coordinate 23,148,177, forward strand.
GGTCTGCTTTTACACTCAAGTTGATTCTATCGAGGCCTGGTGCGTTTGCGGTCATCTTACGTCATGACGGACATGCAGGGCGCATGATAGAAAACAGAACGCGAGTCAGTATATATTGTGCTTTTTATTATGTGCAGCAGACACTTGTGTTTACTGTATGTGCGCCTCATGTAGACGGTTTTCAGCCTATTTTGAGGAGACAGCTGATTACCATTCATTTGCCGCTCTGACTCGCAAAGCGCGAATACACTGCAGGCCACACTCCTGCTCGAGTCCAAGGTAAATCATCAACACTATCATCTCTTACATGTGTTTTATTTTAGTAAATACATTACAATCGGCGAAAACGAAGGTTACTTCCTGAACAAGTGCACACCCGAGTCCTTGTTGCTTTCATATTCACACAAACCGCGGCAAGCGAACTCCTATTGAATAGGGATGGCCATTTCAAGCAAAAATAATATTCGATGATCGCTGGGAATTATTTGATTAATTTTCGAAAACTGCACCCCTCCCCCGCATGCATTGTCAATCAAGAGTGAGGCGAAGTGAGGTGAAATCTGACTTCTGCTGCTGATCTGTGCTGCGACTCTCGTTCGGCTCGCACTGAATCGAGTAGACGCGTTTAGATTTTAATTGTAGTGCCTGTTCTCTAACTGAACTAAATTATTTTTATTACTATAAAATCAAAACGACGGTGAAGGGCAGTGTCGCGGTGGGCAAGTAACGATACCGGTTTTGCGGCTGAACACCGGCAGCACCACCAATCGCAGCAAGCCTACCTCGAGCCATAATGATTTTAGGCTGTGTTATATCATATTGTGAACAGCCTGAAACAGATTTCAATAGCAGGCTTTTTTAGCTTTATATCCGTATCGATATCTGATTCATTGTACAGCCCGACTTTTGATTTATTCATCCAAAAATTCTGTGACGTTCAATGCCCGTGCGGCCGTAGCACCAATTCGGGAGTGTCGATTGCTTGAATGCTGAGTTCATTGTTATTCTTAATGTAAAACGCAACAACAAATACAATAACAAATCCGCTTAAATGGACACTGTTACATTTCGCTTTGTAATCAAACCTTCCACCGTCGTCTTGTCAATCAAGAGCGAGGCGAAACATATTGTATAACGTGTTATAACATATTGTGAACAGCCTGAATAACGGCACTTATGTGAACATTAATTTTAATGTCACAGTTATATGCCACACAATTCTACAGTGAGACGATGTGTCCTTATGTTGTCTGAGAGTTGATTGACAGCTTTTAGGTGTGTTATTGGCAGAGCGCGCCACCCTCTGGTTACATGTACGCGTCACCGCCGCATCAGCAAAAACACGGGGGATTTTTTTTTAAGACCATAATCACACAACCTATTCGATATTCTATAATTAAATCAACTAATCGAATATTCGAAAACACATCCCTACTATTGAACCGCGGCACAGTTCGAGTGCAACCTCCTTCAGGTAGTCATGGGTTCGATACCCTGGTTCGCATGACAGCTTTCACATTAGCGATTTTAAACTGCCAATCACAGGTCATGTCTAATCTGGACTGCAACTTTTGGGAATTTCTTACACAGGAGCAGTTAAGAAGATGATTTGGGAAAACTAGAGCAACTAGGGCTGCATGATATTAGAAAAAAACGCGACTTTTTCACTGACGAAAAACAGTTTTTGTAGTAAGTACAGTTTATCTTTGTTAAAGCTACAAAAATTATTCTTTTTTTTTTGTTGTTGTTTGAATAGCATTGGTGATAGGCAGCTGTAGGTACAGTGCTCAGCGTAAATGAGTACACCCCCTTTGAAAAGTAACATTTTAAACAATATCTATATGAACACAATTTCCAAAATGTTGACAAGACTAAGTTTTATATAACATCTGTTTAACTTAAGTATTCAGGTGGGAAAATTAGATAAATAGTTGGACATTGTCTGTTGTTTTTCGGCCAATTCTGTGTGCCTAATCAGTGGCGGAGCTCGTCGGTGAGACCGATCGCTCTGATTGGCTGTTCAGCGAATCAGTGCACGAGGATAAAAACGGAACTGAAGAAAAGCAAACAAACTATGGGAGTAAAGAGGGAACACACACTTGTCATTTCATCTCATTTGAACAGTGGATTAAGTAAATAATAACCAAGGGCTGACAATGCCAGTTACAGATTAGAAGACATAACTGAAAAAGGTACACAAATCTGTTATGTGTGAGACACCAGTGTAAACAATGGTAAAAGAAAGGGCTGCTTGCTTTGTATAACAGTGATGCATATTCACAGGCCAGTGGGTCAGGTAATAATAAAAAATAACATTCCAGTTATTTGCCGGTGGGTTGTAGGTGAGAGAAATCATTAAAGACAAGAGCTCTCATTTCACAATAAAATGCAATGTCAATCTTTTACTTTTGATTTAAAAAAAATGATGTATCTCTTCAGAGAAAACAAATCAAGAAAAACATATGCCCCATGCACCCCCTATTGGTCATTATACAAAACACAAACACGATATATTGCTTTTATAACTTAAAGCTTTAACTGAAAGTATACACAAGTTTAACAGTTTATTCTGATAGAAGTTTTCCAATGTTATGTTAAAACTTAACATTTATGTTAGGTACTAATTTGCAGGCTTGTTTAGAGACTTGTTTTGAGACTTTTAATCCAATACCAAACAGGAGATAATCTAATGCGGTTCAAACTAGAAATTTCACTTGGTCACTCAAGGAAAGTGTATACAATGAGAAAAGAAGAGGACCCAAAACCGAGCCCTGTGGCACTTTTTGATGGGATGCCTTCATTTACACAAAGTAGCAGATAAGACCTAAATCATGCTAATGCTTGTCCACTAATGCCAACATAATTCCCAAGTTATCCAAGAGAATGTTGTGGTCTATAGACCTATTTGGATGTGACTAGTTTTCATGGAGGATATTATAGAAATTTGTGTTTCATGAGTGTACTTTGTGTTTCTATTTCTTTACGAATCTGCCATGTCTGTGTTTTTCTCACACAACCTCAATAAAAATTGTATGGCAAATTACCTACAGTTTTTCAGCAAAAAAAGGTCCAGAGAAATCTGATCCTATCCTAAAGCAAATGTCTGCAATAGCTGATACTCTCCAGCTAGTATTATACAAATGCTTCTCCTTGTGTGTGTTTTTTTCAGTTATCATTTGGACACCAATCTTTCGCATGCTTTCATTTAATTTTAGTATGGATAGTTTCAGATGAAAAAATATTATAAAATCAATAAATATCAGTGTTAGGTAAGATACTTGTCTCTCCCCACTTCCGTGGGTTTATTATAAACAGCCACTTCTATAAACTTAGAAGTAGAGATGCACCAATGTTTTGGCCAACAATCGGTATCGGACGATAAAAGCTATTATTATCATCAATATCGGCCATTGGCCAATTGTTTAAAGACTGCCGATGATCAGGGCCGATTATATGCTGTCAATCCAAAGGGTGCGGAAAGACGTGCAGACTGCAACTCATACATACTGTGTGAAGAAAATAACTTGTGTGTTGAATTTTAACGCAGTTTAAAAATAGTGACGTTAAAGCAAGCTCTTTTTGACCCTATGAATCACCCGTAGTTCAAGCCTGGGTTGCCAGGTCAGCGTTTTTTTCCTACATCAAATATTATTTGTAGCGCCTCCCATCCAATAATCGCAAAAAGATTTGTGCTTTATTACTTCTGATAAAAATTTCGGTTTTCAAATTCTTTCCATTTTATCATGAAATTCAGACAATAAATGGCGTTTTGACGCTTTTAAATGTGACGTGTCGGATCGCTGTAACGTGGCAGCGCGGAGCGCGAGTCTTTTCTTCCTCTTCAATACAAGTTATATCTCGAAAAACATGAATGAACATCAAAAGGTATGTTGAAATATATTGTACAACTTACCAGAATGTATCATGTCTCATGTAATCACTTTATTTGTGTTTCAACTGCGGAAACACGTCAATAAAACAGCTTGTGAACAATGTCACATCATGTTACATTTACCTCAGGAATGTTTTCCAGTGTTCACAGTCCTTCGCTATCTACATATAAAAAACACTAGAGAGGAGCTTATTTACTGTTAATTATATGTTTGTGTAAATTTGCCATGAAGACAACAAGTGCTTATGAAAACTACCTTATGTGATACTTTTATACAAACATTTCAGTTTTTATTTGAGTGTAATTATTATATCTTAAAATAAACTGCAGCTGAATATAATACCGCTGTTGTCAATTGTAACCTCTAATATTGTAGTGTACCAAATGAGAGGGTTCCCTGTATAGTTTGCAACATTATTTGGGAGAGATTTTTTTTTTTTTTTACCTCAAGAAAAGCTAGACTATCTGCATCGGCCGATATCATTGTGAATAATCGGCTATCGGTATCGGCAGAGAAATTTAGTATCCGCATCTCTACAGTTTATTTAAATAGGGTTTTAATAATAATGTTATATCAGTAATTAAGTCATTAAAAACATTACAGATGACCTTCTGTAATGCTCACGGTCATTTTCCTGTTAGTAATGTACCTGTAGTCTTCCCAATCCAGCATTGTCATTACTCACCTGAGCATTAGGGGGCGCTCTGTTCAAGAAATGCATTAGTTCACCTATTTAAGGGAAAAAAGGAGTAAAAGTAGAAAGTTGATCCTCTACCTTCATGGAGAAGCTTATCTCATGGTGGTTTAGGTCTCTTTAGAGGAACTAAGCTCAACCAGGGTTTGTGTTTTGTGCATATATGGATGACTTGGTGGCTTAAACAACTGTGAAGACTGGAAAAAATAGTGGATTTCCATCTACTGCTTAACTGTTACTTGTTAATAAGCAACGCTCTACTTCAAACATTGATGTAACTCCACTTTTAGTAACTATTGTGTATATGATCTAGCATACATGTTGGCTTTGATGCCTTAATGCAGTATTTTGATGTCTATTGCTTTGTGCTATTAAACTGGTGTTAATTTGCATTTATCTTTATTTTCCCCACTGTAGACCTAATGGCACTGAAAGAAGAAAATCAAGTCGAGTCACTGAATGAGAAGGAAAAGAAAGATCAGTATGAGCAACATCATGATTTCATGACTGGAGAAAAATCCACACAACCTGAAATCACTTCCTTACAAAAAAGAGAAGCTCAGAAAACCATATCTAATGATTATTTCATCTGTTTAAGTCAAAAACAAAACCTTAAAGCCCACATTAGAACTCACACCAGAGAGAAGCGTTTCACCTGCCAACAGTGTGGAAAGTCTTTCTATGGAAAAGGAAACCTGACAGACCACATGAGAATTCACACTGGAGAGAAGCCTTTCACTTGCCATCAGTGTGGACAGAGTTTTACTCAAAAACAAAACCTTACTGCACACATGAGAACTCACACTGGAGAGAAACCTTACAACTGCCAACAGTGTGGACAGAGTTTTGCTCGTAAAGAAACCCTTAATTTCCACATGCGAATTCACACCGGAGAGAAACCTTTTACCTGCCAACAGTGTGGACAGAGTTTTGCTCGTAAAGAAACCCTTAATTTCCACATGAAAATTCACACCGGAGAGAGACCTTTCTCCTGCAAACTGTGTGGGACGAGCTTCTCAAGAAAAGAAAGTCTTAAGACTCACATGAGAGTTCACACTGGAGAGAAGCCATTCATATGTGCTCAGTGTGGAAAGAGTTTCAGACATAAAGTAAACCTTAATCAGCACATGAAGATTCATTTCACAGACCACGTAATAACTCACACTAGAGAGAAGCCTTACGTGTGCCATCATTGTGGAAAGACTTTTATAACGAAATCAAACCTTGAGGTTCACATGAGAGTTCACACTGGAGAGAAGCCTTTCACCTGCCTTCAGTGTGGAAAGAGTTTCATACATAAAGGAAACCTTAAAATTCACATGAGGCTTCACACCGGAGAGAAGCCTTACACGTGTCTTCAGTGTGAGAAGAGCTTCACGTATCACAGAGACCTGAAACGTCATTTGCAAACTCATTCTTGAAAGCAAGTGTAGTGTTCTGAAACCTCTTGAAAGCAAGAGGTTTCAGAAATCGCTTGCGTATTCACTCTGGTTGATGACCATTTCATTTTGATTAGTGTAATAAAAATCATCAAACTTACAGTTTTTGTCAGCCCACCTGAAATGTCATGCAGATGTAAGACCCTTGAATTTACTACATTTTGATGATATTCGGATACCGTAACCGGTATAACTTAATAGGTGTTTTTTGTTAAACATATTTCTGTTGTTGCAGGTAATGAAATCCCTTTTTTTATTTCTTACAATAATACCAACATCATGTAGTACAAAATTTCAATTGTAATAGACATACTGCACAAGCTTTTAGAAACTAAATCTCTGGCCGATCATTTACATCTGGCATAGAGTTCACAACTTAACATGGGCATCAGTTAAACCGTAACACCGGCACAACTTTTACCCCCGGAAGTTTGACTCAAAACCAGTGGTTAAGCCAGAGAGGCTGGCATTGGACACCCCTGACATCGGATTGTGCCACCCCAATTTCATTTGCTGCCGACTGACATTTCATTTCACCTCTTGTTGAGAGAAGCATTTATATCAAAGTGACGCGGCTGTGTGGCGCATTATTAAAGTTGAATATTACGAGTATATTAACATATTAATATTGGTTGTGAGATACAGAAGAATAAAAATAAAGGGGGTCGGACGCTGTACAGGAAGAGGGTCTAAGAGTGTTTAGCACACTTATTGTAAATAAAACTCTTATTATTCTGCATCTCTCCATAGTGACCCTCTTCCAGTTACGGCTGTACCCTAGCGGCTGTAACACCATCACACTCTCCTTCTGCAAAACATATGCAGAGAAAGATATATGAAACCTAAAATATATGACAAGCGATCAATGTGATCGTACTCAAAGGGTTCAAATCAACCCGGTTTCGGGGGGGCAAACGGAGGCTGAGGGGGCAATGCCTCCTTTTGCCCCCCTGAAACCGGGTTGATTTGAACCCTTTGAGTACGATCACATTGATCGCTTGTCATATATTTTAGGTTTCACACATAAATAGACATTTGAATGTAGTACTAGGCTTCTCCCAGTTCACCGGCCACTTTTATGTAGTTTGGGGGAAATGTTATAAATCCAACAGCTCTGAAATGCGGTGGAAACTCACTGCGTGACAAAACACATTCACTTCCACATATTTTACAATCGGAATATATCATATAATTCATAATATAGTTAACAAGATTGTGAATATTTTGAAATAAAAAAACGAAATAAACACGATACCTAAATACGTATGTGTCAGCTGCATGACGTCTCCAAGGAATTAACACGTTCTAAAATAATGGTCGCTTTAAACTCATGAGAGATAATATAGATAAACTAGAATATAGATGTAGTTTGTAAGCTGGATTATATTTATGTTCCGATAAATGCAATTTCAACTTCTAAAGTGCTTCTTTTATAAAGACCACTGCTTTCTCACATGACGCAGTGTCGATTCTCAAGTCGACAGAACCTGGTAACGTTGCACTTAAGAGGCTATACCTTGAGCAACCTCTTAAGGTAGAGTTCAGGGAACACACCTAGAAAAGGAATAACTTTACTTAAGGTACGCCTTTAGAGTCTTTGTAGCGTGCTAAGACAGCGTTATCAGAAAATCTAGCCCTGATCTTGTTTTCTCTAGCCCTTCTGTTGCTGCCTTGTAGGGAAAAGTTCATATTAAAAAGACTGCCTGGAGGGGCCTCTCCTCACTGACAATTATGTCATAAAACTAACATTTTTCTGCATCTCTTCCAGTAAACCCAGAGTTTTGCAACCCTTCTACAAGCCTATATAACAAGCATAGCATTCAGCGTAAGTTTCCAGCTGATTATAGACGTTATCAGGAAGGAATGGCTACATTACTTACTGGTCTAAGATGGCTGGCAGCCCTCCATTTACAAAGAACTCGGCAGCCGACTGGACAAGAGAGTTTTTTTTTTCCTCACAGGCTTGATACATATCTCAAGGCACCTATGATACTTAAACGGGTGACTGTATCCAAGTAAATAATTTTAGAAATGTACATATACAAGTCACGCAGTTAGCTAATAATGTAATAATTCATGGCAGAAATAATGAGTCCAACAATGATTACAATATATGGAAAAATGTAGCATTGCTGCATGCTAAAAGGAGAAATCGCTGCTTCAGCAGTGAGAAAAATAAAAGTTTAACTGGAGAGCCTTGAACGGAGATGAGCTGAGCTTTAGGGTGGAGCGGAAACATCTTGCAGTTGGAGAGCAGGTGGAGTGATTGATTCATGCAGTACAGGTGCGCAGCAACACATTGTTGAATTGTAAGTATGTGTGACAGGTTTGAACTGAGCATTTTGGAACCAATGTTTCAAAAGAGATGGGAGTATTATTGTCGTTGACGAAGAGGGGATGAGCAGAAAATTACATTTGTGGAACTTCTGTGAGCTAAAAACAAGGAAACGGACTGCTTATGTTGGAGGGGTATGGGTAAATTAACAATGAAATTTGAATGGCTGCTCATTAACTAAACCGTTTTGCTATATTAGAGCGGATGGTGTCGCTGTATAATACTTGGATTGGAGAAAGACAAATGGATCTGCGCAGAAGATTCACTTTTTTAAAATGAGAAAAACACTAACTTTTTGCATTTCAGTAGTGACACAAGTATGAACTCATACAGTCATTTTAACTTTTTCTTAAATCACATTTGCTATAATTTGGATTTTAAATCTAATTTATATCTGGTATAAAATGGTTTCTTCACCCAAACATTAGTAATCTCTCTCACTCTTTAGTAGTTTCCTGATATTTTCAGCACATCATTGGACAACATACATTTGAACATGTTTTTCACCAATATATTCAACTCTGAATTTATGTAATCTCTTTTATTATTTGTATATAGTAAATTTCTATGCACCTTTGCGATTTTAGACAGCGGCGTGTAAAAGGGACTTTTATTTTGGTTTGTGATGTGGCGTCATAAAGCCGCGACAATCTCCTCCATCTGTTGTGATCTGACTGCAGACAGGTTTGTGTTTAAGCATTTAAACCGATGGAAGGCAATCAACTTTAATGTTATACAAGAATTAATTGTATATTTGGGAATATGACATTGTAATGTTTAATCCAACATTAATGAACGTTATTTCTTGTGAGTGAATCAACACACGCATAACGCAAAAGGTGCGTCTCATTTCTCCCCCTTTATCGTGAATTAGTTTATACATGAAGTCGTTATATAGTGATGGAGAAACTGAGCTTTTTTTTTTTTTTTTTAACTTGATTCATGGTTTCTAAGCGAGATGTGCTACTCAAAACAATTTAAAAGAACAACAAACAAACGAACTGCAAATGTTTTCATGACCGTATTTTTTATTATTATTAATTTGTATTGCTAGTTTTTCTTTTTTGCTAATCAGGTCATTTAAGGTTAAAGTTCTCCGTCGCTGCGACGGATTTCCGTCAGTTGCAGGGTTCCCGCCTGTCCTAGTGTCTTAATTTTAGTTTTAATAAGTCTTAAATTAAGGAAAGACGAGGCGTATTCACCCTGCTGAGAGGGATGTGATCAAAGCCTGGAGTGGAGCAAAAGCGCGTTCCTCTCTCCACTCTAAGCGTTCTGTAATCACTCCGCTCTGGATCCACTCCGGGTTTTCCATTCCCGCTTAGTATTGGAGAAGTGCATGTGCAAGTTTATACACAAAAGTACAAATGAATAAAAGACCGTCTCCTACACTGATCATTTATTATTATTTTATGATTTATAGATTATACTTTTGCAGAACGTGCCATGTTTGTGTTCTCGCATTTACACGGCTTTGACCAGCGGATGTCGCTAGCGTTTCACGCCCTTCTGCTCCCTTGCTTTGCGCATGCGTAGAAGATTCTCATTATTAAGAGATTTTTCTCCCAGGAGTATGATAAATATTAACACATTATAGTTTCTCATTATTATGAGATACTAAGACTTTCTAATTATGATAAAGTTTATCATCATTATGACTTGCAGAATTATTTTTTACTCAACTTAATGCTTCCATATGTCTTTGCACAGTAAGCCACAGGAGACTTCAATATGGCAATAATGGCAAACAAAGTTTAAAACTTCTCCCCTTTAAATGCTATAGGTCTCAACTATTTAAATAGTGTCGGTTATAAGGAATATGACTTCAGTCAGAAGACATTTTTTCACTTTAACCCATGCCTTGCCAGTGCGCTGACTTCTGAACTAGGGAGCTGATTGAGACGCACCCAGAGATTTAATTTGGATTTTATTCTTCTTTCTGTTAATTATACTTCTCTTAAACAGGACTGAGATCCACGTGACACGCTATTATAAAGATGGCGTTTATTAAAGAGGAGAGTGAAGACATAAAGGTGTTTATTAAAGAGGAGAGTGAAGAAATGAAGATTGAAGAAACATTCAGAGTGAAACAAGAAGATACTGAGGAACAAACAGGTTGGTTTCATTCTCAAAGCTGAACAGCTCTACAGAAATTAATATTTTTGAAGAATGCCATACGAGTGTCATAATTAAAGTGGTTTTATTTGTGGTTTATCATGTGGACAGACATGTTGAGATCACATGACCAGACAAATACTAATACTGCCTTCAAGTGAACCTGAGAAGATCCTATTTTATTACATTAATTATGACCTCACATTAAATTAAAAAATAACAATACAGAAGTAGCCACAAACTGATTGTTACATTAAACCCAATATCTTTTTCTAAATTGAAAACCATTACTTTCTATCAATAAATTATGCTACAGTATCTAACATGAACGTTTACTTTTCATAAGGCAAAACTTGAAATGTGAGTGATCAGCTTCACATTTGGTAGAGTAATTGTCTCTTCATTTAAAGGGCTTTGAGTAAATAAAACCGCCAGTGGGCACTAATTTTATAACGAACTGCAACTTAGCATTATATGAAAAATCATTTTTATCTTCTTGTCAAAGCTCAGACATATTTCTACTCCATTAGCAAACCAAAGGGAAAAAATAATACTAATACAGTGAAATATTACAGTGTGTTATTGTTTAATCGTGGGAAACAAAACTATAATTGTACAAGGGTTGTTCCAATGTTGGTTTTGAACAAAGCAGAGCACCATCTTGTCCTCCAGTTACTTTATTAATATATATAATAATGTTTCAAACAAAATAACGTCAAATTACAAGAGAACCTGTCTTTTGTTCATTTTCCCTTTATTTTACCAGGAATGATCCCACTGATATAAATCACTTCTACCAGGGAGTCCTGGCCAAAATGGCAGTGCACGAAGTTTAAAAAAAACTACAAAGACACACAAAACAAGAAATAATAATAAAAAAGTCCTGTCCAGCACTCATAACTACAATTCTTAATAACAAAATATACATATAAATATTAAGTAAAACATGATTCTTTCAAGTAAGACTCCAAAAGGTGGTTCTTCAAAAGGAGCACTTCTAGCATCGAAACTCTCTGCATTTCATTCCATAGCCTACGAGAATAAGACAAAATGGCAGTTTTTCCAAACTCAGAATACGATCTAGACACAGTTAAAAGTAATTTTGAAGATCTAGTTTTATAACTACAAGTACAATTAGTGGGATTCCTTCAAAGATAACTCATATGAGGGGATTTATTAACTTTCTGGAGGACTTTTAGAGATGGGTAATAAGCCGGACAAATATGTATAAAGAATAAGTATTAACATATACACACTGTCTGTCATATCAAATACACTATATTGCCAAAAGTATTGAATTCAGGTGTTCCAATCACTTCCGTGGCCACAGGTGTATAAAATCAAGCACCTAGGCATGCAGACTGCTTCTACAAACATTTGTGAAAGAATGGGTCGCTCTCAGGAGCTCAGTGAATTCAAGCGTGGTACCGTGATAGGTTGCCATCTGTGCAATAAGTCCATTCGTGAAATTTCCTCACTACTAAATATTCCACGGTCAACTGTTAGTGGTATCATAAAGTGGAAGCAATTGGGAACAACAGCGACTCCGCCATGAAGTGGTAGGCCACGTAAAATCACAGAGCGGGGTCAGCGCATGCTGAGGTGCACAGTGCGCAGAAGTCGCCAACTTTCTGCAGAGTCAATAGCTACAGACCTCCAAACTTTGTGTGGCCTTCAGATTAGCTCAAGAACAGTGCGTAGAGAGCTTCATGGAATGGGTTTCCATGGCCGAGCAACTGCATCCAAGCCTTACATCACCAAGTGCAATGCAAAGCGTCAGATGCAGTGGTGTAAAGCATGCCGCGGAGACGTGTTCTCTGGAGTGACGAATCACGCTTCTCTGTCTGGCAATCCGATGGACGAGTCTGGGTTTGGCGGTTGCCAGGAGAACAGTACTTGCCTGACTGCATTATGCCAAGTGTAAAGTTTGGTGGAGGGGGGGTTATGGTGTGGGGTTGTTTTTCAGGGGTTGGGCTTGGCCCCTTAGTTCCAGTGAAAGGAACTCTTAATGCTTCAGCATACCAAGACATCTTGGACAATTTCATGCTCCCAACTTTGTGGGAACAGTTTGGGGATGACCCTTTCCTGTTCCAACATGACTGCGCACCAGTGCACAAAGCAAGGTCCATAAAGACATGGATGAACTTGACTGGCCTGCACCTCAATCTGATAGAACACCTTTGGGATGAATTAGAGCGGCGACTGCGAGCCAGGCCTTCTCTCCAACATCACTGCCTGACCTTACAAATGCGCTTCTAGAAGAATGGTCAAAAATTCCCATAAACACACTCTTAAACCTTGTGGAAAGCCTTCCCAGAAGAGTTGAAGCTGTTATAGTTGCAAAGGGTGGGCCAACTCCATATTAAACCCTACGGATTAAGAATGGGATGTCATTAAATTTCATGTGCACGTAAAGTCAGGCGTCCCAAAACTTTTGGCAATATAGTGTATGTTTGTAATGCAGGTGCGTGGTTCATCAAAACTACATTGCTCTTGCGGTGCGAGCCTTGTTTTTAAAAGGCCAGATGACAGTTTTGCAATATATCGATTATAGTGCAGACGCGGTGACGTGTTGACTTGGAGGCAAATTGTCCACGTTCATAAATATAGGAGAATATACTGTTAGATTCGCACATTGTACTCACCAGGAGAGAGAGGATGCACGCATAAAGGCCCGGGTATACTTTATTTTATTTTTTACGCATTCCGCTCCGTCTCACACACAATTGACAGTGACCGGGGGAGAGTGACAACGCGGAAGTGCTGATTATTCTAGTTAATAGTGTCATGCAAAAATGGGAAACCAAATATATCTGTTCAGCGTGACTGATAGCTACCATCGGCTGTGGTATGCAATTACAAATTTTTGTAAATGTAATTTTTTTTCATGAATATCGGGACAACAGTAAAGAACAAACCTTTTGTTTACAATATTAATAATGGTTTAGCAGGCAAATGTTACATCTCACCCATGGAAACATTTGAATTCATGCCGAATGAGAGAGGTTGTGAAAGAAGCCCATACATTTAAATTAAGCCATACACGATTTTGTGTTTTGTTTTGTAGGTTGGTCACTCGAATTTCCACATTTTAACAATATTAATAACACAACTTATTCAGTTGTTCCTTCATTTAAGTTAAAGCATGGCCACGTTGTACTAATTTGTTGCTTAATTTTTTTTTTAAAATAAGGGTTTAACTGACAGCTCTAAAGAAAGGTAAGAGTTACTAATATTGTGAGGAGCAGTGGTTCTCAATTCTGGCCCTCAAGGCTACCATTTCCTGCAAAGATTGGCTCCAACATTGATCAAACTCACCTGCCTTTAGCTTTCTAGTAATACAGATGACCTTGATTAGCTTGTTCAGATGTGTTTGATTAGGGTTGGAGCTAAGTTCTGCTGGAAAGGGGGTTAAGAGACAACTTCTGGCAGGTGTAATGGGGAAAGTTCCCACAGGTTTGGACACCTTTGGTATATGATCTAGCATACATGTTGTTGGTTTTGATGCATTACATATCTAAATGTTTTATTGTGTCATTGAGGCTAACTTATTTATTTTTTTTCCACCTTAGACCTGATGGCATTGAAAGAGGAGAGGGAAGAACTCAATGAAACTGAAGAGAAAGATCAATATGAGAATCATAATGATTTCATAAATGGAGAAAAATCTTTTTGTTGCTCACAGACTGAAAAGACTCTAACACGAAAAAAAGGTAAAAAGACAGGAGCTAGAAGCTATTTCACTTGCTTTCGGTTAGGAAAGCGCTTCAATCAACAAGGAAATCTTAAAGTACACATGAGAATTCACACTGAAAAGAAGCCTTTCACCTGTCAACAGTGTGGAAAATGTTTCGCTCTAAAAGGAAACTTTAACAGGCACATGAGAGTTCACACGGCAGAAAAGCATTACAAATGCCAACAGTGTGGAGAGCGTTTTGCTCAATATGGAAATCTTAAGGTTCACATGAGAAATCACACTGAAAAGAAGCCTTTCACCTGTCAACAGTGTGGAAAATGTTTCGCTCTAAGAGGAAACTTTAACAGGCACACGAGAATTCACACTGGAGAAAAGCCTTACAAATGCCAACAGTGTGGAGATCGTTTTTCTGAACATGGAAACCTTAAAGTTCACATGAGAATTCACACTGGAGAGAACCCTTACACATGCACTCAGTGTGGAAAGAGATTTGCTCAACATGGAAACCTTAAAGTCCACATGCGAATTCACACTGGGGAGAGCCCTTTCACCTGCCAACAGTGTGGAAAAAGTTTCACTCGTAAAATAAGTCTGGACAGGCACATGAGAATTCACACTGGAGAAAAGCCTTACACATGCCCTCAGTGTGGAATAAGTTTCACTCTAAAAGGAAACTTTAACAGGCACGTGAGAATTCACACTGGAGAGAAGCCTTACACCTGCCAACAGTGTGGAGAGAGCTTCACTCAACATGAAAACCTTAATGTTCACATGAGAATTCACACTGGAGAGACCCCTTACATATGTCCTCAGTGTGGAAAGAGATTTGCTCAATGTGGAAACCTTAAAGCCCACATGAAAATTCACACTGGAGAGAGCCCTTTTACCTGCCAACAGTGTGGAAAATGTTTCACTCGAAAAATAAGTCTTGACAGGCACATGAGAATTCACACTGGAGAAAAGCCTTACACATGCCTTCATTGTGGAAAAAGTTTCCATCAACAAGGAAACCTTACAGTTCACATGAGAATTCACACTGGAAAGTGTCCTTTCACCTGCCAACAGTGTGGACAATGTTTCAATCATAAAGGAAGCCTTAACAGGCACATGAGAATTCACACTGGAGAGAAGCCCTATACATGCCAACAGTGTGGAGAAAGTTTTGCTCAATATGGAAACCTTAAAATCCACACGAGAATTCACACGGGTGAGAACCCTTACAAATGTTCTCAGTGTGGAAAGAGTTTCGATCAACATGGAAAGCTTAATGCCCACATGAGAGTTCACACTGGAAAGAGGCCTTACACATGCCAACAGTGTGGAAATAGTTTTGTTCATAAAGGAAGCCTTAGCTGGCACATGAGAATTCACAGCGGAGAAAAGCCTTATACATGCCAACAAAGTGTGGAAGAAGTGTCACTCAAAAAGGAATTCACACCAGATAAAAGCCTTTTATCTGCCAACAGTGTTGAGAGTTTTGTTTCTTCCATGCAGTCCACATGAGAATTCACACTGGAGGGAACCCTTACACAGTGTGGACTAAGTTTCACTCAAAAAGAAAATATTTCAACCGAAAAAGAAACCAGTAACATATGGCAATTCACTCAAGAGGGAACCATTTTAAATATCATCAGTGGCTATGTTTACATGCTCAACTTTTGTTTCAGTCGGGATTTATTCATACCGATTGATGAATCCGAACGTAGTGTTTCCATGAACGCTAAATAAAGTGATGGGGTTGATGTGCGCGTTTATGCCTCTTGATCGGATTAGAAAAGGAATAAAGCACCCCTTCCAACCCGATTGAAATTTCATTCGGATCGAGCTCAATCGGATCGATTATGGTGTTTACATGAAGGCTTTTCAATCCTAAGGAGTCTTCAATCCGATTACTAATGGATTATTTAGTTGCAAGTAAACGTAACCAGTGTGGAATGAGTTTTACAAACAAGTAGAGCTGCTTTACAGCTGAATCGTAACTTGCAACATCTACACTATTATTGAACTGAACTGTATCAACATTAAACCGATTCTAACTGAATAACTACATTGGTGCCTTTTTTCAAACATTTGTGCTTTTTAGATTAAATAACATGTCTTAGATAAATCTATCAGACGAAATTACTATCCAAAACTGTACACAAACCTCAAAAGTTTACAATATCTTCAGTAGTTACTAGAGTTATCATGTTTCTCACTTTAGAATACTGATCCAAATAATTAGTAGTTCCATTTAGAATGATGTTGTAACACTTGAGTCGTTACTAGTGGGTTACCATGATCTTCACTTTAGAATTAATTATACATTATTTATGTTAATTATGAACCTGTATATAGTAGTTCTGATTAGCTAGTAGTAAACTATTACCGTCAACTGAGCACTGTTACTTATTAATTCGTTAATCAGTTTCTTGTTAGTTAATAGTAGTTACTAGAGTGTTAATGTGTTGCTCATTTGTTTCTGTGTAGTTATTCATTAATGATGGAACAGTATTCTAAAGTGTTGCCATATTTTACAAAACATGTTCAATATCTGAACAAGTTCTATGCCACATTTTAGATTGATATAATTAAGATTTTTTTGTGCGCAGTACCAAACTTTTCCACTAGATAACATCCAGACTGCACCGGTGACCATATAAGGACTTCTCGATTTCCATATATGGTTTGAGTGATCTGAACCATATATTTCCATACTTTTCAAAATATTTATGAAGTAGACATCCTATTAAGAACTAATTTTGGCCATAATATTAAAATATTTGATTTGAATTAAATCCCTAAAACACAAAAAAACATACGGAAAGAATCAGAGCGTGTTATGGTTTGGCACCACATCATAAAAGAATCTATCGCTATTTCTTTATTGCTCTGTCATTTCTTTTGAAAATCAGTCACCAAATATGAAAACTAGAGTCTAAAAGCTTATATATATATATAGTTTGTCAAGGGCTGTGTTTACACCTGGTATTAAGATGTGTTTTGGTCGATTGGATCACAAGTAGACGAGAGAGACACAAATACTCGTTTACTTGTGTTTTAATCCATCTCTTTGTCCACTTTCAACCACTTCTGTCCTGATGCCTTTGAGGGGACGGTATAAATGTATGGGCTTTTTAGATCTAATAGGTGAAATAACAACACAACTGAATTTGGGAAAACATACAAAGCGCAATTAGCTTTCGTTTGTGCTCTGACAGCCGCGAGAATGCGCTTAACACGGTATGTGTGCGTTAGAAAAAAAGAAATGTTAAGAGAAAATTGTGCTTAATATGTTCGTCTTCAACCCAAGCTTATGGCTTCAGCTGGCAAAGTTTAAGTCCTGTCTGTTTTGCATGGATTATGTAATGTTTATTGCGTCATTAGACGGATAGTAGGCTGTCTTTTGTGGCTGTTCGAATACTGTTGACAACATGAGCGTCAAATGAGTTTTTGACTACCTCTGAAGTGGTCAAAAGTGGACAAGCTCAAAACATTTTACACCCGTTTACATTTGTATTTAGCATCGTCCACTTGTGATCTGATCAACCAAAACACTTCTTAATACCAGGTGTAAACAGGGCCAAGATTACTTTAGGTTTAGACTAAGATAAATCAAATTCAGATATATATTCTTTGTAATTCGTGAAAAGTATTGATATTAAAGGTTAATTATTTGTACCTGATTGTATGTTTTTTTTTTTTTCATAGTGTGATTTTTGGGGAAATGTGCTGAATCCAATTAGGGTCAATTTGACCCGGACAATACAGGCAGTGACCGGAAATCAAACAATGCATGAGGGTTAAGGGTTAATGTGGGTTCAACAGGAGTGGGGAACAGTGCCGCATAATAGTGAGGAAGCTGCGCCAACATTACATAAAATGTGTGATGTTCTGCGTCAAATTGGCAGGTCTGGTGAAGAAAATAATACATTTTTATAGTATGAAGATTGAGTTCCAGTCTTGTAAATGTCAGAGTAATTCAAAGAGACCACTATAGAACACAGATGAATCCTCCAAACTAAACAACCATTGAATCATCCACTGCTGACAATGAAGACTCGATTGAGCATTCAAACCAGTTGCTGTTTGTTAGCATATCAAACAGTATTAGACTGTGAGAACAAGGAATGCAAGTAATGCTAAACTTCCCCAGAATGAAAATCATGTGTTGCCTGCATCTCCAAAAGTGTATTTCCGGGTGTGACGAGCAGGGCCAGAGTGTTAACGAGCTTCAGCTGCGAGTCGCACCGGTCTCGAGTCTCTCACGGAGGAGCTCCGGAAGCATAAAAGGAGGAGCGACGACAGTGAAAGACGAGAGGACCAGGCCTGGACTTTATTTTATGTTTTATTACGTTTGTGTGGCCGGCAGACGTCCGTGAGGGTCTCGAGACCGGTGCGACTCACAGCTGAAGCTCGCTGTCGCTCGCGTCACCGGCCTCGCGCCGTTCCCTCACGGCTCTCGCCCGCCCTGCTCGTCACACCGGGTCCTAAAGCGCTTGCCCATGCATAAAACTTAATTCCAGTGATATTCTTTTGAGCTGTTTTGTGTTGTCCCATATCTTGTTCTGCAGCTTTTTTTATTTTATTTCCAAATGTCCCTCTTGCTCGTTCTCTCTCCTCGACCGTCATACGCCCCCTAATGCTGATTGATTAGACGTTTGTTGTTGGTATCAGCCCGATTAGCTTCCAAACAGTATATTTGAAATATACTGTTGTATGGAGAACTGAACTGAGCTGGACAATTACTTCTTTTTTTTTCCAGAGCTGCTTTATAGATTAAATGAACCAATTTAATAATCGATCCATACAACAGAACTAAATCAACGCTGAACTGACTTTAGCCGAAATGCATTATTTTCAAGGTTGAAAAAAATCTGTATTGTATAAAGCGCTATATAAATAAATGTGACTTGACTCATTATTCTGAGCCTAACACCTTTCAAAGGTCAAGCAAAGCTTGATGGGTCGTTCACACATCCTGAGTAGAACCTTGACTACCAGATACAGTGTAAAAGAACTATAAAAGAACTAAAGTATGTGTTATTAATTTTAACAGTATCACAAAAATGTACAGCCTAGTAAACAGTGTAACATTTCAGTACCTCTATGTATTTTTGGCTATAATAAGTACAATTTCTTCTTGACTCATCGGTAAGTTTGGATAGTTGGGAACATCATGCGGTCCAGGATGTCATAGGGCCATGTGGCCAGCTTCTTATGGGATTTTTATATATATAATTTTAATATTTACTGATAAAAGTACACTTCTGGTGTGAAAACTACCTCTGAAGCCACTGACACCAGCCTTTGAGAGGCCTTCTGCTGGAAGCGAGGTGAGCGGATTGGCGTTGAAGGTGGTGGAAGTAACACATTGTACTTTTGAAATGATCATAACTTAGTAATTTTCACTTTTGAAGACTGTTATGGTTACACAACAATACTCTTATGATGTTAGTAGATTTACATGTGATCAGCTGAGCTTGGATTTTTATTTTTTTCACCACACGACACTCACCCTGTGGCTCCACCTCCATGACTGAAGCCAGCAAATCTTCACTGCTCTGAGGGCAGAAAATTGACAAATATGTTTACAATTAAAAATTGGAACGTGCATAGAATTACACTAGGAATATATCTTAAAACTTCCACCCTGGACAACCCTTACCTTGGCCTTCCCCAGCACAGACTCAGGATGTTTTGGTACAAAGTGCAACCCTTTCTCCGCAGTGGCTGCCCCCTTCGACACCCTCAGCACCAGTTCTCCAGCCTTCACGCACAGGTTGGGTTTGGTTTCCATCTTGCAAAAGTAAAGCAATGCACCTGATGTTATGATAAACAATGCGCTAAAAAACCCGCGCACAAAATAAATATTCATGGGAAAATGTACATCATTAAGGATAATTGGTGGCATACACAAAATATTTACGGAAAAGGAACATTATTAAGAGTTTTGTAGTTTTTTTGATCATTTTTGAATATTTGGAGCATAAAACTGACAAAGTTAGTATAGGGTCAAATGAACATATCAATTTATTGGTGTCGATGAAAATCATAAATTAAACTTTTTTTATTTTAATATTGAAATCAATGTTTTAGGTGAAACATCACAACTTTACAAACGCCTCAGTATTGTTTCTACCCGAGGCTTCAGCTGCATTACACAGTTTAAATGCAAATAATGATAATACTAATTTGCTAAATTTATATAGCGCTTTTCTGGGTACTCAAAGCACTTTACATATGGAAGGGGGAATCTCCCCAACCACCACCAATGTGCAGCATCCACCTGGATGATGCGACGGCAGCCATATTGAGCCCACCACACACCAGCTTATTGGTGGAGAGGAGACGGTGATGAAGCCAGTCAGTGTATGGGGATGATTAGGAGGCCGTGATGCAGAGGCCAATGGGCAAATTTGGCCAGGATGTCGGAATTAGACCCCTACTCTTTTCGAAGGACATCATGGGATTTTTAACAACCACAGAGAGTTGGTTTAATGTCTCATCTGAAGGACGGTGCTACTTTTTGACAGTGTAGTGTCCCCGTCACTATACTGGGGCATTAGGACCCACACAGACCTCACTAACACCTCTTCCAGCAGCAACCTAGTTTTTCCTAGGAGGTTTCTCATCCAGGTACTAACCAGGCTCAGCCCTGCTTAGCTTCAGTGGGCAATCAGTCTTGGGCTACAGGGTGATATGGCTGTTGGCTATATTCTATGCCTCTTTTAAAAAACACAGATAAAACATGAGAGAGAAATATATGTTGACTTAAGGCCGAAACACACCAAGCCGACGGCGACGAAAGCAGACTGCGGGGTTGGCTCATGTCGGCAGCGTCTGGGTCCAAAGTTGCCCTGACACACCAAACCAACATGTTGAATCGGCCGAAAAAAAGGCTGATCAACTTCAGCCGACGGTGCAGAACACAGTGAGAAACTTTGTCAGCCAACGAACAAAAAACTGCCCTACGGCCGACCATCGGCTTGGTGTGTTCCAGGTTTTACATGCTCAGCAAAAATGCAGAATTGATATATTGCCCTTACTTAAATATGATTTTCTATAGGCACAGTTCTCAAAACATTAACTTTACTAATATCATAACATTTACGTATACTTTTTAGTAGCTGTGATGGATATTATGGGGACTATAAAGGAGTACCTTTTTGTGAATCTGAGACCTAAAGATATGTTTAGTCACATTTTAGCACAAATTTCATTTTATTAAAGATAATTCAGGGAAATGTAAACCAGATTTCATGACCATTTAGAAGAAATTATAACAATTTTTTAATTTGAATGTTACATTCAGACCATCAGTGCAATATCCTTTATAGTCATGACCCTTTTAATATAATGCATTTTAAGAAAATAAAGTTTAATTCACACTTGCTTACGTTTAGATAAGCCAGAAGCTTTTATAAAAAAATAAAATAAAATAAAAAAGCTCTGTGGGGAATTCATTCCTTAAATAAACCCCTCATACTGTCATTTGAATGTATGTGAATTTCACTGATTTTAAACATACGAACAAGACTTTTATTTTGGTATGACGGCATGATGTCATAAGGCCCCGCCGCACTCATGCTTCTGTGATTCGGCTGGAGAAAGGTTAGTGTATTTAGTCATTTAAAAGTGTTTTATATAGAACTGTAAAATTAATTAATTATGATGGAATGTAACACTAATGTATCTTATAACACAACGAAAGCTGTTTTTTTTTTAAAATCTGCACATGAGAACATTAAAGTGCTGCTCATTCTCCATATATTGTAACGCTGTTAATCATGAACATGCTATTCGGTCACTGGCTAGCAGTGATTGAGAAACGGATCTTTTCGAAATCAATTCCGATTCACATACTACAAAACGCGGTTACATGCTTGGCAAAACTGTGTAAATGCAAGGAGAACACAAAAGAAACGTACGTGAAGATGATATAAACCAACTGCACATGCATGAATTGTTGAATCACAAAGAAATATTTTTTTTTAATGTTTGTTTTTACATTTGAACAAGTGAAAAATCAGGCTTTTCTTTTCAATTTTATTTTGAGGGCGTTACATATGTCCACCATACGTCAGTGGTATAAAAAGTGATTCGGTCATTGTTTGGTCTGGGAAAATTGCAATGTTTTTTTTTTTAATAAAATTTTTTATTAGGAGCAAATTATGTGAATACACATAAAACATCAAATTATTAATAATGTTACTAATTTTTAAACTTAATAAAATATGTATGCATTTAAAAAGTTACACTTTTTATGACCTAATAAATAACTACAAACTGTAAGCATTGAAATAGATGATAAAATCTGAAGACTTTTTTTTAAATAATTGATTTAATATTGCTGTTTTATGTCATAATTTTAACTAAAACATACTAAATAAGGCACAATCTAAATAGCCCAATAGGCACAAACAACCCTTTGGTGCATGAGTGGACTGATGTATTTTGTCAGAAAAAAAATCTTTTTTAAAATTTGGATGTTTTTAACCTGCTATTTAGCTGAAAAAAAAAAAAAAAAAATTTATATATATATATATATATATATATATATATATATATATATATATATATATAATGTGTGTGTATTGATTGTACCTGTCTGGTTTTCTCAGAATAAAACGAGTTCACACTTATTTCTAAAGTTATATTTCAAAACAACGACACTAATTAAATAGAATTGCAGACAAGGCTTTGGGTATTCATGGTACTGCTGCCATTTGTCCACTGTAGTGGTCGCCATGCATGTAAGGGTTAAGTATAATCTACAAATCTACATGCATATCAAATATAAACCATAAATGCTTGAATATGAATATGCATTTTTGTTCTTTTAGTGCTAATTTTGAGTGTTTTATAAGACAATTTAAGTCCATTAACTCTCGCTCTGACTACTGCCCTAGAGCTGATTGAGACACACCCAGACATTTAGTTTGGATTTATTTTTCTTTGTTAATTATTCTCATTTTAAACAGGACATTGTCCAAACACACAGGAAAAACTCCTGGTGAAGTGATCCACGGGACACTATTGTAAAGATGGCGTTTTTTGAAGAGGAGTGTGAAGAAGCACTTGGAGTGACACATGAAGATATTGAGGAACTAACAGGTTTGTTTCATTCTCAAAGCTGAACCCGGTCATTTGATCATTATTAAAATGTCCAGATATACAGAAATGAATGATATTTTATGCATTAAATCAGAAAAAATAATACAGAAGTAGCTGGAACAACAGTTGTTATCTGGAACATCTACTTTTAAATTGAATACAATGAAAGTCAAGTCACCTTTATTTATATAGCACTTTTTACAATGCAGATTGTGTCAAATCAGCTTTACAATGATAGTGGGAACATAATTTTGGCTGCACAGCAGCTCTAGAAGAAAATGGTGTCATTGTCCAGCTTAAGTAAGTTCAGTATTGATTCATTTTGTTGTAAAAATCATTAGTTATTAATTTTGGTTCATTTATCTATACAGCAGCTCTGAAGAACAGTGATGCCATCATCCAGTTCATTTCGCATACAGTGGTGTCAATGCAAAAAAACAACAACAACAAAAAAAACATTAAGTATCAAGTGTCCCCAACTAAGCAAGCCAAAAGGCGACAGCAGCAAGGAACCCAAACTCCAACAGGTGATTAAAAATGGAGGGAAAAACAAAGTCGGGGGGCCAGTTCTCCTCTGACTTATGACCTGTAAAGCTGCCTGAATCATAACCAGAGTTCGGAACAGTCAAAATATTTAATCCAGTTCCATGTATTTGAAGATCGTATTCATCACGCCGGTATGGGACGGTTTGTTGGGAATCTGTGCCACTGGCTGTCGTGTCGGTGAGGCCTTCACAGGGGATGATCGAGTTGACGCAATATCTGCTGACACTTCAAGGCTGCGTTGTCATCGTGTCTAGGCACAGGTCCAAGTACATCTGGTGTTACAGGAAGTGTTCCCAGTTCCGGCTGCCCTAATTTATGCAGCCCAATAATCCTTTAGCAGATATGAAAATCTAAATTTATGTGTTTTGTGTACGCCAGGTTAAAGAGATGTGTTTTTAGTCTAGATTCAAACTGACAGTGTATCTGCTTCCTGAACAATTCTAGGAAGACCGTTCCAAAGTTTAGGTCCCAAATGGGAAAAGGATTTACCGCCTGGGGTTGATTTTGATATTCTAGTTATTATCAACTGGCCAGAATAATGCATTAAGAGCTTGCACTAGTACTGGGGAGCTAAATTTCGAGTTTGATTTTGACATGAGACAAAGCGGTGATATGTAAGTGAGAGTTGTTTACTTACTTTTTAATTAGTCTTCCCATTAACCACTGTCTTCATTCGGGACGATTCGACGAGAACGTGCACGAAAACAAGAGGCGGGATTTATCGCACAAACCAATCATAACCGATCATATCCAATCATAGCGCAATTGAGGCATTGCCTCCTCTCACGTGACTTTCCCCCATTCATTCTCAATTACCCCCCACTAAACCCACTGCACGCTATAGAGGCTCTGCTTTATTTTTATGAGCTGAAGCTGAAGGGACTTCCCGCTGTAACTTTACCTGCGGGTGTCGCTGTTTGACAGTGTTTCTTTAGAAAAACGAGTGATTTTTACACTTTTTTTATGTCAAATTTTGTAACATGCATCATTTTCTCATCCAGTTTTTTTTTGAGGAGGCACTGCCTCCCTTGCCTCTTAGGAGGAAACGCCCCTGAGTTTAACATATAGCATTCCTGTGAAATTAATAATAAAGTCTTTATCAACAGAAATTAATTAAATATAGATGAATTCTAATAAATCTACTAAAGAGCTGTGTATAATTTTCTCTCGTCTTTTATCGCCTGATTAACTAATGACAGACTACACCAGGGATATTAAGCTGTATGGGTGTAACGGTACACAAACATGACGGTTCGGTACGAACCTCAGTTTTCAAGTCACGGTTCAGTACAGCAGGGGGGAGGAAACTAAATATAAAATTACTTTTCTTTTTAAATTAAACAGTGGTTTATTGAACAAATTGTCTCCTCTCTCTTTAAATAAATTCAGTTATAATTAACATTTGCTTAAGGATAAAAAAAAAAAAACATATCTCAGCTAATGCTGTAAACCAGAGGTCTCCAAACTCTGTCCCGGAGGGCCACTGTCCTGCAAAGTTTAGCTCAAACCCCAGTTAAACACACCCGAACTAGCTAATCAAGGTCTCACTAGGCATTCAAGACTCTTTCAAGCAGGTGTGTTGGAGCTAAACTCAGAGTTTAATTACAAGTTTGAAGACCCCTGGTGTAAACTATATACAGTGAGCCCTTTCTTGCACATTACTATAATATTAAAGGTTACAATTAACAACAGAACCCAAACTATTAAATTCAGTTGGTATTTATTCTTAGATATAATAACTTATAAAAATGCTCCCCTCTAGAGTTCATTTCTCTACTGAACTAACATGCTGTGGCCACTAAATGACTTGCCTGAGGTAAATGTAATGCTATGTGAGATTCTCAAACTGTTTTATTGATGTCTTTTTGTGGTTGAAACACTGGTTGAGAGATTACTTTTAAATATATCTATGCATAGATTATGTTCTTCTGTGCTTTTTACTGTTGTTTAACAGTGTTTAGTGGGGATTGCTTGTGACTGACTCCATTCATCTGATTGCATGCACCGAACCGTGATGCCTGTACCATGACGGTTCAGGGCGAATTCATGTACCGTTACACCACTATTGGGCTGCTGTCATTTGAAGAAAAAATGCACTGAAAAATGAAATGTACTGTTTCACATGCAGTTTATTCCCAAAGAGCTCAGAATGCAGCTGCACGAATGCTAACTTGCCCTGAAATTATAAGTTACATTACTCCAACACTCAGATCCTTTCACTGACTGCATTTCAGAAATGAATAATATATATATATATATGAGTTTTTAAATGTCTTCATGGAACTGCCTCAATATACCTTTCTAATGGTTGAATATACTCTAGCAAGATCGTTACGAACATCAAATAGTAATTTGTTGGTTGTGCCAAAATTACGGCTATAAATTGGTGAGTCAGCCTTTAGTCATTTCAGTCCCAAGTTATGGAATTCTCTTCCTGACGATCTACGAGCAATCGACTCACTTTTAAAAAATATCTTAACACGTTTGTCAGAAAACCCACTTTAATCTTTTCTGGACTTCATTCACTAATACTGGATCCAGCATACATGTTGGATTTGATGCTTTACGTGTCTAAATGTTTTCATGTCTGTTGCTTTGGGCCATTAAATTGGTGTTAACTTGTTTTTGTTTTGTTTTTTACCCTAGACCTGATGTTGCTGAATGAGAAGATGGAAGAACTGACTGAAATGGAGAAGAAAAATCAGAATGAGAAATGTCAGGATTTCATGACTGGAGAAAAATCTCTTACTTGCTCACAGACTCAAAAAACAGGAAGTAGAAATCTTGAAGTCCACATGAGTGTTCACACTGGAGAGAGTCCTTTCACCTGCCAGCACTGTGGAAAAAGTTTCAATCGAAAAAGAAACCTTAACATCCACTTGAATATCCATTCTGAAAAGGAGCCATTCATATGCCCTCAGTGTGAAAAGATATTTACACAGAAAAAATACCTTACTGCCCACTTAAGAACCCACAATGGAGAGACCCCATATATCTGCAAACTGTGTGAAAAGAGTTTCTCACTAAAAGGAAATCTTAAGACTCACATGAGAATTCACACTGGAGAGAAGCCATTCATATGTGCTCAGTGTGGAAAGAGTTTTAAACAGAAAAGAGACCTTAATATCCACATGAGAATTCACACTGGAGAGAAGCCTTACATATGCGAACAATGTGGGAAGAGCTTCACACACCAAGAAAGTTTTAAGATTCACATGAGAATTCACACTGGAGAGAAGCCATTCACATGTGATCAGTGTGGGAAGAGTTTCAGATATAAAGACAAGCTTAATAATCACATAAGAATTCACTCAAGGGAGAACTGTTTTAGATGTCCTCACTGTGAAAAGAGTTTCACAGAAAGGAATAACCTTATGAGTCATGTAAAAACTCACACTGGAAAGAAGATTTTTATTTGCCATCACTGTGGAAAGATTTGCTCAAAGAAAACAAACTTGGAGAATCACATAAGGGTTCACACTGGAGAGAAGCCTTTTACTTGTCCTCAGTGTGGAAAGAGTTTCAGACTTAAAGGAAACCTAAATGCTCACATGAAAGTTCACACTAGAGATGCCTTACAAGTGTCTTAGCGTGAAGAGATTTTCACATATCTCTCAGACCTGAAACGTCGTGCAAACTCATTCTTAAAATAAATTGCAGTGTTCCTCAGTGTGACTAAAGGTTTAGAAAGTGGCGCAATTTCAACAATCATCTGCACGTTCACTCTGGAGGAAGGCAGTTCAATTGTGATAATCAGTGTAATAAAAACATCATGCATACAGATATGCCTATATATAGATAATGTCATGTAAATGTGAGAATGCATATCTGTCTAAAATCAAAGCTACTTTCATATCACAGCTGAATCTGATTCATTACCACTTACTTAATTTGTATTAACTTCTATTTAAATCCTTGATCTCTTTATACTATACCTTGTGGCTTTTTATTTTGACTGAGACAAATCAGACACAAATGTGTTATATTTAACAAATAATATTTAAAATTATTAACGACTTAAAAGAATGCAGTACTATGCTTTAAACTTACTTGAATCAGGCCACAGGGAAGACAAAGCCTGTAAAAAAGACTCTTCTGCCTCAATTTACAGACAAACTGTTCTATAAATAAACATGCATCCCAGGACATTGTGTGTATGATTATTACTGTTGTGTGTAGTGTCTTTGTATGGTATTTTGTTTTATGAATATGTTATGACAGAACCAATGGCTAATATAACCTCACCTATACCAAGTTTGGGATCTACGAGTTTGTATTTTGAAGATTTAAATGATTGTGTATATATGTTGATAGCTGTGCAACATATTGAATCTTTAGTAGTTTCTTCTCCAACAACCAATCCAGTTACATATGCAAATGCCCTGCTAGAAGGACAAAGGATCGTATAACTCCCCACAGAGGAATTTCTAGTTTGGAAATTGGTCCCATTGGTCAGGTCGATCCTAAGAGGTGTGACTTCTCCCAGACTTTAAAGAACCACACACAGCTCCACCTGTTCCTCTTGCTCCTCTGACTGACTCTTGGTATCTCTTGGTTGCTGCAAGGCTTCAACCTGCACTCCAGCCATGTGCTTACCTAGGAGAGAGAAAGAACTCTTTCCCAACTACAAGAGTCAAAATAACCATGCAAGTTCGTAATTTCTTCATTCAACGCAGGAGAAATCGATTGCAACTTCAACGCCATCGATTCACGGAATCACTAAGAACCTGTTTAGAAACAACAGACTGCTTCTACTGCAAAGGCCATGCAAGTAACGAAAATTTTAACTAAACCTCACTTATGTGCTTTGGAATAAAAAAACAGATGGTTCTTTTCATAGTTTAATGACCTCTTTTGCCATAGCTTCATTCCCTGTTCCCATTTCCGGCTTCACTCTGTCAAGTTCCATCTTACTCATGTACGTGTGTTTGTGTTTGTTAGATTAGTCGTGTTCGTGATTTAGTTAATACAATTTGTGCACAATACATATTTGGTATGTCCCTGCCTGCGGATAAATGTCACTTAAATGATCTATCTTGTTACATGCTCTAAGCGCTGTAAATGCTAAGCAAGAATTATTTTTTTCTTTTCTTCAAATTAATTAACTGATGGAAATGTAGCTACATCAAGTTAATCTGATCCAAATATTCATATTTAATAAGTTATGAATAATTTATTATTTCCTTTTTTTAAGGTAATTTGGTACTTTTTTTTTTGTATGTACACCAGTGGCCACACTTGACCATCTTCTTTGTTATAGTTTCAAACATTGAGCAGTTGTGGGAGTGCCCTCTAATTTCAACTATGTATGTCATGATGGCTCTGAATTAAAATAATATGTAAACTATCTTGCTGTGAAATTCCAAAATGTAACTGAAAAATTATAAATAAAAGGACATAAACTGAATGAAATGATGAACATTGTGTTACTTGCTCATTCTAGGTGTTTCTGGCTTGGAGTTGTTAATTTAATCTTTATAATATTTGGTAGAGTTAGAGTACTCAGACTCGAGTCCAATTTTGTGTTGGACTTATCAAGCATTCAGGTGAATTTGTACTCAGACTTGACATGGACTTGGATATTTTGAACTCTGAAAATTTTCAGAGAACAGTAGGGATGTAATCATGCACCAAGAGTCGGTTGGGGAAAAAAAAAGACATAGAAAGACACACTCAATTATGAGCCATAATTCTTGTCGATTTAATAATACAGTATGTTATGCCATTAAAAGAACACCAACTACAAAAAAACAAAACAACCAAACCCAAAAAAATAACTAGCGTACGCCAGAGGAGTACCGACCAGCCACCGGTATTAGCTCACGCTATTGTCCCTGTAAATTCACCCGCAAACGTACAATGGACATGCAGTGCAATCGGAGACTATCCGCCAAAAGATCCAACCAGCACCCCTCAGTGATCTGCTAAAAGAAAGAAATAAAATTATTTTCTTGACAGTCTAAAATCTGATTTCAAGTCACTGGTGCCATCAAACAGTCTTTCTAATACAAGGACTCATTCATTCAGGTGCATGTATCTCACATTTTTTTCCTAGTCTGAAAAAACTTTACTTTGGACATTTTTAAATGACATTTAAACTTGTTTTCCTGTCATTTGTAACTAATACAAGGGGTTTTGAAACGTTCAGTCAGAGGACTGTAGTGGGTAGTGACAGAGTATAGTGCAACATTTTCATAAAACCGATTTATGACAACACTGGTTTTATGTATGTGCACTGAAACCGTTCAAAATGGAAATGGTTAAGAAAAAACTGGCTAAGGTATCTTCAGTACTATCACGGACCTACTAGGTGTCAGTGAACATCAATATAATTGTTCTTAAACATTTTCATCATACCGCTCATTTTCTAATAGACAGCAGATTTTGATTTCGTCGGTATCTCCGCTGCCTTGCTCGAGCTGTTCTTCTCCTTAAAAAACGCTTACTTAAGGTAAGAACAACATAAAATATTACAAAGAGAAACATTTTGTGGAAGAACCAGAGCCATACCATTACTTAACAAATGTAGGCGGTAAAAGGTGCTCACGGTAATGTGGTGTGAAACAGATTTTTGTCTGTTATTGTCGTCTTGTCACATGATCAAAATAGAGATTTAAGATTGGGCAATGGACCCTTTTTACGGGCTGTGATGACTCATTTCTACAGTTGTCAACATCACAGATGTAGTCAACTTTTTAATATCTTCATTTTTTTTTTAAATTAAAACATTTATAATGCATTACTTAGTATTATATTACCTTCGCAGTAAATGACAAAAATGCTGTGAGGATGTTTCTAATACAACGGCTGAGGGAGTGACAGCAAATTTGACATTTTTCTCTCTTCTGATCAACGTAATCAATCTCAATATTTCCCCCCTCATTTGGAAAAGTCGTGGAAATTACAAACAACAAATAAAAATTTGACAAATTTTGGGTCTTAGTCTATTAAAGAGCAGAGCAGAGCTGAATTTAAAACATACTGTTTGTGGAACAAGGTTAGGAAAGCAATAATCATTTATCTTTTCCTAAAATTCACTTAAACTTACAGTCGCTCTGCTCAGTTTCAGTACAGCTGCGAACTGGAGGAACACAATTCGGACTTCAAATTCAATTTTAAATATATATATATATATACTAAGCGTAATTTGCCAGATGTTTTATTACTTCACAGGATAATCAAAAATGTATTAAATATTTTAAATATATGTGAAATAAATTAATGTTAATTAGCAACTTCAATTTTAAACATATATATTACAGATTAAAAAAAACCCAAAACATTTCTACTAAATAAAAGGGTTATTTACCAAATGTTTTTTTTTTTTTTTTTTAATCAACAGTTTAATACATGAATTAAATCAATGTAAAACAATATAATGCAATGATTTCTGGTTTCTTAATAAAGTGTCAAACATGACGACTCTTTATTGATATTGCTCGTATATTCACCACTTTTATTTTGATCCGACAACGTGAGGTCACAGGGCGGCGCCGCGCTCCAGTGTTTGTTGTGATTCGGCTGAAGAAAGCTTTGTGTTTTTAAGCATTTAAATCGATACAACACGTTCAGGAAATTGTTGTGGTTTTTTTTAAATGAATTCAGCGTTATTTAAGGTAACATTGCAATGCTTCATCTAACATTTATGAACGTTAATTTTGTGTGAGTAAAGCGTATCCACACGTGAGTAACAAAAAAAGGTGCGTCTCATTTCGCTCCCAATATACCGAATCGGTTTATCATAAACACGAGTTTGGTCATGTAGTGATGAGAGAAGTGGAGCTTTTCTAAACTCGAAATCAAATACTTTCCTACTTATTATGCGGCAAACAGTACGTCAAAAGAGTAGTATGTGCGAATTTCATTCATACTTACCATTGAGAAGTAAACTTAAATTCAAATTCAAACTTAAACTCGGACAGTATGCGATTTGACTCAGTTGAATCAAATGCTTGAAAGGCGTGTTCAACTTATACAAATCAACTGCTAATGTTTTCATGAAATTGCTTATTATTAAATATAATAATACAAATGATTAGGCTAGAAAATAAATGCATAAATATGAAGTGTCTGTATAATGTTCTTTTATTAATTTGTATTTTGCTAATCAGGTAATTTAAGGCCATTAACTCTCACTCTGACTGACTCCCTTACCAGTGCGCTGAACTTGGGAGCCGATTGAGACGCACCCAGATTTAGTTTGGATTTATTGTTCTTTCTGATAATTCTCATCTTAAACAGGACAGATTGTCTAATCATCCAGAAAAACTCCTGGTGACGCAACTGAGATCCACTATTATAAAGATGGCGCTTATTAAAGAGGAGAGTGAAGACATGAAGATTGAAGAAACATTCAGAGTGAAACAAGAAGATACTGAGACACAAACAGGTTGATTTCATTCTCAAAGCTGAACTGAATCATTTGACCCTTATTAAAATGTTCAACATATTAAATTGATATTTTTGAAATACTAATGCTGCCTTCAAGCGCGTTCAATATTACAACATTTCACACAAAATTAGAAAAAATAATATGGAAGTAGCCTAAACTACATTACATTTAACACATTTACTTTGATCTAAATTCAAAAGCAGACACTGAGTTTAATTTTACATTCATTTATAGCACTTAATTTTGCAACAGTAACAAAAACATTTATTTCTCATAAAGCAAATCCTGAGAGGTGAGTGATCAACTTTACTAGAACTGCCCCCTAATATTCGACTAATCGTCAGTCGACTAGAAAAGGCACAGTTTTATTAGTCAGTTTGTCGCAGAAAAGAAAAGAAAAGAAAAAAAAAACGTTCGCCTATCATCCACTGACCTCAAATATGGTTTATCACCATATGTGTGTTAAGCAAATCAGTCTACACATATTGTGTTAAATGCTGTAGATAAATTCCCAAGTTTTTAATTTTTAAATTACACATTTTTATTTAATATTAATGATAAATTGTGTAAATTAGTGTTACACATAATTTTTCTACACATTTCTTCTAAGAGTATGGGTTGATACTATTGAACTAAGTATCATTTGCATCAGTGAAATAAAATGATAATGTCCCTCAGGGAAACTTATACAAGGAAAAAAGCAAAGGACATGATACTGAGCCCTGTGGCACTCCGTACTTCGGTTTTTCATTTACACGGACAAAGTTGCAGCAGTCAATTAGATAGGACTTAACCTATGCAAATGCCAGTATACTTAATTCTTTAGCTATCCAAAAGAATGGTGTGGCCTATGTTGTTGAAAGATTTAATAACACTTGGGGGAAAAAAATGTAGCCATGATCAGAAAGCAGTTAATTTACAACTTTAAGTACAGGTTTTGTGCTCAAATCCTGACTGAATTTTTTTTTTTTTTTTCACAGATACCATTTTTTTTTCTGTAAACTGAATATAGTTGAGAGAACACTATTCTTCTAATATTATAGCACCTCTATATAACACCTCTTTCAGTAGTAGGACTGCACAATTAATCGAATTTCTAATCGCGATTATGATTGCGGATGCCACGATTTTGTAATCGTTCAAAGGTGCGATTTACAAAAAAATTCACTTAAATTATTCTGCATGCTTAATGGGGCGTTCACACCAGACGTGACTTGCGCAAGTAAATTCGCACATAGTTGGACGCTTGAACATTTTGAGTTTACTTACTACATTCACTTCACAATAGACACAAATTCGCGTCATGGGAGGGGCTCTCCCTCTCCTTTAAATATGTGTCCCTCAGACTCTTCCACTTCTTTCTGCATACTTCCTCTTAATAAATACACCAACTCGTCAGCGGGAAAGTAGTTGTAAAATACAGCGAATAAGCTCAATTTGCCGGCTTTAGCTAGCTTGTAGTCTCTATGTATATATATATATATATATATATATATATATATATATATATATATAGCTCAAATTGAGTAAAGAGCGTCTTTTACAACTTACCTGACTGTCCGACCTCCTCACTCACTTCCTTTTTATTCCTGTTTCTATAGAAGTACGAAGATGTATCGTACAGCTCTGGGTATCCACATACAGCGACGATGATTTTGTCCTCCATTGTTGTTTCGGATTTCTGCCTCCGCTCGCTACGTCGTAATCACGCCACTACTAGAGCAAGCTCCTGATTGGTTATCGCGGCACGAATATTTGCCAAAGTTCAGATTTTTCAACTCAATTCACACCGCAGGATGTCTATCGCTTCTGCATTGACTTAACATGTTAATCGTTCGCGTCTGGTGTGAACGCACCATAAGAGCTGTGTTTAGAGCATGTTACGCCTGCCATTTTTAAAAAGCCGTGTACACAGCCTATATATTTAATACAAACTCTACAAACATAAAAAACATTGATAGATGGGCCTCAATACACTGAAAAAATCAAGCGTGGTTTATTTTTGTGATGTATTTCTGATCAGATAGCCACACTTGACATCAACCACACGGCAAAAGATAATACTTTTTCATATACTGTCTAATTTCTTTGTATAACAGTTCTAGCTAATAATGTATTAGACAGGACTGTTAAACAGATCGTAAACTAATGAAAACGGAGAATGTGAGTGCTGTGTGCTCAGGCTTTGGCTAAGCTGTTCTCAGTGCTGTCAAAATGCGCAGTTTACGTCACTTCAGAGTTCCTACTAGTGGTGCGAATGCAACTAGGAAAATGGCCCTAGGTGAACATTAGTTCTCGGGGAACCACCCTGGGTAGCTAGTTCCTAGTGTAACCTGGTGCGAAAGCCCCTAGTATTATACCTACCATGCATATGTTTGGTTTGGTTTTTGCTTTAAATGAAAAAAGCGATATATAGTTGACATTGTTTTCAGCTTGTTTTTTTTTTATTTTTATAAAAAATATGGCATATAGTTACTTGAAACAATGGTATAAAGCTATTCAAAACAATTCAAAGTAAATTGTGATAATCATAATTTCAATTTCAAGGGAATAATTGACAATTACGTCAATTTTTGTCATAATCATGCAGCCCTATTCACTAGCTTAGTGCATATAGGATCTAGCATACATGTTCAGTTCAATTCACATTTATTTGTATAGCGCTTTTCACAATACATATCGTTTCAAAGCAGCTTTACAGAGAATGCATGTCAACATGACAACATACATGTTGTTGGTTTTGATGCTTTATGTTTTGATGTTTGTTGATTTATGCCATTAAACTGGGGTTAACTTTTTTTTACCCTAGATCTGATGGCACTGAAAGATGAGAGTGACTTACTAGATGAAATGGAAAAGAAAGATCAGTATGAAAAACATGATTTCATAAGTGGAAAAAAATCATTTAGTAACTCACAGACTAAGAATACTTCCTCTCAAAAGACTGGAACTACACGTTATTTCACCTGCCAACAGTGTGGAAAGAGTTTCAATCAACATGGAAGTCTTATTGTCCACATAAGAATTCACACTGGAGAGAAGCCTTTCAACTGTAAACACTGTGGAAGCAGTTTCAGTCAACGTCGAAACCTTATAGTCCACATGAGAGTTCACAATGGAGAGAAGCCTTACGCCTGCCAACAGTGTGGAAGGAGTTTCACTCAGCTTGGAAACTTTAAAGTCCACATGCGAGTTCACAATGGAGAAAAGCCGTACGCCTGTCAACAGTGTGGAAAGTGTTTCACTCAAAAAGGAAGCCTTAAAAAGCACATGAGCATTCACACCGGAGAAAAGCCGTACACTTGCCAACAGTGTGGAAAAGGTTTCACTCAGCAAGGAAGCTTTAACAGGCACATAAGAGTTCACACTGGAGAAAAACCTTACACATGCCCTCAGTGTGGAAAGAGTTTCAGTCAAAAAGGACACCTTAAAGACCACATTAGCATTCACATTGATGCAAGCTCCTTCACCTGCAAACAGTGTGGAAAACGTTTTAACAGAAAAAACAACCTTGAAGTCCACATGAGCAGTCACACTGAAAATAGCTCTTTTACCTGCCAACAGTGTGGGAAAAGTTTTAACAGAAAAAAATACCTTAATTCCCACATGAAAATTCACACTGGAGAGAAGCCTTACTTGTGCTCTCAGTGTGGAATAAGCTTCAACCAAGTAGGAAACCTTAACAGGCATATGAGAATTCATACTGGGGAGAGCCGTTTCACTTGCAAACAGTGTGGAAAATGTTTCACTGGAAAAGGAAGCCTTGAAAGGCACATAAGAATTCATACTGGAGAGAAGCCTTACACATGCCCTCAATGTGGAAAGAGTTTTACACATAAACCGACTCTTAATATCCACATGAGAATTCACACCGGAGAGAAGCCTTTCACCTGCAATATGTGTGGAAAGAGTTTCACCGATAAAGGAAACCTCAAAGTGCACATGAGAATTCACACTGGAGAGAGCTGTTTCACCTGCCAAAAGTGTGGACAGAGTTTCACTCAAAAAGGAAATCTTAAAAAACACATGAGGATTCACACCAAAGAGAAGCTTTACACCTGCAAACTGTGTGGAAAGACTTTCACAGCAGCACTAAACATGAAACGACATTTGCGAACTCATTCTGGAAAGAAATTGCAGAGTTCTGAATGTGGTAAGGGGTTTAGAAAAAGGAGCAATTTCAAAAATCATGTGTCTATTCACTCTGGAGGAAGGCCATTTAATTGTGATCAGTGTAATAAAAGATTTCTTTTGCCTTTACACTTACAGATACACTTAAAAAGTCATGCAGATGTGAAACCACATTCTTGTTCTTTGTGTGGAAAGAGTTTCAAATGGCTCAGCAATTTAAAATGGCACCAGAAAATACTCGTCTGTGTAAAATCGCGGCTGCATTCACACCGCAGCTGAATGTGGACCAAATCTGAATATTCCTAGTAAAGTGTGAGAATTAACTTGTGCTAGTCAAGTTCTGAAAAACTATTTGCATAACGATGGCTCAAGTCTGTTTCACTCTAGTCACATTGCGCAATTAAAGGATTAGTTCACTTAGCCCAAGCTTTACTCACCCTCAAGCCATCGTAGGTGTATATGACTTTCTTCTTTCTGATGAACACAATCA
The DNA here is from genome assembly GCA_037101425.1 of Elopichthys bambusa. Classification (NCBI taxonomy): domain Eukaryota; kingdom Metazoa; phylum Chordata; class Actinopteri; order Cypriniformes; family Xenocyprididae; genus Elopichthys; species Elopichthys bambusa. The sequence goes on from CM074454.1 coordinate 23,185,002, forward strand.
GAGCTATATTAATAAATATCATGACGCATCTGAGCTTTATAATGGCAGAGTCAGTGTCTCCACTTATCATAAACGTGTACTCCACACTGCTCTGGTTAATAAAGGCCTTCTGAAGTGAAGCGATGCGTTTGTATAAAAAAAATAAAATCCATATTTAATAAGTTATGAAGTTGACATTATGAGTTGACGTGCCATATTTCATTTGAATTAGATTCACATCTATGGTGGAGTGGAAAGTTTCAGTGAATAATGATTTTTTTTTTTTTTTTTTTTTTTAAGCTTACAATTAATTATTTCATATTATCATTAATATAAAAAAAGCTCTCTGGACATACTGCAATATATCGGCTTTAGTTAGAAATTTATGGAAACTTGTTTCTGCCATGAAATAAAAAATAAAAAAGGTAATTGCGAGATATAAAGTCACAATTGCGTGAAAGTCAGAATTGCAAGATATAAAGTCAGAATTGAGTTATTTAAACTCGCAATTGCATGTTATAAAGTCAGAATTGCAACTTTATATCTCGCAATTCTGACTTTATAACTCATGATTCTGACTTTATAACTCATGATTCTGACTTTATAACTCATGATTCTGACTTTATAACTCACAATTCTGACTTTATAACTCACAATTCTGACTTTATAACATGCAATTGCGAGTTTAAATAACTCAATTCTGACTTTATATCTTGCAATTCTGACTTTATATCTCAGAATTCTGACTTTATAACTCACGATTCTGACTTTGTTATGAAGTAAGATATCTAACTTCCACCAGACCGCATTCCGCATTGAAATTAATCATAATTTGAATACGAAAGGCGGTCTGGCGGAAGCTAGATATTTTACATCATAACTTGTTAAATATGGATTTAAAAAAAATTTTTTTTTTACTCAAATGCAATGTCAGTATCGCAATATTGAAATGAAGCAAAGATACTCTTTATTTCTGTATTCAGATAAGCACTTTCAAGAGTCTCAAGAGTCTTTTGTCAGTTTCGCTTTTTTTTTTCTTTCAGTCTTTGTGACAAGATGTAAAAGTTTTCCTGTGTTATAGTTTATTGACTGGTTATCTGTTAAATATTTGCAACAATATAATTAGAAACTGAACATATACTTTTTTGTGCATTTATTGTCGGTGTAAAGAGAAAAATATTTTGTATGTACCGCTGGGTTTTAGAGGTTTTTGACCAGTGCTCACGCCCAAACACCAAACATTTTTGCCACCGTTGCACTATAAAGGCGTGATAAAATGCATAAAAGCAGCATGACCATCTGGGCAACTCCAAAAAGCCTGAACCTCTTAAGGAAATACATTTTTTGTTTGGCATGTTATAACAATAGGTTATAATGGGGCTGGATGATTAATCGAAATTCAGAACCTCGTAATTTTCCCACGTCAGTCATTTCGGGTTTTTAATATTGTTAATACTTTACGCTTAAAAATTCTGCCCCCGTTCAGTCAGCGGCGTGGAAGCAACATAGAGGCGAACTCAAACACCAAGTCAAAACGGAGACGATGTGCAATCACTTTCGCTTGCGTCCTTACGAAAGTTTAACAATTGTGTGTTTAAAGGCTTGCCAATTTTTAACGTGATTTTGGATCATATCGTAATATGTGCTGATTTATCTGTATCTTATTTACAGTGAGCAGAAATCTATAAGAACCATATATAAAATAACTGCTGAAAGTGAGCTGTTATGTTGGAGCACTCTTTCATTAGGAAAAAATATCCCACCTTTAATAGTCAATTATAAGGGCAAAAAACTAAAAAATCGTTCATAAATCGTTATCAAGTTAAAATCTTCAGTTAACCGAGGTTTTGATTTTAGGTCTTATAGTCCAGCCATAGGTTCTAATCAATAAGCCCAAATACTTGATAAAACCTGTATAATGAGCTTATTGTCTTGCACAATACACATTAAAGAAAGTACAGAAGTTAACATTTGAAGTGGATTAAAACCTCCTTCTTAGGACAACTTTTTTTCATCCACTTTAAATGTTGACTACTGTATTTAAAATCCTTAACATGCATTCATTCATTAATTCTCCAAACTGTTTGATCATATTAAAGTCACAGTGTGTTAACAGCGTGTGTTGTACCAAAGTGCTGTACAATTTTACACAGAAAATAAATGATAATAAAACTACTTCATAAGATAACATATAAAGCATACAAGATAGGCCATAAACCACTCAAAAACCCCTATATAATTCAGGCAACATCATAAGCTAAAGAGAATAAATTAAAGGCTAGATTTAAAAGTGTCCAATGTGGGGGAAGATCTCGCACATAAAGCTTCTCAGTACTAAATCGAGTTATTTTTCGCAGCTTATTGCACTTAAATAGTCTAACACACAGCCTCAGGTTTTGTACACATGACAACGAAGTACTAAAAACGGAAAAAAGTTTTTCCTTGTTTTTTTTTTTTTGCGTACAGATGACAACATTGTAAAAACGATCCAGTTCAAATGGATCCACGGAAATAACTAAAAGCGCTGTATAAGCACTGTATATCCAGTAGTTGGCAATTTCACTTTGTAAAGAAACACTGTGCACCTATAGACCTTATGTAGCTCCGCCCCTTTTCAGCGCTGCGCTCGTTGTCTTTTGCCTTCCGGTTTGTATTTCCACAGCGATCTTGCGTATTTATGAATGAACTGCTCGTTTTAAAATCTTCCCGGTCTACTGACATTTGTTAAGACATCTGCTTTAAACATAACAATGCTCATGATAACTTTCATTAACTCTATAACCGGTAAATCCACTTCACCAGCTAATTATTATTCAACAGCGATGCCATAGAAATAAGGCTACCGCAAAAACTGAAGTTCAGTCTAAGACAATATTCTAAAGATGGCGGCGCGCTTGTTTCTCTGGTAAATAAGGTCTATAGACTAAAAAGACATGCAGAAAGTCAAGTCGATGGAAAAATCTCCTGGATGTTTACATTAAATTGGCAACAAAATACATGGACTGCTCAATTGTCAACCTTGGGTGTGTCGCCTACAGAATCTTAAAGGAATTTAGGGCAAAGCAAAGTCTTCCCTGAAGCACATCTGGTTTTATGCATGTTTATGACAACTGTCATTAAATGTCATTCGCTTTATGTGTTAACATTACATTAAACTGTCATGTGGTTGGTTTTGACATTATAATAGTGTCATGAATATTTTTCTTGACCTTAACTACAGTGGTACAAATTGAATTTGTCATTAAAATGTCATTAAGTGTTAATACTCTGGGAAATAATTTTATAACAGCATCATAAATAGTTTTTATTTAATAACGTTTTTTTTTTTTTTTAAGTTTCCTCCAACAGAAGGTCAGATAATAGACAATTTCAAAAAACTGTTATAAAATAATAGTGTAACTTTATTTTATGGTCTTTTAACTAGTTGCTTATTACTATTAGCATGCATATTACTAGAATATTGGCTATTTATTAGTACTTATTAAGCACATATTAATGCTTTATTCTGCATGACCTTATTCTACATTCTTAATCCTACCCAATACCTAAACTTAACAATTAACTATTAATAAGCAGTAAATTAGGAGTTTATTGAGGGAAAAGTCATAGTTAATAGTTTGTGTTCCCTATGCTAAAGTGTTACTAAAATAATGTAATGTAACATTAACCCATAAAGCTAAGTAGTTTTTTAAGTTTGATAATTAATCTGCCATGTCATGTTTATGTCAAGTTGTCATAACATAGACATCTCAAACAATGTCATCTTTGCATTAAAAATGACATAATTTAGCAAATGACACAATGACAGTTGTCATAAACATGCATAAAACCTCCTTTATAGTAATGACGTGTCATATTCATCCGTTAAGAGGACCCTGCTGTTCCACATCAGGCAAAAATACAGAACCGCGAAAACTGAGAGATAAAGACAACTGATTGCCAGAGTGATTTCTGGAAGAATTTTTAGAGAGAGAGAGAAAACAAATTACTGAATACCAAATATTACCACTCTGTCTAGATGAAAATGTGCAGAACTACTTTATATATTAAACAGTAATTACTATGTAATTACACAGTAATTACTATTATGATTTGTTGTGTTCATCAGATCTTTCTATATAAATCCTATCTTTCTAAGGCAGGAATAGTATGTGTAGAATACTAGTATGCAGTTCCCCATTCAGCACCACACTAGAAACACATGCTGCCCATCCATCCCTAGAGCTCTGTCAATTTCATGAGTCTTAGAAGTATGACACTGGATGCAGATACACAGTGAAATGAAATACATAGATTAGAGATTTTGTACTCTTATTATAGAGCTCCGGAGGTTGACGTCACGCAATCTAAACTCCGCCATTTTGGCAGGCCATCAGGAGAGCGCTAGAGCGGCTGTAGCATTGGTATCGATAGTGGTCAAACAAGAACTTAAAACCAGACATGTTTAGACCTTACAAACCTTACTATTTCAACATGGTGGACAGCTGCTGTGCGCCAGGGACATTTTTTTTATTGTATTCCTAAGGATTCCCCATAGATGACTGAAAGTGTTCACTGCAATAAAACGTGCTAACAAACATAACAAAACAACAGATGGTTGTATTTTTTTATTTTTTATTGTGCTGTCAACGTTAACACGTGATTCTTTTTTCCCCCAGTTTAACACATTAAAATATTAATGCAATTAATGAGATCCGCGTCATGTGCAGCAGCGGCAGCTCTTAAAGTGACAGCAACCACTAATGCCGTCTGTCATTGAAGATAATGAAAGAACAAAGGTAACAGAGAAAATTATTCACTGCTCTTGACTAAAGACCTTTTGTAGCTTTAATAATGATTATCTATATTTAATTTAGGCTATAAATTATGCAGTGCCGACTGTTTGGTAACTTTATTCAATTTCTGTATTTTTCCTGTCTGTTAGACAGGTAGGAAAGGCACAGGTAAATGTGACATTAAATTTAAAACAATCCTCACATAAACCCATAATAAAAGTTGTTATATTTTTGAAGCCTAATAAATGTAAAAAATGATAGCTTTCAATTACACTGTAATGCTGAATGGCTATAATTCATGTTTAAAATTGGGGGGAAATTCATAGAGGCATCAGTAGCTGTAGGCTATCAGTATCAGTGATACTGGCCTTCATTCATAAAAAGATGCCGTTAAACAAGTATTTAAATATGCTGTCTTCATGTTGTTTCTTACTGTTGTTTTAATATGGAGATTAACTGTGAAATTATTACATTATACAATACATTAAAAACGTATATGGTGACGCGAGTGATAACGAGCTTCAGCTGCGAGTCGCACCGGTCTCGAGTCTCTCACGGAGGAGCGACGACAGTGAAAGACGAGAGAGGACCAGGCCTGGACTTTATTTTATGTTTTATTATGTTTGTGTGGCCGGCAGACGTCCGTGAGGGTCTGCTGGCATTTACTTTCATTTTGTTTATTTTATATATTAAAGTTATGTTGAACGTTCGCCGGTTCCCGCCTCCTTCTTCCCGGGTTTCGGCACCAATATAACATAGTTTGTTTTTATGGGAAGAAGGAGGCGGGAACCGGCGAACGTTCATCATAACTTTAATAATACCCTCACGGACGTCTGCCGGCCACACAAACATAATAAAACATAAAATAAAGTCCAGGCCTGGTCCTCTCTCGTCTTTCACTGTCGTCGCTCCTCCTTTTATGCTTCCGGAGCTCCTCCGTGAGAGACTCGAGACCGGTGCGACTCGCAGCTGAAGCTCGTTGTCACTCGCGTCACCCTGCTCGTCACAAAAACGTAAGTGTTTTTAATTACGATTAATTAGATATTTTTGTTGAAATCCGATGGCTCAGTGAGGCCTGCTTAGCCAGCAATGACATTTCCTCTCTCAAGATCCATTAATGTACTAAAAATATATTTAAATCAGTACACGTGGGTACAGTGGTTCAATATTATGATGAAGCGACGAGAATATTTTTGGTGCGTCAAAAAAAAAATTTCAAAACACTGCTTCATGAAGCTTCGGAGTGTTATGAATCTTTTGTAAGGTACATTTACTGTATGTCTTGTGTGTAGATGTATTATGTGTGACGTGGTTAATTGGTAGTGAGTAGTTTTTATATGTTGCTGCAGGAATAATGGCTTTTAATAGCCCAAGCAAAATTCCATGTGTTGAAGAAGAAGAGTTTTCAAAAATCAGAGAGCAGTTTTGTATAGTTTAAATCATTTTTATTCTCTGCATCTGTTGTTTATTTTATGCGAAGCACTTTGAATTGCATGAAATGTGCTATATAAATAAAACCTCGCCTTGCCTATGTGTTTTAATAGTAGTTTAGGGGTATGTGTTTGGAAATGTTTGTGTTGTTTTGTAGTAGTCAGTGTTGGATGAGACGGTCTGTAGAAGGTTACTGCAGCAGAAGCTGACCGAGTTGGGTGTAAAGGTTTTGAGGAAGGTAGCCGGGATGGATGCAGGAAAAAGTATCTGCGAAAGGAGTTAGCGGATGCACTCTGCAGGTTAAAGTAGGGGGGAATATATATATATATATGGGGGGGAACTACAAATCGAAATATGTGAATTAAGAATAATATATTCAATATTTCAGTGTTTTGTATTAAACTTCATATTGTTCTTTGGCTCTTTTGACACAAATAATCAGTTTGACTAGTATCATACAAAGATCTTAAGAGGAGACCATTACAGGTCACAATTATATATTTTTGTATTTCTTTAATCGGGTTTTAAGCAAACTATTATATTAGTTATTAGACCAGAAACCCAAAGGAACTTTGTTTAAGAGACGCATCTCAGCAGACACTGTGACATTAGATGGAAAAAGAGTTACGTCGAGAGCAGGGTTATTTGATTAGGCTAATTTAAGAAGTTAAAACCTCTTTAGAATCGTTCATTCTGGATATTTCACAACAAAATACTCATCTTTGAGTCAAGCATACTGAAATTTTGGAGTGCAGCCTGGTTTGAAGACAGCTTGGTCTCCATTTTTTTACAAAGACTAATGAAAAAAAAGTTGGTTTGAACAAAAAATGCCTTAATAACGTTCCTGCTTTCCCTTTTCATAACTAAAATATTAATTATGGACCTTGGACATGCGAGTGTGGGCTGAATTTGTGTACATTTGCACAGTATTCAAACACTTGCCTAAATGCCCACAAGATATTTATATCCCAATGGTCGCGATTGGAGAAGTTAGCCGTTTCATTGAGGTTGAAAGTAGAGAAATTACCACCCCCTGCACACCATAGTGGGACCACAGTAAGTGAACGCTGGTGTCTAGGGGATGAACGTTACATGCAGTGTGGAAGGACACGCACTGTATGTACGTTGGATCCACTACATCACTGAAGTCAACTTGGCTCAGTGTAAGGAGGATTTCCATGTTAAAACTGAGCTTGACCACTGCAATGCTTTTGTGGAGCAGCAGCAATAAGAACCCTTGGTCACCATTGACAATGTTCATACGAGACAAATCATAAAAGGTCACCTTCTCTATAAAAGGTGAAGGCCTGTACGTATTTCTGGGTGCCAGCTCCCTCAACGTCTTCTATGATGGCGTCATATTTCACATCATAACTTTATCATATTTAGATAATCTGTTCTTCTTCTGTGCTTTATCCTGTTGTGGCGGTTATATCTATAGCATCTATATCTAATATATATACACACACACACACAGTTGTGCTTTAAAGTGTACATACCCCTTGCAGAATCTGCAAAATGTTAATTATTTAAGAGGGATTTAATTTCAGACTTCACAGGATTCATAGTGTCATATCACTGAATGAGTGATTAGACAAGGTGTCAGACAAGGAATAAGACTTCCTATATTATTCTTGACAACAAAACATTGATTCATTGATGGTTTGAGGAATTAATTAGTGTTTTAGTTAATTCTTCCATTGAGGTCGTCTGTCCATCTGCAGCGGTCAAACACTGAGCAGCAGCTCTATGACATCACAGAGGTCAGGGATTCTGAGATCAACTGATCAAAGTCTTGAGAGTGTCTGGTGTTTTTCAGTGGCTCTCTTAGTTCTCGATTTTGAAATCTTTGATGTTTCAAAATATGGCTCTCAATACTGTGAAGAATGATGCTCTATCAAGAGCAGAGTCTCACGTTGAGTCGTACGAGAACTCTCAAAGAGCTTTACTGCGCCAGAGGCTCTCAGCGGCCGCCCAAGACTGCTTCAAGCTTGGGACGAACGCCCCTGGACTGAGTGTCCCTGTAAGACCACGGGACCTGGACAGTGAGAGGAGACGCAAAAGGAAACGTCTCAGAAACCCTAGTGGTGGACACCAGAAAGCGGCTGACTGCAAGACTGAGAAGCAGAACTTTTCTCTTCGTTCTGCTATAACTGAGTGTCAGGCACTGCTGGAGGGAAAAGAGCACACAATCAAGAAACGTTCTGCAAGGAAGAAACCTGAATGCTCTGTGGACTATTCTGCTTTTGAAGGTCCATTCAGGAAGAAGTTTAAACACGGGCAAGACTTTTGGTCAACATTAATCAAGCCTCAGTACTGTGACGGACACCAGAGCGGCCCAGTGATTCCTCCGGTGGCATCCTCATCTCACAACACTAGGGTATGAGCAGTCACTGCATTGTCAAATGTATTACATTTCTTCTAAATGTATAAAATACAGTAACACTGTCTTTGTGTTCAATTAGTTTGGACCATTCACCTTTAAAACCAAGATAGTTGGTTGTATCTGAGATAAAGTCACATCTCACTAATAATATACAATCTTTCAGGTGTCAACGCTCACCCCCTTCAGACGAGATGAGCCCATCAAGGCAATGAATCATCCTGTGATGGCACACTATGGATTCACCCATTCTATGGAGGATTCCAGTTTTGAGGGTCCACCCAAAAAGTTGTTCAGCAGAGATGGCCATGATCAAGTGTCGACTCTCGTCCCCCTCTGGCAGCAACAAACCATAGAGGAAACGAAGAGGAGCGCTCAAAGAGAACGCCAAGAGGCTGCTCGTGTCACACATATGGGACTGGACTGCAACATCCTGGCCCACAAAGCAGACAGCCGAGTCCTTCAAATCTACAAGGACCTTGACAGAATGTGGCGCTTCTAGCTCCTCTGGCTCCCTTCCTCTTCCATATTCTCTAAACCCCTTGCTTTACCCCAGCTTTTCCACCTGAATGAAGTCAGGAGTTTATATGTGGTTGTTTATTATTTTTGTCTGAATAAATACTGTATACAGGTGCTGATCATATAATTAGAATATCATCAAAAAGTTGATTTATTTCACTAATTCCATTCAAAAAGTGAAACTTGTATGTTATATTCATTCATTACACACAGACTGATATATTTCAAATGTTTATTTCTTTTAATTTTGATGATTATAACTGACAACTAAGGAAAATCCCAAATTCAGTATCTCAGAAAATTAGAATATTACTTAAGACCAATACAAAGAAAGGATTTTTAGAAATCTTGGCCAACTGAAAAGTATGAACATGAAAAGTATGAGCATGTACAGCACTCAATACTTAGTTGGGGCTCCTTTTGCCTGAATTACTGCAGCAATGCGGTGTGGCATGGAGTCGATCAGTCTGTGGCACTGCTCAGGTGTTATAAGAGCCCAGGTTGCTTTGATAGTGGCCTTCAGCTCTTCTGCATTGTTGGGTCTGGCATATCGCATCTTCCTCTTCACAATATCTATGGGGTTAAGGTCAGGCGAGTTTGCTGGCCAATTAAGAACAGGGATACCATGGTCCTTAAACCAGGTACTGGTAGCTTTGGCACTGTGTGCAGGTGCCAAGTCCTGTTGGAAAATGAAATCTGCATCTCCATAAAGTTGATCAGCAGCAGGAAGCATGAAGTGCTCTAAAACTTCCTGGTATATGGCTGCGTTGATCTTGGACCTCAGAAAACACAGTGGACCAACACCAGCAGATGACATGGCACCCCAAACCATCATTGACTGTGGAAACTTTACACTGGACCTCAAGCAACGTGGATTGTGTGTCTCTCCTCTCTTCCTCCAGACTCTGGGACCCTGATTTCCAAAGGAAATGCAAAATTTACTTTCATCAGAGAACATAACTTCGGACCACTCAGCAGCAGTCCAGTCCTTTTTGTCTTTAGCCCAGGCGAGACGCTTCTGACGCTGTCTGTTGTTCAAGAGTGGCTTGACACAAGGAATGCGACAGCTGAAACCCATGTCTTGGATACGTCTGTGCGTAGTGGTTCTTGAAGCACTGACTCCAGCTGCAGTCCACTCTTTGTGAATCTCCCCCACATTTTTGAATGGGTTTTGTTTCACAATCCTCTCCAGGGTGCAGTTATCCTCCTAATGGAGGATGTAGTTATAGAAAAAAACATTACTGGTGTGCATCTTGAGGCAAAACAATGACACTGACATATTTTAAGATATGTCAGTGCAAGTTGCTTTCAGTTAAAACAGCTTAAACATGCATTTTAGTCTAGCACTAGCTTAAGCCTTGTCTGTGAAACCAGGTGCAAAGGTACTGACAAACTTCTAATTTAATGAATGCCATTTGTGTTTATAAACTGTGACAATGAGCGCTTGTCAGGATCAACTAAACACTTAAATTATATAATAATTATTATATACAGTGTGAGCCAGGGCTAACAATGTGCCGGGGGGCCAATAACCCTCGGGCCACCAATAGCCGCCGAGGCCAAAATCAAGTTGCATTTCCACTGTCAACCCTAAAACCCGCCCTTAACATGCCTCCACAGAACGTCACAACCTCACCATTTTACCAGCTGACCGAAAACTAGCTAGGTTGCAAAGTGAGCATGACAGAATCAAACGTTTTGTCTACTTAAAGACTTAAGATTCCAGAGATATATTACCAATATTTTACAATAAAAAAAGTTACAGTAATTTATTTAATTTGTGTCAGGAGTGAACATCAATCATGCTGAAACGCATACATATTCAGTTGCACCTGCTTCTTCCATTTATCTACGATCACCAGAATGCACAAAACAACTCCAGGGCTTTTAAGACATTTAGAAAAATATCATGTTTACATCACATTTCTATTAATTTTCCTCAAAATTATGTGATGATTGCGATCTGAAGAGGTTTGAGCGATCTCTCCATCTCTCTACAATGTTATCCAATCAGCCAGAGCAACAGAGGGAGCTCACCAGCAGAAAACAGAAGTTATGAGTTATACGAGTTAACCGGAATGTGACAGATATGTGGATGCATTAGTCCAGTATCAACAAAGGCAGAAAAGACAGAAAAAACAGTAAACCAAATAAACACAAGATTATAATTATACATGAGTTGTCTACGTTCCTCAAGCAGTATTTTCCATAAATGTGTGTATTTATTATCGCAAATGAAATGTCTTAAATGTTGAAGTTAGCTGGAAGCCTGGGAAATGAGCAGCGTTGTTTACTGTCTCTTGACTCAGGTAAACTCTGCCTCTGTTCATGACCACTCCTTTAAGCCCGCTTTGGACCAAAGTATTCGGGCGAGCCAAAAAACCCTGGCCGTTGGCCTCAAAAAAGCCCCGGCTAGGCCCGATCAAGCCCCGGAAGTGACAGTGGAAACACGACTGGCCCTGGCATGCAGTAGCACACTTGCCTTTGGCCCGACAGTGGAAGCGCAGCTAATAATACTTTATATTTGAAAGTCTTTTCACAGTGATGACATTTAAACAACTTCTCTCCATTGTGAATTCTCATGTGCCTGTTAAGGCTGCTGGCAAGTGAAAGAGCACTCTGCATATAAACTCTTCTGCGGTGGACTTTAAAGTTCCTGAGGTTAAGGTCTTGAACGATAGTCTTTCCACTAAGACTAAGGGTATTTATAAGGCTTCTCTCCAGTGTGAACTCTCATGTGGTAATTAAGGATTCCATTTCGGACGAAACTTTTTCCACATTGTTTGCAGGTGTAAGGCTTTTCTCCAGTGTGAATTCTCATGTGGTAATTAAGGATTCCTTTTTGTTTGAAACTATTTCCACACTGTTGGCAGGTGAAAGGCTTTTCTCCAGTGTGAATTCTCATGTGGACTTTAAGGTGTTCTTTTCGGATGAAACTTTTTCCACATTGTTTGCAGGTATATGGCTTTTCTCCAGTGTGAATTCTCATGTGGTAATTAAGGATTCCTTTTTGTTTGAAACTTTTTCCACATTGTTTGCATGTGTAAGGCTTTTCTCCAGTGTGAATTCTCATGTGGACTTTAAGGTGTCCTTCTCGGTTGAAACTTTTTCCACACTGAGGGCAGTTGTAAGGCTTCTCTCCAGTGTGAATCATCATGTGGACTTTAAGGTGTCCTTTTTGGTTGAAATTTTTTCCACATTGTTTGCAGGTGAAAGGCTTCTCTCCATTGTGAATTCTCATGTGCCTGTTAAGGCTTCCTTTTAGAGTGAATCCTTTTCCACACTGTTGGCAAGTGAAAAGGCTCTCTCCAGTGTGAATTATCATGTGAGCTTTAAGGTTCCTGTCTTGAACAACAGTCTTATGACACTGAGAGTATCTATAAGGCTTCTCTCTAGTGTGAACTCCCATGTGTATTTTAAGTCTTCCTTGTTGAGTGAAACTCTTTCCACACTGTTGGCAGGTGTAAGAGCTCTCCTTTGTGTGTGTTCTCATGTGTATTTTAAAGCTTTCTTTACGACTGAAACTCCTTCCACACTGTTGGCAGGTGTAAGGCTTCTCTCCAGTGTGAATTCTCATGTGAAATTTAAAGCTTCCTTTGCGACTGAAACTCCTTCCACACTGTTGGCAGGTGTAAGGCTTCTCTCCAGTGTGAATTCTCATGTGGATTTTAAGGCTTCCTTGTTGAGTGAAACTATTTCCACACTGTTGGCAGGTGAAAGGCTTCTCTCCAGTGTGAACTCTCATGTGGACATGAAGGTTTCTACGTTTATCAAAAGACTTCCCACAATGTTGGCAGATGAAAAAACTTTTCGTTCTTGTCTTTTGAGCTCTTTTTTGTGAGGAAGTCTTTTTAGCCTTTGTCGACCTTTCTCCAGTCATGAAATCATGATGTTTATCATAATGATTTTTTTCTTCCCTTTCCTTAAGTTCATGACTCGCCTCTCTCAGTGCCATCAAGTCTAGGACAAAAACAGACATAAAAGAATTTAGATATTTAAAGCATCAAAACCAACAATGGATTAGGGATGGGCAGCTTTGGAGGGCCACTGTCTTTTAGAGTTAAAACACCTGCCTGTAATTTTCAAGCAGTCCTGAAGACTTAAGGTTAAATATTGAGGTTGGGTTAAATTTTGCAGGTGTGATCGACCACTTCCAGACTACCTCTGGAAGTGGTTGGAAGTGGTCGAAAGTGGACAAGCTCAAAACGTTATAGACCCCATTTACACTTGTATTTAACATCTTCCACCACACATGGAGGTTCGGAGGTTGACGTCACGCAATCTAAACTCCGCCATTTTGGCAGGCCATTAGGAGAGCGCTGGAGCATCGGTATCGATAGTGGTTGAACAATAATTTAAAATGTTTAGACCTTACAAAACTTACTATTTCAACATGGTGGACAGGTGGGGGAAAGCAACGGGGAAATCATGTTATCGTATTCCTAAGGATCCCTAGTCCCCTGAAAGGGACATTCTAAAACGCTTAACGTGACTTAAATGTACTGTGACATTAAAGTGATATTAAAAGACCGAACTCCGTGAACATCATACTAATAAACCATACTATGCACAGCCAATCAGATGAGCCCAGAATATGAACGCAATGTTTATTACATGGAGTATTATTAAGTGTTTTCCTCCCATAGAAAGCAGTTATAAAGAAAAAGCTTTTAACATTGCTTAATGTAGCCTACTAAGTGATAAATTCTGCACAAACCTATTTTTCTGTATAGAATGCTTTATTAGTATAATGTTTACTGAGTTTGGTCTTTTAACGTCACTGTCTTAATACATTAAGCCACGTTAAGCGTTTTCTTAATGTGTTGCGTTCATATTCTTGGCTCATCCGCTTTTCTGTACATAGTATTTTATTAGTATGGTGTTTACTAGGTTTGGTTTGGTTTGTTAATAACACTATCAGTAAATTAAGCTACGTGAGGTTTTTTAACGTTAAGCGTTTTAGAACGTCCCGACTGGGATGGTCCACTGCAATAAAACGTGCTAACCAACACAAAACAGATGGATGTATTTTTATTATTGTTTTGTCTTTTATCTCAGTATTCCTATATGTGTTGTAGGATTTTTATGTTTAATAATAATCCTAAAATGACATGAAAGAGTTTAATTAACTGAGCTGATATAGGCAATATAAGAATCTTCAATACACATTATCCCACCAGTCACATTTGAGTCCATTTGTACCCCTCTAGGCTTTTGTAGGCCTTTAAAGCGTCTCCAGAGTAGGAAGAGGGAAAGTTGATGAGGTAGTTGTACATATCAGGATACTGCAGGTCAGAAAAGCTATCCATTCCTTTATCGATACACGTTAAAAGCACCTCAGGGGCATTATAGGGGTCTGTTATGTTTAGTCTAAGTTTTGCTATGTACATGTCTTCGTTTTTAATTAAAGTGCACAGTGAACTCTGTTGCCTTGAAAGCCATTCATTTCATATTCGCTCCCGGCTGTCCCTGCCTGCCAGCATGGTGGTGTAAACAGAATAGGTCACGTGACGTCCGGAGCTCTATACCAGGTGGAAACAGGGCCTTTGAGTTATGAATTGTATTAACATTATTGTATAGTCGGCAGGGCGAAAGGTATATTCATTTTTCATAGTCATTCCTTAAAGTAAATCCCTTTTGCCCTCGTACCCCTGCCACAATGACATTGCTTTCCGGCCACTGATGGAATTTTTTTTGGCAATCTGTGTTTTCACTGGTATATGTTAGAGGGCACTATTATGCATCTTCTGAATCAGTACAGAACCTCAGGATCAAAACACAGACAAAGAAGAAGCAGAAACAAGTGGTTGAAGCTTCGAACAAGTACATGTAAACTAACAATCATCATGCAAATCAAAGCTTTTTAAAATGACCATTTCCAGGTGGTGTCAAAATACATACACCTCAACGTGGAAATCACGGTTTGTCCGAAATTTCAAGTCAACACTTGGTTCATTAACATAAGAGTATAACATATTTCCCCCAACCCCTGAAGTACTCAAACAATGTAGCGCATTTAATATGCTCAATAAGATGGTTAAAGCATCCTTCACTGTTATATGATCATTGCGCAATGAATTCTGAAATCCACATCATTAAAAATAAACATGAAAAGTCTGCTCTTCTGGAGCCCACAGTCACTGGGCTGGTGATAGTCCATCCGTAATGTAATCAAATTAGGGCTGTACGATATTGGAAAAAAATGAAATTGCAATATTTTGTTTTTCTGCAATATATATTGTAATATGAAAAAAAAAAAAAATCTCTACTTGGAAAGAATTAATCAGTCTAGGAGGATTGGGGTGATTTTGTAGGTGAGTAAATTCATTTATACACATACTGTGTGTGCACAGTAAACAGCCACATGTTCAGAATGGAGTTCTATTTCGCATCTTAGTGCGCTCAAATGGTTTAAAATCTCATGAATGTTTAAATTGACAGGACCTAAAAGACGTTCAAATAATAAACTTTCATTGTATGATGGTCAAACAGAAAATCACCTCTGTTTTGAACTGTGGTGTCTATTCCGCACGGATTAACAATCCCTATACTAGACACGATTTCGATGCTAAAACGATATATCGTGCAGCCCTAAATCAAATTGTTTGAGTAAAAAGATAATGCAACACTGGACTCTAACCGAGCATCATAATCACACTTAACTTGAACTGGGATTATGATTGGAACGTAAATGGTTGGCCTTTGAAATTTTGCTTCGGACAAAGCATATTGCTTCTCCAGAATCTGGAGCTTCGCCGTCTTCACCTCCAGCGTGGCCTGGCGAGGTTGTTTGCCTCTTGTAACCCCTGCTCAATCCAGCTTCCAGCTTCTCGCTTTGAGCTTCACCAACTCTTCACTGCAGTCGCATCTGATGGAAGAATGCCTTCTGGAGCCACTCCCGGATTGCTAGTGTTGGGCAACTTCAGCGGAGGCCGATGAAGGTGCAGATAGGGGTGGTGACTCCAGCACTGGAGTATCCCTGCCGCTGCTGGCGAGGGGAAAAGGGCATGGGTGCGATGGGGCAAGGTTGGCCTGCTCTGAGAGCATGGAGTGGTATCCACACCTGCTCTCAGATCTATACCCCCCACAATAATCTGTGATGCTGCTTCTCCAAGGATTGCGAGGGCCTTCAGCACTTGATTTTTCCCTGTCTCTCTGGACTGCAGCACTTCTCGCTATGGCTGCACTAGCAAAATTGTGCCAATTTTTACAAACAACTTCCCACTCTCTCTGTGGGCTGGAACTGGAACATTTTTTCGTGGCTATGCTTTCCCAGATACCCTTTTTGGTTTTGTTGGACACTGTCCAAAAACTCCAAAAAGTACATTTTTGAGGTTTGCCACCTCGTCTAATAGTATGGCCATTTCGTTTAGAATTTTTTTCCAACTTTCTCCGCCATAGTAGCTGTTAATTATATGTTTCAGGTGTTGTGCTTTTATTGAGTAGCTCATCCAATAACAAAAAGTAATGATTTACACCAATAATGTGAAGTGGCTGCTGGGTAATCAGCCCTGGTTGTGGGCTAAATGAAGAAACTATGGCAAATATATTATGAGAACATAAATAGATAAATATTCAGAGGCCAGTGAAGGCATACTGCCAGTTAGTGCATGATAGATTTGGGCATGAGGTTGCAGGTTCACTCATTTCATAATTATATAAAATATCCAGGGTTGGATTTAGTTTGCAATTTGGATTATTTTTAGAAGATCCCATGTGTCCTGATAAATGCAATTTCAACTATTAAAGGATGCCTCTTTCTCACATAATGCAGTGAAGCAGCCCCTGCATAGAGCGAATAATCGATTCTCGAGCCATCGATATCAACCAATTCAGCACCACTGCCATGGACAACACCTGGTAACTTAAGAAGGTATACCTTAAATAACCTCCTAAGGTATAATCAGTTACTAATAAATCCACTTGTACGGGACAAGTGGATTTTTTGAAGGGGCAAGTAAAAGAGATTTTTACTTGCCCGGCCAGGTCACTGAACAAGTAGCTCAATTGCTAAAATCTGCAATAATAAAAAATAAATATAGCCACAAGCAGCATTTTACGGGACTAAGCACAACAGGGGCAATATGAGGAGCAAAATAAACGTGGCATGCTACATCAAGACCAACTGCAAAAATGAGCAACATTTAATTGTTATATGATTTAATGGTAACTTTATATTAAGGTGAGTAGTTACACGTCACTACATGTAATTATGCATAATTAACTGTTATTGCTATAGTAAGTACAAGTAACCAAACCCTAAATGTAACTCTGTAATAAGTAAATCTAGCTGATTAGTATTACTCAATACTTATGAGTAATTACAATGTAACTACGTCTCCTTGTAATAACGTGTAACCGCTTTAAATGCAGCTTGCGTTTGACCAATAGGTGGCGCTGTCACCAAATTCATGTGTTGTGGCCAGTGTGGCGTAACAATGAATTACAGAGAGTTTGATGTCAATATGCAAAACCATTGCAGAGTCACAGCTGCAGATCTTTATATGTCGTTTTGCAATTAAAATGGCAGCCATGTTTTTTTTTTTTCAAGGTCCAACTGAGACAAAAACACTGCATGTCAATCAGACCAACGGTTCATTAGTTGGAGCCAATTTCATGTTTTCAATTATAGCGCAATCCTACCTTTTTTCTGTGTTCTCAGAGTGAGCCCATACATGAGTGTGTCAAATTTGGTGAAAATATCTCATATCATTTGAGTTAAAGACATTTATATTTATGAGCACATAAAAATGACCCACATCTGACTTTAATTGCATTTGTTTGGCACAATCATTTACTCACTATTATATTCCAAACCTGTATGCATTTCTTTCTTCTGCTGAACTAAAAAGAAGATATTTTGAAGAATAGTGGCAACCAAATGGTTGACGATAGCCATTGACTTCCATAGTGTTATTATTTTTTTCAATCTGTAAGTTAATGGCTGCCATCAATTGTTTGTCTAGTTACCAACATTCTTCAAAATATCTTCCTCTCTGTGAGACCTTTGTTTATTCACACAAAAACTTGTGTCAAGTTGTGTCAGTGCTATCTGTAAATTTACAGCACATTAACAAAAATGATGAACCATGATCATTTTGTCAGTCGTAACAATATGAAATTGTCATATTGTTTCATCTCTACCCGCAATCTGCCAGTGCTTATTTATTTCCAACCTACACCTACCACAAATGACGAGGCAAAATATTTTCACCAGTTTTATCAAATATTACTCTGCTGTGTTCAGGACTCTACTTCAAGTATTACATGCATATTCCACAAAATGGGGATTATGTACAAAATGTTCTATATGGCAACATATGAGCTAAACTCTGATTTTGTGTCGCTTTTGCAAACAACGTGAAATTATAAATCAAAAGGTGGATATGATGGTCTACCAGAGGAGAGGATCATTAGCTTTAAAGAGTTAGTGAAAATAATGTAATTTATTACTCACCCTCATGCCGTTTCACACCCGTAAGACCTTCGTTAATCTTCAGAGTGCAAATTAAGATATTTTTGACGAAATCCGATGTGAGGCCTGCATAGCCAGCAATGACATTTCCTCTCTCAAGATCCATTAATGTACTAAAAACATATTTAGCTTCGGGGCGTTATGAATCAGCGTGTTGAATCATAATTCGGCTCGCGTGTCAAACCGCTGAAATCATGTGACTTTGGTGCTGATTCATAACGCTCCGAAGCTTCACGAAGCAGTGTTTTGAAATCGGCCATCACTATATAAGTCGTTATTTTGTTTTTTTGGCACACCAAAAATATTCTCATCGCTTTATAATATTAATATTGAACCACTGTACTCACATGAACTGATTTAAATATGTTTTTTAGTACATTAATGGATCTTGAGAGAGGAAATGTCATTGCTGGCTATGCGGGCCTCGCTGAGCCATCGGATTTCATCAAAAATATCTTAATTTGCGTTCTAAAGATTAACGAAGGACTTACGGGTGCGTGACGGCATGAGGGTGAGTAATTAATGACATTATTTTAATTTTTGGGTGAACTAACCCTTTAAACATCTCTGAAGGCTTGATATGATCCACTAAATTGTGACTTATTTATTGCTTGATTTAATGCGCATTTACTGTTAGAGCTGGAATAAGGATCAAATGACTGAGTTTAGCTTTGAGAATGAAACCAACCTGTTTGTTCCTCAGTATCTTCATGTTTGACACTGAATGCTTCTTCAATCTTCATGTCTTCACTCTCCTCTTTAAGAAACGCCATCTTTGTGTCTTCACTCTCCTTTTTAATAAATGCCATCTTTGTAATAATGTGTCACATGGATCTCAGTAGAGTTTTTCCTGTGTGTTTGGACAATTTGTCATGATTAATATATAATTAGAATAATTAACCAAAAGTTTCCTAGTTCGGCGCACTGGTAAGGGAGTCAATCGAGTGAAAGTTAATGGCCTTAAATAACATTATTAGACATAATACACTCAAATACAGCTCTACAAAATCATAAAAGAACACACAATATACACTTCATATTTAGGTATATGATCTACATTTGATATTTAATGATTCATTGATTATAATTAAATTATAAATATTAGCAGTTGGTTTGTCAAAATTGTCATTACACGTTTGTGTTTGTTGCTCTCGTTCATATTGTTTTAACCAGCAGGTGACGTCCGCGTGCAGTGATTCGAGCGCTTCGAATCACTGAATCATTTTGGAAAGTATTTGATTCAATTGACTCAGAGTTTTGAAGAGTTCAGTTTCTGTATCACTACTCGTGTTTATGATATACAGGGAGAGACGCAAAATTTTACTGTTTCTCATCAGTAGATGTGCTTTACTCACAAAATATCCTTCATTAAAGTTAGATATAGCATTACAACCTTACATTCAGTAATAAATAACTAATTTTGCATAGCGTAAAAACTATAAAACACTAAGCGGTTTCTGTGGATTTAAACAGATAAAAGATGTAAAACAAACCTTTCTGAAGCCGCATCAGAACACATGCAGGAGCGCGGCGCATCCTTATGACGTCTTATCGCCAAACCAAAATAAAAGTCTTTTTCACACTCTGATGTCTAAAATTACAAGTGCATAGAAATGTACTAAGTAATCCCTTTTTTTAAATTAAAACAGTGACAAATGTGATAGAAAAAAAACAAACATGATACAAAACAGTGTATGAGTTCATAAAGATGTATGCACTCAAAAAGAACACAAATCATTAAATAAAAAGGAAAAATGATTGTGAAATTGTTTGAGTTCATTTTGACTAACATCATGTGCTGTAATTTTTTCATATATATATATATATATATATATAGAGAGAGAGAGAGAGAGAGAGAGAGAGAGAGACTAAAACTTGTATACTAAAACATTTAGGAACCATTTTACAATTTTCCATTTTCAAGTCAAAGTTTGGTCTCATTTGAAGAAGACATTTAACAGACTATTTACACACACACACACACACGCTTTGAACAAATGACATGGCCTTTGGATTCAAAACATTTATGCTGAAGTTACAGGTGTAAATATTTTTGTCATCATCACAGGACTGTTTCTTTTTTTAAGATCACCCCTTTTTCAAGTGTGTCATCAAATTAAGTTGACTTTTACAAAATGCTTAAAAACATGTGAAGGTTAGCGTTAGGAGATAGAATATGAAAAAATATGTGAAAATTTTTTTTGAATCAATTTGCTGCTTGCAGTCGAGGAGGAGTTGAAAACAGTATGCAGTATTTTTGTTACTATAAAGTACACAAAAATATGAAGTAAACGGCATCAATGTAAAAAGTAGTGTAATAATATAAAAGGGAGGAAAGCTGAACGAAAGAGTGAGAAGCAGCTGAGAGGGAGGAAAGATGGTAGAGATAAAATAAAAAGAGAGAGCCAAGAACAAGAAGCCAGAGAAAGAGGAGACACCAGAAAGCAAGTGAGAGAGAGGGAGGCCAAGGAAAGGGAATCATTTATTTGCCTGCTAGAAATTATTGCTAAAAAAACGTGTGTTTGGCAATTCATCCTTGTTTGAGAGGGTTTAAAGTGATAGTGTTTATCAAATACTTTCGCTTCAATCCCAGCATCAACCCATTCAGAAATAGCGATTTGTTGGCAGAAACCGCAAAACGCCACTTTCCTTTGTCAGCAAAAGCCGCTAACTCCACAGAAAAACCAATCGGAAGACGTGAATCTAATCATATAATTTTAAGATGAATGAAAATGCGCGTATGAGCCAACTTTCAGTTGCCAAGCTGCAAGTTTTTATCATGTTTTGTCCAGCGTTGCAGTGGCAATGAAAGTAGCAAGTAAACACAACAGTGTTCCTTGTGCTGCTGTAAAACTGACAGAAACGGACTTGCATCCAGGGTTTGAAATTAACACCCGCCAAATGCGGGTAAAAACCAACTGTGATCTGTCAAATCACTAGCCAATTTGGCGGGTTACTTATTATGTTTACTCACTTTGCTGGGAAAGTTCGTGTAAGCCAAATCTGCGCAGATTTAGCGCAAATACTCAACTCGTGAGTCATCATGATATGTTAAATACAGCGCATTGCACAGAATCTGCACAGATCTGGCTTACTTGAACATACATGTCACTAGGCAACTTGTTCAGTTGCATTGAAGCAATAGCGAAGATCAAAAAGAAGCATAATAATGTGGCGATACATTTGGTTAACAGAAAAACCCTGGCTTATCTTGAAAACGCATGTTTTTTTCCCCCACGGTTTTCAGAAAAACCTAATTTTAAAAGATAGACAGATATATATATTTTCTGTGGTCAATAACTCACAAGTGTGGGCTATCGATACTAGGTGGTATTTTGTACAAATGTAGAATGACTTCAGCATAATTTCACTTTGAACATAAGTTACACATTGAACCCTTCATTTGGGACGAAAGTAACACAGGTGGGTCAAAAGTAACATAATACAAGCTAGATGTTTTTGTGTTACTCTTGTTTTTATTAAATATACCAGATTATGACCTTGCAAACATGTTTTTTCCTTTATCTTTGAAAAATCGGCTAGTAGGAGTTCTGAATGGCCAGTAACTTAAAAATTTAGTAGCCAAATTGGCCGGTGAAAAAGTTCATTTTTTTGGCAAATTTTCCATTGAGGTCACTGGTGTCACCTATATATAAGCACTAATAGTTGATTATTCATCAACCAGAAATTTTTAATGTTGTTCATTGTCTTCTGTATCAGTTTCTGAGAACATATTCTTGATCACGTTTGTCATCCGATTCTTTCTCTCGTTTCAGATTCTTGCTGTTTAAAATAAAAAAAAATAAAAAAAAACATAAGGCATACATAATACTAAGGACTACATGACAGTTTAACTTAACCACATTCGAGTTTTGATTAAAAAAAAAAAATGCACAAAGCTAGAATAATGTTATTCATTTCATTTTTTTAAGCAGAGGCCACGATTTAGTCAGCTCGTCGTGGACCTCCGGGAAAAATGGAGCTGCACACCGATGAGGGGCTGGTGGCGCCCCGGCAGGTACCACTCATCCGAACGGCTGCATGTGGGCTTCTCAGGGGGAGACCGATGAAGACCGAGCTCCTTGACGGCTCTGGAGAGAACGCGGAAGAGATCGGCGTCCATCCCAGCTCTGGGTCTTCAGCAGGGCCTGTCCACTCCTCCGTATCGGAAGCCGCTAGAGACATGCTGTCGTCTAGAGGATCCTCTTCTGAGCCGCCGAAGGAGATCATGTCACTTGCACCGGCAGAGGGATGCTGGTCTGGGCGGGCGAAAAGGACAGGCGATGGTTCTCTATGTGGAGAGAATGAAAGACCGTGGGGCTTGAGCCGGCGTGAGCTCACGCGAATCCAAGTGCTGAGTTGTCCTGCCCCGCTGTTTTTTCCTCGCAGCTATCTGCAACTATCAGCTATCATGCTCACAGTGAGAGCAGTTCGTCTCAGTGAGTGCAGCCTCGGTGTGGGATTTCCCCACGCATGAGACGCACTCACTGTGCCCATCATCGAGGTGCAGGGGTGCCCTGTACGAGCCACAGCTGTGGTGCGACATTTGCAACAACAAATTTAGCTCTTTTAGACGCTCGCCAGATGGCGGCAGGTGAAGCGCTTATCAGTCTGCTTGCAGGTGTCCGGGTGGCTCATGAGCAGCACGAAGGCGAGCTGGCTTCGTGAGCACTGAGCTGAAGCAGGCCAGCGAATCGGCAAAAACCGATTACTGAAGACTTGGTTCGTGCAGGAGAAATAAACAAACCAATGACAGCGTGGCAGAGCCGCACGAGCCTACGGCGAGAAAGCCCGCCTGAGCCTGCCAAAACGGGCATCAGTAGTCTCTGTGTCAGCGAAGAGAAGATCGTCGTTGCTGAAGGAGAATTGATCTGAGGATCCTACGCCAGAATGCCTGCTTATATAGCCAGATGACCCGCCCCTTTTGGCAGGCTCAGGCGGCTTTCTCGCCGTAGGCTCGTGCGGCTCTGCCACGCTGTCATTGGTTTGTTTATTTCTCCAGCACGAACCAAGTCTTCAGTAATCGGAGAAAAAGGAGTTTTCCCCATATGAGTCTAGCGACGCAGTACGAGGCTGGAGGCTACTTTACAAATGGATGATGGAAACAATAGTGACAATATTTTCTGTAATTTAGCACTATTTTCTATGACCCTCTGCTTATTCTGCCTATTTTGGGCTTCACTTGGATATTTTCCTTTTTATTTTAATAACTGGAGTTCAGTTTTAAGTCTAATAGGTGAATCTGCAACGTGGTCCTCCATAGGGTCCCGTACGCCCATGATTGTGGGCTATTTGCAAGAACGACTGGAAAAGCACAGTAGCTGTTTTATTCATGTACCAGAAGATGAAAGCCATAAAACAACCCAGATCATTTTTTTTTTATGTTTAAATTCTGTAGTTTCTCTAAAATTTAAAAGAGGAGTTTTTGTGAATACTTACCAACAGCTTCTGTCTCCATCTTCAGTTTTTTCATTTTGTGATTTACTTTGATTTAAAAATAACAGTTAAAATACCTAATTGTCTATTATCTGTGCTCTTGTTTCATATTAAATATAACCGTATCCCACCTAAATAGCAGCAAAACTGTAATAATACATAGTACTTAACATTTGTTTTTAACATTAGTACAAAGTAGTTAAACAAGTACTAAAATATTGTATAAAACACAAAACATTTGAATTTGTAGTATAAAATATTAAAATATATACAAATACGTGATGTTTGAGAGTGTAGAGAATTAGCAGAGTTTAGCTTCAACCGTCAAACATAAGCTTTTTTGAAAATGTGAAAGATTATGAAGATATAATAAAAATAAATCTATTGCTTCTTGGACAAACTATTTTTAGGTATTTTTAGATTCAAGTGAAAGTTTACATTTTTTTTAATCACATTTGTCACTATTTGCATTTTAATCTAATTTATATCTGGTATAAAATGGTTTCTTCACCCAAACATTAAAGAAAATCTCACACTCTTTAGTAGTTCTAATATTTTCAGCACATTATAGGACAACATACATTTACCTCTGAATTTCTGTCATCTCTTTTATTATTTGAATATATTCTTCTATATGAATTTCTATGCACTTTGTGATTTTAGACAGCAGCGAGTGAACAGGACTTTTATTTTGGTTTGTGATGTGACGTCATAAGGCTGCGTCGCGCTCCTGCATCTTTTGTGATTCGACTTAAGAAAGGTTTGTGTTTTAAGCATTTAAAGTGTTTAAACCGACAGAAACAGTGCAATAGACTTTGAAGTTTTACAAGCGTTGCCCAATTAATTGTTTGTTATTGAATGCAACAATGCAATGCTTTATCTAACATTTATTAACTTTGTGTGAAGCATATTACGAGTTACAGAAAAGATGCGTCTCATTTCGTGCCCTATATCACGAGTCAGTTTATAGTAAACACGAATTCGGTCAGTGGCGAGTAGTGATGAGAGAAACGGAGCTTTTCGAAACTCCGAGTCAATTGAACCAATTGCTTCGCAAAATGATTCAGTGATTCGAAACGCACGAATCACCGCGCGCTGACGAGACCTGCTGGTCAAAACAGTGTAAAAATGCAAAGAGAACAACAAACATATGACAACTTTGACCAACAAATCACAATTTTTTTTCATGAATGTGTAATTAATTTGATCTACAAATAATTAAAAAACAAATATAAATAACAAATACTTCATTTAATATGTATTTTCAATATAGTATTCGTTTATTAATTTTTAGCGTTGTTTGAGTGTTTTGTTTTTGGCTAATCAGGTCAGTAAAGTCCATTAACTCTCAGTCTGACTAACTCCTTTATCAGTGAGCTGAACTACTGAACTATGATTGAGACGCACCCAGAGATTTAGTTTGGATTTATTTTTCTTTCTGTTAATTATTTTAATCTTAATCATGACAGGTTGTCAGAAATACAGAAAAACTCCTGGTGAAACAACTGAGATCCACGTGACACACTACTATAAAGATGATGTTTATTAAAAAGGAGAATGAAGACATGAAGGTTGAAGAAATTTCCAGAGTGAAAAATGAAGATACTGAGACAGAAACATTCAGAGTGAAAGATGAATATACTGAGGAACAGACAAAGATGGTGTTTATTAAAGAGGAGAGTGAAGACATGAAGATTGAAGAAACATTCAGGGTGAAACAAGAAGATACCGAGGAACAAACAGGTTAATTTCGTTCTCAAAACTGAACTCACAATAGAACATGTTTAAATGGAGAAATTTTACACTTTTATCCACTAAATGAGCTCATTTCAAATTTGATGCCTAATACAGGTCTCAAAAAAGTTGCACGGGGGCAACAAATGACTGAAAAAGCAAGACATTTTCAAAAGATTTAGCTGGGAGAGCATCTAGCAACTAATTAAGTTAATTGATATCAGGTCTGTAACACGATTAGCTATAAAAATGGCTATAAAAAGAGAGGCAGAGTCTCTCAGAAGTAAAGATGTGCAGAGCTGTGAAAGAGTGTGTGAAAAGATTGTGGAATACTTTAAAAACAATGTTCCTCAAGGTCAAATTGCAGATCTCATCATCTACAGTGCGTAACATCATCAAAAGATTCAGATAAACTGGAGAAATCTCTGCATAAGGGACAGGGCCAAAGAACTTTATTGGATGCCCGTGGTCTTCGGGCTCTCAGACGACACTGCATCACTCATCGGCATGATTGTGTCAATGACATTACTAAATGGGCCCAGGAATACTTCCAGAAACCACTGTCGGTAAACACAATCCGCCGTGCCATCTGCAGATGCCAACTAAAGCTCTATCATGCAAAAAGGAAGCCATATGTGAACATGGTCCAGAAGTGCCGTCGTGTCCTGTGGGCCAAGTCTCATTTAAAATAAACTGTTTCAAAGTGGAAAAGTGTTCTATGGTCAGTTGAGTCCAACTTTGACATTCTTGTTGGAAATCACGGATGCCGTGTCCTCCGGGCTAAAGAGGAGGGAGACCTTCCAGCGTGTCATCAGCATTCAGTTCAAAAGCCAGCATCTCTGATGGTATGGGGGTGCGTAAGTGCATACGGTATGGACAGCTTGCATAAATTGGAAGGCACTATGAATGCTGAAAGGAATATAAAGGTTTTAGAGCAACATATGCTCCTCTACAGACAACGTCTATTTCAGGGAAGGCCTTGTGTATTTCAGCAGAACAATGCAAAACCACATACTGCAGCTATTACAATAGCATGGCTTCATTGCAGAGGAGTCCGGGTGGCCTGCCTGCAGTCCAGATCTTTCACCTATAGAGAACATTTGGCATATCATTAAATGAAAGATGACCACAAACTTTTCAGCAGCTGGAAACCTATATCAGGCAAGAATGGGATCAAATTCCAACACCAAAACTCCAGAACCTCATAACCTCGATGCCCAGACGTCTTCACACTGTTTTGAAAAGAAGAGATGCTACACCACGGTAAACATGAGACCTGTAGCAGGCATCAAATTTGAAATGAGCTAATTTTGTGCATAAAATTGTAAAATTTCTCCATTTAAACATTTGTTATCTATGTTCTATTGTGAATAAAATATTGGCTTATGATTTGAAAGTCTTTTAGTTTTCATTTGATTCAAATTTAAAAAACGTCCCAACATTTCCGGAATTCGGGTTGTATATTCAGAGTTATAACTTTATATACCCAGATAAACATTTATATATTCAGAGTTATAGATGTATATTCAAAATTACATTTATATATATTCAGGCTTATAACTATATTTGGATGTACATTAATATTTGGGCTTATAAATATGAAAATATATATATATACACACAAATCTTAATATATAAATGTAAATCTGAATATATAAATCCAAATATGTAGTTATAACTATATAGTCGGATTTACATTTATATGTTCGAGTTTATATGTAATATGTTCAGGCTTATAAATATACAGATTTGCATCTATATATTTGAATTTCAAATAACAATTTCCTGTTTTGCCCTTAATAAATCTTCCCTTAACAACTTCACTGACCAGACAAATAAATATAGTAAACAATAGGATAAAAAAAAAACGACACACTCACACAGAAATGTGTTGTCAGCACTGCTCTGACGAGTTTATCAGTAAAATAGTTCAGCAACTTAAAAGCTACATGACATTTCTCACTAGCGAGGTAATAACGGCTCTGTTCTTGAAGCAGATAAACTTACAGCTTCACTATTAGTAGATGATGCTGCCGAACACTGTTGATAGACACAGACTGACGAGTTGAATCAGGTGTGTTTAATTAGGGCGACACAAAATGTGGAGTACCAGGAACTGCTTTACATGTCTGGTACTTTGTGCCATTAAACTGAGGCTAAATTTTATATCTTTTTTCTTTTTCTTCTCAACTTAGAGCTGAAGGCGCTGAAAGAGGAGAGGGAAGTACTCAATGACATTGAAGAGAAAGAACAATATGAGAAACATCATGATCGCATAACTGGAGAAAAATATTTTAGTTGCCCACAGACTGAAAAGACTTCCTCACAAGAAAGAGCTCTCAACACTAGATCTAGAAGTTATCTCACTGTTTTTCAAGGTGGAAAGAGTTTCAGTGAACATGGAAACCTTACAGTCATGAGAGTTTACACTGGAGAGAAGCCTTTCGTCTGCCAACAGTGTGAAATAGGTTTCACCCAAAAAGGAAGCCTTAAAAGGCACATGAGAATTCACACTGGAGAGAAGCCTTTCACCTGCAAACAGTGTGGAAAGAGTTTCAACCAAAAAGGAAGCCTTAAAGTCCACATGGGAGTTCACACTGGGGAAAAGCCTTACGTATGCCCTCATTGTGGGAAATGTTTCAACCAAAAAGGAAACCTCAATAACCACAAGAGAACACACTTGGGAGAGAAACCTTACACATGTCCTAAGTGTGGAAAGAGTTTTGATCAACATGTAAGCCTTAAAGGGGACCTATTATGTAAAATTCACCTTTAAGTGGGATTTGAACATATTTATGTGTCCCCAGTGTGTACACAACCACCCTATATTGGTAAAAATCCTCCCACTCGTTTTTTATTCTGCCAAAAATCAGGATAAGTGCCCCAAATCAAGCCATTCAGGAAAGCAAACTATGGTCGCAAGTTCCGTCATTACCAATAGAGTTCAACAGGACTTGCGACCATAGTTTGCTAACGATGCTTTCGGGAAACTCACCCCTGGAATGCTCTCTTTTGTGATGCCGCAAAAGGGTTAAGCTCCGTCCAAGTCCGAAAGGCATTAAGTAACGGAGTACAATTGTTTCTTTGAGTACTTAAATTTGTTTAAACTCCTACATTTTCAAGCTTAATAAATACTTTTACTCTAGCAAGTCTTCTTGTCACCCTGATTTTTCAATGGTTTCATTATTTGCGAAAAGAAAGAACAGAGAAACTTAAAGCTTAAAATTCACTCTGTGTTCACTTATAATGATTTTCTTCCCATAAATAATGAAAGGGTGATTGGGGATAACGACTATAAAATGTTGGCTAGATTTTTGTTTATTGTTTTATGATACTGTCAACACCGTAAAAAATGTCAATTCAAATGAACTTTATTAGCATGACTAATTACAGTACAGTATTGCCAAACCATTGGCTATTACATAAGAAATAAACAAATGATCAATAAGTAAATAAACACATGATTATATATTTTATAAACAAGAAACTAATTAGTAACAAGAAAATAAAGACAATGCAAAAAAAAACAAAAAAAACTTGTACCTACATTCAGGAAACAGGATCGTTGGCTTCCCTGAACTTTCTGTGCTGGTCAGTAATTAACTTGTTTTCTTTCTTAAAGATAGACATTAACAAATCTATGTAAAATTCATTTACCAGCTTATAATTCATGTGATATTGCTCATGATCTAATATTCTTGCTTTGACATAATCTGCAATTTCTTGAATGTAGGTTTTATTGTAGCCCATCTTTGCAATGTTATATGACATTATCTTTTTGTTTGTGTGTTCAGCAATGTCATTGACTAGGGTTCTAATTTGTGTTTCATCCACCTGTTTATAACCAAGCTTCTCTTTAGCTGTCCTGTAAACATTTTTAACATGTCCTGTAATTCCACTGGTTTTCTTTATCTGTACATAATCTGAATAACTCAACACAGAGAAAATATCCTTGCTCTCCATCCAGGCGTTTATAGGCATACTTTCATAGTTAGTGAGGAATTCTTTCATGTCTTTTAATAGATGATTTGAGAACTTTCTTTGGTAATCTTCTCAACACCTTCTTTCCAAAACTTTTCAAACTCTTGTTTCAGGACAGTTTCTTGTTTCATCATTGGCTTTGTCTTTGAGTTTTTTTGCAAGTTCTTTGCTCTTTTCCAAGATAATATTTTCATTTTTTTTTTTTCTCTGAGCATCAATCCCTTTCCTTATATCTCGCTGCTGAAGAATCTCATTTAATTTCTTCATGGTTTCTCTCACAATGTTGTCTTTAAGATCTTTGATTTTGATGTAAAATGATGCTTTCCACTGTTTCAATATATCTTTATCTTTCTCAAAGAATTCTGACATTGATTTTTCTACTTCTCCACTTTTCACATTTAGTTTTTCCATGAAGATCACTTTCTGAAACCTCATTAATTGTTTCATTTTCTATGTTGTTGTAGAGTTTGTTCTCAGTTTCCAGCATGGCACTGTGAAGACTCCAGGACCACTTGCTGTATTGTCTCTAGTTTTTGGTATGTAAATAAGAATTTTTGAAGCTGAATACAAATCTCTCATTCAGTAACGCCTCCCAGAGATCATTAATATGAACTTTTAGGTCTGTCAGCTCTAAGCCATTTGATTTTGAGGCATGGGTAAAAAATGCTGTCTTTAGCTCTTGGATGTTTTCACAGTATGATGGGTTTGGTGGTGCCATGGGTGGGCTGCCCTCCCAGAGCTGTGCAAAATATTTCACATCTTTCCGAATATCGAAAGCAATGACATCACTAAAACATTCTGCAATACAGACTTCATCTTTAGCAGCGAGTTTTGTCATCTCATCCAGCGTCTCTTGC
The DNA here is from genome assembly GCA_037101425.1 of Elopichthys bambusa. Taxonomy (NCBI): domain Eukaryota; kingdom Metazoa; phylum Chordata; class Actinopteri; order Cypriniformes; family Xenocyprididae; genus Elopichthys; species Elopichthys bambusa. The sequence goes on from CM074454.1 coordinate 23,215,572, forward strand.
AACCGTCTCCTACCCTCCATGTTTTTCTCTCCAGCCGTGACTTCTGAAATGTTCTGATGCACAAATATGCAGCTGGGAGACAGATTTATCTTCTTCATCCTCATAAAGGCCTGAACAACAATCTGAAGAATTTCCTGCAGCTCTGATGGGTTTTCTCCCAGGATGTTGATCAAAGTCAAATGACCAAGACCAACAACAAATGTGGCCAATTCATTGTCCTGGTGTCTTGTTGACCTTCCAGACAGTTCTTGAGCACGGAGCCCCTCAGTATCAACAACCAGAATATAGTCAAACTCCAGCTGTGCCTTTATTTCCTTTGACACTCTGATTAGCTGCATGAAAGCTCCTTTGGTGCACCTGCCAGCAAACTGCAGTCCAAACATGACATTCAGCATAGTGGGATTTCCCAGAGCTCTGAATACCTAAAACTGAAAGCACAAAGACTCTTGTTTCCCAGTTTTTTGATGAGCTCGTGTAGAACAGCAGTAACCCAGTCCACAGGAACATTAGCAGCATCTCCATCCATCAGCTCCAGTGGGAATCCAGAGATCATCATATCAGCTGCAAGACGTGGGAGAGAAGAGAAATTACATGGCAGGCTTTCCTTGTTCTCATTTACTGATTTACATGATTCATAGATCTGACCAATCTCCCTCAAGATATGCTCCAAGCCAAAGGTTGCAGCTTGAAGTTCTTTGGATATCCTATCAAGTTCTGTTTGTTTTTCGGTCAAATTTGTTGCCACCTGTTGCTGAGGTATGTCATTTTTGTCTTTCAGTTTTAAGACTTCTGACCATTTCTCATCATACTTGTAATGAAGAGCAGAAAGGTCAGCTGAGGTATATTCATCCAAGCCATTTCAGAAAAAATATCTTCTCATTTGGAGATTGTGAATTAATTTCTCTAATAAACAACTTCATGAACTCGCCAATGTCCAGCACATGCTGCTGTTCACGGATTTTCTTCATATCTTGTTTCTTTTTTATTTCCATGTCTTTTTCATTTCCCTGAGATCGGTGTAGTTCTTTGTTCTTTTCACACCACTGATGCCACAGTTTCCCCTGACAGGGCAGAAATGATTCTTTGATTTCTGTCAGATCTTTTTTCTCCAGTAAACCCATCATCTGCTGGGCTGCTTCTTTCCCTCTTCTGCAGTCATTGACTTGATCCTCATCTACTATAATTCCTGAGTGTTTGGACACATCTTCAAGCCTGAAAATAGAACATTTGATTGATTTCTGTTTTTTAATCCAATTTTGTATTTTCCTTTTCTTGTCTCCTTTACTCTACTTTCATCCTCGGTAAAAAGACAAATGAGTTGCTTTTTGTCTTTGTACAGCTCTTGGATCTGTTCTCCACTCTTGTCATTCTTGTCAAGTCGTGGTAAGATAACAGCATTGACTGAGGCCATTTTAGTGAGGATCTGCAGCTGTTTCTCATTGGCTCCTGCACCACCATTGAGGTTACAGAATGCTACACATTGAGTAAATTTATCTGCATCTTTCCCAGAGGGGCAGTACCAGGCGATCTCCACAACTCCATCCATCAGTACTCTGGTTTTGCTGCTGCCTGTGCAGTTTCTGTGGAAGAACGTGTTGTGTTTATCATTGATTAGATTGTTCATAAGCTGAGATTTGGATGAGGTCAATGAGCCAAACCTGAAGAAAGACACCATGGGTGTTTCTGCATTCCAGACTGGCTGGATTTTACTGATGATTTCATTGTTGGTATCTTTCATCTTCCAGCTCTGGTTGATTTGTCTGAATGTCCAGAGAGGAAACTCAATCTTTTGTGTGAATGGATCAGGAACAAGCAGAGGTAAAGCATACTGACACTGAGAGAGTTTAGTCACTATCAGCTGCTTTAGGAAACTATCAGCATAATATAACAAGGCCATCTGAACATCCATCAGGTGAATAGCATCTCTTCTGTTTGTTTCTTCATTTTTTTGACTATGCATTTCACTGAAAATATCAACATCACCCTCATCTTCAGATAAATCATCGTTTATGTGTTGTTTGTCATGCTGCGTATCTATAGTTTTAATGTATCTTGCTTTGTAGTTCATCATCAGTAGTTTTTGTAGGAAAGTCCTAATGAGGTTCTCCTCAGAACAAGACTCATGGGACTGTAATGAATGCGATGTTAGTTGAAGAACATCTGCAGCTCTCAGTTTACAGTTATCGATGTTATCAAGATGGAGTCTTTGAAAAAAAAGATGCTCTTTTTTTCTTTGATTCCATTTCCTTTGCTTGCACCATCTTCTGAATGCCCGTCCACTTCTAAGACCATGGCAAAAGTTTGAGCAAAGCATGTTAACTGTTCTGTCGCTGGCTGCAACACTACTTAGAGTCTCTTTAGCTTGGATAGCCTGCAAGTTGACCCTGGCAAGCTCGATTGCAAAAAAAAAAAGAAGAAGCGTTTCTGTCCGAACGGGAAAGTCAGCGTCATTTGGCACATCAATCCAAAGGTACTCTTATTTGGATTGTGTATTTCCCGTATCGCTGAGATTGGTGCCCAGACATACGTACAGTAAAAGGTACATTGTCCTCGTTGGCAAGGAGTAAACTATGGCAACCTCTGACCTCTTGATTTTGTTCTGTCTTTGAAATTGCAGACAGACATCGCATAATCGCAAAATATTTTCAAGATGGCTTTGATAAATGCCAAGTCTATTGCCAACAAGACATTTTTCATTAATGATATTATATCTTTTTGTGAGTTGGAATTTGTTTTTGTGACTGAAACATGGCTAAATATTGATGAAATAGTCCCTTTCTTATACAGCCCGATATTTATAATTTTCTGAGTTCTTCCAGGCCAACTGGTAGGGGGTGTGTCACAGACACGCCAGGCTCCAACATCCACCAATCACAGCGCACTCCATCCCCTGAGTACTAATCGCTCACACCTGCACCTCATCAGTTCACTCATCAGCACCCACATAAAAGACACTCAGACACTCACCCTCATTGTCCGGTCTCGTTCACATCAAGGTACTTACCTCTGGCTTACCGAAAGGACTCCCTGTACTACTTACCCGTCTCCTGTGTCTTCGATCATCCTCCTGTGCTTCCCAGTCCTTGGTGGAGTGTCGTCTGCCTTCCTCGTCGTCAACCTGCTCCCGCCATTTTCCCACTTCCATCCTGCAAACCGTAAAGGACATTACTACCTATTCATCATTCCACTTGCACCACCACTACTACTTCAGTGAACTCACCTGTTGTCATCCACTGCTCTACTTGTGTTAATAAATCATCTAATCTACATCTTTGGTCTCCGGCCCGTCTATACTGTAACAGGGTGGAGGGGTTGCTACAATGTTTAGAAATTGTTTTAAATGCTGACTAATTTCAGTTGAATCCTATGTGAGTTTTGCTTAAAATTGATTTGGAGAGTCCAGTCCTTTTTACACTTATTGAGGGCACTTTCACACCTATGGATTGTTTGTTTTGTTCCGAAACGGGTACTAAATTTGTTAGAATGTTGCATTTTCTTCTTGGTTCGGTTCGCTTTCACAATTTCAAAGCTTACCAAAATGCATTTATGCAAGTCACGTGCGAGTACAACTGTCCTCTTATTGGTCAGAGTTCGCTCCTTGAGCTTATTGTGGCTTTATTTGTAACTGTCGAGACACGCAAACACTATATGAATGTAGCCGTCGTTCCCGCTGTTAAATTATATACTACATTCATATTAATGCTGCAGCAAATTCGAACGCGCTATCTCTCTCTGGATTTCCCAGCGCTGTCTGTAGGCTGTGTCAGTGTGTCAAGAAGACCGTATGAATGTTATAATGAAGCAGAGCGGGAATCAAGCCCTCATCGGGACAGCATTATTGCACGAAGAAAAGCAAGTTATACAACATTTAAGATGAAGAGGCGCTCTTTGGTTTTCAACTGTTTTAATCTTACACAATCTGTATTGGGGCCTACTCATAGGCATGGGCACACACTGGATTTAGCATTTTCCAGTTTGTAATGTTGACATTGCTGATATTCCTTTATCAGACCACAAACCTGTTGTTTTTAATGTTTCTGTTTCAGGTGTCCTGCAGAGCTATAGGGCATTTGGGAACCGTTTAGGTGTTATTAATCCTTTTAGCTTGCAGATGCATATAATCTTGTAGAGCTGTTTAGTTCCGCAATATCGTGTTTTGTTGATATGGGTACTGAAGAATTTTTTTTCTGATTTAATACAACATGCACTGTGTGTTAACATTAGTTAGTTAACATTAGTAAACTAATTTAACACACTCAACAACAAAAAAAAAAATTAGGTTAGGTTGAACATGATTCAGTCATGGACAGTGGTTTCCACGTGATTACACTACATTATCTTAACAACACTGGAGGATGTTAAACCTTCATAGGAGAAACAGGGCACAACAAAACATGTTGGCCAAGAAGACTTGGGGTTCGAAGTTGACTCCTGGGGGTCAAGGGATGAATTAGGTGATAGTTCGGAGGATGATTTTACAGGAGAAGTCAAAATGACTGTGTCATACAATGAGGGAGATGGAGATCCTGCTAATGATTTACAGAGTTTTTGTTCTGAACATCAGTTGTTCAGGTTCATAAAGTCATTAAAGTCAGAGTTCATAATTTAAGTCTGATTTCTCCCATCAAATTACACTGTCTGTATCTCTTTCAGTAATTCTGCCAATAAACAAGGGACACCATTCTGATGTCTCATTTTCTGGGCATTGTTCTCTCCCAGATTTACACACATGAACAAGAAAAAACAAACAGAAAAAAAACAGTATTGTTTGCACTGTAGGTACATAAGTTTCATTCATACATTTAAACAAGATAAACATATTTACAGGGCACCTGCTATGAATGAATTTGTCTTTTCAGTGACACTAAACGAACATCTCCAACCTTGTAGTCAGCCAATGGATAGTCATCAGCCAATTCACTTAGTTCAAGAAAGAAAATCTCCTTTGATGGAGAAGAGGTCAGTTCAAAGGCCCTATAATGCTCCCTATACCATCCACACAGACCTTTAAGTACAAAACACAGTGTCTTCTGCACTAAAAACATCTGAATAATCTCTGCAAAATAAGGGAGCCCATCTAACGAGCGACCTATAACAATCATCCTATCTCTGTAACTGAGGCCTTTACTGGTGACACTTGTGGCAATCTGGATGAATCCAGTGTCTGGGTACTTGTCTTGGATGGCCTGTGTTATTTCAGTTCTTAAAACAGAGGCACTGTTGACACACTTGATACATCTAGTGCAGATTTTTCAAGTCGATACGATTTCAAACAGTGAGAAATCATAAGCTGGTGCTTAGCTGCAAGTGGAAGAGGGATATTTTTGAAACAATTGGTGAGCCGAGCAACTTGCTTGAAAAAGCTGTGCTTGTCTTCAGAGTGCATGGTTCACAGATGCACACGTGGACCAAATTACATGTTAAGTGCAGGATAGTGTTCCAAGAAGTGTTGTTTTGGTATTAACTTCACACTAGGAAAAACTCTGTCTGTGTTTGGAAATTTTGCCTTCAAGGTACGCAATTGTCTCATCAGTGTGAACTGATGACACCAAAAGCTCAACAACATCTTTAGGATCCATAAGCACCAGCCCTGTAGGCTCAACTTCTGGCACCATGTGTCCTACAAGGTATGGAAGCAATCTTTTCAGGTTCTAGTTCTCATGAGCATTGCCTCTAATAGTATTCAGGCTGAACATCGAGCGAGGGATTGCATAAGGTCTGTTCGTCTTATCCGTCCACTTATAAGGGACATTAACAATACATTCATTGAGAAATTCAAAGGTTGTTAGTCGGTGTGACCATTTACACCTTTTAACCCTAGGATTATTCAGGTAGGGTAAGATTAGTCAAATCTAGTCTAAACCACAAGATACTCACATTCCACAGGTTGAAGTCCTTCAGGAATGACGTAGAAGACTACCCTGTGGTTGTTCTTTATCGAGGCTCAGTTTGTAGTTATAAGTAGACCAAAAATAAACAATTGAATAATTTCATCTGATGTAACAAAAAGTTACATCATGTGTTTTGTTCACTGCCTTTGTTGTTCACTGCCACCCCTTCAAATGTTTGTCATTAATATGGTGTAGCTTCCAGCTGTGCATTAATTAATTGAAAGAGTTTTTTATGTTCCATGTTTGTGAAAACGCAGATCAAATTTCCTCCCAGGTGGGTACATGCCACTGGAGACTTTTTCATCAGTCTGTTTTTCAGGTTGTAACTTGTCGAAGGCTTTGTGTTCATGCTTGTCAGCATAAACTACACACCCAGTCCACAAACTTCCTGAAATTTTTTTCCAACATGCGTTTGTCTCCACAATACATGTGTCTACAGGACAGAGGTCAAAATCTGACAACGAGGCTAGTTCAGCAACTACAGTGGGTATGGAAAGTATTCAGACCCCCCTTACATTTTTCACTCTTTGTTATATTGCAGCCATTTGCTAAAATCATTTAAGTTCATTTTTTTCTTTATTAATGTACACAGAGCACCCCATATTGACAGAAAAACACAGAATTGTTGACATTTTTGCAGATTTATTAAAAAAGAAAAACTGAAATATCACATGGTCCTAAGTATTCAGACCCTTTGCTTAGTATTTAGTAGAAGCCCCCTTTTGATCTAATACAGCCATGAGTCTTTTTGGGAAAGATGCAACAAGTTTTTCACACCTGGATTTGGGGATCCTCTGCCATTCCTCCTTGCAGATCCTCTCCAGTTCTGTCAGGTTGGATGGTAAACGTTGGTGGACAGCCATTTTTAGGTCTCTCCAGAGATGCTCAATTGGGTTTAAGTCAGGGCTCTGGCTGGGCCATTCAAGAACGGTCACGGAGTTGTTGTGAAGCCACTCCTACGTTATTTTAGCTGTGTGCTTAGGGTCATTGTCTTGTTGGAAGGTAAACCTTCGGCCCAGTCTGAGGTCCTGAGCACTCTGGAGAAGGTTTTCGTCCAGGATATCCCTGTACTTGGCCGCATTCATCTTTCCCTCGATTGCAACCAGTCGTCCTGTCCCTGCAGCTGAAAAACACCCCCACAGCATGATGCTGCCACCACCATGTTTCACTGTTGGGACTGTATTGGACAGGTGATGAGCAGTGCCTGGTTTCCTCCACACATACCGCTTAGAATTAAGGCCAAAAAGTTCTATCTTGGTCTCATCAGACCAGAGAATCTTATTTCTCACCATCTTGGAGTCCTTCAGGTGTTTTTTAGCAAACTCCATGCAGGCTTTCATGTGTCTTGCACTGAGGAGAGGCTTCTGTCGGGCCACTCTGCCATAAAGCCCCGACTGGTGGAGGGCTGCAGTGATGGTTGACTTTCTACAACTTTCTCCCATCTCCCGACTGCATTTCTGGAGCTCAGCCACAGTGATCTTTAGGTTCTTCTTTACCTCTCTCACCAAGGCTCTTCTCCCCCGATAGCTCAGTTTGGCCGGACGGCCAGCTCTAGGAAGGGTTCTGGTCGTCCCAAACGTCTTCCATTTAAGGATTATGGAGGCCACTGTGCTCTTAGGAACCTTAAGTGCAGCAGAAATGTTTTTGTAACCTTGGCCAGATCTGTGCCTTGCCACAATTCTGTCTCTGAGATCTTCAGGCAGTTCCTTTGACCTCATGATTCTCATTTGCTCTGACATGCACTGTGAGCTGTAAGGTCTTATATAGACAGGTGTGTGGCTTTCCTAATCAAATCCAATCAGTATAATCAAACACAGCTGGACTCAAATGAAGGTATAGAACCATCTCAAGGATGATCAGAAGAAATGGACAGCACCTGAGTTAAATATGAGTGTCACAGCAATGAGGAAACATACTGCTGTGTGTACATTAATGAGGGAAAAAAAATGAACTAATATTGTAGCAAATGGCTGCAATATAACAAAGAGTGAAAAATTTAAGGGGGTCTGAATACTTTCTGTACCCACTGTATATATAGGTAATATGAATCATTTCTACAAAATAAAACCGAGGGTAACCGAGGGTATGATAGGCGACACACGGACACGGTCCGTGTCCTGGATAACAATCATGGTCCTGTGGACAATCATGTATATATGAATCATTAGTTAAGCATTAGTAAATATAGTTAATCATCATTTATGAAGCATTGTCTCCCTACATTAATGGACATAAGCAGTTCATCAATACAGGCTGTAAATAATTTATTCTTGATTTATAAGCATATCTATGTGCCTAATCATTTTATTTTTATTCTTTATTAATGATCAATTTATCATTTCTAAATTACATTATTTACAAAGTTATTTAGGAGTTGTCAGGGGTTCATAAGATCATTTAGAAAGTGTAAGTACTTTAAATGAGTAATAGACTATTTAAATGTACATTTATACATATTATTTAGACATTGAAATAGTTAATCAGTGTGTTAATAAATGCTTTATTAACACATATTTCTACTGTAATTCATGATTAATTCAGGTAGTTATAAAATATTTAGTAGTTGTCAGTTAACTATTTTTGTCAGTCTGGTTTTATTTGTTGTATTTTGGCACTCCTGTAATCCAGTGTTGGCACTGGTTTCGTTTTACTGAATGTTTTCTGGAGGTGTACAGGAATTTTTATTTTCTATGACATTGCAGAGGTTTATTTTTCCTGTTATATCAAGTGTACAGTAGTACAGTTTTATTTTTTGCATCTTGAAATAAATATTTCTATGTTCTGTATCACTCTTGTGTTGTGTTTGTTTCCTTTTCTGTTTAGAAGATAACTCAACCTTTAAATCTCTTTGTAAAAGCTTTACCAGGCTTAAACAGTCCTCACTTTAAATGAGCTCACAAAAATAGTTAACTGACAACTAGCGAGTTGTGCAAGTGAGCGAGTTTATTACCTGCATTCAGATTTAGCATTTTCCTTCAGGTCAGTCCTATGTTCATAATAAAAAATCTGTTTACATGTCAGATGTATTATCTTGTCCTTTTAACAGTTAAGAGGTTTTCCCGTGACTGACAGCACTAGTCAAAGCATTTGTCAGTTGCCTCTTGTTCCGTGTTCACAACAATTCAGTCTTTTCAATGTTGACTGACACACTCAACTTTGCCACCATCTAATGGCGTGATAATGTAACTTCTGTCGCTGTTCACGGTCAGGGACTATTTTTTCCGGCGGAAGGAAGGCTTTCAGTGATTTTACTTAATGAAAGTTGCACTGATACATATTTTTGGCTTTAATATTTGTACTGTGTGGTAACCGTTTTATAAAAGCAATAAGGTACGAGAGGCTGTGCTGTATCGTGAATAAGTCACGGCTGAAGGGCGGAGTGCTTGCAACCCCTTAGATAGATAAAACAGATACTGTATGCTTATAAATCAAGAACAAAGCATTTATAAATGTATTTATAAATTGCTTAATAATGTCTATTAATTAATTAACTATTTACTAATGCTTAATATATAATATATATATATATATATATATATATATAGAGCCTCTCTGTGGGAAAATGCTCACACAGATTTTTTATGTATATTGTACACAAATGTCATCACTATACTGAAGAATATGGCTCAAACAAACTGTAACTGTATAGTTTACAATCAAAAACATTAATAAAAATAAATCATTTTATGTATTCAAAATGTAAAGGAGCACTACAGTGACTGAACTATGAAAAATTATGTTTGATATGAGATTGGATGTCTGTTATTAATCTGAGTGTACAGATCTTTTAGTTTTTTGCAATAAGCAATGAAAAAGTAATACAAATGAAAGGGTTCAGTTATTAATTTAAGATGTAATAACACTGTTTTATACATATAACATTTGTTCACTATAAGTTTGAAGGTTAAATTTTAAAACTTACAGATCGATAAAAAAAATAAAATAAATATAAAAACTCTCACAAATATTAAAGGAGTTGTTTATTTCAAAGTTTCCAAGTTCACTATACATTTAATTTATTGGTTATCCGTGTCATGCACTTTAATTGTACCTCTGGGTCCAGTCTCTCACTGAAGCTCATGATAATTACATGTTTTCACTGAAAAGAACAATTCTCCAAACACCTCAAGACAGCTTCGCCGTTTGCCTAATCACTCATTTGTCTAGCCGGTTTAGTGAATCTGTTAATTAACTTTGATGCAATGCTACAAATGATGTTGTTTTTCCATAATGACACCTTGGGATCTTATTTTGTTGCCTGAGAAGAAAACAGTCACTTGTCAGCACACGCATGAAAGGCTACTGTACACCTGTCCTACACCGAGGCCAATGATAAATTGGATAAAGCTGATTTCCCCAAAACGCTTGACTGATTATACCACATCACTGCTTTGCACCTCTTACTTCCAATTAAATCACAACCCTGGGTGAACACTGATTAAGATACGGAACAAATAACATTTTGTTAACAGGTTTTGTTGTTGTTGTTGCTCACAAACAATTTGGCTGCCGCCAAGACTGATCTATTTGTTTTGGCTGTCAAAGCTGCTTTGCCTTAGAGACTAAAGTAGCTCAAGGTTAATACTGTGCTGCTGCACGAGTCTTTGTTTTACTTGTTTTAACTCATTTTGATCTTGTGTTAGACATTGCGAAAATGTCAAGAAAATGCTTCATCAACAGTACTGTCTTTAATCCATTTGGACGTGTATCATGGGATTTTTGTCAATATGTAATGTTAAAGAAATTCATTTAATAGCTCAATTTTAGCCATATTAATGGGTGTAAAGAAAGCCTAAACACAACCCTCACAGTAAACGTTCTGCATTTTGGGGACCAAAAAATTTCCTCACAAGAACAATTATTCTGGATATTGCCATCTTTGTGGGGACATTTTGTCCCCATACCGTAGTAGGGCATAGGCCTACCTGAACCACACACACAGCACAGGTTTCTGTAATTTATCATGATTAATCACACCTAACATTATAAACATTAAAATTTGTAATCATAAATATTTTTTCACAGTGAATCATCAAATTAATGTGGAAACAACAAAGTATTTTAAAAAATGCCCCCGGTTTCACAGACAAGGCTTAAAGGCACAAAACAATTAGAACAGTGTTATATATTTTATTGACTTGTGTACTTACATTCCCAAATGTTTCAAAGAATGTTTAAATCCAGAGAAATAAGAAATTTTACCCAGGACACGGACCGTGTCCGTGTGTCGCCTATCATACCCTCGGTTACCCTCGGTTTTATTTTGTAGAAACCATGGAAATGCCGAAAGACGCTTTAATATATTATGTTTTATTAGACAAAGGAACAACTGTTTGGATACATTTATAGACTGAAAACTAATCATTGTTATATAGCTCAACACGATTAGTCTAATTGTTTGAATCTTGTTTTCTTGATTATATTAATATGATAGCAGCCGCCGTGCGAATGCACAGAATAACGTTATAAAATCATTTTCAGCACACTCACAACTCCACATACGCTTGACTGTAAGAAGCGGAAGTGGCGACTGTGGCATAATAAAAGTCCTGATGCATGTTTGAGCTGTTTTAACTAAAAGAAAATTTCACTGGCATACCTTAAAACATCCGGATAATCGATGGAAAGGTACTTCTGCCTAGGTAGTTTATCTATTTCTTAGCCAATCAATCAGAATCATTCAACCTGAAGTATTGACGTAGCTTAGTGACCTGTGTAAAGTATAAATGCTGTGGTTTTGTGAATGTACGGAGAGCAGCCTACAAACTCCTCCTGAGTGTTGAAGCTGTCTTCTGCTGATGAAACTGTAAACTACTCTCTTCAGTAAAATTTTCTTCAGTTGTTTCATATTCATTTTAATTCATCATATTTGGTCCTCGGGTCTTTAACTGTAAAATCCCCAACAACTGATATATCATTAGTGATGTATCTCAAGTATTCATACATATTTCCACAATTACACCTTTGTGTCTTATCACTGAAACGAGCAAGTTATTGACAGGATCAAAGCAGGTAGCCAGATGGAGCTTTCAACGCACAAAATATTATTAATAATTATTATTAAATATTAATGTCGTACATGTGGGTCCCACACGTCAGGTTGGCATACAGATAGCATGGGTCTGGGCATGCGAAAGATTGCACCTGTACCTTCATGGCCACCATTTTTCACTGAGGACGGACCATCACGCTGTATAACTGACGACATAAAGAACAGGCCACAGATCATTGTTACTGCGTCGCTGTTATGACCACCTTCGCCAGTACAATTATAGTTTACAATCATATTGTAGCCAAGACCGCAACAACATGGTAGTTAACCTCTTGTCACGCTCCTTCCTGGCTCAAAAAAACACTCATGAGCATTTGTTAGCAATGGCACACAAGAACCATCTGTACATAGTGAAGCTCAAACTGCACTGTCTGGACTGGTGGTGGTGACCAGGCATAGACAGGGAGATCGAAACCCTAGTTAAAGACTGCCCAGCTTGCCTCTTGAGCGGTAATACAGGTCACTCACCTTCTTACAACTACTCTATAGGCTTCCATTTGGAGTGGCGTTGAGATTCCCAATGAACTCACAGAAAGTGAATATCCATTAAAAACCTCAGAAGAAATTTTAATTGTTTTAGTAATGATTATATTATTAATCAATTTCATCTAAACTTCATGATGAACTAAACTTAAATTTCATGAAACATTTCAAAGAATCAAAAAATGCAAAACAGATTTAGAGATATGAAAATGAAAAATGCCAAATAACAGCATAATCATAAGCAGTTTGTTCAATAACAGTGGTTATAAGAAGAGCTCTTGTTAAGAAAGAGCTATTGATAATAAAAGCTCAAAATTGAAAAGTGCTGTTTTTAAAGACTTTAATGGTCATTTGGAAAATCCTATGTTAAAATCCAGCTGTCAGTCACTGATCCCAAAAAGTGTACATAGTAGAAGGTATGTCACTGCAGTCAGGAGCATGAAATATTGTAGTCAATTGCTGAAAGAGAACTAATTCAACCAAAGTCAAGGGCCAAGTGCCCAAGTAAAAGTCGCATATTGAAACACTAATCACCATAATGGTGACTTCAAACAGACTCCCAACAACTTTTAACACATATGCAAGCTTTGTTGTGCTCTTGCTGGAATCATATCAGCACCCAAAAGATAACATATGCTGGTCCATCAGCACACCAGCATCCCAAGCTTATCCCAGCGTGCAAAACATACCTTATGCTGATCCACCAGCAAACCCGCTTCTCATGATGGGGACCAGCAAACCAGCAACCAGCATCCCATGCTGGATTTTTCAGCAGGGATAATAAAAACCCATTCAGCGTATCTGAACTGGGCACATTTTTTGACATGATGTGCAACCCAGCATACCCGGTTAAAATAGAGTCACCGCTTGCCGTATACTTTATTCATGCATAGTTCTTCCATGGGAATGTTCTCAGATGTCCCCAAAAGGAGGTTTTGTTAGACATAGCTCACTGCATGATACAATATTGTCCCTAAAATTTGGTTAAGTAGGTACAAATACACAAACATAATACCCTATCTTTCATTTACCATTTCAAGATTACTCTCAGTAACAGCCAACACTATAGTTTACAGTTTACAATAATCTCAAGTGCTAAATTGATCCTGGGAGAGCTCATCATAGGTGCTCATAGCATACAGCAGTGGCAGTCTCTTGGTAATATTAGTGTGAAGACAATGAAAACTATAGCCTGGAGGTACACTTACTATACCCCCGTGTTTGAACATAGCTCATAGCAGTAATTGTGATAAAATGCCTCCAAATGCTGTAGAAGAAGCTGAAATTAGCTATTCAGCAGATCACCAAGTGATCTATCGAAATGGTAGGCTTTGAACTACCTTGTAAAGTAAAAGCTCTCTCTCTCTCTCTCTCTCTCTCTCTCTCTCTCTCTCTATATATATATATATATATAATAGGCAGCCCCATACGCAACAAACTGCGATGCACTGTGTATTCTGACACCTTTCTATCAGAACCAGCATTAACTTCTTGAGCGATTTGAGCTTCAGTAGCTGGTCTGTTGGATCAGACCACACGGGCCAGCCTTCTCTCCCCACGTGCATCAGTGAGCCTTGGCCACCCATGACCCTGTTGCGGGTTCATCACTGTTCCTTCCTTGAACCACTTTTGATAGATACTGACCACTGCAGACCGGGAACACCCCACAAGAGCTGCAGTTTTGGAGATGTTCTGACCCAGTCATCTAGCCATCACAATGTGGCCCTTGTCAAACTCGTTCACTTCCTTACGCTTGCCCATTTTTCCTGCTCCTTACACATATAGCCTATTCTGTAATTTGGTCTTTTTTTTTTGTCTTTGATTAATTAATTAGTTAACTAGCCACACAAATTTGCAGAAAACATGTATTTCATATTTCATAATAAAATTATAATACAAAAATAATCTGTTTCTTTGATGTTCTGTTCATGTACAGAGAAATTCCCTCAGGGAATGTTGGTTCATCCAAGTTTATTTGACGTTGCTTCTGAGTACAGTATAAAGGTGGGCATAGGTGAATCTTGTGTGCACTATGTTAGCGAGAGTGTGCTAGAATGTGTGTTCATGCTTTTGTAAATATTAGTGGCATCCTATCATGTAGGAAACCCCTCTTTGTGTGCAATGAAGCTTCAAAGTGGTGTATAATTTGGTTCAAGCAGTGAAGTGTACAGAGAAAGGATGGCATATAGTAGTGTGTATGTTTGTGTGACAGTGTTGTTCTCCAGCACTTTGATCTCTTCACAGCTCCTTCGGACCTGTCGACTTATCCGCAGCACCTCAGACCTGCCTGTGCTAACCAGTGAAGGAGACATCATGATCGGTGCCCTCTTTTCTCTACACGACACTGTGCTGGAATCTCCTCCGTCTTTTACTGCAGAGCCACATCCTACGCAATGCTCAGGGTCAGTCAGTAAATATCCTAAAATATTACAATGCTGCATTTATGCGTAATATTTTGAAATCGTATGGTGTTTTCTTGTTTTTCTCCTTTACTTCTTAATGAAATTTCAGATGTATATTGTTGAGCATTTTTACAATATGTAGCCATTTACTGTTGTAATGTTATGAACATTAAAACATGTCATTTTGTTGATAATTTAATGCTCTTTGTCCCAAAAAGGTTTAATTTCCGAACCTTTAGATGGATGCAGACAATGATTTTTGCCATAGAGGAGATCAACAGAGATAAACGACTCCTAGCCAACTTAACTCTGGGTTATAAGATTTATGATTCATGCAGTACCCCTTTTCATGCCCTCCGCACGGCCTTGGCACTAATGAATGGGAATGAAGGGGGTACAGGCAAACCAGAGTGCCGAGGCAGGGTGCCTGTTGTCATTGGTGATGGAGGATCCACATTATCCCTAGTGGTTGCACGCTTTCTGGGTGTTTTTCATGTTCCACAGGTGAGTTGTGCATTTTTAATGCGCTTGCAGAGGTACATTTGTGTATTTCAATTATGTATACTATGCTCTCTGAACTCATGTCCTCTCCTCTCCCTAGGTAAGCTATTTCTCAAGCTGTGCATGTCTCAGTAATAAACTAGAGTTTCCTTCATTTCTGAGGACTATGCCCAGTGACTTTTTCCAAGTGGATGCTCTTGCACAGCTAGTGCAACACTTCGGTTGGAGCTGGTTAGGCACATTTGCAGGGGATGATGCTTATGGCCGTGGTGGGGCTCAAATTTTTAATGATGAGGTGACCAAACTAGGTGCATGTATTGCTTTTTATGAAATTATCCCAAAAAACCATGACCAAACAGAGATGTCCAGGATTGTAAAGAGGATCCGTGAGACAGGAACCCGTGTGGTGCTGGTCTTTGCTCTAGAGCAAGATGCAAGAGCTCTCTTCTGGGAGGCCCTTCAGCAAAACCTCACTGGTATTCAATGGTTGGCCAGCGAGGCCTGGATCACAGCAGCTGTCCTCTCCACTCCTGAATTCCACTCCATCCTTCAGGGCTCCATGGGCTATGCCATCCGCAGGACTGATATACCTCGCCTGCAGCCTTTCCTGCTACGGCTACATCCCTCCAAATACCCGCAGGACCCATTTGTTGTGCAGTTTTGGCAGGAGATGTTTAAGTGCTCTCTAGGCACAAGCAATAAGAGCACCTCAATTAGACCCCCCTGTAATGGCTCTGAAGTACTTGCCAATACAGGTAGCATCTACTCAGATGTATCTCAGCTCAGAATCTCTTATAATGTTTATAAGGCAGTGTACGCCATTGCACATGCTCTGGATTCAATGCTGCACTGTGAACCAGGCAAAGGACCTTTTGCTGGGGGATCATGCCCCAACTCCAGGAGCATACAGCCATGGCAGGTAAAAGATGTTCTCTAGTTTAGATAATGAAGTTTAAAAAGATGTTACAACTGTTCCCTTTTTATATTTTGTCTTTCTTTTCTCCATTCTTTGTGTCTAATCCAATCACTCATACACATGAAGCTCCTGAATTATTTAAAGCATATCCACTTCACTAATGACTTTGGTGAGGAGACCAAGTTTGACAGCAATGGAGATCCTGTGGCCATGTATGATCTCATCAACTGGCAGCTCATTGGCAACGGAGAGGTGCGGTACGCCACTGTGGGGAGATTTGATGAAACGATGCAGCCTAAACTAGTGATTGAAGAGGAAAACATAATCTGGAATGGAAACCAGAGACAAGTAATGCTCCAGTGTGAATTAAAATAAATACATTTATGATGAGTATCTCTGTAGTTTGTCCTTTATCTGAATTGCAGGTCCCTATGTCCGTCTGCAGCACCAGCTGTCCTCCAGGCACTAGAAAGGCTACCAGGCCAAACTTTCCTCTCTGCTGCTTTGATTGCATTGTCTGTGCAGCTGGGGAGGTTAGCAATCAGACAGGTATGTCCTAAATCAGAGGTCTCCATACTTGGTCCTGGAGGGCAGCTGTCCTGCAAAGTTCAGCTCCAACCCCAATTAAACAAACCTGAACCAGCTGATCACCATCAAGGTCTCGCTAGGCATAGAAGAAACTTTCAAGCAGGTGTGTTGGAGCTGGTTGGAGCTAAACTCTGCAGGACAGTGGCCCTCCAGGACTGAGTTTGGAGACTCCTGTCCTTAATCAACTCTCTCCTGCTGATGTTTATGTGTATAACAAAACTATCATTTTAGAGGACTAATTTAGATTTGTTTAAATGTATTTCGCTACTGTCACAATAAATACAGTAGTCAACAGAAGTGGATCAAAACCTTTCATCAAAGTTGTCCTAAAACCTTCTTCTTAGGACAACTTCGTTTTTAGGACAACTTTTTTCAAATGTTGACTACTGTATTTATCGTAGAGGAAAGATTATCTTCTACTTTTATTTATCAGATGCCTTAGAGTGTGAAAAGTGCCTGCCTGAGTTCTGGTCCAATACTAGACGAGACACCTGCATCCCGAAGCTGGTGGAGTTCCTTTCCTACAACGATACCATGGGCATCACTTTGCTGGCTGTGGCTCTGCTGGGATCTTTTTTCACACTTGCAGTTGCTCTGATATTTGCCCTTAAACGCCACACACCTTTAGTCAGAGCTAACAACTCGGAGCTCAGTTTCCTCATTCTTAGCTCACTGTGGCTTTGTTTTTTGTGTGCACTAGCATTTATTGGGCAGCCCACATCCTGGTCCTGTGGGCTTCGCCACACTGCATTTGGTATTGCGTTCTCCCTCTGTCTGTCCTGCATCCTTGGGAAGACTATGGTGGTACTCATGGCTTTCAGAGCCACACTACCTGGCACTAATGTCATGAAATGGTTCGGCCCTCTACAGCAGCGTGGCATTATCTTCTTGTGCACGGCTGTGCAACTGGTGATTTGCTGCACATGGCTGAGTGTGGCACCTCCTGTCCCACGTAAGCTCATGACTCGTGAAACTGCCCGGATTATTCTTTTGTGTGATGTGGGCTCTCCGTTGGCCTTCTCCCTGGTGCTGGGCTACATCGGCTTGCTTGCGGCTGTCTGCTTCCTGCTGGCCTTCTTTGCTCGAAAGCTCCCAGATAATTTCAATGAGGCTAAATTCATTACTTTCAGCATGCTGATCTTCTGTGCCGTGTGGATTGCATTTGTGCCGGCGTACGTCAGCTCACCGGGGAAGTACACAGTGGCCGTGGAGATTTTTGCCATTCTGGCCTCCAGTTATGGCCTGCTGCTCTGTATCTTCACTCCAAAATGTTACATTATTTTGCTTAAACCTGAGAAAAATACAAAGAGATATTTGATGTCCAAATCTAATTCAGAAAGGAAATATTGAAATGCTTACTGATTAAGTTTAAATGTTCTCGATTTCCACCAGATCCCCTCAATAAACTGTTTTAGATTATTTTTGTGGTTTTGTTTCATAAAATAAACAATTGTCCTTCAAATGTGAATGTTGCACTGTTTATTACAATTAAAGTATATTAAATTAAATTTTACCAGCATTCATGATAAACCCTTCCACATTAAACATGATTGAAACAGTATTAATATTTGAAGCCAAAGTCAAAATCTTTCCAACCCATGTTTTAAGCCTCTAAGTGTAAGATCCCATCCTTTTTTGTTGTCATGATTCATTCTGTCCTCAATAGTGAAAGAGAACCATTTTATTTCCCCTGAGCATAAAAAGCCATGTGCCATAATTTTAAAAAAGCCAAGCGTGTAATCATCCATTCTCTTTCACTCATTGAACACTGCAATAACAACGCCACACTAATGATTTTATCCACTTCAGCCACTTCAGCGTGTGTAATAAGGTTGATCATATCTGCCTCTTCTTCATCATCAGGGGAAAAGAGAAGAAGTAGACACTCTAGTCCCTAAGGAAAGATAATTTGACAACACTGGAAACATTATGAATTTCATTGGATCATTCTCAGGAAGCAATGATATTTAGTCCTTTTATTTGAAAAGGATACCGATTAAATGTTAAGGGAGTATAAGGAATTTATAAGGGAATGTTGCCTCTCCCATAGTTAGAGTAGTAGTCGAAAAATATAGAGTTTTCTGTTCTTAAACTATTACACAGCATGCTAAATATGTATGCCCTACACACGTTGGGTTTCCATGTTTTATGGGGACATTCTATACAGACATATATTTATACTGTACAAACTGTATTCTATCCCCTAACCCTAAACCTACCCATCACAGAAAACCTTCTGCATTTTTCATTTTCAGATTTTCGCTTAGTATGGTTTAAAAGCTGTTTTCCTCATGAGGACCAAAATATGTAAAACACTTTGTGGGGACATTTTTTCCCTATAATATTTGGGGTATACCTGAACTATCTCTCTCTCTGTGTGTGTGTGTGTGGTTCAGATAAATTCTACATTATGGGAACAAAATGTCCCCACAAAGATGGCAATATCCTAAAGGATGCGCGATGCTTTCATTTTTGGTACTCGCTGATACCAATACTGATACCTGTATTTTCACAGCATTGTAATTTTTAATTATAGAGAAACCAAAAGGATATGAATCATATTCATTGATTTAATTTGTTTAGCAAATGTATATTTCCTTCAATTATTTTCATGCTTAAAATGTATTGTACAAGCCTCTGTTACTTTCACTGTTCATTCTATTGCTCCATCACATTTTATCTTTAATTTAGCACAGGGCTCAATGCTAAGGATTTTTTTTTTTTTCTACTGGACTGGTTGAGTCAGTGGCTCAAATGTTTAGATACCAGTGAAATATCATAATTCTCTATTACAATTTTGATAAAAACTATAGCCTAATGTAAATTTAAAACTGAAGATGCCAGTCCTCCAAGTAAACAGTCCAATTACAAGTAGTACAAATAAATACAATAGTACAAATGAAATAAACAGTGCTTTTCATGTTTTTAGGTAGTTCTAACAGTTTTTTTTCAGGTACAGAGTTTGAATAAAGTAATCAAATGCAAAATAACCCTGCATAGTCTTCACTGTATAGTAAGTTACAAAGGCCATTCAGTCAAGAGCAGTTTGTGATTTCTTTGTCCTTTTGTTTTTTGATTAACATTAATACAGAAGCAGGTTTATTAAATTGCTGTCCCTTCAAGACTAAATGCTTTTCGTTCACTTTAGACATAACCAACTATGTTTACTAGGATACTCGCAAAGACATGCATTTTCACGTAAGTTTGTGTGAATTTGTCAGTTCAAGCACAAGAAGACGTGAAAGAGAATTCAACGCAGTAAAGAATTCAAAGAGCTATCTGAGACTCGGCTTTCTGGGCGCGTGCTTCAGATGTTTGCGCGCAGTAAACGCCTTGTCCTGTAAATGTCCTGTAATAACTAAGGGAACAACTCATTATACATAAATTACCGCTTTTTTGTCAAATCACATAATATACGATTTAGTTTTAATCCAAATGAAGCATGTGTAGTAAGTGAGCGATCAGCAATCAAGAGCATGCAACAGAACGGCGCACGCGCTTTCTCTTTTTTTGCTGTCAGTTAACATTAGTAATATGTGCCTCGTGTTACCTTCTTTGCTTTTGACGTATCTGACCAAACTACAAACTTTCCTGTGATGTCTGTGCTGCTGTACACTCAATCCACTGCTTATCAGCTTGCTCACAGCATTTAGGCGTATATTTATTTTGTTTAACATTCTATTAATTACATACAGTGCCGCTTGAAAGTTTGTGAACCCCTAGCAGAATCTGTGAAAATGTGAAAATTTTTGACAAAATAAGAGAGATCATACAAAATGCATGTTGTTTTTTATTTAGTACTGTCCTGATTAAGATATTTTACATAAAATATGTTTACATATAATTCACAAGACAAAAAAAATAGCTGAATTTATTAAAACGACCCTGTTCAAAAGTATGTGAACCACTGATTCTTAATACTGTGTGTGGTTACCTGGATGATCTATGATTGTTTTTTTGTTTTGTGATGGTTGTTCATGAGTCTCTTGTTTATTCTGAGCAGTTAAACTGAGCTCTGTTCTTCAGAAAAATCCTCCAGGTCCTGCAGATTCTTCAGTTTCAAGCATCTTTTGCATATCTGAAACCTTTCCAGCAGTTGCTGTATGATTTTGAGATCCGTCTTTTCACACCGAGGACAATTGAGGCACTCAAACACAACTATTAAAAAAGGTTCAAACATTCACTGATGCTCCAGAAGGAGACACGATGCATTAAGAGCCGGGGAGTGAAAACTTTTGGAATTTGAAGATCAAGGTAAATTGTACTTAATTTGTCTTCTGGGAAACATGAAAGTATCTTCTGTTACTTCTGAAGAGCAGTACTAAACGAAAAAAAAAAAAAATTATATTCAAGCGAAATAAGAAAAATTTGGACCTCTTCATCCTGTTCAAAAGTTTTCACCCCCTGGTTCTTAATGCATTGTATTTCCTTCTGGAGCATCAGTGAATGTTTGAACCTTTTTTAATAGTTGTGTTTGAGTCCCTCAGTTGTCCTCAGTGTGAAAAGATGGATCTCAAAATCATAGAGTGACTGCTGGAAAGGGTTCAAATACGCAGAAGATGCTGGAAAATCAAAGAATCTGCAGGACCTTGAGGATTTTTCTGAACAAACAAGGGACTCATGAACAACCATCACAAAACAAAGAAACAGTCATAGATCATCCAGGTAACCAAACACAGTATTATGAATTAAGGGTTGACAAACTTTTGAACGGGGTCATTTTAATAAATTCCGCTATTTTTTTGTCTTGTGAATTATATGTAAACATTTTTTTATGTAAAATATCTTAATCAGGACAGTACTAAATAAAAAATAACATGCATTTTGTATGATCTCTCTTATTTTGTTAAAATTTTTCACATTTTCACAGATTCTGCAAGGGGTTCACAAACTTTCAAGCGACATTGTACATTTACTTCATAGACATCCTTCTCTGATATATCTATTCTGCTCCCTGTTTGCTCTGTTGTCACTGTTTCTTTGTCACAAGCACTGTATTGCACACGCTGTGTGGTATCGGAGCATTTTACAAATAGGCTATGGAGTAGGCTACGAATATGAGTACATGAACAGTATCACTATCAGTGCATCCCTATCCGAAATTCTTTTTGGTCCCCATGAGGAAAACAGCTTATAAATCATACTAAGTGATATTTTTTGAAAAGTTCAAAATGAAGAAAATGTAATGGGAAGGTTTAGGGGTAGGAGAAATAATATACAGTTATCATTAGGTCTAAATAATGTCTTCATAAAACATGGAAACCCAATGTGTATGTGCGTGTGTCAAAATCTGATCAGATTTTTTCTCATAAAATATTGAGCTTGACAAGGTCAACATTAGTATAATCTAAAATAAATTCATTGAAGAATAGCAAAGATGGTTTCCTGAAAATTCCATTTTCATTTAAAGAAACTTTCATTTAAAAAATGTTATGATTTTTTTAAAATTATCTTGTTTCTGAATGTCACAAACCCTCTGTTTTAGGGACTGTCCTTTCTTGTCCTCTTATTGAATGTTATAACTGAAATAGACCTATACTGTTTTGAAGAGATTGGAGATTCTACCAGATGAGTATAATTTTTATGAATAGGTTGAATTGATGTTTCGATATTAGGCTAACACATTGTATATTGTGTGTACGTATGGCTTTGTCCAGATTTGTGCGCATGTGTGTGTGTGTCCTCATTTCATGTCCCTGTAGAGAGCGTCTTCAATACATTACCTCTATAAAGTCCTTCACCCAGATCCCCAGTTTCCAGTTGTGGCTTAGAAGAACACTGTGCAGAGATGGAGATGAAGATGCCAGTCCTCCAGGTTGTACATTTGCTATTTTCTTTTCTCTACCCCATTCAAAGCAACTCAGAGGCAGACTGTAAACTCTGGAAGGACCTAGACTCAACTGTTGTCTATAAGGAGGGCCATGTAGTTCTAGCTGGGATGTTTCCCATCCATTCCAAAGGTGTCGACCAGGAGCTGAACTTTAGAAGTCCGCCAGACCAAAGGAAATGTAGGGGGTAACGAAAAATTATTGTTTATTTTAGAGTTTATTGCGTCAATGTTGGAATATGTACTGATATCCTTAACACATTTTGTTTAGAGTCTAAATGTTCAGACTTTGTATCAGCCTGTGCTTGTATAATCTATTTTTTGAGTTTGGAAATGAACTGAAGCTCGATCTTTCTTCCAGGTTTAACATGCGAGTGTTCCGCTGGTCTCAGTCAATGATCTTTTTCATTGAGGAGATCAACCGAAACCCTACCCTTCTTCCAAACATCACACTGGGCTATAGGCTGTATGACACATGTGGGCTGACTGCTCTGTCTCTGAGGACTGCATTGTCTGTAGTCTCTCAACCCATGAAGAGGAGCAGTTTGGGGGAATGCTCCTCCCCGAGCATCCCAATCATTATTGGGGACTCTGGATCCACCCTGTCAATGGCCATCTCCAGAGTACTCAACCTGTTCCGTATCCCGCTGGTGAGGGCAGATCAGCAAGACAAAATTGATTTGAAATGAAGGAATTCTGTATTTGTATACTCTTTGTCTGAATCTCTGTCCACATCTTTGCTTCAGGTGAGTTATTTTGCCTCATGTGCTTGCCTAAGTGACAAACACCAGTTCCCTTATTTCTTTCGCACAATTCCCAGTGATGTTAATCAGGCCAACGCTCTTGCTCGTCTGGTGAAGCACTTCGGATGGACTTGGGTGGGCACAATGGGAGCCGACGACGCTTATGGGCGCACAGGCATTGATCTGTTCACCACTGCAGTGGTACAGTTGGGTGTTTGTGTGGCTTATCGAGTAATCATACCCAAACTGCCAACTCAGCAACAGCTGCAGGATATCGTCAAGACCATTCGAGATTCTACAGCACGTGTTTTGGTGGTTTTTGCCATCGAGGAGGACATCAAGCCAGTAGTGGATGAAATAATTCAGCAGAATGTGACTGGGAAGCAGTGGGTGGCCAGTGAAGCCTGGGTGACTTCCACTCTCATCTCCACTAAAGAGAACTACCCCTCACTAAGTGGCACCATCGGCTTCGCCATCCGCCGAGCTGAGATACCCGGCTTCAAACAATTCCTTGAAAGCGTACAGCCCCTGGCTGAGCCTTACAATGCATTTGCAAGGGAGTTCTGGGAAACACAGTTCCAGTGCTCATTAAACACAAGGCTTCCTGCTCCCTCCACAACTGAACAAGTGCACTACAGCCATAGTTGTACTGGCACGGAGAGAGTCCAGGATATTCACAGTATCTACAATGATGTGTCAGAGCTCAGGGTGACATACAACATGCACAAGGCTGTTTACACGGTGGCTCATGCACTGCATAACCTGCTTCTGTGTCAAAGAGAGAAAGGGTCTGCCTTGACACAACAGTGCCCGGATATTCATAACCTACAGCCATGGCAGGTACAGCAATATATGCTTTTTTTAAGCCATATTCTTGACTTTAATGGTAACATTATCTGTGCATTGACGTTCTCCAGGTTGTTGAGGTTCTGAGGAAAGTGAACCACACAAACATATTTGGAGATTTGATCCACTTTGATAAGAACGGGGACCCTGCCGGATCATACGACATAGTGAACTGGCAGAGAGAGTCAGATGAGGGTCCGGTACAGTATGTTACAGTGGGTCGCTTTGACTCCTCTCTTTCGACAGCACAGCAGTTAGTGCTGAACCAGGACAAAATCATCTGGCATGGAGGAACTAAGAAGGTAAAATGATGTATTCTCTTTCTTGGTTACTGATAAATAGTGTTTGATAATTGTTCTACATTTAGCAGACATTTTATCAAAGGTGACGTACATTTTTTATCAGTTCTTCATTTACTTAGAACTTGGGAATTTATTTTTATCAATTATTTTATATTATTATTATTATTGGGTAGTGACTATATAATCACACAAAGGTTTCATAATGCCTTGTCTCTCTCTCTTATAGATACCAGTGTCTGTGTGCTCTGCTAGTTGTCCACAGGGATACAGAAAGGTTACACGAGAGGGTCAGCCTGTATGCTGCTATGACTGTGTGCTTTGTGCAGAGGGCAGCATCAGCAATACAACTGGTATTATCAGACTCACACACACAATGACTGTTATCAGTGTCTGTTAACCTTTTTTAAACAATTTATTACAAATCGCCATTAAAACATCTTTCCCTTGAATGAAGTTTAGGTTAAAGGGTTAGTTCACCCAAAAATGAAATTTCTGTCATTAATTACTCACCCTCATGTCGTTCCACACCCGTTAGACCTTTGTTCATCTTCGGAACACAAATTAAGATATTTTTAATAAAAATCCGATGGCTCAGTGAGGCCTACATTGCCAGCAAGATAATTAACACTTTCAACGCCCAGAAAGGTACTAAAGACATATTTAAAACAGTTCATGTGACTACAGTGGTTCAACCTAAATGTTATGAAGTGACGAGAATACTTTTTGTGCGCCAAAGAAAACGACTTTATTCAACAATATCTAGTGATGGCTGATTTCAAAACACTGCTTCATGAAGCTTCGAAGCTTTACGAATCTTTTGTTTCCAAGCAGTGGTTCGGAAGCATGTATCCAAACTGCCAAAGTCACATGAACCATTGAAATTTTGAAACGTTTCGAAACTCTTATGACGTAACGAAGCCTCGTTTACTGAAATCACGTGACTTTGGCAGTTTGAAACTTGCTCTGAACCACTGATTCGAAACAAAAGATTCGTAAAGCTTCATGAAGCAGTGTTTTGAAATCGCCCATCACTAGATATTGTTGAATAAAGTCGTTATTTTGTTTTTTTTGTCGCACAAAAAGCATTCTCGTCGCTTCATAACATTACGGTGGAACCACTGTAGTCATATGAACTGTTTTAAATATCTATTTAGTACCTTTCTGGGCACTGAAAGTGTTATTATTAAAGTGATGTAATTATCTTGCTGTCAATGGAGGCCTCACTGAGCCATCAGATTTTATCAAAAATATCTTAATTTGAGTTCCCGAAGATGAACGAAGGTCTTACGGGTGTGGAACGACATGAGGGTGAGTAATTAACGATTTACATTTGACGAGTTTTTTAACCCTTTAATGTCCTTTTCTGTGTGTTTAATGCATCCATTTTTAGATCAACCTGAATGCATGCTTTGCCCTGAAGACTTCTGGTCCAATCAACGCCGCAACCTTTGTGTTCCCAAGCAGATCGAGTTCCTATCCTACTCAGAGGCTTTTGGCATGATCCTGGCATCTATAGCCATTCTGGGTGCTGTTGCTGCAATGACAGTTGCTGCAATCTTCTTTCGCCATCGTGACACACCTCTGGTTCGGGCGAATAATTCGGAACTGAGCTTTCTGTTGCTGATTTCTCTTGCTCTCTGCTTCATATGTGCACTAACCTTTCTGGGTCAGCCATCGCGCTGGGCGTGCCCTCTTAGACGGACTGCTTTTGGTTTGACCTTTGCTCTCTGCCTCTCCTGTCTCCTCAGTAAGACTCTAGTGGTGCTTATGGCCTTTAAAGCCACGTTGCCTGGTAACAACACTGCACGTTGGTTTCGCCCCCCTCAGCAGAGACTGGGTGTGTTCTTTTGTTCGGTCCTGCAGGGTGGGGTTTGCGTGGCTTGGCTTGTCACAGCACCGCCATATCCAGTGAAGAACACCTGGCTGTACCGCGACCGGATCATTTTGGAATGTCACCTGGGTTCAGTCGCCCTTTTCTGTTGTGTGTTGGGTTACATTGGCTGCTTAGCTGCCTTCTGCTTCATCCTGGCTTTTTTAGCCCGAAAATTGCCTGATAATTTTAATGAAGCCAAATTCATTACATTCAGTATGCTCATATTCTGTGCCGTTTGGATCACCTTTATTCCAGCTTATGTGAGTTCCCCTGGGAAGTTTACTGTAGCTGTGGAGATATTTGCCATTTTAGCTTCTAGTTATGGAGTACTTTTGTGCATTTTTGCACCTAAATGTTACATCATTATTTTCATGCCTGAGAGGAATTCTAAAAAGTTTCTCATGCATCAAAAATGATTTACCATGTCATGATGTACTCTTTCATGTCTTTGAATGCTTGTTATCATTCACTTCATTTTTAATGAATGTAATAAAAAAGAAAAACTGTGTATGTTGAATCACTTTATTAGATGATAATGTGTCTTGGCCTGTGACAATGAATGAAAGTAAAACTTTTATTAATCTCAGACACTCATGCAAGTATGTTGTTCTGCCACTAAAGACACTAATGTTCCAGTAAAACATTTCACTTGAACACTTGCATCAGACTCAGTAACACTTTATAATATCTTTTGTCAAGAAATCCTTAACAAACATTATATAATGCTTAAAGGATTAGTTCACTTTGAAATGAAAATTAGCCCAAATTAGCCTATATGTATATGACTTTCTTGTTTCCATCATAAACATGTGCTCCACACAGCTCCAGAGGGTTAATAAACACCTTCTAAAGCTAAACGATGCGTTTGTGTAATATAAATATCCATATTTAACAAATTATGAAGTCAGATATTGAGCTTCTGCCAGACTGCCTTCAACCAAATGTGAATAATGCTCAAGCGAGAACAAACCTGTTGCTGAAGCTCAAATGTGTAACACACGAGAATGAACCTCATTGGTTATGTAGCATTTTTTTCTACTTTTTAGTGTCTTATGTTTTGATTATTTGACTTTAAATGCATTAGGCCTATGTAATTCACTTTGGAATATAAATCTGAGTGTTTCAGATGATGATATTTTCCGGAAAATATTACTCAAACAGACCAGGGGTTCTTAAAACGCAAAATAATATTCTGTTTGTCTCTAATTATACATTCATCCTAACTTTACCTTAACATTGTCTAGATCTATGCTGTCATTTGTGGCTGCTCATTTTCAAATTTATTCTTTTTTCAATAGGCCTTGGTTAATAGGTCTTATTTTCCTACATTTACCTACATTAGTTTGTTTTGTACAGGGCATGGATGAAGTCTGCATCAGTGAGGCCATTGAAGTCTCCACTGTTGGGATTTACAGTATGTTCTCAAACAACATGCTTGTGATGAACCAGAGGATGTTGGCATTGTCAAGTCAAGTTGAGTCACCTTTATTTATATAGCGGTTTTTACAATGTAGATTGTGTCAAAGCAGCTTTACATTAATAACTGGTACATTATTTTGGCTGCACAGCAGCTCTTAAGGAATAGTGTCAATGCAGGCAGATCAAAGCACTGTTGAATATCAAATGTCAAGTGTCCCCAACTAAGCAAGCCAAAGGCGACAGCGGCAAGGAACCCAAACTCCAACAGGTGACATCAGGTGACAAACAGGTGTTAAAATGGAGGAAAAAAAAAACCTTGGGAGAAACCAGGCTTAGTCAGGGGGCCAGTTCTCCTCTGGCAAACAGTGCTTTGTTACGACTCAGGTTGCTATCATAAGTCAGATAGAATCGCAACATTCAAAGTATTTAATTCAGTTCCATCCAGTTGAGGATTGTATTCATCACACCAGTATGGACGGTTGTTGAGGAGATGCGCCACTGGTTGTCATGTTGATGAGGCCTTCACAGTGGATGATCTAGTTGACTCAATCTCTGCTGATACTTCAGGGCTGTGTTGTGGTTGTGTCAAGGCGCAGGTCCTCGATCTCACCCGGATACGGCCCCGGATCCGGCTGACTACGGTAAACCTCGGGATAAGCAGAAAGACTAATATTAGCGTAGATGCCATTCTTCTTCTGATGTAACGAGTACATCTGGTGTTACAGGAAGTGTTCCCGGTTCCGGCTGACCTAATTTATGCAGCCTAATAATCCTTTAATGGATTTGAAAAAATAAACTGATAATGTGTTATGTGTATGCCAGGTTAAAGAGATGTGTTTTTAGTTTAGATTTAAACTGACAGAGTGTGTCTGCTTCCCGAACAGTGCTAGGAAGATTGTTCCAGAGTTTAGGTGCCAAATAGTTGAAGGATCTACCACCTGCAGTTGATTTTGATATTCTGGGTATTATCAGCTGGCCTGAATTCTTAGATTGCAATAGACGCGAAGGACTATAATGCATTAAGAGCTCGCTCAGGTACTGGGGAGCTTAACCATTTAGTGCTTTGTAAGTAATTAGCAAGATTTTAAAATCTATACGATGTTTAACAGGAAGCCAATGCAGTGTTGACAGAACTGGGCTAATATGGTCATACTTCCTAGTTCTAGTAAGAACTCTAGCTGCTGCATTTTGTACGATAAATCATTAATTCTTAATGAACTGCTGCATGGAAAAAGATTGGACGCTCTATGGACAGGAGTTTTTGCAAGAAGGTAATGCATTATATGAGATATGAGGCAAATGTAAGCATAACCAGCTTCCTTTGTATTTATAATAATATTTCTTAATTTTTTTTTTTTTTTTTTTTAGGAAAATGGGGTATTAAATTCTGTCTCACTTGTAACAACATAATTTTTTTTTAAAAGTGGAATGATGGCTTTGAATATGTCAGAGGCCAGATATCAACGAGCTAGTGAACAAAACCATGTGCACTGGAAAAGCGGCCAAAGTGGGAAAATTTGTTGTTTTAAAACGTTGACTATTATGAACCAACAAATAAATTGTTTAATAAATTACATGCTTTAAAATGTGTTGATTTAGTGGATTTATACTGCACAACGATGTATAAGGTATATAATAATTTACTTCAAAATTGTTCATAGAGGCTGTTCGAAATAAGAGAAAGTCAGTATAAACTGAGAGGACTATATATGTTTAGAAAAATAAGTGTAAGAACTAATATAAAAAAAATAGATGCATGTCTGTCAAAAGGGGGGAACCTATGGAATAATTGTGAATAAAAGTGTATTTCACTTTGTAAATTCAAGAACATGTTTAAAAACAAGGTGATAATTATATAACTTAATATGAATCATTTGTGTATGTAATATTTACACGACTTAAATATTTATTATATTAATATCTGAAATGTGTATTTTGTTGTAATTATGGAAAATGTCTTGCGTTAACTTGTAGTAATCAAGTCCAGGGAAAAAATCTGATAAATATGTATAAAGGGTAGGCATAATAAGCAAAGACTTCAGTCTACACCTTTTTTGGTTATGTATATTTTTATTTATTATGAAAAATTGTCTGCAAGCAACCGAAATAAATTTTTGTTGAATTGAAAAAAATAAAAAAAATGAAGTGCTATCTTAAAGAGGCTATTTAACATATATATTCCAAAATCAAGATAACTAAATTTACAAGTTATCTTTTTCATAATTTTACATGCCTTTGGTTCTTAATATCATGTATATAGTAAATTGTGGATTAAATATGCATAATTGTCCGTGAATTATATTTGGTCAGGTCTGTGCTAGCTTGAGATCTGTAAAAATGTTTTCTGATATCTGATATGAATCAAATCCATGGATACATTTTTATTTTTTTCTTGGTATCTCAGTAATGGCAGTCATACAAAAACACATGAACAGAAATTTTTCATAATTTTATGATAGATAAAAAAAAATAAGATTTTTTTTTATTATTAAGTAAACTGAGAAACGAAAGGTCTTTATGGATAACAAATTATTTATAAATCAAATTCAGACAACACTTCCACCAAAAGTCCAGTCATTTGCAGTCTTTGTTATGGAAAATGTTAAATGTATTTTTATTAAATTGTACTTTTATTTGGCATTGGAGTATGGAGAAATAGGCCTATTCCTTGGTTGTTAAGGCCAATTCACACTGCAACAACAGACGCTGACCAACAGCAATAGACACTTTGTTGGGTTTTGTCATTGATTAGCGCTTGTTTTCACTGATTGAACATCGTGTACTCCCGACATTTTTTCTGGCTTGGCTAAAAGGGCGATGTAGTTTCTCCAGTTTGTATCTGTCCACACATTTTCAGGGGACTCTTCCTCTTGGGAAAATTACTTTTTGTCTTTTGTGGAGTTCTTTTCATTGTTTAGACTTCCAAGAGTTGTGCAGATAGATGCGTCACGTTGCTCATAAAAATAGTCCAGCTGCTGCCCATGAACCCAGCAGCTCGGATTTTACATTTGGGAAATTTTTATGTGGCTGAATTCTAGAATTATACAAATAGGTAGTAATTGCTGTGTGAACCGTTTAAGCTGGAGATAACATTAGGGAAAAACATCTGTAATATCTGCCTGAGGTGAGAAGTGCAAACAGGTTGTGTCCAGGGTGAGAGGGGTCTGTGATGACGTTATCTGCCCATTTCTTCACTCTGGAGGAGTACAAGTCCTGAAGGTTGGGCAGGTACACACCATTCCATCCTTTCAGCTGACAGTCCGTTGCAGTCTTCTTATGTCTGATTTGCTGGCTGACCCAAACCAGACAGTTATAGAAGTGCACAGAACCAAACAGCTGAGTAAAACTTTGTGATCTGTGCCTGTGGCAGGTTGAACTTCCTCAGCTGGTGAAGGAGATGGTGGTGCCCAGGAACCTGAATGACTCCACTGCCTCCACAGTGCTGTTCATGATGCTGAGAGGGGGGTTTCTCCTAAAGTCCACTATCATCTCTAATGTTTTGAGCATGCTCAGCTCCAGGTTGTTGTGACTGCACCAGACAGCCAGCTCTTTAACCTCCTGTCTGTAAGCAAACTCATTACTGTCCTGGATGAGGCCAAAGACTGTGGTTTCTTCTGCAAACTTTAGGAGCTTGACAGAGGGATTTTTGGAGATGCAGTCATTTGTGCTGAGGGAGAAGAGCAGAGGGGAGAGAACACACCCCTGAGGAGCTCCAGTGCTGATAGTGAGAGTCCTGGATGTGAGTTTTCCCAGCCTCACTAGCTGCTGCCTGTCTATCAGGAAGTTGATGATCCACTGACAGATGGAGGCGGGTGCAGAGAGCTGTGTCAGTTTATACAGGAGGGCATTCTGGATCATGGTGTTGAAAGCAGAGCTGAAGTCCACAAACTTGGTTTGCCTGGGTAGGATGTAGTGCAGTCCCATGTTAGACACAAAACTTCAATTTTAGGTAGAAGGGAATCTTCCACCCTAAAAATGTCAACTTCTTGTTGGATTTTTTAGATCCATTTTCCTCAGTATCACCCTTGTTCTTGCTGTCCTTTTTGGATCTGAAGGGATTCTTAATCTGCAAACAAATGACACCCATTATTAAATCATAATTCAGTTCAATAAGTACAGGTATTGGGTAGAACATTGAACGGTTATACAGAGGAGAAATTACCTTTTTGAGGATGTTCGACTTCATCATCTTGAACTTATGTCTGAAGGTCAGTTTTGGTAGATCCTCCTGTACTGACACAGCCTGACTGTGCACTTCAATCGGTGAGGCAAACTGTTTAATCGGTGGAAATTTCTTTGCCAGCAAGTCAAAAACTTGACTGACCACCAGCTCTGTCAGATGATCCACCACTGTCAGACCGAAATCCTCTTCTTTGATGATGAAGGGCATCACTGGAGTATTTTCAGGGAGTGTCGCAGGATGAGGGAATCTGGAGGACACAAAAAGACGCTGCACAAGTTCCTCCACAAAATAATGGAGAAAATCTTTAGTTTTCATTCTGATCTGCTCCGAGACGCTCTCTGCCTGCGGCATCTCGCTTCTTAGGACACGGTTCATTAAATCTGCGAGCCTTCGATGCAGACATTCTGAGGCTGCGTAACTGTTGTCCTGCTGGCTGAAGTGACCGTTACACTTCGACATATATAGAGCGGTCATAAGTGAGTCAAATAAGGAGGCAGTCTTTGGCCCGTCACTGCCTGAGGGTTGATCTGACTCCAGCAGGACAAGTGACAGTCCACCCTCAGATGACTCAAAAGTTGGCCACAGAACTGGGACAGGCCCACTTTCCCATGTTCTGGACGCTGCAGTAGGATTCTTTGACCATGCCCGAATGACATTCTCCACAATGTAGTCAATCACATTGCTTGTAGTCTCCACCGTATGGCTCGTTCTGAGAGTGCACAGGAGTTTGCCCTCTATTGCCGCAAGGACTGTGCTGATGGCTGTTGTGGCCACTGTGCGGGAGATGTGGCAATGCACAACACTCAGCTTTCGAATGACCTCACTGATCAGTAATTCCCCAATATTAGTGCAGGAATCATCCGGACGGAAGTAAACGAAGCATGGTGACGAGGCTGCGTTGATCTTCAGCATGTTGTTGTGCATCACCACATTCACCCGATGACAAACTTCCTCTACC
Source organism: Elopichthys bambusa (assembly GCA_037101425.1). Lineage (NCBI taxonomy): Eukaryota > Metazoa > Chordata > Actinopteri > Cypriniformes > Xenocyprididae > Elopichthys > Elopichthys bambusa. The sequence goes on from CM074454.1 coordinate 23,248,556, forward strand.
ACAATGTCAGCGAGTTCAGAGGAACGCGGATCGTCTTCACCCAGAGAGTCGCTGAAATCACATTCAGCGCTGCTGAGGAGACCATCCACCGTGATCCCAAAAAGAGATTCAAGTGGATACACATATGGAAGCTGTTCCATCTTCAGGATCGCTGGTCTTTCTGATGTGTCCTGCTGAATATCCTCAATGGATGAGGATGATAATGGCCTGTTTGAGTTCACAACTGCAGATGGATTCATGCCCACTATCCTAGATAGTTTTGACATTAAATCAGTTGCAGTTGTGGCGGCTGACGTCGCAATGGAAGTCAGCGTTTGATAGATTTGCTGTCTGGAGAACTGTGTGGAAAAAAAAGCAAAATGAGTTTCAGTTCTAATAATGCGAGTTGATTTTTATCACATTAAGTTTATGCTAGCTTACAGTTAGTGTATTTTAAAACATGGACTTGGATTTTTATAGTGAATATGGAAAAGTAGACTTACCGGGTGGCTCAATGCCGCCTGTATCACTTCCAAATTCCTGAAAAACAGACAACTGTTAATATAATGCAATATGAGTAAAATTTGATGACAAACTTTGATGTTGAATTGACATAGCCAAGTTTGAAATATCTTTAAAAAGCTTGAAGTTTGAAGATTTTACTCAGTCAATAAAATGTTGTGAACATTCTAAGAGATGTTAACATGTTTTAGCAAGTTGAAGGCGTGTTTCTAACATTAGCATGTGTTAACACATTGACAGCTTAAATTAGCATGTTGCTTGCATGTTTTAGCACAGTACTAGCATAATCTAACATGTTGCATCTCAAATCACATACTCCACACATACTGACGTTTCATAGTATAAATGGTGCAAGTAGTGTGTTCACACTGAAAATTCCAAATAATAAAAGTACACTTCATGAACCAGCTAGCAAATTTTTTTAGATCGAAACAGCAATTTTTGATTTCAGACTAAATGATTTTCTAGGGCTAAAATCATTGACCGAAACAGTGATGTTTAATTAGCGCTTCTCTGATGGGGCGTTTTGACTGTTCGTGCACACAACATAGATAAGCTACAACAGGTAAACATGTCAGCCGTGTGGACGCTACTGCTGGCTTGACAATAATATCGATTTCTCCGTTTTTACTGATATGGGTTCTTAAATGTCAACTTTGATATTTTAGGCTATTTTGTTTTGTTGCTGTGTAAACAAAGCTCCAATAAACACTTGTAGCTCACCATCCAATAGCCTAATTGCAATAAGCTAAATTGCTAAACTGCCATGAGCTGATCATCTCTTCCTTTTTACTACTAGTTGTAGCATCATCAGAAGGTACGTTGAAAGAAACAGTGTAATGTACTGAATTGTATCATGTCTTGTGTAATCACTCAAGCAATATTTCAACTGGGGAAAGATATCAAAGCAGCTTTTAAAAATGTTGCTTACTATTATTTACCTCAGAAAGACATTTGATGTCCATATCTCATTAGTTAGCTAGAAAAATAACTCTAGAGTTGCTAAATATAACCACTGTATTACATATTCATTATATATCACAAAAACTATTTTAAAATAAGTTTAATCACTATAATAAGAGAATTTTACTAATAAAAAAAAAACATACTGCTCAGTCAGATTCCACATGAAGTTGCAGATGACTGATTGAAAAGTGACGTCCTCCAGCTGTGGTACAGCCAGTTTTGCAGCTATACAGGCTGCAAAGGCCAGTTCTCTGTGATGGTCTGATTGAACTCTAGTATTACAAGCCATTGTAATCTATCATCAATCAATGAGTAGAGTAGAAGTTTGCTCTTATATCACTACTGCAGAAAAATGTGGGCTCAAGGACTCCTGCAGCTTCATTTATAGTGTGCTGGCTGTGACATCACCACAGAGAGTCATGAATAATTAATCAGCACTGTTCAACATTCTAATGGAATGTTGGTGGAATGCAGACTGCTGGAGGCATGATCATGTGATCTGTGCTACTAAAACTACTAAAAAAGTATGATTTGACCATTATTGCAGTGATTATTATTTTTATGTTGTATGTTCTTCTGACTCTAATTCATGGAGTGTGTAGCTTTTCATTTCTTAAATAACCATGTAGGAAGACACATCATGGCCATATTCCAGGATGACCATGTGAAGATTCATCAGGTTGTGAAGGAGCATGAAGAATCATTTTCACACATGAATTGGCAAACCTTCAAAAAAATTCATGGAAAGTCTTTGGGATGTGCTGGAGGAGACTTTACAGAGTGCTGGGCTCTTGTATTGTCACTACTAGATCTTAACCAAAAAAATGAAGCACGTCTTGATGGAAATAAATGTTGTGATGTTATTTCCATCAAGAGGTGTTATATGCTGTGCGTCCTCTCATAATTAAACTGTTATTGTAAATGTATATACTCATTTGTATAAGGCGAGACACCCCAGGTGAATAGGGCAAAAAATGAATATATATATATATATTCATAATTCCCCAGTTGATTGATTACATTAAGAATTGCAAACATTTTCTGAAATGTTATGAGGCATTATCTAATTAAATATGCACTAATTTGCGTAAATGTCTAAAACAAGAAATCTGAACATTGGATGAAATCAAGTTAAAAATTGTTTTTCTCTTTTTGGTGAAATAGAGTCAAAAGCTTTTTATCTCTTTTCATCACTGCATAAATGAAAACATTTTAGGAATAAAATGTCATGTAAAATCAGGCAAATTATATATCAACAAACCCCTCAGTAAAAACCTTCAGAATGTAGATATTAATAAAACTGCAAAGTTTGGTGTATGTAAGTTCTGCTGAAGTGTAGATTTCTGACTCTGAGCAGAAGAAAATACTCATTTTAAGAAATCTACTATCATTGAAATCATAGGTAAGATGAGCTACAGAAGAAGAGTGCTTACCAATACTAACTGAGAATCTCCTGTCTCCTATCTCAATGGGATTCTCCTGGGTAAATAAAGGATAAGTACAATAAATAGTATTAGTAGCATCAGTCATCATTACAATATCATTAAAAACCTTCAAAAGTGCAGACTCGGTGTTACGGTGTGTGTGTGTGTGTGTGTTGCGGTAGAGACGAGGCGTTTACGGACTTCAATAAACAGGGTATTTATTATCACAAAGGAGGCAGAGAACCATACACACATATAAACTAACAATAAGAACGGACAGGGAGTGCTAGGAGTGAGTCCAACTTAAAGGAAGTGCTGATGACGAGGACCAGGTGCAGGGAATCCAGGAATGGCGGGAAGGCTGATGAGGGAAGTGCAAACAGGTGATGAACAGGGAGGATTCTGGGAAATGGAGTTCGGGACAGGCGTGGATGTAACATTACCTCCCCCTCCCTGGTATGCACGTTCTCGCGCCGTAACAAGGGGGAGGGGGGTGGGCACCCTGGAGACCTTCATGCAGGTGCGGGGGGAGGTGCAGATGGGTGCAGAGGTCTCTGGGGCGGGTCAGGAGCCGTGGGCGGCCATGGCGGATCCTGAGCCCCACCCACATGTGTACCACCCATATGTTCCCCACCCACGGGTAGAGAAAAATATAAAAAGAAAATATAAAAAACATTGCAGGATTTACGATATTGATGTTAAAACGCGTCATATAACAGTCTGTGAAAAGGGTCTATAGTTTATGATATTCACTAAGTTTGGGCCAATAGTTTCATAGATTTGTTTAACAAATCATGAAGGAAAAACATCATATGGAAAAAAGATTGGTTTTAATTTTAGGGTGATGAAGTCAAATTCAGACAGTCATATCTTTAAGTCCATAATCATATTACTCAGTATTGAATTTAAATGCTATTAAGTAGCCCTTTTCATTATTTTTAAAAAAAAATCTTTTTCATTAGAAGTTATTATTTTCAACACACCATTAGAAAACATTCATTTATGTATGTATTTCACCAATAATTAAACTCTGAATTATTCTGACATCTATTTAATTATTTGTATATTGTAGCCTATGTAAATTTCTATGCACTTCTGTGATTTTACACAGCAGCATCTGAACGGGACTTTTAAATTGGTGATGTGATGTCATAAGTCTGCGCCGTGCTCCTGCGTCTGTTATGATTCGGCTGGAGAAAGGTTTGTGCTCTTAAACATTGCAACCCGTTCAGGGAATTTTAGATTTTGTAAAATGGCTTAATAATTGTTGAATGTAATATTGTAATACTTGATCTACTATTAATGAACGTGTGTAATGATGTCTAATTATTAAACTAGTGTAATCTATTAAATGTATCTATTAAAATACCAAATAGCCTATAAATCACAGATATCAATTGTGTAATTTTTAGTGCTAGTTCTAAGCTTTTTTTGTGTGTCTAATCAGGTCATTTAAGGCCATTAAAGTGCAATAGGTGGTTCTCTACAGAAACATTTTTTGTTATGCTTGTTGAAAGTCTCCTCATATCCTGACAGCAAACACTATGTTAAGCGGTCTAAATGTATTTTTATAAATATATGTATTGTCTGTGGAAGGATCATTGCGTTCTGTCTGAATGAAATGATAGTACGTGATCCCTGTCAGTCACTGTGTGTTTGTATAGTATCAGCTTTTACATTCTTAAATCTGCATATTTACCCCAGGACGTTCTTTTTTTAATCTTATTAAATGTATGCTTCATCGTTCATGTCAAATTCTTACATTTGATAAATGAATTCAATATGCACTATACGGCTGTTGCCAATTAAATAACATAATTTACACAGCAAGATTACAACTCAAAAAGCTGACTCATTCAGTAACGAAACTTCGCTGAGAGTTGCTTTGAGATACGCAATAGTTCTGCTGTGATCTTTGTTTGGAGCTATTTTCATTGGTGGAATAGAACACATCTATCAATATTGAGTGTGTAACTACTTGTTTATTGAACTAAAATCAGTGTAACGTTTGCAATCGTGAGAATATTCGCAAAATAGCTCACTTGTGTTACTTAACTATATCATATTATAAATAAAAAACACAACATTTTGAATTTTTACTTCAGTATGTTTCTTTTGTGGGATTGTATGCTTTCAATGCTAGCAGGCTAAAGTTAGCATTTCCCAGATCACCTACTGCACCTTAAACTCTCTCTCTCTGACTGACTCTCTTACCAGTGCGCTGAACTACTGAACTAGAGCTTATTGAGATGCCTCCAGAGATTTAGTGTGTATTTATTTTTAATTATTCTCATCTTAAACAGGACAAACACACAGAGAAATTCCTGGTGAAGCGACTGAGAGCCACGTGACACTATTATAACAATGGCGTTTATTAAAGAGGAGAGTGAAGACATGAAGATTGAAGAAACATTCAGAGTGAAACAAGAAGATACTGAGACACAAACAGGCTAGTTTTCTTTATTTTGAATAAAGTAAATGTTATCAACTTTCCGTTTGTTCTCTATAAAGGATTTTTGTTCTGTAACAAACCAGTCTTGGGGCACTCGCTCTATCAAACCTCAAAGACAGTGGGTTAGAAACATTCAAATATTCATTGAATCAAACAATAAATTAGTCATATGTCAAAATATGTCATGAGGGCACAAATTTAGTAGTTAAAGTGACAGACTTCACTTCTGCACCTGCTTTGAAAAACGCTGTCACTTTAGACTGGAGAATTATCATCATCCCAGCGATATGATGGAGTTCAACATTGTAATACTACTGTTAAGTATGATATTAAATAAATAAAGATCCACACGCGATGCTTCTTCACCGTTGTTTTTACGTGAATCAATTTCAGCATTGATGAATACAAATGATGTACATTAACAAAAGCATACATCTCACACTGTGCTGGTAATGCATATACTTCAATTTCATTCATGCCACGTATGTAGGCTTCAAGTTCACTCAACTACATACTCATGACATCATATACATCCTCACATTATCAGTGTATCGGCACGGATTAAACTCATAACATAATTAATGAATAAAAGATAACATGAAACGCATACAGTAACACTATACTGTCTGTTTGTTTTTTTGTACATTTGCTAACTACCAAATCAATCATAATGACAAACCGCTATATCACGTAAAGTTAGTGTGGACGGATATTAACGAGTGTGACATACGCCTGATCAAAGATTAATGGTAAGGGAGATTGTTTTGTTATGCTAATTTAGAAGAGTTTCTGTTAATGTTGCTGTATTCATTCAATACGTGTTATACCATGCTATTGTTAGCGTGTTAGCAAATTAGCAAGTTGGCATTTTCTGTATTTTCTTAGGGTTTACAGTGAAGTAAATAACTAATTTGATTTGCAAGAACTCAAAATAAGAAAAAGTTAATTAACTAAATATTTTAACTTAATTGCTATCAAAACATATGAGTTAGCTAACTCAGTACGTCAAGTTAGGAGCAATTAACATGCATGAGTACTAAATTCAAAACTTGATAGTTCTGCTTACTTAAAATTGGGAATATCATAACTCAAAAAATGTGATGTAACTGATTACCTCATTTTTTGAGTTAACCCAACTTATTCGGGTTTACAGTACTCCTGTTTGGCATTTTTCAGATGCGGAAGTAAAATTTTCTCACAAAAATGACTCCAGAAGCCTAAGGAGCATATTTATAGGTATATTTTAAAGAAAATCTTGTTCCTACATTATTTTTCTATACACTGAGCATGTACATAACTCACAAATATCATCTTATTGAAATGACCAGTTTCCCCATTTACATGCAAACCAGTAAACTGACAACGCAAGTAAACCCCATTTACGTGTTTTTTATTAATAAATCAGATTATTTCCCTGTAGTGACGTCAAAAATAATAATTTGCGTATCTGACTCAGAGTATTCCATATGTTATGTCAGTTGTGATGTTAAATAAAGCTTGCAACATGTCAGTGAGAAACTTACGGCTCATATATTATTCTCTCATGCAGTTACAGATGCAGCATTTTGACTGAACCACTTCTACTTCTGCTGCACGAGAGATAAGAACACATTTTTACAATTTTCTGGGTCTTGAAAGAGTCTGCGTTTGTGATATTTTCTTCTTCCTTTTCTGCAAAACGCTCGCTCTGTCTGGATGCGTTTAAATCTGCACTAAGGATGAGTTTCTCTCACGAATCACACATGCGCACTTCAATAAGCTGACAGAAAGCAGGTTAATGCATTTACGCGCTGGGCGAAATCGGGGTAAGAGCCAAAAACGGCTTAAGAACGCGCTTAATGACTCACTGCAGCGCGCCCTTTAAAAAGCATTAAAAATCATTAAATGGATTTTGCAAAAATTAATGCCTTTAATGGCATTAAAAATCATTACATTTAATTATTTTAGGCATTACAAATTTTAGATAGTTTTATACTTCCAGTTTATTTTGAACATGGACTTCATAATTAATAACTTTGATTTGCTGTCGCTAAATATGTACATTGGTGTGATACACACACAAAACCAGTTTGGAAATGTCCTCCGGCTGGTGCAAGATTGCCATAACGCCGGTTTGGACAGTGGCGGACTGGGACCTGGAGGAGTTAAATTGGGTGTTTCTCAGACTTTTTCCCCAAGAAAGTGCCTTGTGACAAATCTAGCGACTTTTTGAAACCTCTATGTAGCTTTCTTCGGTAGTGCCGCTCGAGCTTTCCTGCTGCAGGCGCACCTCTTTCTGTGCGTCTGCTGTTCAGTGAGTGGCTGAGAGGAGCAGCGCATTCAGTTGAGAATGTGCTCTGTCAGAGGACAAATAAAATAGATACTATGTTGCTTCTAACCTGAGTGATTATTTTTAATGTGTGTGTGTGTATAATATATATAGACAGATAGATAGAAAGATAGATAGATAGATAGAGATAGAGTATCTCACAGAAGTGAGTACACCCCTCACATTTTTGTAACACATCTTTTCATGTGACAACACTGAAGAAATTACACTTTGCTACAATGTAAAGTAGTGAGTGTACAGCTTGTATAACAGTGTAAATTTGCTGTCCCCTCAAAATAACTCAACACACAGCCATTAATGTCTAAACCGCTGGCCACAAAAGTGAGTACACCCCTAAGTGAAAATGTCCAAATTGGGCCCAAAGTGTCAATATTTTGTGTGGCCACCATTATTTTCCAGCACTGCCTTAACCCTCCTGGGCATAGGGTTCACCAGAGCTTCACAGGTTGCCACTCGAGTCCTCTTCCACTCCTCCATGACGACATCACGGAGCTGGTGGATGTTAGAGACCTTGCGCTCCTCCACCTTCCATTTGAGGATGTCCCACAGATGCTCAATAGGGTTTAGGTCTGGAGACATGCGTGGCCAGTCCATCACCTTTACCCTCAGCTTCTTTAGCAAGGCAGTGGTCGTCTTGGAGGTGTGTTTGGGGTCGTTATCAAGTTGGAATACTGCTCTGCGGCTCAGTCTTCGAAGGGAGGGGATCATGCTCTGCTTCAGTATGTCACAGTACATGTTAGCATTCATGGTTTCCTCAATGAACTGTAGCTCCCCAGTGCCAGCAGCACTCATGCAGCCCCAGACTCCTCATCTGGTTGCCGCCACACACGCTTGACACCATCTGAACCAAATAAGTTTATCTTGGTCTCATCAGACCACAGGACATGGTTCCAGTAATCCATGTCCTTAGTCTGCTTGTCTTTAGCAAACTGTTTGTGGGCTTTCTTGTGCATCATCTTTAGAAGAGGCTTCCTTCTGGGACGACAGTCATGCAGACCAATTTGATGCAGTGTGCGGCGTATGGTCTGAGCACTGACAGGCTGACCCCTCACCCCTTCAACTTCTGCAGCAATGCTGGCAGCACTCATACATCTATTTCCCAAACACAACCTCTGGATATGACGCTGAGCATGTGCACTCAACTTCTTTGGTCGACCATGGCGAGGCCTGTTCTGAGTGGAACCTGTCCTGTTAAACCGCTGTATGGTCTTGGCCACCGTGCTGCAGCTCAGTTTCAGGGTCTTTGCAATCTTCTTATAGCCTACGCCATCTTTATGTAGAGCAAAAATTGTTTTTTTTCAGATCCTCAGAGAGTTCTTTGCCATGAGGTGCCATGTTGAACTTCCAGTGACCAGTATGAGAGAGTGAGAGCGATAACACCAAATTTAACACACCTGCTCCCCATTCACACCTGAGAGCTTGTAACACTAATGAGTCACATGACACCGGGGAGAGAAAATGGCTAATTGGGCCCAATTTGGACATTTTCACTTAGGGGTGTACTCACTTTTGTGGCCAGCGGTTTAGACATTAATGGCTGTGTGTTGAGTTATTTTGAGGGGACAGCATATTTACACTGTTATACAAGCTGTACACTCACTTCTTTACATTGTAGCAAAGCGTCATTTCTTTAGTGTTGTCACATGAAAAGATATAATAAAATATTTACAAAAATGTGAGGGGTGTACTCACTCCTGTGAGATACTGTATATTACACTGTCTTTATCTTATGTGTATGGAGATTTTGTGAGAGAACGTCTCAATTATAAATCAGGTTTTTAGTGCAGAGCAGATGCTTGGAAGAGAATGCTGGTTTAACATGTCAGGGCTCGTCATTAATGCTTGTCCATTAGTCCTGGACAAGTGGGTTTTTTGAAGGAGCAAGTGAAAGAGAATTTTACTTGCTCGGCCATACAAGTAGCCTGGTTAACGTCGATACCAAATAAATAAGTAAATAAATAACTAGGTAATCACCAAAACATAGGAATGACATTTGTTTTTATTACATTTAGTGTAGGTGGCGATCAGTAGTGGATAAATTCTGCTTTGCATTACAGGAATAAATTACATTTTACAATATATTAAAATAGAAATTTTTTTAATTTGTAACAATATTTCACAATTTTGCTGTTTTTACTGTATTTTTGATCAAATAAATGCAGCTCTGGTGAGCAGAAGAGATTTATTTTTAAATTGTTTCCAAATTTTTGGCAGATACTTTAATAATAGCAATTCTATTAATACTTTTATTATATTATATATTAATTATTATTAAGTGCTGCTTTTTATTTTTACATGGCAATAGTATGTATTATTACAATATAAGATATATCTTTTAATGTGATAAAATATATAGTTGCAAGAAAAAGTATGTGAATTACTTGCAGAATCTGTGAAAATGTGAATAATTTTATCAAAATAAGAGAGATCATACAAAATGCATGTTATTTTTTATTTAGTACTGTCCTGATTAAGATATTTTACATAAGATGTTTATATACAGTCCACAAGAAAAAAAAAAGAAAAAAAAAAGCAGAATTCATTCAAATTGCCCTGTTCAAAAATATGTAAAACATTCATTCTTAATACTGTGTGTGGTTACCTGGATGATCTACGATCATCATCTACATTTTTTTTGTTTTTGTTTTGCGATGGTTGTTCATGAGTCACTTTCATGAGTCAACTGTTTGTCCTGAACAGTTAAACTCCCCATCTTTCTTTAGAAAAATCCTCTAGGTCCTGCAGATTCTTCAGTTTTAAAAACGGTGTCCATTCTTGCGGCACTGCAACAGCTAAAATCTGAGACAACAGTCATGCTTGCCCAGTACAAAGGTGTCCAAAAGCCTGGCAAAGCTCATTCAGGCATCTGAGCAGATTTCTACCTTAACTGCCCCAGGAAACTCACTGAAAAAGATAAAAACACACAAAAAAAAACAACTCAGTTTATCAGTTGTCACAGTCAAAATATACACTCCATAAACAGGGTAGCTTAACTTGCAGATGCTTTTTGTAGAACAAAGACTGTAATATTATAACACCTTAAATTAAAGCTTTCCAGTCTCATACTTTGTAATCTAGCCTCAAAGACGTGTGGTTCACGTTATATTTTTATTTGCCCGGTATGTCTTATCTGCCTACTAATTTAACATGTAATTTCTCAAAATAAATTTGAACATGCATTGTTCTGTAAAAATTTAAAATTCGGCTGTTTAATGTACCCTTTAAGAAGTTTAGGACCTACTTTTATGGATGATCATATTCATAATACTACTAACTTGTAGAGCTGTGCAGCTTTTTCTTTTTCAGGTTGTAAGGAAATATGAAACTGAGTATCATTGCCATAACAGCAAAAACTAATGAAAATGTTTCTCAAGGAAAGTGTGTATATATATATATATATATATATATATATAAGGAGAAAAGCAGAGGACCCAATACTGAGCCCTGTGGCACTCCGCACTTGCTTGATGAGACGTTTTCATTCAGACAAATGTGGTAGCAGTCAGGCAGATAAGACCAAAACCATGCTAGTGCTTGTAGACTAATCCCAACATAATTCTCAAGCTATCCAAGAGAAAGTTATGGTCTATAGCCCTATCCGGATGAGACTAGTTTTCATGGAGGATGTTATAGAAAGTTTCGCATGTGTACTTTGCGATTTTAATCCTGTCCGAATCTGCCATGTCTATGTTTTTCTCACACAACCTCAGTACAAATTCTTGGGCAAATTACCCCCAGTTTTTTGACAAACTCAACGGTCCTCTGAGAAATCAAATCCCATCCAAATGTGAATGTCTGTGATTGCTGATATTGTCCAGCTAGTATTGTATTATGCAAATGCTTCTCATGTGTTTTTTGACCTACCTGTGTTATCGTTTGTGCACCAATTTTCTGCTTGCTTTCATTTCAATATGGATGATATGAATATGTCATACGTGATAAACGCAAGAACAGCGGATGTAATGCCCACATCCGTAAAAAACAAAAAAACACTGAGATGTTAGTCCAGTACAAATAGGGTTTATGTTCCCAAAAGAGCTAATAGCACTAGAAAAAAAGTTTACTTTAAAAAGAAAGGTTTCTGCGCTACAATGGGACTTAAAAAGACTGAAGCATAGTTTCTCTCTAAAACTGAACATAGTTAAGACGAGAGGACACTATTTTTTGAATATTTTAGATATGAATGGCAGATTTGGGATTGACCCATAATAAACCAGTTCTCTTGGACTGTCTTGCTATGTCCTAAAGAAAGCAAACGGTTAACAAAATTGAGAAGAGATTTTGAGATAATAGGTAACTCCACTTTCAGTAGCTTATTGAGTATAGGATTATTGTATACCAAACATGTTGTTGGCTTTGATGCTTTAAAGGGATAGTTCACCCAAAATCATCCCATGATTTACTCACCCTCAAGCCATCCCTTTCTTCAGACAAACACAATCGGAGATACATTTATAAAATATCCTTAGTCCTCCAGTGTTTATAATGGTTGTGAATGGCTGCCCACATTTTGAAGACTGCATCCATCCATAAAAAAATGAATCTATACGACTCCAGAGGGTTAATAAGGTTAATAAAGGCCTTCTGAAGGGAATCCATTCTTTTGTGTAAAACAAATATCCTTATTTAAAACTTTATAAAGTAAAATAATGCGCTTCTGGCGCAACAGGCATGCGAATTTGACGTACGTCCAAAAAAAGTGTTAACTTCCTCGATGTAGTACACAATGACATGATGTTCTACACTACGCCATGATGTACTACGCTATGTCTCACACTATAACGCATTACGTACTACGTCGTGGAAGTTAACGCTTTTTGGACATATGTGGAAGCTCATTATTTTACTTTATAAAGTTTTAAATAAGGATATTTGTCTTCAAAATGTGGCCACCCATTTGCAATCTAAGGATCTAAGGATATTTTTAGATATTTCTGATTGTGTTTGTCTGGAAGAAGATAGTCATATACACCTAGAATGTCTTGAGGGTGAGTAAATCATGGGATAATTTTCATTTTTGGGTGAACTATCCCTTTAAAGGGTTAGTTTACCAAAAAATGAAAATTATGTCATTAATTACTCATCCTCATGTCGTTCCACACCTGTAAGACCTTTATTCATCTTCAGAGCACAAATTAGTATTCTCGTTGCTTCATACAATTAAGGTTGAACCATTGCAGTTACATTGACTTTTAACAATGTTATTAGTACCTTTCTGGACCTTGAAAGTGGTGATTATATTGCTGTCTATGGATGAGTCATATACCTCTCATATTTCATCAAAAATATCTTAATTTGTGTTCCAAAGATGAACGAAAGTCTTACGGGCTTGGAACGACATGATGGTGAGTAATTATTATTTTATTTTTGGGTGAACTAACCCTTTAATGTAAGCCTTTTCGATGTATGTTTTTTTTTTGTTTTTTTTTTGTGCCAGTAAATGGTGTTAATTTGCATTTATCTTTTTCTTTCCTTTTTTATTTCCTTTAGACCTGATGGTACTGAAAGAAGAAAGTCAAGAATTGAATGAAATAGAAGAGAAATATCAGTGTGATGAACATCACGATTTCATGACTGGAGAAAAATCCACACAGACTGAAAGGACTACATCACAAAAAAGAAAAGCTCAGAAAAATGTATGCAATCAGTGTGGAAAGAGTTTTACTCAAAAACCACACCTTACTGTACACATGAGAACTCACAGTGGAGAGAAGCCTTTCACCTGCCAACACTGTGGACAGAGTTTTGCACAGAAAGAAAACTTTAATTCACACTTAAGAATTCACACCGGAGAGAAACCATTCACCTGCTCTCAGTGTGGACAGGGTTTTGCTCAAAAACAAAACCTTACTGTACACATGAGAACTCACAGCGGAGAGAAGCCTTATACCTGCCAACATTGTGGTCAGAGTTTTGCACGTAAAGAAAACTTTAATTCCCACATGAGAATTCACACCGGAGTGAAGCCTTACACCTGCCAACAGTGTGGACACAGTTTTACTCAAAAACAACACCTTACTGTACACATGAGAACTCACACCGGGGAGAAGCCTTTTACCTGCCAACAGTGTGGACAGAGTTTTGCACATAAAGGAAACTTTGATTACCATACGAGAATTCACACCGGAGAGAGACCTTTCACCTGTAAACTGTGTGAGAAGAGCTACTCACTAAAAGAATATCTTAAGTCTCACATGAGAGTTCACACTGGAGAGAAGCCATTCATATGTGCTCAGTGTGGAAAGAGTTTCAGTCGTAAAGTATACCTTAATCAGCACATGAAGACTCACTTGAGAGTAAACCGTTTTACATGCCATCAGTGTGGAAGGAATTTCACAGAACACAATCGCCTTGAGAAGCATGTAATAACTCACACTAGAGAGAAGCCTTACGTGTGCCATCATTGTGGAAAGAGTTGCATAACCAAATCAGTCCTTGAGGTTCACATGAGAGTTCACACTGGAGAGAAGCCTTTCACCTGCCTTCAGTGTGGAAAGAGTTTCATACATAAAGGAAACCTTAACATTCACATGAGGCTTCACACCGGAGAGAAGCCTTACACGTGTCTTCAGTGTGAGAAGAGTTTCAAATATCACGGAGACCTGAAATGTCATTTGCAAACTCATTCCTGAAATCAACTGTAATGTTTACTAAATACATCAGTTTCAGAAATCACTTGTATATTCACTCTGAATGATGACATTTAATTTGGTAAAAAGTGTAATAAAAAATAATGAAATTTATATTTTGTCATCACACATGAAGTCATGCAGATGTGACGACCTTGAATTTACTACATTTTTGATGCTGCTCGAATCCTGTAACAAGTATAATTTTATAGGCATATTTGTTAAACATTTCGATCATTACAGATAATGAAATACCTTTTTTATTTTCACAATAATACTGAAATCACGTAGTTCGAAGTTGTAAAAGACGTTGCGCGCGCTTCAGGATTGATGAAACTGGCCTATCGTTCACATCTGGCATTGAACTCACAACTTAACATGTGCATGTTACAAGTTGCACTTACATTTTACAAAAAATATTGTCTGTTTCACAATATCAATTTTGAATGAATCATTTGAGAAAGTGATTTAATGACCCATTCATAAAGAAATGCTGCGTCCCAATTTGCCTATTTATACTACGCCCTAAAAGTATGTACTCTTTTTGTGAACACAAAGTACATACTTTTGAGTGTGTAGTAAAAGAGTAGAGAAGCTTTGGGACATACTATCATGTCATACATGTAGCATCTGGACCAAACAGGCACAAAGTATTCATTATATTTAATAAATAATTCCAGCAAACTTACCTCTCAATAAAGATCTGTGAACCATCCCCTGAAATCCGCAACAAATGCAGTTTTCACTGAGACTCTAGTTATAGAAAGACTGATAAGGTTTACGATCAGAAAGAATTTGCAGAGACTTGTGATTCTGACTTAATTCTTGTTGAGAAGGACAAAAAAAAAAACCTTTTTATTCTATATATAAAACCACTTGAGAAATGTATAAACATGTATCCAATTTTCCCATCTCATGATTTACCTTTTATAGGGTTTGGCCTATGTATTAATTTTCTCTTTTGAACTCTTTTGGTATTAATGTTTCAGAGTTCCATATTGTGGTTAACTAAAATCAAATGGGTAGCATGTGTGGTATCGATGGACTCCAACTTTCGTTTCCTACTTAGTAATTTATGTTGCAAACTCTATGACACATTAGTATTATAAGAATCTAGAAGGTTCTTCTCTCATGCACTAAGTCCAATGTTTATGCTAATATCCTGCTAGAGAACAAAAACTTGTAAAAGTTTCCTCTAACTTACTGTCTCAGTCACCTCAAGAGGGTGTGGCATCTTCACACTTCAAGATCACGGGTCTCTTTTATAGAAAAACGCTGATATGAAGATGATGCTGAGCTAGAAGACTTCTGAAGAAGCTTGTGCCAGACTGCGGCCTTGTCTTTCCATTCACCAAAGATCCTCTGAATCCAACTGGATCTCTCTCATCAAGACAACATCAGCAAAGATCAATGGGAGCATCCACAAATTGCATCAGGACAGTTTAATTCCAATGGGCGAGACATGCAAGTATCACACTTAGTCTCATTATTTGATACATTAAGTATCCTTACTTCCCTTTTAAAGAAGGGTTTAGTAGAACTAAACTGATGGTTTGCTCAAGGCTGTAGATCTGCTGAAATTCAAACAATGCTGTAACATCTTGCTTTTCTGCTTGCTTGCTTTCCTCTCTCTTTCCCTTGGTAAACTGTATGCATGTATGTGTGTGTATGTTAAAGTAGTTGAAGTGTTTAGTCTAGTTAATAAAGTCTTGTTCATGTCACACGTAAAGTTGTCCATGTTTCATGCTGGAGTCCCTAACCATACAGATTCTGACTACATGCTCTGAGTAGTACTGTACAATAAGAATATTATTTCTTATAACCTGGAAATGTACATTTCTTAGAATTAATAAACAATTAACTGGACAAACAGGTTAATTGATTGTAATATTAATTTTACTACATTAAGTTAATTCTATTAACTGATCCCAGTGTTCATAATTAATTATAACAATTGCATCTTTGTTCTGTCGCATACTGACGCACTTCCTGTCACTGTAAACTGGCCTATCAATCATCTTAAATCCTCCACATTTCATTTAATTTCCTACCATTTTGGAGAGAAATGCACGCTGATCTGTAGTTTTTTAACACTTTTTACTTGTGTTTGTAGTGAATCCTCCTCCAAAGCACAATGGGTTCTGGGCAATATTAGCCTTTATAGTGTGGACGGATCCACACTTCAAAAATCTACTGGAAATAGTTTCAGCATACTATGCTTTGGGACACATTTTAATCTCGCATACTATTTAGGAAGGATAATATGGACATTGGAACGCAGGGACTTATTCATAAAGAGTAATTTGCTTCATTCATAAATTAATAAGCATTTTGAACGAATCGTTTGAAAGATTAGGCTTGTTCAAGATGCATCGGCGCTGCGCAGACCGATCGGTGTAGCAAACGACTCCTTATGTTTTCGAATCGCTCTTGCCGGACTTTGATGTCATACGCTGATCGGTCTGTGCAGCATCGATGCATCTCGAACAAGCACTTATTAAGTTATTTGCTGCCACCTACTGGCGGTGTTGGTTTAAACGGATAGTTTACCCAAAAATACTTACTCACCCTCATGTTGTTTCAAACCTACGGAGCCCGCATATGACATGCAAGTAAAAAAAATTAAATTGTGCGCATGGTTTATTAATTTGTTCTCTCGATTTACTAAATCGTGCACACGATTTACTAAAATGTGCGCACAATTTACTATTTCGTTCCCTCGATTTATAAATCATGCCACTGATTTATAAATCGAGGGAACGAAATAGTAAATTGTGCGCATGTTTTAGTAAATCGAGGGAACAAAATAGTAAATCGTGCGCACGTTTTAGTAAATCGAGGGAACGAAATAGTAAATCGTGCGCACGTTTTAGTAAATCGAGGGAACGAAATAGTAAATTGTGCGCATGTTTTAGTAAATCGAGGGAACGAATTAGCAAACCGTGTGCACAATTTAGCCTACTATTTTTTTCCTGCATGCCATGTCCAGGGCTCTGTACAAACCTGACTTTCTCACTGGCAATTCAAGGTACTGTTGGATGAGATGGATGCACAATATGGTGAAGTGTTGTACCACCAGGAGGTTAGATGGCTGAGCCGAGGGAAAGTTCTCAGGAGTTTTTCAGGAAAGCAAGAATGGTAATATTCAAGTGCCCACGGATATGAAATGGCTTTCTGACCTGGCTTTCCTTGTGGACGTCACAGACCTGCTCAATGTTTTGAATGTTCAGCTTCAGCTTCTGGCTGTCAAGAGCCTTCGAAGAAAAACTCTTTCAGGAGGTAACATTCACAATTATAATATTCACAATATTTTATGTGCAGTTATTATTAATAATAACTATATTTAGTTTGCATTTATATCCATTAGTGTTTTTTTTTTTTTCATCAAGCTGATAAAATTTGTGTTAAATTTTCTTAAATTATCATGGATTAATGCAGTGGTTCTCAAATGGAGCGCACAGGTACTGCAGTGAACTTGTAGCAGGTTTTTCCATTTAGAAAATGTTTATGTCTTTATCATTTTTAGTGAAATTATAATTTTTTAAGGTTTAAAGGGGGGCGTGACCAAAAAAGTTTGAGAACCACTGGATTAATAGATTAATTTCCCTCTTTTTGTCAGTTATTTATTCTATTTGCCTCCCTTTTTACATGCCTGCTTTTCTTTCACTCCCAGTCTCACATTGTTCTCGTTCACTCTCTCACCGCACATCCAGGGAATTTAGCCCATTTTCCCTGTCTTTGAGAGGCAGGCATGATGAAGAGGAGGTCCCAGAGTATGATGCTGCAACCTTATCCAGGAGTTTGACAGTCGCTTTGAGAACTTCAGACACGATGCTACTGATTTTGAGTTGTTAGCTCAACCCTTCACCATCAGTGTGGACACAGTCAGTGACGATCTTAAGATGGAACTAATTGAGCTTCATTGAAATTGCAAGCATATGGTGGTGCTGAAAAAAGCTTGAAGCTGTATTAGGCATTGAACTGCATTCTACTGTATATAAGATAGAAACAATCTTATTTACAGTACTATGCTGTTCAATGCAGCTATTTTATATTGTTTTATAGTACACAATTAACTTTGCTTATAAGTTTTAATTGTAATATAAGTTCATTGTGAACTATAAAACATTAATATAAAATAGCTTGAAAAGCTGTATTAGGCATTGTACTGTAAATAAGATTGTTTCTACGTTTTCTATAAAACGTTAAAATTAAAACTGCATTAGTTAAGCAAATTACAAAGTAATGTTTTTCTGTTTATTTACTTTTAAATATGAAATAAATGAGGGGAGGTTAATTTAAATTTAATATAGTTCAGCAACATTTAAATTTGGCCCACAGCCCTCAATCAAGTTTGATTTTTGGCCCTTGATAGGAAAAAGTTTGGGCATCTCTGGTTTAAGTGCAGGAGAACTGAGTTGGGTGCAGTCCTGGCACAACATATTGACATGGTTTTAAGATTTCGGAGAGCAAAGACTGAAAATAAACCAATTTAAGACATGTTAATTGAAACATATATTGATTTTAAGGATCTGCAGACACCCTGTGTAGTAACCTGATGGTCACCGAATTTCCAGGATGGCCCAAGGACAGATAAATGTGTACTCATTAAAGTACTCACACTTGCAGAGTAGGATTTGTAGATAATAAAAAATGTACTCTAGTGAAAAAGAGCGCCCACATAGCTTGATCAGTTAAAACCAAAAACAGATCTCTTGCTCCCTCCAAACAGTGATGCCATTTCCCAAAGTTAGCTTTCATGTCCAACATTTCACAGTTGCTGACATCGTAGAGACCTGTGTCTGAAGCATCCACCTCTACAACAAAAGGCAAAGCAGGATCTGGATGATGCAGAGTAGGTCCTGAAGTACAGCATGTCTCAAGTCTGAAAAGGCAATGTGATGCAACCAGATTCCAGTTAATTTGCCTTTACCCTCTTGTCTTTTGAGTAGTGTGGTAAGAGATGACGTTGCATTGCTGAAAGCACTGGATAAATCTCCTATAAAGGTCTGTGAACCCCCAAAATCTCTGCAGCTCCTTAACAGTGGCGGGACAGGACCAACACTGCCTTTGCCTAGGAATTATCCATCTCCTCTCCTTAACACATACCCCAGGTAGGACACAGAAGTGGGATGAAACTCAAACTTCTCAGCCTTCATGAACAGTTGATGGTCTATGCTCAGAATTTGGGGTATTAGCAACCTAGTGAAGTGGATAAGAGAAGCAGTGACTAGTTCCTTGTCAGACTGTATGAATACGATCCCCGCTGTAAGCCTTGTCACACTGTAAATTCTCAGTTGTTATTATTGTCAGAATGTATGACAGTCAACGGACACACAAAAAAACTCATCCAGAGTTTAACATCAACCAATGACACATTAGGTGAAAGTGAGCTGCATTACACGTGGGATTTAAATGGTGTCTACAAAGAAATCTCTCATTTGGTCATGGCTTGTCTTGAAAATCAAAAGCAATTTGACAGTTGTCGTACAAGTCACGCTGCAATTTCGTCTGAGGTCAAATTTGATTGCAATGATCATTAATCGGCTGTCGGTGAATGTCAAAGTGACGATAAAAACTAACGATTCAAAGATTTTATCCTAGGATCAGAGGAATCTTTTAGGATTTGCAAAATTTGTCACAGATGGCCAAATTGTGGTTCAAATTGTAAAGTGGGACAGTGGACTTAAACTAAATAAATGATTTTGTCTTTTAGAGCTGTTTTACAGCAAAATCTTAATTGTCTCCATAGTTAAAGTCAGTTAAGATCTATAACAGTGTGACATTCATCAATTTAAAACAAGGTCAATTCAGCTGTAAACAGTTCTACAAAAGACGGCAATGTAGTTATTCAGTTTATTGTTGATTCAATTCAGTACAAATACCAGTGTTCATGCTTCAAGATGTGACTCCGCTATAAAGCAGCTCTACAGAAGACAACAGTGCAAAATCCATTTTGTGTGAACCTCAAGATTTGCAAGTTTTTACACATGAAAGGCTTTTCTCCAGTGTTTCTTGTCTGTAAAACTCATTCCACCCTAGTGACATTTAAAAGTTCTCTTTCGAGTGAGTCCTCGTGTGGATTTCAAGGTGTGTTTTTTGAGTGAAACTCTTTCCACACTTTGTGCACGTGTAAGGCTTCTCTCCATTGTGAAGTCTCATGTGGATCTTAAGATTTCCATGACGATCGAAACTCTTTCCACACTGAAGGCATGTGTAAGGCTTTTCTCCAGTGTGAACGCTCATGTGAATTTGAAGAGTTCCATGTCGAGCAAAACTCTCTCCACACTGTTGGCATGTGTAAGGCTTTTCTCCAGTGTGAATTCTCGTGTGCCTGTTCAGACTTCCTTTTTGAGTGAAACTTATTCCACACTGTTGGCAAGTGAAATGGCTCTCTCCAGTGTGAACATTCATGTGCCTGTTAAGGCCTGTTTTTTGAGTGAAACTCTTTCCACACTGTTGGCAAGCGAAAGCTCTCTCTCCAATGTGAACTTTCATGTGCCTGTTAAGGCTTGATTTTCGACGGAAACTCTTTCCACACCGTTGGCAAGTTATAAAGCTCTCTCCAGTGTGAATTCTCATGTGCATGTTAAGGCTTGATTTATGCCTGAAACTCTTTCCACACTGTTGGCAAGTGAAAGGGCTCTCTCCAATGTGAACTTTCATGTGCCTCTTAAGGCTTGATTTATGACTGACACACTTTCCGCACTGTTGGCAAGTGAACAGGTTCTCTCCAGTGTGAACTTTCATGTGGTAATTAAGGTGTCCTTTTCTGATGAAACTTCTTTCACACTGTTGGCAGGTGTAAGGCTTATCATTAGTGTGAATTCTCATGTGCACTATAAGGTTTCCATGATTATTAAAACTCTTTCCACACTGAGGGCATGTGTAAGCCTTCTCTCCAGTGTGAACTCTCATGTGCCTGTTAAGACTTCTTTTATGAGTGAAACTGTTTTCACATTGTTGGCATGTGAAGGGACTCTTTCCAGTGTGAACTCTCTTATGAACTTTAAGGTTTCCATCTTGATTGAAACTCTTTCCACACTGAGGGGATCCGTTAGGCTTCTCTCCAGTGTGAATTCTCATGTGGACTTTAAGGTTTCCTTTTTGCTTGAAACTCTTTCCACACTGAATGCAAGTGAAATAACTTCTAGTTCCTGACTTTTGAACTTTTTTTCGTGTCGAAGTCTTTTCAGTTTGTGAGCATTTAAATGATTTTTCTCCAGGTATTAAATCATGAAGATTCTCATATTGATCTTTCTCTGCATTGAGTAATTCCCTCTCCTCTTTCAGCGCCATTAGATCTAAGATGTAAAAACAACAACAACAAAAAAATTAAACCCAGTTTAATCACACAAAGCAACCAACAACAAAAAATGTAAATATGTAATGCAACAACATATATGCTAGATCCTATACCAGGGATGTCCAAACCATCTCCTGGAGGGTCTATGTCCTACTTGCCCCAATACACCTGCCGGAAGGTTCTGAAGTTCCCTGAAGACATTTATTAGCTGGTTCAGGTGTGTTTAATTGAGGATGGAGCTAAAACTTTGCAAGATGATGGCTTTCCAGAAGCAGGATTTCACATCTCTGTCCTATACCTACCTATGCTACTAAAAGAGGTGTTACATGTAATCTAAGAATGTCTTTACTAGGGGTTCTCAACTCTGGCCCGCAAGATCAACTTTTCTGCAGAGTTTGCCTCCAACCCTAAACAAACACATGAACAAGCTAGTCAATGTCTTTAGGAGTACTAGAATGATACAGGCAAGTGAGTTTAATCAATGTTGGAGCTAATCTCTGCAGGAAAGGGGACCTTGATGGCCAGAGTTGAGAACCCCTGTTCTTCACAATACTGCTAACTCTGAACTTTCTTTCGGACATGTCCCAAAAACCTTCAAGCTGGCAGTTAAACCCATTATTAAAAAAGCACAGTTTGACCCATGAGTTTATATAGACCATTTATTGTGTCTCCTGGGGGATAAAACAACAGATTTAGAGGAAAAAAGAAAATGGGACAAACTTCCCACACATGGATTTCCCACAAATCACATGGATTTAAAATAAGCAATATTTTTTGTCAGCAAGGAAGCAGTAGATGTTTGTTTTAAAAGGTTAGTTCACCCAAAAATAAATTCTCAACCTCATGTTGTTCCACACCCATTAGACTTCTCTTATTTTCTTTGGTGTCATTGTTGTACGCTGTTAACGTTCAGCACTTCCAGGTTCTATGTCAGAATGCCAGCTCAGTATTGGCCGAGGTGTGTGTGATGCTGACGCAGGAGCCAGCGTTCTGACGTAGATCCTGAAAGCACTGAACATGAACAGAGTACGACAATGACACAGAAGAGAAGATATTGCTGAATAAAGTTCTTTTTGTTTTGTTTTTGTGGACAAAAAGTATACTCGTCGCTTCATAAAATTAAGGTTGGACCACTGCAGTCACATCGACTTTTTTAAACGAGGTCTTTAGTACCTTTCTGCAAATTGAAAGTGATGAATGAAAATTCATTTTTCGGTGAACTAACCCTTTAAGATACACGGCATATAAAAATTTAGTGTTGTCATATTTTGAATACCTCAACTAAATTTAGGTCATTTTTTTTTTTTTGTTCTTATTTTTAAATTTATATTAAAATATCTATGGTATACAGTATGTGGTGGTTTTCCCCATGCAATTTAAAATGATACTGAATATTGATCTTTTCAAGGTATTGTACTGAAGTTAGAAATTCCAGTATTGTGACCACTAATTCATGCACTTCATGAATAAGGTGAAAGTGCTTTGTTTAAAGTAGCTATTTTCTACTTAGATCTATGATTTGATTTAATATATTTTGTGATAATTTATTAAATATCGCCGGCTAAAAAGTTACTTGTAATTTTAGTACTTTGAGTAGTTTTTGAGAGGAGTAATTTGTACTTTTACTCAAGTACTTTTTTGACACCAGTACTCTTACTTGTACTTAAGTACAAATTTTCAGTACTGTTACATTGCTGAAATAATACTCAATTACAAGTACTCTTTCCACCACTGCTATAACATGAAAAAACACAAAAACAGCTACAACTACACAATCGTTTGTCGGACTGCTTCGAAATTTTGCATGCAGTGTCTTGGTCCAAGGAGGCATGATAGTCTGAGGACATTGGCATATCTATAAAAAAAAAATAAATAAAAAAAATGGCTAATAAATTGAGAACCCGTTAGACTCGTGCCCTGTTCAAATACCCACACGATGTATTTCCTGTATTTGACTCAAGTGTTCAAGTGTGTGTGAAGACTGCAAGTGTGTGTAGAACTTTTGATTTTTTTAACTTTTGACACACTTATATTCTTGCAAAAAATGCAAGCGTTTACAGAGCTTTTTTAAATTATATGCTTAGCCCTGAATATCGCTCTGAAGCGGTATTCAAGATTGTGTGGGTTTAGTGTGCATTAAGGGCAATGCACTAGGGCATTTTTAAGACAGTCTTGTGCACTTACTTCCTGTCGTATGTACATGCTCTCAAGTGGCCAAGACCGCAAGTGTGGGTATTTGGACAGGGCAAAGGTTAACGGAGGCCGATCGGAACGAAACTCATTATGGGTCATTGGCACAGTGTCCTGAAGGAGCCTGAGAAGTTTCGAGCTAGTGCCACCTAGTGGTAAACATAAATTTTCAAATGCTAATAACTATTTTCATGGGAAACATGCTAGGTTTCGCCTAATGGTGTGTGCAAAGTTGTGATTTAGCGCTTAATGAATTGTTGCAAATATCCAATCGAGACCAAATTTGACATGCATATGTATGGACACACTCTAAGGACACCTAAAACAAGTGGTGGAGGTCAGGCAATAGGTGGTGCTATAACAATTAAAAAGCTGTAAAAACCATATATTAATTGTCTGTATTAACTGTAAATGGCCTTGGGCACCCCTGCTCTAGATTAATAATTCATAAAAAACGTTGAACTTTTGCATTAGTATGGATATAAACGGGCCATTTCAAAACGTGGCCTTGATGAAGTGTTATTATCGGTGATTATCTGGGGACCTCGTGTGATTTACAAATTAGAGGAAGTTATTACAAGACTTTTGAACTTTTGTGACTTAAAAAAAAAAATGTAAGTTGCAAACCAAGGTCAATGAAGTTACCATATATGGTTCCTCGCCAGTCTATGGTAATTTTTTCCCAATAAGTGTATATATTTAAAATATAAGACACATATATAAAATATAAATAAATACATAAAACATATATAAACTTCATAGAATATTTATAGAAACTTTTATTTTATGAACTACTTCTTTGACAACCCAGGGTAATTCGTTTTCCAAAAAGTGGATATATACAAAATATAAGACACATCAAATATTTAAAAAATGTATTAAAACATATAAACTTAATAGAATATTTATTTAGGAACATTTTTTTTTTTGTACATGTCACAATTCAAGTCCAGTCACTCAGGCAACTGCTTCATGGTACTTGATAAAGCAGTTGCGATCAGCATTGAGGCACAGGTGGATCTTTACAGACCTTGCAGAAAACATTTGACCTCAATATTGTCCCCTTCCTGCTGCAGTACTTGCAGGTCTGGCGGTTGGTGTAGACGGAGGCATGGAACAGGGACATGACAAACCGCTAAGAAGCATCTGGGGTGTGGCTGCGGTGTCCCTGGACAGGCTTGGGGACATCATCAGAGGTGTCGGGGCGCATGGAAATGATGAGCTCCTTCAGGGGCAAGACATGACTTGCCTCTGGCTGCTGCAACCCCTGAACACCTGGATCCGGAAGTTCTTTAACGACAGGCCATCCACAGGAAGAGCCTTACTGTCCCGTTTGTACATGATCCAGGCATTCGTGAGTCTGACATCTATTACGTATGCAAACATCCGCATGTACTACCTCTTGGATTTCATAGGGATGTGGTAGAGGTGGACGAGCATGTCATTCTTGTCAATGCCCCCCATGTTGGCATTATAGCTTTTGATGACAGCTTACCTGTTCCTTCCTCTGGTGCCACCCCCAAATCTGCTGACAGCAGAGTGACGACCTTGTTGTCCTTCCACCTGAGGGCCAGGATCCCATCATCACTAGTGACGTAGTCATGCATACCATGAGGGACAGAAGCCCTGGCAAACAACTTAAATCCCTATTTGTCTGGCTCATTCTTGATGTATTGCCTCAGGTTGCCAGCTGTCTTGCCTTTGTAGGCAACCATAACCTCATCCAGACTGCTTGGTGGTCTGTGGCTCACTCCTGAAGGCAGTAACCAGGAGGCTGAACAGTGGCTGGACTTTGAAGAATCTGTCAATGATGCCAGGGATCTGGGTGTTGTCAGTAAAGTGGACAAGCCTTCTCATCAGCCTTGAACCTCTTAGACGACATGAAGTTTGCAACTTGAGTGACCCTGGTCTCCAGTGCCCAGCAGTCATCAATGGAGGGCAGCTCAGAAATCCACATGTAGAGCAGGATAGCCACAAAGGTCATCATCTCATCTTCAGTGGTGGTGAAGGTGGTGTTGACATTTTTCTGGGTCACATACAAGTTGGTTTGGTATGTTATATACTTGATGACACGGGGGCTGAAGTGCCTGGTGAAGTAATCATATGGAGTCTCAATGAAGTCAGGGGGAAAGTGCTGGTATTGGGCAGGGCTTGGTTGACCAGGTCAACCTTCTTCCAGGTTGTTGGCTTCCCCTTCTTGGTGGGCCCCTTGGCGTGGGTGGTCTTTGTCCTCCTTCTCGTCATTGTTGTTGTCATCATAGCGGTAGTCATCGTCGCCGTCGTCCTCAAGCTCCTCCACTGCGGCCGCATACACTTCCTCTTGGCAGAGGGGGGGCCCATGTCACTCGGACATGGAGTGTCCAGATTGTGGGTAGGTGGGATGAAGTCAGGGTCTGCCACGTCATCGTCTTCTTCGTCGGCACCCTCATTGGCTGGTACAACAACAATCAGCCTCTTTTCATAGAAGAGCCGAGTAGACAGCTGCAAAAGAAAATTGAATACATTTTTGAGTCAATTTCAAGCCCACTTTGAGTTATTTGTGAAGGCAAACAGTAACAATGAAGTGCAGATCCACTAAAAACAAAGAATACTGACATATATATTGTAAATATATAATAAGAAGTGAACAATAGCACTAAGAACTGGTGTTACCACTTATATTAGCAGTAATAAGACACTAATATATGCCACAATAATATAAATTGGGTTAGTAATAATAATTATAATGATAATAAAAACTGTTATAAGTTAAACATATTTAACTATTTATGAATTGATCATTTTAATAAATGGTTTCCCTCTGGATCAATGTATAATGTTATACAAACCTGTGGCAACATCCAATGTAATACTGAGTACTGTTGTCCTACATTATAATATATTTATATATAAACACCAATATATGCTATTTAAGTATATTAAACACTGTTATAAGGTCATAAAACTAACCAAACTTACACATATTTCACTATTTATGGCTTGATCTTTTCAGTAAATGGTTTAAGTTTCCCACTGGATCACTGAAAAATGTTATACAAACCTGTGGCAACATTCAATGCACTATTAAATACTATTGTCCTATATTATAATGCATTATTTGTATATATATATATATATATATATATATATAAAGAAAACTTAGTATGGCTCAATAGATGCATTGGGTGTATGTCTAAGAAAATGGACATGCTGTCACTTGCGCTAGTTTTACCTGAACAGGGCGCATGATCAAATACGATCACGCCATTTTTCATGCCACAACGTTCACTAATTCTAGAAACAACATCTATCTCAACATTTAACACAACTATTCAACCATATAATGTGTGAGTTTCATAATCTTACCATTGTTTGTTTTGATTTCAGTATTTGCGGGAGTAGGCAGGCATGTAGATCCGTACTTCATAAATTCTGGAATGACGCTGAAGTTTGAAACACCTCGGGCAACTCCTGATTGGTCAGATGCAATGATGTCACTATCCGTGACGCAGACGGATATCCGTTGATTGGCTGGGAGATATCCATGTGCTTATACGAGCTCACAGAGAGGCATGTGAATGCGATTGTGAATGTTCGATTAAGTTAGCAAATATGGTTCTTCGCCAGATAAAGGGTTAAGAAGAAAGTGCGCAACACATATTTATATATTCATCTAAACACTGCTCTTAGCAGTGTGGACGGCATCAGATGTTCGATAACAGTATATTGCTACTTCAAGTAGAACACTGGTTTTGCTTGACATGTTGAGATCACATGACTAAACAAAAAGTCTTTAATCAGGACACTCATGACATTCTTCAAAAATATCATTAATTTCTGTAGAGCTAGACAATTTAAGGATCAAATGACTGAGTTCAGCTTTGAGAATGAAACCAACCTGTTTGTTCCTCAGTATCTTCTTGTTTCAAACTGAATACTTCTTCAATCCTTATGCCTTCACTCTCCTGTTTAATAAACGCCATCTTTGTTTGTTCCTCAGGATCTTCTTGTTTCAAACTGAATACTTCTTCAACCTTCATGTCTTCACTCTCCTCTTTAATAAACGCCATCTTTATAATAGTGTCACGTGGATCTCGGTTGCTTCGCCAGGAGTTTTTCTGTGTGTTTGTCCTGTTTAAGATGAGAATAATTAACAGAAAGTAAAAATAAATCTAAATCTCTGGGTGTCTCAATCAGCTCCTACACTGCAAAAAAAGCTTTTCTTAGTATTTTTTTGGCTTGTTCCCAGTCCAAATAGCTACACATTTTTAAGTACAATGACACACGTTACTGTGTAGTAAGAAAGTTTTTCTAGAAAACAAAAAATATATTTTGTAATTGTACTTATCTAGTAAAAGATTTAAGAACTTTTAGATATTGACTGAAAACAAGACAAAAATACTAAGTAAGAAAAGCTTTGACAGTGTAGTTAAGTAGTCAAGAAAAATGTGTATTGAAAGTTCATATTTCAGAATTTATGACTCATATTTTATATTTAATGCTTTGTAGATCACATTTAATCGATTAACCATTCATGAAAACATTTGTGATTTGTTTGTAAAAGTTGTCATTTGTGTTTACTGTTCTGACCAGCAAGTGCTTCGAATCACTGAATCATTTTGGGAAACAACTGGTTCAGTTCACTCAGAGAAATGAAAAGTTATTTTTCTTCATCACCAAATTTGTGTTTACGATAAACTGATTCACGATACATGGAGAGAAACGAGACCTTTTCTGTTACTCATGTGCAGAGATGTTCTACTCAAAATAATGTTTAATTAATGCATTACAATGTGACATTCAAACATATTTAATTTATTTTACACCACTTGTAAAACTATAAAACAGACTGAATGATTTGTATTGATTTAAACACTGAAACTGCTTAAAACACAAACCTTTCCTCAGCCGAATCACAGACGCTAGCGTGCGGCGCAGCCTTATGACATCACACCAGAAAACCAAAATAAAAGTCCTGTATGGTTCATAGAAATTTAATTCGATAGAAATTTATTTACATACAGAAATCAAATATAAATCATATATATATATATATATATATATATATATATATATATATATATATATATATCTCAGAGGTATCCAGCTGCAGCTGAGTGCAGAAACCATTTATTCCAGTGGTTTGTTGTTTTTCAATAATAATTAATTTACAAATGTTTAATGCATTATATATATATATATAGAGAGAGAGAGAGAGAGAGAGAGAGAGAGAGAGAGAGAGAGAGAAACTATTAAGACACACAAAAAATAAATTAAAACATAAAAACATCCTCTCTTTGTATTGCATGTTTGCATACTGGACAATTCAACTGTGTTCAAACTTTTTTAGGGTCAATAAAAAATATTCAGTCTTTACTTATGCCTTGTTGCGGTTTCACGCGGCCGAGAACGCATTCATGGTATCATACTTGAATAACATCAAAACCATTAAAACACTTGTTTTTTCCTTTTGTTTTTTCAGAGACAGATGAAGCTGAGTACTGAACCATTTTATGTGTATTTTTACCTTTTTTAAGTGGTCTGCATTAGCTTTCTGAGGCTTATTGTTACAAAACATTTCTAAAATTGTATTAGAGATTTTTGTAGTCGACTACTTTATTTTTTCTAATTTATTTTAGATAAAATTCTATATTAAAAAATTGACCGTATAAAATTATTTTATTTACAAGTGTCATGTTTGTGATTTTCATTTGTCATGTAGCCTAGAACCGCTTCTGATCATGAAATCGAAACAGACTCACGATTTTATGACAGTACTTTTAATATTTACCTTTTTTTGTCAGTGTTGAAAACTTTCCCTTATCTTGACACTGCATCTATATGCTAATTCTGTTATGTGACACCACATTTATTCACGTTAAAGCCCCTTTTCTCAACAAAAAGTTTTTCCAAATTCATAGAAATAGATTGTATGTGCTAAAAATAAACGGAAAAAGATTGTGTTGACATTTGAGAAATTTTATGGCATTTCCATCTGCTATATCGCTTAACATTTTAAAGCACTAAAATCTTTTTTTGCTAAAAAAAAATCCTTGGATGGAAACCTGGCTAGTCACATTCAGTTTGTCTTAGTTATCATGAGTGAGTTCCCTGTGTCTTGCGAGGTATTTTGTATTTCTTCCCTTTTCCGGTTGAATTGTTCCCACTTCACTTTCAAAGCTCTAGTAACCTTCTGTCTAGTGGGCAGGTATATCTTTATCATAGAAATGTGAACAATTGTATAGTCTCATCCTTTGGCTATATCTATATCAAAAATTAACCCATACGAAAAAGTTTTTGCACCCATACAAGTCTCAAAAAATCTTCAGAAACTCCAAATATAATTAATATAGGATCTGGTTCAATAAGAATATCCAATGTATTAAAGTTGAGTACATTTTAGGACCTTTTTTTAGAAAACAATTTACTAACTTGGTTCTATAAGGTTTTATCTGTAAGCCAATCAGCACTTTGAATGCACACACGAGGACCAATCAGGATCAGCTTTCTTTGCCTTGTCGCTGGAATGCACCATGGCAGCGGAAAAGATCGCAGAAAACACTAAATCAGTGAAGAGAAGACTAAGGGTGTATTCAATACATTTTAAGGATACGCAGACACCCTGTGTAGTAACCTGATCAACACTGGAATTCCAGGATGGCCCAAGAACAAATAAACGTCTACTCATTAAAGTACTCACACTTGGATAGAAGGAGGTACATAAATCTTGCTGGGAGGGCAATTAGCCAGAGCTGGATTGTGAGAACGCCCACCTATCTTGAGCCTTTTGGTTGACCCCAAAGTTGCAACGATCAGTTAAAACCAAAAACAGATGTCCTACTCCCTCCAACCAGTAACGCCATTCCTCAAAAGGTGGCTTTCGTGTCCAACAGTTCACAGTTGCTGACGTCGTATTCGCATTCTGCTGAGGAAAGTGTTCTTGAGAAAGTATTGCATAGAGACCTGTGTCTGAAGCATCCACCTCTACAACAAAAGGCAAAGCAGGATCTGGATGATGCAGAGTAGGTCCTGAAGTAAAGCATGCCTCAAGTCTGAAAAGGCAATGTGATGCAACCAGATTCCAGTTAATTTGCCTTTATCCTCTCGTCCTTTGAGTAGTGTGGTAAGAGATGCCGCTGCATTGCTGAAAGCACTGGATAAATCTCCTATAAAGGTCTGTGAACCCCCAAATCTCTGCAGCTCCTTAACAGTGGCGGGACAGGACCAACACTGCCTTTGCCTAGGAATTATCCATCTCCTCTCCTTAACACATACCCCAGGTAGGACACAGAAGTGGGATGAAACTCAAACTTCTCAGCCTTCATGAACAGTTGATGGTCTATGCTCAGAATTTGGGGTATTAGCAACCTAGTGAAGTGGATAAGAGAAGCAGTGACTAGTTCCTTGTCAGACTGTATGAATACGATCCCCGCTGTAAGCCTTGTCACACTGTAAATTCTCAGTTGTTATTATTGTCAGAATGTATGACAGTCAACGGACACACAAAAAAACTCATCCAGAGTTTAACATCAACCAATGACACATTAGGTGAAAGTGAGCTGCATTACACGTGGGATTTAAATGGTGTCTACAAAGAAATCTCTAATTTGGTCATGGCTTGTCTTGAAAAACGA
The DNA here is from genome assembly GCA_037101425.1 of Elopichthys bambusa. Taxonomy (NCBI): domain Eukaryota; kingdom Metazoa; phylum Chordata; class Actinopteri; order Cypriniformes; family Xenocyprididae; genus Elopichthys; species Elopichthys bambusa. The sequence goes on from CM074454.1 coordinate 23,279,966, forward strand.
AGACAATTTGACAGTCGTTGTACAAGTCAAATCTTCTGACACTGCCAGAATTTCGTCGGAAGTCAAATTTGTTCGCAATGATCAATAATTGGCTGTCGTTAAGTGTTAAACTAATGATCAAAACTAACGATTCATAGATTAGGATCAGAGGAATCTTTTAGGATTTGCAAGATTTGTCTCAGACGGCCAAATTGTGGTCAAAATTGTACAGTGCGACAGTGGACTATGGAGACAATTCAAATTTTGCTGTAAAACAGCTTTAAAAGACAATAGTGTCATTTATTTAGCTCAAGTGAGTTAAGATCTATAACATTTAAAACAAGGTCAATTCAGCTGTAAACAGTTCTACAAAAGACGGCAATGTAGCTTTTCAGTTTATTGTCGATTCAATTCAGTACAAATACCAGTGTTTATGCTTCAAGATGTGACTCCGCTATAAAGCAGCTCTACAGAAGACAACAGTGCCATTATCCAGTTTGTGTGAACCTCAAGATTTGCAAGTCTTTACACATGAAAGGCTTCTCTCCAGTGTTTCTTGTCTGTAAAACTCATTCCACCCTAGTGACATTTAAAAGCTCTCTTTCGAGTGAGTCCTCGTGTGGATTTCAAGGTGCTTTTTTTGAGTGAAACTCTTTCCACACTTAGTGCACGTGAAAGGCTTCTCTCCAGTATGAACTCTCATGTGGACTTTAAGAGTTCCACGTCGAGCAAAACTCTTTCCACACTTAGAGCATGTGTAAGGCTTTTCTCCAGTGTGAACTCTCATGTGGACCTTAAGGGTGCCATGTTGTTCGAAACTCTTTCCACACTGAAGGCACGTGTAAGGCTTCTCTCCAGTGTGAACTCTTATGTGGCTCTTAAGGTTTCCATGACGATCAAAACTCTTTCCACACTGAAGGCATGTGTAAGGCTTTTCTCCAGTGTGAACTCTCATATGGACCGTAAAGTTTCCATGTTGTTTGAAAGTCTTTCCACACTGAAGGCATGTGTAAGGATTCTCTCCAGTGTGAACTCTCATGTGAACATTAAGGTTTCCTTTTTCATTGAAACTCTTTCCACACTGAAGGCATGTGTGAGGCTTTTCTCCAGTATGAACTCTCATGTGGACCTTGAGGTTTCCATGACGATCAAAACTCTTTCCACACTGAGGGCATGTGTAAGCCTTCCCTCCAGCGTGAACTCTCATGTGGACTTTAAGGTTTCCATCTTGATTGAAACTCTTTCCACACTGAGGGGATCTGTTAGGCTTCTCTCCAGTGTGAATTCTCATGTGGACTTTAAGATTTCTTTGTTGATTGAAACTCTTTCCACAGTGAATGCAAGTGAAATCACTTATAGTTTGAGCTTTTTTTCCTGCGTAAGTTTTTTCAGTCTGTGAGCATTTAAAAGATTTTTCTCCAGGTTTCTCTGCATTGAGCATTTCCCTCTCCTCTTTCAGTGGCATTACATCTAAGATGAAAAAACAACCACAAAAAAATTAAATCCAGTTTAATCACACAAAGCAACTGACAACAAAACATTTAGATATGTGATGCAACAACATATATGCTAGATCCTATACCAGGGATGTCCAAACCGTCTCCTGGAGGGTCTATGTCCTACGTGCCCCAATACACCTGCCGGAAGGTTCTGAAGTTGCCTGAAGACATTTATTAGCTGGTTCAGGTGTGTTTAATTGAGGATGGAGCTAAACTTTGCAAGACGGTGGCGCTCCAAAAGCAGGATTGGACCTCCCTGTCCTATACCTACCTATGCTACTAAAAGAGGTGTTACATGTAATCTAAGAATGTCTTTACTAGGGGTTCTCAACTCTGGCCCGCAAGATCAACTTTTCTGTAGAGTTTGCCTCCAACCCTAATCAAACACATGAACAAGCTAGTCAAGGTCTTTAGGAGTACTAGAAAGATACAGGCAAGTGAGTTTGATCAATGTTGGAGCTAATCTCTGCAGGAATAGGGACCTTGATGGTTAAAGTTAAAGGGGACATCGGATGCCAGTTTTCCAGTTAGTATGATCCTTTAGGGTCTTCATTAAAAGTCTATAATATACTTTGATTAAAATTTCTTAATGGTTGTGTAAAAAAAACACCCTTTTTACCAGCGAGCCGTTTCGGTGCATGTCCCTTTAAATGATAACGAGTTACTGTTCACCCCACCCCTATCTTCCGTGAGCGGGCTGTAAACACTATTTGGCAGGTATTGCATTGAACTCACCTTTCTCATTGATGCAGTTATAAATGCTCAAAAATGATTCAAATACATTTGAAAATGACTTGTTAGTCATTAACTAACACCTTTATAAACCTTATTGTAGTGTTACCATGTTATCTTTGTCTTATTACAAACTGTGTACATTTTATGTAATCACCTTAATGCATTGTTCATTATAAACATGCAGTTATGAATTACAGTGAGAAGGTTCTAAATAGAAATGGCGATATATGTTTTTTCGACTGTACTATTTTGATAATGAACAAGCTGCGATGTCACGTTTGCAGTGCTTTGAGGCATGAGGCGCCGGCGCGATCAAACAGCTGTCTTTGCAAGGGACTTGCCTCCTTGTCATGGCAACATTTCATGGCCAGGTCAGATTATGTCAGTTTGTTGTCGTTTGTTGGAAAATCATACCACACTTCACATTCCCCGACCCAACAAATGCCGATTAAACATTCGTTCAGTCGTGTGTAAACAAACTCCGACCAACGGCAACAGACGCGACAGGGGTATCGCGCTAGCTGCGTCTCATTTTGGAGGCTGCGTCCTGATCCAACAAACTCTAACAGACATGTTTGTTGGCGTTTATCCGTGCAGTGTGAACTGGCCGCATTTGTCGTGAAACTTTATTAGAAAAGGCGATTTGCAAAGATTCATAAAAAAACCTATAACGTTACTCACATCTTCTGGAGGCACTGATCCATCCTTCAGGAACATTTTAGCAAAACAAACTTTTTAGCGCATATAGGTAGATCCGAGGGGGCATTGCCTTAAAAAACAAAATTAATCCACTGCGTCTTCAGCGGCTCAGATGTCGAGAGTAAAGGTTGACTGCCATGTTCATTCTTATATCCAATAACAAAACGCCCCAGTTGCTTAGGAGACATTTTTGTCTATACCGGCGTGGCGTCAAAACATGGCGGACTGTCTGTTTACAGCTCACTCAGGGCAGGTCTATGCTAAAACAGTAGTGTCCGTCAAGAGTCGTGGGAGGGGCCTGTGCAAATTTATGTCACTTTGCCAAGAATCTGTGAACGGCTTGATCTGACAAAGTACTTATGATTTGTGGGGACACATGTATGTCCAAACCAGGATTTTTGCATCCTATGTCCTATGTAAGAGTTTAATGTTCTTCACAATACTGCTAACTTTTTATTGGACAAGTCCCAAAAACCTTCAAGCTAGCAGTTAAACACTTTATTAAAAAAAAAAAAAAAGTACAGTTTGACCCAGGAGATATAGTTAATTATAGATCTAAAATGACCATTTATTATGTCTCCTAGGGGATATATTTAGAGGATAAAAGACAAACTTCCCAATCCTCCCCTTCCACCTCCAGACCAAAAGTAAATCACACAGATTTTTCTATGTGACGACTTATTAATATTAAATAGGCAATATTTTTTTTTGTCAGGAAGGAAGCAGCAGATCTTTGTTTTAAAGTCCCCCTGTAGTCAATTTTATCACTTAAAAATGATCTTTGATCACCAAAATTACACATTTAAATGTTTTTTCCAGTGAAAAAAAAAAAAAAAAATCTTAATGCTTTAAAATAGCTTGAATGTAACTCTACACCCTTGCCACATTTAATATACACGGATCTATAAATATGATAATTAGCCCCGCCTCCACTCACTCGCACATGCTCAGATGAGATTTATATGGTCAACTTACTGAGGTTGTTGACAATTAGGTAGTTCTGAGTGCAGGTGTGAAGTAAACTATTATTTCTCAGATAAACTAATACTATAATAATAGTAATATTTCTGAGATAAACACTGTTTGGTGCTGTTTTTCCGATTTCAATATTAAATTAAAAAAAAACGAATGACCAAAAGATGCACAGAACACTAACCCTTTAACTTCAGAAACTAAACTATTCAAACCAAAAACAGTGAATAATGAAATACAAAAGTGCATTTGATTTTAATTGTAATTGTGCACAATTTTTTTTTAAGTTGGATTGAGAGTTGAAATAAGCATATGAATCAGAAAGAGGCGCAGAAGACAATTTTGTATATTTCTGTTCCAGTTACCTGGAAAGGGATTATATTGACTCATCTTGACTTAATTAATGAGTTATTTGTGTCAAATAATAAGTGGTAAGCATATGTACACATGCGTATCATTTTCCATTATTGTTATGTGAATTCAGGAACTGAGTTTATTGTAAATCTGAATTTGTGCATTTGGTATTAATGCTCATGAGACTATGTGAGTGAAATTTATGTGCCTGTTTCTATGTAGGACAGTTACTTAAACATTTGTGATATTTGTATATCAGTGCAGCTTCAAATAGAACACACATGTCAAACAAAGCCACTTTAATCAGGACACTCCCATGACATTCTTCAAAATTATTATTAATTTTTGTAGATCTGGACATTTTAATAAGGATCAAATGACTGAGTTCAGTTTTGAGAATGAAACAAACCTGTTTGTTCCTCAGTATCTTCTTGTTTCACTCTGAATACTGCTTCAATCTTCATTTCTTCACTCTCCTCTTTAATGAACACCATCTTTATGTCTTCACTCTCCTCTTTAATAAACGCCATCTTTATAATCGTGTCACGTGGATGTCAGTCGCTTCACCAGGAGTTTCTCTGTGTGTCTGGACAATCTGTCACATTTAAGATGAGAATAATCAGCAGAAAGTAAAATAAATCCAAACAAAATCTCTGGGTGCATTTCAATCTTTTCCTACACTGCAAAAAAAAAAAAAAAAGAAAAAAAAAAAAAGCTTTACTTAGTATTTTTTGTCTTGTTCCCAGTCCAAATATCTACGAATCTTTAAATCCAGATGCTTTTACTAGACACAAGTGATATGTGAAGTGATATTTTTGCTTAAATCAAGAAAAATTATCTGCCAATGGGGTAATAAAGTTTTTCTAGAAAACAAGAAAAAACATCTCGTCTTTTACTCATCTAGTAAAGGCATCTGGATTTAACAACTTTTATATATTTGGACTGGAAACAAAACAAAAATGCTAAGTGCGTGCTAAGTTTTTTTTAGCAGTGCAGTTCAGTAGTCAAAGCTCTGGTAAAAGTCAGTCAGAGTGATTGTTTATAGCCTAATTATCCAAAAAAAAGACATTTAAAACTAGCACTACAAATTAATAAAAGAACAATTTATATTGAAAGTTAATATTTCGATATTCATGACTTAGATGTTTTCATGAATCGATTAAATGTGATTTACAAATCATTAAATATCAAATATGTGATTTGTTTATAAAAGTTGTCATTTGTGTTTACTGTTTTGACCAGAACGAATCATTTTGGGAAACAATGGACTACTTGCACAACTACTTCCGTGTTCTACTTGTTACGGCTCGAGCGTTTCCGGTCAGCGTTTAACGCGCTTGTATACAGAGAGCTTCTCGATTATTACTACGTTTTAGGGCTGCTAAATGTTTTTTTAAACGATTAATCATAATCTCTGCATTAACATTAATTATCTTCAACCAGCTGAAATGTTTATAAATATATTTCGCTTCCAAATGCGCATTCTGAATAATAAATAAATATATTTCCCTACTAACCTACCGCCGTCAAGTGCTTGTCTTCTCATTAGCAGCGTTTTTCTCTTAGTCATCATATTTCATACCTGTTAAATTTACATTCAAATGAATTTAAAGCCGGCATTTTTCCTCTTTGTCGCCATCTCTGTTTGAAACCTGCAATTGCAGTCATGTGCGGAATTATCGTTACGTGCGTTGTGCATCGACACGACTCGCGTAACGGATGAATCTAATGTTTGCTGTCAATCACTACACCGCTGTGTATACTGTACTTCAGAATCACAGATTCTACGTCTTGAAAGTATGACCAATATAAGAATTTTCACTGGAAAATATCAGCTGAACAAGTAATTAACATTTCTGCCACTTTTTGTTCTGAACTGAGGAAAAAAACAATAAATCGTGCTGCCAATGGTGATTAAATCTAACAATCGCTTAGCTCGAATCCCGTCAATAAACATGCAAATTATTATTATTGCTATAATTTGTTCTCAAATTGTTAACGTTAACAACATCGGCATTGCATGACTGTGTATTAGCGTTACCTATAGATTTCAATATCTGTAGCCACTCCACAGTCTGAAGTCTTTTGCTTTTGACTAGGGGTGTTGTCATTTGGACCTTTCTGGATTACAATCCGCCATCAAAGTGATAAGTTTAGCCATTTCAGCTGCTATGAGAAAAGGCTATAAATGATCCGCTACCAGCAGCATCCTCACATGATATAGCTACTTGCTGGAACTCCTTCCTTTCTGTTTACAGACGTGACGTAATGACGCAAAGATGAACTGCTGCATGGTCGAATTTCCCGCGGAAATCCACCAGGTTGCTCTTATTATAAAACATTATTACAAGCTTACCGTTGTGAATCGGGCTAAGATAAGGAGATTGAACACTGGCTGGTTATGTACTTGCTCAAAAATTGATTTTGGATCATTTTTAACCCAAAAAAAGCAGTTTTAAATGAGCAGAAGAGCATACAAGACATACCAAGCTGATGATTAAACAGCAGTATAACCTTTCATATAATAGTTATAGTTAATCAAATAGTTATGAAGGCGAACCACGGTTTTACTATAGTAAGAGCGTAGTAACAATGGTTAATTTTTGTACGAGCAATATTGCTTGCGTTGGTTCTCTTTTATTGCAATGTTTAAAATAGTTGAATGAACGAATGAATATTTAACGATGTTAAATATTTAATTAATCTTAAAGAATAATGCAATGACAGCTACTGCTGAATATTAGGATTTTTCGCATAAATGTGGGAATTACATACTGGCACAGAACAGTGACTTAAATTAAATTATAATATGTTCGTTCTGATCTTATTCATCGCGTCTCAAACTGCAGCGTCGCGATCACTAGTTAAGCGCTGACACACTGTGATGAAAGAATCTCAAAATGATGAAAGTTCTGTTGAGTTTGGAAAGGTCTGTACACGGTAATCATCAGAATATCTCTTTTCCGGTCTCTGAATATGTCTGGAATTTAAAATTATCCCGAGGACTCAAATTTTAAGAGGCGTTTAGTTCGCTATGTGATAACAGCGCATTGAAAATAGATATAACCGGAAACAACTGAGCCGTAATATATCAAACCGGATGTGCGTCACGAGGCTAAGTGCAAGTAGTCCATTTGGTTCTCTCGAGCTTTGTAAAGTTTTCTTCATCACCGAATTGTGTTTACGATAAACCGATAGACCTGAAGCGGAAGTTGTCATAGTTGGGTAAAATTATATTGCGGTGAATGAGAGAATACATTAAACATATATTTTTTTGTGTTTCTATTTGCTCAAATAGCAACGGAAAAACTCAACAATAGTGTTTTCACAACTTTCAAAAAGTGGGGAAAAAACAGAGAGCGATTGATAACGGCAGTCAGAAGAGAAAAATATGTCATTTTTACCGTCACTCCCATAGCCGCTGTATTAGAAACACCCTCACAGCAGCGTTAACTAGATTTTTGTCATTTGATGCAAAGGTAATGTAATACTAAGTATAGTGTTATCAATGTACATACGTTTAAAAAAAAAAATGAAAATATAAAAAACTTTGCAGGATTTACGATATTGATGACCGTTAAAACGCGTCATCACAGTCTGTGAAAAGGTTCTATTCACGATGCAGGGAGAGAAACGAGACGCACCTTTTCTGTTACTCGTGTGTTTTACTCAAAAAATAATGTTTAATTAATGCATTTCAATGTTACATTCGAAAATATTTATTTTACACTACTAGTAAAACTATAAAATACACGGAATGCTTTGTATTGATTTAAAAACATAAAATGCTTAAAACACAAACCTTTCATCAGCCGAATCACAGACACTGGAGTGCGGCGCAGCCTTATGACATCACACCACCAGAACAAAATAAAAGTCCTGTATAGTTCATTAGAAATTAAATTCGATTGATATTTATTTACATACAGAAAACAAAGATACATTAAAAAAAATATATGTAAAATATATATTTAAATATACATGTTGTACAGCGATGTACTGAAAATAAAAGAGTAATATGTGAAATCAGTCATGATTGAGTGCAGAAACCATTTATTCCAGTGGTTGGTTGGTAAATGTTTTTCAGTAGCAATTCATTTACAAATGTTGATGCCATTTAAAAAAAAAAAATTTATAGAACCTTAGCAAAAACTATTAAAACATACTCTTTTTATATTGTCTTTTAATTATTTGTCTTGAGTGAGTCATAAATGTGTTTGTCCAGTTTTCAATTTTTTTCTTTTGATAATATTTAATTAATTGTATTTATAAAAACCCTAAATAGTCATTTTTCTAATCCTACAACATTAAATTGTTTAAAAATAACTATCTTATAAAAACATGTGCCCATAAACCTTGAGTCAAATCAGTTACCGTAGAATGCCTTTAAATTGCTGGAATAATCTCCCACAGCTACGTAAGATACAGGAAATGTCACTTTCCCTCACAGGTAAGATCTGAAGCACTGAAAGGTACGTGTGCTCTCTCTGAGAAAATATTTAATCTAAAAAGTTCTTACACTAAGGCCCGGTTTCAGAGACAAGGCTTAGACTAAGCCATGTTATTTTGTAAAATGTCAAAATTGTTACCACAATATTTAACAGAAAATCAGAATGTATCACTGATCAAACAGTGGATTGTTTAAACGTCTTAATCATGATTTCATTAATGCCATGTGCTCTTAGCATTTATGCTAGAAAGTAGCAAGTTTAAAATGGTCAATTCTGTTACATAAAACTCTGTTACCAAGTAACAATGTTGACAGTATGTTTGAAGTTAAAAAAAAAAAGGAAGCGAGTTGTGTTTGGCAAGCACTGAATTATTAAAACTGAAGGTTTTTTTTCCCTGAACATTTTGAAATGATAAATGTACACTATATTGCCAAAAGGTATTGGGACACCCCTCCAAATCACTGAATTCAGGTGTTTCAATCACTTCCGTGGCCACAGGTGTATAAAGTCAAGCACCTAGGCATGCAGACTGCTTCTACAAACATTTGTGAGAGAATGGGTCGCTCTCAGGAGCTCAGTGAATTCAAGCGTGGTACCGTGATAGGTTGCCATCTGTGCAATAAGTCCATTCGTGAAATTTCCTCACTACTAAATATTCCATGGTCAACTGTTAGTGGTATCATAACAGTGGAAGCAACTGGGAACAACAGCGACTCAGCCATGAAGTGGTAGGCCACGTAAAATCACAGAGCGAGGTCAGCGCATGCTGAGGCGCACAGTGCGCAGAAGTCGCCAACATTCTGCAGAGTCAATAGCTACAGACCTCCAAACTTCATGTGGCCTTCAGATTGGCTCAAGAACGGTGCGTAGAGAGCTTCATGGAATGGGTTTCCATGGCTGAGCAGCTGCATCCAAGCCTTACATCACCAAGTGCAATGCAAAGCGTCAGATGCAGTGGTGTAAAGCACGCCGCCACTGGACTCTAGAGCGGTGGAGACATGTTCTCTGGAGTAACGAATCACGCTTCTCTGTCTGGCAATCTGACAGACGAGTCTAGGTTTGGTGGTTGCCAGGAGAACAGTACTTGCCTGACTGCATTGTGCCAAGTGTAAAGTTTGGTGGAGGGGGATTATGTGTGTGTGGGGTTGTTTTTCAGGGGTTGGGCTTGGCCCCTTAGTTCCAGTGAAAGGAACTCTTAATGCTTCAGCATACCAAGACATTTTGGACAATTTCATGCTCCCAGCTTTATGGTAACAGTTTGGGGATGGCCCCTTCCTGTTCCAACATGACTGCGCACCAGTGCACAAAGCAAGGTCCATAAAGACATGGATGAGTGAGTTTGGTGTGGATGAACTTGACTGGCCTGCACCTCAACCCAATAGAACACATTTGGGATGAATTAGAGCGGCGACTGCGAGCCAGGCCTTCTCTCCAACATCACTGCCTGACCTCACAAATGCACTTCTAGAAGAATGGTCAAAAATTCCCATAAACACACTCCTAAACCTTGTGGAAAGTCTTCCCAGAAGAGTTGAAGCTGTTATAGCTGCAAAGGGTGGGCCAGCTCTATAATAAACCCTACGGATTAAGAATGGGATGTTATTAAAGTTCACGTGCACGTAAAGGCAGGCGTCCCAAAACTTTTGGCAATATAGAGTATATAGTGACATATGACATACAGATATAAATACATATGTCATGCTATAAATAGTTTTTGGTGTATATTTCCCACTGTGTTTTATATATTAGTCATAACCTGCAACAAAAACATATTCCTACACAGGATAGTGATGATGAATGTCATTTAACAGTCTACCAAGGGGATTGTGGAAGTCAATGGCTACATTATAACAATTTAAGATGAACATAGAAAGTGTGCTTTACCAAAAGGAAAAGACAGTAATGTACAATGACTGAATACTCAATAATATGGTAAAAAAATCAAAATTTAAACAAACTATACAGGTATTTTTTTAAGACTTCTGGAAAGAGGAATATATGATCCTTCTCTTTTATTCCTATCAAAATGAAATTTCAAGTGTCCTGGAAAATGATCTCTGAAAAAGAGTGGGAACCCTTATTATATTTGTCCCCAATCATTGTTAATGTACATAATAACTTTACCAAAGGCAAAACTCATCATTTTATTCATTCTTATAGTGTATAAACTTTTTTTTTGTATAAACTGTTTTACAAAATGGTTGCTATCCACTAAGCAAGTTAAGGATATAATGGCTCCATGTCTTTCCAGTGCAATGTATTTTAGGGGATGCCAATTATACTATATACTATGCATATACCATACTAGTCGTCGAACAAGTCATGTGGCAGGAACATGAGTCAAATCTTCTGACAGTGGCAAAATTTCTTCTGAGGTCAAATTTGCAACGGTCATTAATCGACTGTTGGTAAATGTCAATCTAATGATCAAAACTAATGATTCAAAGATTTTATCCTAGGATCAGAGCAATCTCTTAGGAGTTGCAAAATTTGTCTCAGACGCCCAAATCATGGTCAAAATTGTTCAGTGTGAACCTGGCTTTAACTATGGAGACAATTCAGATTTTGCTGTAAAACAGCTTTAAAAGACAATAGTGTCATTTATTTAGCTCAACTCAGTTAAGATCTATAACAGTGTGATGTTTATCAGTTTAAAACAAGGTCAATTCAGCTGTAAACAGTTCTACAAAAGACGGCAATGTAGTTATTCAGTTTATTGTTGATTCAATTCAGTTCAGATACCAGTGTCGATGTCACAAGATGTGACTCCGCTATAAAGCAGCTCTACAGAAGACAACAGTGCCATTATCCAGTTTATGTGAACCTCAAGATTTGCAAGTCTTTACACATGAAAGGCTTCTCTCCGGTGTTATTACGATTCCTAAGGTGTTTCTTGTCTGTGAAACTCCACACGAATGATATTTAAAAGTTCTCTCTCAAGTGAATCCTTGTGTGGATTTCAAGGTGACTTTTTTGAGTGAAACTCTTTCCACACTTAGAACATGTGTAAGGCTTCTCTCCAGTGTGAAGTCTCATGTGGACCTTAAGGTTTCCATGTTGTTCAAAACTCTTTCCACACTTTGTGCACGTGTAAGGCTTTTCTCCAGTGTGAACTCTTATGTGGACCTTAAGGTGTCCATGACGATCGAAACTCTTCCCACACTGAAGGCAGGTGTAAGGCTTTTCTCCAGTGTGAAGTCTCATGTGGACTTTAAGATTTCCAAGTCGAGCAAAACTCTCTCCACATTGTTGGCATTTGTAAGGCTTTTCTCCAGTGTGAATTCTCATGTGCCTGTTCAGACTTGCTTTTTGAGTGAAACTTATTCCACACTGTTGGCAAGTGAAAGGGCTCTCTCCAGTGTGAACTCTCATGTGATAATTAAGGTTTCCTTTTCTGTTGAAACTTCTTCCACACTGTTGGCAGGTATAAGGCTTCTCTCCAGTGTGAATTCTCATGTGGACTTTAAAGTTTGCAAATTGATTAAAACTCTTTCCACACGGAGAGCATGTGTAAGCCTTCCCTCCAGTGTGAAGTCTCATGTGGACTTTAAGGTTTCCATGTTGACTGAACCTTTTTCCACACTGAGGGCATGGGAAAAGCTTCTCTCCAGTGTGAACTCTCATGTGCCTGTTAAGACTTCCTTTATGAGTGAAACTGTTTCCACATTGTTGGCATGTGAAGGGACTCTTTCCAGTGTGAACTCTCATGTGGACTTTAAGGTTTCCATCTTGATTGAAACTCTTTCCACACTGAGGGGATCCGTTAGGCTTCTCTCCAGTGTGAATTCTCATGTGGACTTTAAAGTTTCCTTGTTGATTGAAACTCTTTCCACACTGAATGCAAGTGAAAGTTTGTGTGGAAGTCTTTTTAGTCTGTGGGCATTTAAATGATTTTTCTCCAGGCATAAAATCATGAAGATTGTCATATTGATCTTTCTCTGCATTGAGTGATTCCCTCTCCTCTTTCAGCGCCATTAGATCTAAGGTGAAAAAAAACAACCACAAACGTTAACCCCAGTTTAATCACACAAAGCAACCAACAACAAAACATTTAGATATGTGATGCAACAACATATATGCTAGATCCTATACTAGGGATGTCCAAACCGTCTCCTGGAGGGTCTATGTCCTACGTGCCCCAATACACCTGCCGGAAGGTTCTGAAGTTCCCTGAAGACATTTATTAGCTGGTTCAGGTGTGTTTAATTGAGGATGGAGCTAAAACTTTGCAAGATGATGGCTTTCCAGAAGCAGGATTTCACATCTCTGTCCTATACCTACCTATGCTACTAAAAATAGGTGTTACATGTAATCTAAGAATGTCTTTACTAGGGGTTCTCAACTCTGGCCCGCAAGATCAACTTTTCTGCATAGTTTGCCTCCAACCCTAATCAAACACATGAACAAGCTAGTCAAGGTCTTTAGGAGTACTAGAAAGATACAGGCAAGTGAGTTTAATCAATGTTGGAGCTAATCTCTGCAGGAAAGGGGACCTTGATGGCCAGAGTTGAGAACCCCTGTTCTTCACAATACTGCTAACTCTGAACTTTCTTTCTGACATGTCCCAAAAACCTTCAAGCTGGTAGTTAAACCCTTAATTTAAAAAGCAGTTTGACCCAGGAGATATAGTTAATTATAGACTGATCTAAATATACCATTTATTATGTCTCCTAGGGAACAAAACACAACAAATTTAGAGGAAAATAGAAATCGGGACAAACTTCTTCTTCCCCCTTCCACCTCCAGACCAAAAGTTCACATTAATTTTTCTAGAAGGAGGGAAGCAGTGGATTTTTTTTTTTTAAAGGATTAGTTCACCCAAAAATTCTGTAATTTATTACTCACCCTCATGTCATTCCACACCCGCAAGACCTTCGTAACACAAACAACGTACAAGTATCACATAGAAGAGAAGACATTGTTGAATAAAGTCATTATTTTTTTGTTTTTGTAAACAAAAAGTATTCTCGTTGCTTTTATCACATTAAGGTTGAACCACTGTAGTCACACTGACTATTAACAATAGTATTACTACTTTTGAATGTGGTAATTTCCTAACTTTCAAAACCTCTCGGATTTCATCAAAATATCTTAATTTGTGTTCCAAAGACGAGCGAAGGTGTGAAACGACATGAGGGTGAGTAATTAGTGACAGAAATACATTTTTGGGTGAACAAACCCTTTAATCAGTCACCCCAATTATCTTAATTGTTCGTTAGCCAGAAATGAACACTCAATTACCACACAAATTCAGTTTCAAAGAAAGTTTAAAGGGCAAATCAGGTGCAAACAGATCTGGAGTAAAAAAATGTACAAATTCAGTTAAGTCTTAAACCCCATCGTAGTACAGAAACTGTGCTTAAGAAAATTACCTGCTTTGGGGATCATTGCTACAACCAAGGCTCAACACTAAGCCTTGACATACTTGTCCTTCTGACCCTGTTACATTCGTGATGCCGCTCGTGATGGAATATCCTTTCATGAATTTATTCATTTAGTTCCAAGTAAGTCAATCAAAAGAAGAGTTTTCTTTCATGCCTACTTTATTTACTTGAATAACAGACATATTTTTGGTCTGAATCACCCTGATCATTCACTTTTGTCTGAGTAAAAATGTTATTTGTCTGTAAAGAATTTTTGTCCTTGTTACTGTAGTAAAAACTATGAATTATGCATAATTACATGCAACCTAAACCAAACCCTCATCTTAACTGTATAGTAAATACATGTAGTTAATTATTATTACTTACAACTTAAATGTATAATTACACTGTATCACAGTTATATTAAAATAAAAGTTTAATTGATTAAACTTGATTAAATTCTGAATTATTTTCATATAAACATATTTGTGATGTTTGCGCAGTGCTGCGTCAAGTAGAACACACTTTTTGTCTGGTCAAATGTCAAATAAAGCCACTTTAATCATGACACTGTTCACATTCTTCAAAAATATCACTCATTTCTGTAGAGCTGGACAGTTCAGCTTTGAGAATGAAACCAACCTGTTCGTTCTTCAGTATCTTGTTTCACTCTGAATGTTTCTTCAATCTTCATTTCTTCACTCTCCTCTTTAATGAACACCATCTTTATGTCTTCACTCTCCTCTTTAATAAACGCCATCTTTATAATCGTGTCACGTGGATGTCAGTCGCTTCACCAGGAGTTTCTCTGTGTGTCTGGACAATCTGTCACATTTAAGATGAGAATAATCAACAGAAAGTAAAATAAATCCAAACTTAATCTCTGGGTGCATCTCAATTAGCTCCTATACTGCAAAAAAAATTAGAAAACTAGAAAACAAGAAAAAATATCTTATGTCATTTTACTTTAGTAAAATCAACTGGATTTAAGAATTTTTAGATATTTGGACTGGAAACAACTACTAAGTAAGAAAAGCTTCTCTGTTAATAGCCTAATTATCCAAAAAGAAAACTAGCACTACAAATTGATAAAAGAACGATTTATATTAAAAGTTCATATTTAGGTATTTATTGCTTATATTTGATATTTAATGATTTGTAGATCACATTTAATCGATTAATTTGCGTTTGCTGTTCTTGCTGCATTTACTGTTTTGACCAGTAGGTCTATTCAGCGAGTGGTGATTCGAGTGCTTCGAATCACTGAATCATTTTGGGAAACAATTGGTTCAGTTCACTCGGAGTTATAAAAAGTTATTTTTCTTCATCACCGAATTTATTTGTTTATTATACAGGGAGACAAACGAGACCTTTTTTGTTACTCGTGCAGATGTGTTTTACTCAAAAAAAATAATGTTTAATTAATGCATTACAATGTTACATTAGAAAATATTTAATTTATTTTACACTACTAGTAAAACTATAAAATAGACTGAATGCTCTGTATTGATTTAAACACTTAAAATGCTTAAAACACAAACCTTTCCTCAGCCGAATCACAGACACTGGAGTGCGGCGCTGCCTTATGACATCACACCACCAGAACAAAATAAAAGTCCTGTATAGTTCATTAGAAATTTAATTCGATAGAAATTTATTTACATTATATACCTACCTATAACTGCAGGTACATTTGGTGTCCAAAGTCATTATTGTTTTCTGCTTTTGTTAAGTTTAAGTATTGGGTAGGATTAAGAGTGTAGAATATGGTCATGCAGAATAAAGCATTAATATGTGATTAATAAGTACTAATAAACAGCCAATAGTCTAGTAATATGCATACTAATAAGCAACTAGTTAACTGACTTAAAATAAAGTGTTACCAAATTCTCTTATATTCTATTGATGAAACTTATTTTAAAATAGTTACACTTTATTTTGATGGTCCCCTTTAGACATTGTGTTGACTATAAGTAATGTTGCCCCTACATGTCACCTGCCAGTGATTAGAGTATTAGTTAACTATTAGTAGACTGTTAGGGGTAACTAGGGTTAGTAGATTAAGTTGACATGTACTTGCAAAAGGGAGCATCAAAATAAAGCAGATATTAAGCAGACCATCTGCGAATACTCTGAGTTAACATGTAGGTGCGATGTTACAAGAATGTCTAAAAGGAACCATCAAAATAAAGTGTTACCGACTTTTGCAAATTCGACCTGTCCTGAACACTGAAATTACGAAAATGACACAGAAAAGACAAACGAAAAGTTTGTGAATTAATGAATCATTTGTTAAATAATCAAAACTCAAATAAAACTTACAAACATTTAAATTGCACATTATATCAGCTTTTTAATAATAGAATTGTTTCTACTCCAATTTGTTGGCTGTACTCCAATTTAAATGATGACTATTAACTTGTTTTTATGTCAGATTTATTCAAACATACATTAAATAATGAAGACAACACTAACAGGATAAGTAAAAATATAATGAATATGTAATACAGTGGATATATTTAGCAAAATGCCCCTCTCTAGAGTTATTATTTTTCTAGCTAACTAACGAGATGTGGACACTGAATGGCTTCCCCAGTTAAAACATTGCTTGAGCGATTACATGATACAATTCAGTATGTTACACTGTTTCTTTAACATCCCAGATAGCAGACCAACCTTGAATCAACGTTAAATCAATGTTAATGCATTAACCAAATTGTCATTGAATCAATGCTGAAATTTAACATTGATTTTTCATTAGGTTTGCACCCAAATAATGTTATTTCAATGATGAAAAATAGATCAAGATGGTTGTAAAATCAATGTTTTTTCAACCTTAATTAAATCACCTATTTAACATTGAAGTAGTGTAGCTTGGTCCAAGCTGGGTTGGATCAGCGGTCCCTCCCTCGATCCCAATGCCAATGTCAGCAGGTGGTTGGAGGGGGAGAAAACACAAAATGATTACAAAACAGATATTTTTCAGAAAAAACAACACAAAAATCTCATGCATTTGGGATGGCATAAGGGTGAGTTAATGAAGATCTGGTTTGGATAATTCCAAGTCTAAAATTTGTTAAAAGAGGATAACGTGCAAGTCAATAAACAACATGGATTATACTCAAACATATCCAACATTAGTAATTCATTAACAACTATATCAGTTTTTTATAGAAATTACTTACCATGTATTGTAAAGTGTCCTCAGTCATCAAAAAACATTGAAAAGCTTTAGGTCCTAAGAGGAGAAACATTTTTACAGCATTCCACTTCCAATAACACCAGATGTACTCGTTACATCAGAAGAAGAATGGCATCTACGCTAATATTAGTCTTTCTGTTTATCCCGAGGTTTACCGTAGTCAGCCGGATCCGGGCCGTATCCGGGTGAGATCGAGGACCTGCGCCATGACACAACCACAACACAGCCCTGAAGTATCAGCAGAGATTGAGTCAACTAGATCATCCACTATGAAGGCCTCATCAGCATAACAACCAGTGGCACATCTCCTCAACAACCGTCCATACCGGTGTGATGAATACGATCCTCAACTGGATGGAACTGAATTAAACACTTTGAATGTTGCGATCGTATCTGACTTATGATAGCAACCTGAGTCGTAACAAAGCACTGTTCGCCAGAGGAGAACTGGCCCCTCGACTAAGCCTGGTTTCTCCCAAGGTTTTTTCTCCATTTTAACACCTGTTTGCCACCTGATGTCACCTGTTGGAGTTTGGGTTCCTTGCCGCTGTCGCCTTTGGCTTGCTTAGTTGGGGACACTTGACACTTGACATTTGATATTCAACAGTGCTTTGATCTACCTGCATTGACACTATTCTTTAAGAGCTGCTGTGCAGCCAAAATAATGTACCAGTTATCACTGTAAAGCTGCTTTGACACAATCTACATTGTAAAAAGCGCTATATATAAATAATGGTGACATTTATTAGTGGTCGAAAGTTGTTTGCTAGGTCAATTAATTAGTTGTGCAAATACTACTATTATAATCTGTTTCTACTACTACTAAAACAAATCATGATCAGGATTCATACTAAAAAAATCATAACATTTTTCCCTGAACAAAGCAAAACACCAAGTTAGGCAAATGTAACGTTAGCTCACAATGTCTTTACTTACAGACGTATACATGAAATCAGAGCTAACATGTCAAAGACAAATAAAAGAACAGACAAATATTAATTTAAATTTAACTCAATATTATAATGCAGGAATCCCCACAGCCTCGGGCGTTTTCTCCCGCCCACAGCATTTCAAATATCTCGCGCTGCATACACGGTAAAGGAGGAATTTATTTTCAATTCGATTCATTACGATTCCGTTAGTATTCATGTTCACAAACAACGTTAATTAACCATAAAACACACGTTCAAACGCTGCATTATCGAATATATAAAGTAAAACAAATTTTCAAGTTCAACCTACCTTTCAGTCCGAGAAAATCGATCGATTCGAGCAGAAAGTTCAAGACGCTTATGCGTCGTGATGTCAGAAAAACGTCTGACATGGGATCCTTAAAGTGCAGGTGAGATGTCTTGAGTAGTTGTGAATTTAGTGTTTAAGTTGAAAGAGTGTAACGTTATTATAATAATAATAATGTCTAGCTGGTTCATTTCACTCACTTTCAACTGGTTGGAGTTTATCTACACACTTCAATTGGCGGGATTTTTATTTTTTTATTTATTTTTTTTTTTTTTGTGTGTGTGACTAGAGGAAAGGGTCACGAGGAGCATGAATGCTAATGTGAATAAAGTGTTGAATGAGGGGACAGATGGATTGACGTAGCTTAGTCCACCCATGGGGAAATGAAGCTGACCAAAAATCACCATTGATTCAATGTTCGTATTTTTCAACACTGAAAAGCATTGAAATTTCAACGTTGATTCAATATTATTTAGCATTGAATTTTCAATCTCAACCAAAATGATGATTCTGATGGAATTTCAACATTGAATCAATGTCACCCTGCTATCTGGGATAGCTTCTGATGTTTATTTGGTTTTTTCATGCTATAACTAGTAGTAAACAGAAAGAGAACAGAATTTAAAATGTGATACTTTGTTCATATTAAAAGTAACAAAGCAACTTAAACTATTGGTAATTTGCAATTAGGGGCTATTGGATGATTAGCTACAAATATTTAGTGAAGTTTTGTTTACGCAACAACAGAAAACAACATAGCCTAAAATATCGAGCTTGAAATTTAAGAACCCATATCAGTAAAAACTGAGAAATCAATAGTATTGTCAAGCCAGCAGTAGCGTCCACACAGTATGTTTACCTGTTTTAGCTTATCTATGTTGTGTGCACGAACAGTCAAAATGTGCCATCGGAGAAGAGCTAATTAAACGCCACCGTTTCGTTCAATGATTTCAGCCCTAGAAAATTTTGTCTGAAATTGAATGTTGTTTTGATCTAAAATTTTCGATATCTGGTCCAAAGTTCCACACTTCATTTTCTTTGGTTAATTAAGTGGATCATCCATGTATTTAAAGTGTAATTTTACTATTTCAAATTTTCAGTGTGAACACACTACTCACACTGTTTATACTACAAAACGTCATAGAATAGTGCACAATTGAGACTAATTGAGACGCACCATAGCAACATATTAAATTATGCTAGCAATGTGCTAATTCATGTTAGAAACATGTCTGCAACATGCTAAATCATGTTAAATGCTTGCAAATTGCTAACAATGTGTGAACATATGCTAGCAATTTGCTAAAACATGTTAACATGGTTTAGAATGTTCACAACATTTTACTGACTGAGTAAAATCTTCAAACTTCAAGGTTTTCAAAGATATTTCAAACTTTCAGACTAGGCTTTGTCAATCCAATATCAATGTTTGTCATCAAACTTTATTTGTATTATATTATAATATAACAATATTTGTCTGTTTTTCAGGAATTTGGAAGTAATTCAGGCGGCATTAAGCTACCTGGTAAGTCTACTTTTCCATGTCAAAGTCCATGTTTTTGAACAAAGCAAATGATGTGCAGGTTTTAAAACACCCTAACTGTAATCTAGCATAAACATAATGTGATAAAAATCATCTTGCATCATTGGAACTAAAACATATTTTGCTTTTTTTTCCACACAGTTCTCCAGACAGCAAATCTCTCAAACGCTGACTTCCATTGCAACGTCAGCCGCCACAACTGCAACTGATTTAATGTCAAAACTATCTAGGATAGTGGGCATGAATCCATCTTCAGTTGTGAACTCAAACAGGCCATTAACATCCTCATCCATTGAGGATATTCAGCAGGACACATCAGAAAGACCAGCGATCCTGAAGATGGAACAGCTTCCATATGTGTATCCACTTGAATCTCTTTTTGGGATCACAGTGGATGGTCTCCTCAGCAGCGCTGAATGTGATTTCAGTGACTCTCTGGGTGAAGTTGATCCATGTTCCTCTGAACTCGCTGGCATTGTGGTAGAGGAAGTTTGTCATCGGGTGAATGTGGTGATGCACAACAACATGCTGAAGATCAACGCAGCCTCTTCACCATGCTTCGTTTACTTCCGTCTGGATGATTCCTGCACTAATATTGGGGAATTACTGATTAGTGAGGTCATCCGAAAGCTGAGTGTTGTGCATTGCCACATCTCCCGCACAGTGGCCACAACAGCCATCAGCACAGTCCTTGCGGCAATAGAGGGCAAACTCCCGTGCACTCTCAGAACGAGCCATACGGTGGAGACCACAAGCAATGTGAAAATGCTCAAAACTGTGGAGATGATAGGAGAAACCCCCCTCTCAGCATCATAAACAGCACTGTGGAGGCAGTGGAGTCATTCAGGTTCCTGGGCACCACCATCTCAGGACCTGAAGTGGGACAATCACATCGATTTCATTGTGAAAATGGAGGTTGTACTTTCTTTGTCAACTGAAACATCTGCAACAGGAGAAGATGAGACAGTTTCACTCAGCTGTCAGTTCTGTGCACTTCTATAACTGTCTGGTTTGGGTCAGCCAGCAAATCAGAGATAAAAAAAACTGCAACAGACTGTTAAGACAGCTGAAAGGATGATTGGTGTGTACCTGCCCAACCTTCAGGACTTGTACTCCTCCAGAGTGAAGAAATGGGCAGGTAACATCATCACAGATCCCTCTCACCCTGGACACAACCTGTTTGCACTTCTCAGCTCAGGCAGATGTTACATTTTCCCCCAATGTTATCTTCACCTTAAACAATTCACACAGCAGTTACTACCCGTTTCTATAATTCATGAGGGCAATAATTAGATATTATGCAATTATCCATAGCCATACAGATGGACTTGAAGAACCCCATGGTGGAGCAGATGACCACCACAGCCATGCAAACGGTCTTGTAGACCTCCACGGTGGCGCAGATGACCACCACAGCAGTGCAGATAGACTTGAAGAACCCCACGGTGGAGCAGATGAACACGACCTGTCGCAACACATGAAACAACGACTAGCAAAGAACAAGGAAACACAAGGGCTACACAAGACTTCACCCATCTTCCTGTTACCCAAAGCCTCTCAGCTGAGAAACCAGTGGCCCCATTCCCAGCTGAAAAGTCTGGAAATGCTGAAGCTGGAAATTCTGAAGGTGGAGTTTGATATGTGATTCCATGATTTACACGTCCGCGTTAAAGAAATCTGCCTTTTCCAGAACCCCTTTGTTGCTGACATTGATGAAGTCCTGCCTTCTTATCAGTTTGAATTGGCTGAGTTACAGAACTGTGATGTTCTGAAAGACACATTTAAGCCCAAAAGTCTCTTTGATTTCTATGCTGCCCTTCCTAATGAGACGTACCCAAACATCAAAAGGCATGCAATGAAGATGTTCACACTTTTTGGCAGCATGTATATCTCTGAGCAAACCTTTTCATGCATGAAACTGATTAAAACTCTGATGAGATCAAGACTCGGTGATTAACATTTGCATCAGTCTTTGAGACTGGCTGTGACAGGAATGGAACCTGACATTGGACTTCTCACCAGCCAGAAGCAAGCCGTTCACATTGATTAATAATATGCATAAGTAAGTAAATGTTTTAATTTAATAGCTATGAATATGAAAAAATGTCATGTCAAAAATGTCAAAAAATGTCAACTTAAACGTAAAAGTAAACACCATTGCATTTTTTGACACCATTGACTGTTATTACTCACATCCCTTGTAACACTGCTTTACAGACCCATCTGTTTTGCACACGTCACTCAAACACAGAACCAGGAAACAGGAAACACATTTCAGAGAAACTGAAGTGTAGTTGAGCTGTTGTGTGTTTGTGTTTCTGTATTCGTGCAGTAAAATGGCAGAAGCCAGATTTTCTCATGACGAGTTCATGTGTCCAGTGTGTCTGGATCTCCTGAAGGATCCAGTGACCATCCACTGTGGACATAGTTACTGTAAGATCTGTATTACAGGCTGCTGGGATCAGGAGGATCAGATGAGAGTCTACAGCTGTCCTCAGTGCAGACAGACCTTCAGTCCAAGACCTGCTTTAGGTAAGAACACCATTCTGGCTGAAATGGTGGAGAAACTGAAGAAGATTCAACTTCCTGCTGACTGTTACGCTGGAGCTGGAGATGTGCAGTGTGACGTCTGTACTGGAAGAAAACACAAAGCCGTCAAGTCCTGTCTGGTGTGTCTGAACTGTTACTGTCAGAATCACCTTGAACAACACGAGAGTTGGTTTAAAGGAAAGAGACACAATCTGACTGAAGCCACTGGACGACTGCAGGAGATGATCTGCCCGAAACACGACAAGATCCTTGAGGTTTTCTGCCGCACTGATCAGAAGTGTATATGTGTGCTGTGTACGATGGATGAACATAAAAACCACAAGACTGTATCAACTGCAGCACAGAGGACAGAGAAACAGGTATGACCTTCAAGAGGTCCCATTATGCTCATTTACAGGCTCATAATTTTGTTTATGGGGTCTGCTAGAATACATGTAGATAATTCACCCTCTGTCTGAACACTATACTGCTGAGAAATAGTGTTAAAAGTACATTTTAACCATCAAGTTCGGGGTGGTAAAAAAGAGTGTCCCTTGAAGATGCCGACAACACACTACTAACTCACTCAACCAGGCCCCGCTCCCTTTATTTAGCATTTGCCTCGGAAGGGAATTAATTAAATGAGAAATTATGTGTTTGTTCCCAGAAGAAAACGCAAGACCACAATGGAGGTGTTTCAGTAAGTTCAGAAACAGTGCGCACTGATATAGAGAAGAACTTCCTTTGGAGGGACTTTTTCATGCTCAAACAGAAACATTACACACTGAAGATGAAAGATGAACATGGAAAAAAGCACTCATCGGTCCATATATTGTAAGTCAATAGGGTACAAATGTTTAAATCTTCAAAAAGGACATTAAAATAAGTGTAAAGTCAATTCTGAGAATTGTTTCTAAACATTATAAATGCTACAAATGTTTTGCTGAAACACATTACAAAGACTGTGAACTATGTAGTACTGAATTGTGGAGTTAGACCGTTAAACAGTTTTTCACCAATTCTGTGTTCAGGATTATTTGGGTGGGGCTACAAGGGTGGCTTGATGACGCATTAGAGCCACAGAGCATGGCCCCGTCCCTAACACTACAGCAGTTCGACCGCTCAATCGCGAGTTACCGTCATTACTGTTAGTTAC
Source organism: Elopichthys bambusa (assembly GCA_037101425.1). Lineage (NCBI taxonomy): Eukaryota > Metazoa > Chordata > Actinopteri > Cypriniformes > Xenocyprididae > Elopichthys > Elopichthys bambusa. The sequence continues at coordinate 23,303,687 of CM074454.1, forward strand.
TACAGTAGCTGATAGCTAGCTAGCTATATCTTCGTCACGCAAATGGATATTACCTGGTTGTGATAATACTGAGGGCTGATAATACAAAACAGCTTGGTTTCCTTATTTAAATTTCCTAAAAACGAGGTGGATTCATTTTGTGAAGAGCCATCTTGATGGAAAGCTGACATTCACTACTAACACCCCCCTCTGCAGTGATCATTTAGCACCGGATAGTTTTACAAACTTTCATCATTGACAACTGGGATAATCCACTGTTATTGGAGAATGGGGCTGAACCAACTATCTCCCAATCTCATCCTCCTGTCTCGTGGTGCCGACATCTGGTCCCACAGTCAGCAGGACGTGCCCACCAATGAGTGTAAATTGCCTTGTGTGCTTATGGTATAATTAGTAACTCTACTAAATTTTGTAACTCTCTAACATGATTCTTTTGTTTATATACATCAGTATGTTTGACTCATTAGACAAGTTGAGAGAGACGTCTTTCTCGCGAGTGGGTGTGGTTTACATGCCCCCAGCGTTTGAGAGCAGAGAATACTTTTCAAGATTTTGATAACATTTCATTTACTTTTTTTTTTTTTTTCTTTGTATCTAAATCTAATCTAAAATTAAAATTTCGCTGGGTGGTTAACACATTTTTCTGTGGTGTGACAAACTCAGAACACATTAATATCACTTTACACTGACTTTAAGGTAGCATAAAAAAAAATACATAAAAAGAGAGGGGGGGTAATCTAAGGTTGCATCCAAAATTGCATACTTTCCTACTATATAGTAGGACGAAACAGTACGTGACGAGAAATAGTTCAGATTTCACGATATTAATGAAAGAGTAAGCAAAAAGTATCTGGATGACCTACTTCTTCCAGTGAGATTCTGAAGTTGATTCATACGATGGACACTTTTTGTGAATGACAGTGAAGCGATGCATGATAATGAAAACATAGGAAATGTAGTTTACATTTATACTACACACACTCATACTATATAGAACATACTTTTTTAGCATTTGTGAAGTAATTAATTATTTATAAAAAAAATACCTACTCAAAAAAGTATATGATTTCAGATGCAGCCTAAAAATTCTTAAGTAATAAGAAATATCAAATATGGTGGCATGATTAGTCATGTGACACCCATGAGTCAGTGAGATTTGATGTTATTGACGTCTCTCCATATTTATTTGGGCTCTAAAACAACAGAGACATTCTTCAGTATATCTTCTTTTGTGTTTTGCAAAAGAAAATCATACAAGTTTGGAAAGACATGAGGATGAGTAAACAATGAAAGATTTTACACTTTTGGGTGAACTATCCCTATATAACTAGGCAAATAAAATAATGCTGTAATATTAATATAATAATGCTGTAATATACTAAAACCTATAACCTTACCATACAAGAGCTTTAACCCCTCAATCTCACCACTTCACTGATACTGGATTCATATCTGTTGACTTGATGATTTATGTGATGTTTCTTCTGTTATTGGTGCTGCAGAAGGAGTTGAAGGAGACACGGAGGTCGTTCCAGCAGAGGATCCAGCAGAGAGAGAAAGATCTTCAGCAGCTGAGAGAGGCTGTGGAGTCTCATAAGGTGAGTCTGGAGAAGAAGAGAAGTTTGAGAAGTGTCAGTCAGGACTCACTGAAGCCACTGTGTGATTGTGATGTGTGTCCTAACAGCGCTCTGCACAGACAGCAGTGGAGGACAGTGAGAGGATCTTCACTGAGCTCATCCGCTCCATTGAGAGAAGCCGCTCTGAGGTCACACAGCTGATCAGAGATCAGAAAAAGACTGCAGTGAGTCGAGCTGAAGGACGACTGGAGCGACTGGAGCAGGAGATCAATGATCTGAGGAGGAGAGACGCTGAGCTGGAGCAGCTTTCACACACACAGGATCACATCCATTTCCTGCAGGTAACAGAGATCTAGAAGAACAGGATCATAGTGGACTTGAGCAAGAGACTCAAAGAGAAACATTTCATGAGAGCAGAATGAGCCGTTGACTGAAGTGTTGATCTGTGTGTTCGGTTATTATATAATCATCAGTCAGACTCTCATCTGATCTTCTTCTTTTAAAAGAGACACACTTACAAATGCATTTCAGCTCTGGAAATCTCTCAGGAGACATTTTTCTGAAAGATATATAATAATGTAAAATCCATTAACTTGATGGAACCAGTTTCATTACTAAAGATCTATAAGAGCCGCTCAAATCTGACAGTAGTGCAGGTTATTGGCTGAAGTGTGGAGGTGATGAGCTTTGATTTCTGTTTTCTGTAGAGTTTCCAGTCTCTCTCAGCTCCTCCTGAATCTACAGACGTAAATGACGATCCCTTCAGTTCTCTCTCTTCTTTTGATGGAGTGAGAGAATCTGTCCTTCAGCTGAGAGACAAACTGGAGGATTTCTGCAAAGAGGAGCTGAAGAAGATCTCTGACAGAGGTAAAGTCCTGGAGATTCATCTGCTCTCAGAAATGATCCTCCATCATCTCATATCATGTAGAAGATCATATTAGAAATGTCTTAGGAACGGATGCAGGGATCATTTTCTCTTGACATGATAATCACACTCTTCATGTCTGTTGATTTCCACAGTCACTTTCACCAACATTGTTCCCAGGACCAGGAACGACTTCCTACAATGTAAGTCACTAAGAAAACAAGAAGAAAAAGCTCAGTGTTCATGTTCTTCCTGTAGAAGGAGAAAGAAATCATGATTTACGAGTTTAATAATTGATCATGTAAAAGATGATTTGCACTGCTGATATATTTAACATAAAGAGTTCAGCTTCATTAAAAGATCAGACAGATTCATAATTCCTGATTCTGATGTGTTTTATCTCCATCAGATTCCCATCCGATCTCTCTGGATCTGAACACAGTGTATAAATGCCTCTGTCTGTCTGAGGGCAACAGAGTGATTACTGACACGTTCAAAGTCCAGCCATATCCTGATCATCCAGACAGATTCAATGTGTGTCAGGTGTTGTGTAGAGAGAATGTGTGTGGACGCTGTTACTGGGAGACTGAGTGGAGTGGGAATGGTGTGCGTATATCAGTATCATATATGAGCATCAGCAGGAAGGGACAGGGTAATGAGCGTTTGTTTGGACGCAACAGTCAGTCCTGGAGTTTGGACTGTTCTCCATCTAAATTCTCATTCTATCACAATAACATAGAGACTGAACTCCCTGTAGTGTCCAGCCATAGAATAGGAGTGTATGTGGATCACAGTGCAGGAACTCTGTCCTTCTACAGCGTCTCTGGAGACACAATGAGCCTCATCCACACAGTCCAGACCACATTCACTCAACCGCTCTATCCTGGGTTTAGTGTTTGTTATAAATCATCAGTTAAACTGTGTTGATGAATCAGAATAGACTTTAGAGTGATTCCACCCATAATGCTTTGAGCTCATGATGAATCATCATGTCAGAATAAATGTGTTTAATGACTGTGTGTATCTGTGCTTTTCTCAACCTCTATTTATGTTGATGGAAATCCAACAAATGTATCATTCAATAAAAAAAGTTATAAAATTGATAAATGTCAATTTATTAATAAACGTGAAATATATAAACCCAAATCTGATCAAACTGTACTATACTATACTGTAAACTCTTGATCAGTGAAAATATGAGCACAATTATTCTAATTTAATCCAGTTTATTTTAAATAAACCTCCTCCTGAAGAGGACTAAATTTACCAACCCAGTCTCATTAGAAAAACGTACCCGTGGGAACGTTTTCGCGAGTCGCAAAATACATACATATCACTGCAGTTTCGATGTGAAATGTCCACTAAGTGGCGCTAAAAGCATGTTCATTTTTTTGCCGGAACCAATAAACGTGGATATGGTAAGTTTTTATGACGTTGGTTTTTATACGAATCACAGCAGTTCTGATTTGACATTTGCACTCCATTGTGTTTTAAAATAACATACCACCAACACTACACCTAAACCTACCCGATAGTGTTAACAAAAGCAAATATGACATAAAAAGCATCCGTAATCGTGCCGTTTTAGCTTGTTTAGATCTCTCTTTGAGCCTTTTTACCGTGACTCCCATGGGATTCGTACCCAAGGCTTCCTCATTTTAAGTACAATTCTGTATCAGCTGACCTACCGAACAAGCTTGTTATGTCAGAAAAGCAAAACATATGGAGCTGGTTAAGCGATGCAAAGTCCAAAATATATTCCTTTACAAGTCATGCACTCTGGTAAAAAAACGTTTTGAAGTCATAACATAATATTGTGCAAGGAGATGTGAAAACAAGTCTTAATTAATCCATAATCTGACCCCATAATCGTAGCTGTGTATGAAAACGATTAAAAGCACTTGCCGTTTCACTGCCTCTAGCATTCATTTCTTTTGGAAAATGCAATGATATGTACGCGTTTTGGCGAATTTGTGAAATACACAGGACTCTTTCCTATGAGACCAGGAATTTACAGACCTGGGCCTAGTTGTTCAAAAGGTTTAATCTGGATCCAAATGCTCTAGATTTGGAAATCCCATCTTTTGCTATCCAGGATCAGGTAATCTTACATTTATACTGATTTTTCAAAGCAAAAGAGGCTTGGATCACTGTGATCCAGATAGACATTTTTCAGGGCCCAGTTGTTCAAAAGTAATCTGATCGGATTTTGGCTATCGGATTGGATCAAATCTTGAAACAGGGTTGTTCAAAAGAAAAGAAAAGGTTTCTGAAATCGGATTAGATCATGAAATCCAATCTTGGTTTTGATCCAGATCAAACCTTTAGTTTGTGTTGTTCAAAACTTCTTAAAAAGATTGGGATCCCTTTGATCCAAAAAAATCAGTATTATCCTGATCCAAGCAGAAGGGTGAATTTTAGGAACATAATGTAATAAAACTTTAAAATAGGTCAAAACATTTGGTAACATTTTATTTTAGTGTCCTTGTTACACGTTACATGTAGTTACTGTAGTAATAACTATAAATTATACATAATAACCCTAAACCAAACCCTCATCCTAACCCCTCACAGGAATGGGTCAAACAGCCTGGAGCTCACACGACTTAGTCATTTTTAAACCCATCACTGGACTTAGTCATTTTTTCCATTTTTTGACATGCTCACACCACCACCGGCATTTGGTGGATCTTGTACCATATTGACTTGGGTTTTTACCTCCATGAGCCCTGGCATCTCAGCCATCCGACCACCCAGGATCCCGGGGCCGGTCTCGTTCGAAAGGTCTCGCCTAGGCCAACAGACGAGCCAATATTCAGAATTTTTCAACAAACCCTTCCAGTTAAAGACTATCATGGCGTCCAAGTTTCAGCTTGGCCGTCCTACTCTTTGCCACGTAGCGGCCACGTCAGATGTCCTCGCCTTGATTCAGCCCGGTCTCATCAATCTGCGTATAAATAACACAACTTTACACTTTTCAATTTCATGTAATGCATACACCAAAGTCCAATTTTCTGTGCATGTGATAGTCAAGCCAAGTCACCTTTATTTATTAAATATTAAATATAGCGCTTTTTACAATGCAGATTGTGTCAAAGCAGCTTTATAGTGATATCTGGTGAATAATTTTGTCCAGATTAAGTAAATTCAGTATTGATTCATTCGGTTGTAAAAATCAATAATTAGTTCATTTATCTATATATCAGCACCGGAGAAGACAGTGATGTCATTGTCCAGCTCAGTTCTGTTCGCATACAATGGTGTCAATGCAGGCAGATCAAAAACTTTGTTGAATATCAAGTGTCCCCAACTAAGCAAGCCAGAGGTGACAGTGGCAAGGAAACCAAAACTCCATCAGGTGACATCAAATGACAAAACAGTGATAAGAATGGAGAAAAAAACCTTGGGAGAAATCAGGCTTAGTCGGGGGGTGCTCCTTTGGCCAACAGCGAACAGTGCATGATTATGATTCAGGGAACTTTACAGGTCATAAGTCCAATTTGTATTGCAACAGTCAAAATACTTGGTCTAGTTCCATCTAGTTGAAAATCGTATTCATCACGCCGGTATGGGACGGTTTGGTGGGAATCTGTGCCACTGGCTGTTGTGTCGGTGAGGCCTTCACAGGGATGATCTAGTTGACTCAATCTCTGCTGACACTTCAGGGCTGCGTTGTTGTCGTGTCTAGGCACAGGTCCTCCATCTAGATATGGCCTGGATCCGGCTGACTACGGTAAACCTCGGGATAAACAGAAAAACTAATATTAGCGTAGATGCCATTCTTCTTCTGATGTAACGAGTACATCTGGTGTTATAGGAAGTGTTCCTGGTTCCGGCTGACCTAATTTATGCAGCCTAACAATCCTTTAACGGATTTGAAAATATAAATTGATAATGTGTTATGTGTATGCCAGGTTAAAGAGATGCGTTTTTAGTTAAATTTAGGTTTAAACGTCATCATGTAATTCAAGAATTTTAGGGGCAACAGCGTGTATTTGAATATAAATGTAAGACGTTTCTTACATTTACAGGATAAAGAAAGGACAGTATCAGATTACTGAGTGAATGTGTGTGTTCCTGCAGAACATTCCTCTTATCTGTTAACACTGGGTTTGTGTTTTTATTTTTCTTTATTATTATCTTCATTTTTAATGTAGGGATTTAAACTATCCTTTTACTTTATAGCTCTTTTGCATAGATATAGATATATTCACTATGGAATAGTGTATTTTGTCAATAAAATAAAAAAAAACAATTTAATTTTTTTTATTCTAAATGTACAATATCAAAATCCTCTCAAATTTATAAATGGGGATTTTTGGAATGGGTCAAATACAGATAGAACCTTCTAATTCTAAAAAAACACTTTTCGCTTGGAAGGTTCTATCTTTATTTTATTGAAGCAATAATTTTCAAGAAACACAGTGTACTACTAATATGTTTTAAAACAAAATTAATAACATTCATAACGATATCTTGACGTGAGTGAGAAAATTAAATTTAAATTAAAATTAAAAGGCAGTGCTAAATCTTTTGTCTAGTGCAGATGTTAATTTTACGTAGGAATATGGGGGGTAATTTAACACATTATTGCAGGAACCATTAAAGTTTCTTTTGTTTAGACAGAAAGCAGCTACTGTAATTCATCTGACCAGGATTTTATTCCACAGAAAATGGGACAGGTAAAATGGCTTTCTCTCTAGACATCAGTATGGCGGAAGTAACATCCTAACGTTTATTGTTATTTATTGTAATTAAGACCCCATCAATTAGGGGTGTAAGAAAATATCAATACACATGAATATCACAATATTATGTTAGGCAATACAGTATCGATTCTCAAAACACTGTATTGATATTATTTTTTATATATCCAAGATATGTGTCAGTACAATATTTTACATAAAATATGAAATAATTGCACTGTTTATCACTCTAGTGTGCTTTAATGTTTAACCAGGAAATTTGTTTTGAAATGGTTTTCCAGTGATGTTTGGTGGTCCAGGTTCAAGCCCCGCCATCCAGAATTCACCTCACGGATGGCAGATTCCCTGGACAGAGCCAGAGTTCATGGTGCTATACCAGAGGCCATCGAAGGGTTCTTCAACTTGTATGAGGCCATCTACGTGAAGCACAGTTTGGAGAACAAGCCATACAGCTTATCTACATGATTTACTCATGATTACAAATGTTAGTAACCTGTTAAAGTGAACCTTAAAATTGACATTTGTGAACCATTTATTGGTAACACTTTATTTTAGGGTCTTTTAACTAGTTGCTTACTAGCATGCCTATTACTAGAATATTGGCTGTTTATTAGTAATTATTAAGCCTTATTCTGCATGACCATATTCTACATTCTTAATCCTACCCAATACCTAAACCTAACAACTACCTTACTAACTATTGATAAACAGTAAATTAGGAGTTTATTGAGGGAAAAGTCGTAGTTAATAGTGAATACATGTTCCCTATACTAAAGTGTTACCCATTTATTAATAAGTTATACACATTAATAACCTCTGAAAGTGTATCAATGTAAAGTGGACACTTGTGAACCATTTATTAATGAGTCATAAACATTAATAACCTGTGAAAGTGAACCTCAATGTAAAGTGGACACCTGTGAACCATTTATTAATGAGTTATAAACATTAATAACCTGTGAAAGTGAACCTTAATGTAAAGTGGACACCTGTGAACCATTTATTCATGAGTTATAAACATTAATAACCTGTGAAAGTGAACCTCAATGTAAAGTGGAAACCTGTGAACCATTTATTAATGAGTTATAAACATTAATAACCTGTGAAAGTGAACCTTAATGTAAAGTGGACACCTGTGAACCATTTATTCATGAGTTATAAACATTAATAACCTGTGAAAGTGAACCTCAATGTAAAGTGGACACCTTTGAACCATTTATTAATGAGTTATAAACATTAATAACCTGTGAAAGTGAACCTTAATGTAAAGTGGACACCTGTGAACCATTTATTCATGAGTTATAAACATGAATAACCTGTGAAAGTGAACCTTAATGTAAAGTGGACACCTTTGAACCATTTATTAATGAGTTATAAACATTAATAACCTGTGAAAGTGAACCTTAATGTAAAGTGGACACCTTTGAACCATTTATTCAAGAGTTATAAACATTAATAACCTGTGAAAGTGAACCTCAATGTAAAGTGGAAACCTGTGAACCATTTATTCATGAGTTATAAACATTAATAACCTGTGAAAGTGAACCTTAATGTAAAGTGGACACCTGTGAACCATTTATTCATGAGTTATAAACATTAATAACCTGTGAAAGTGAACCTTAATGTAAAGTGGACACCTTTGAACCATTTATTCATGAGTTATAAACATTAATAACCTGTGAAAGTGAACCTCAATGTAAAGTGGAAACCTGTGAACCATTTATTAATGAGTTATACACATTAATAACCTGTGAAAGTGAACCTTAATGTAAAGTGGACACCTTTGAACCATTTATTAATGAGTCATAAACATTAATAACCTGTGAAAGTGAACCTCAGTGTAAAGTGGACACCTTTGAACCATTTATTAATGAGTCATAAACATTAATAACCTGTGAAAGTGAACCTTAATGTAAAATGAAGACCTGTGAACCATTTATTAATGAGTTATAAACATTAATAACCTGTGAAAGTGAACCTTAATGTAAAGTGGACACCTGTGAACCATTTATTAATGAGTTATAAACATTAATAACCTGTGAAAGTGAACCTTAATGTAAAGTGGACACCTGTGAACCATTTATTAATGAGTTATAAACATTAATAACCTGTGAAAGTGAACCTTAATGTAAAGTGGACACCTGTGAACCATTTATTCATGAGTTATAAACATTAATAACCTGTGAAAGTGAACCTCAGTGTAAAGTGGACACCTTTGAACCATTTATTAATGAGTTATAAACATTAATAACCTGTGAAAGTGAACCTTAATGTAAAGTGGACACCTGTGAACCATTTATTCATGAGTTATAAACATTAATAACCTGTGAAAGTGAACCTTAATGTAAAGTGGACACCTGTGAACCATTTATTCATGAGTTATAAACATTAATTTAATAACCTGTGAAAGTGAACCTCAATGTAAAGTGGACACCTGTGAACCATTTATTAATGAGTTATAAACATTAATAACCTGTGAAAGTGAACCTTAATGTAAAGTGGACACCTGTGAACCATTTATTAATGAGTTATAAACATTAATAACCTGTGAAAGTGAACCTTAATGTAAAATGAAGACCTGTGAACCATTTATTAATGAGTTATAAACATTAATAACCTGTGAAAGTGAACCTTAATGTAAAGTGGACACCTGTGAACCATTTATTAATGAGTTATAAACATTAATAACCTGTGAAAGTGAACCTTAATGTAAAGTGGACACCTGTGAACCATTTATTAATGAGTTATAAACATTAATAACCTGTGAAAGTGAACCTTTATGTAAAGTGGACACCTGTGAACCATTTATTCATGAGTTATAAACATTAATAACCTGTGAAAGTGAACCTTAATGTAAAATGAAGACCTGTGAACCATTTATTAATGAGTTATAAACATTAATAACCTGTGAAAGTGAACCTTAATGTAAAATGAAGACCTGTGAACCATTTATTAATGCGTTATAAATGTTAATAACTGGAGAATGGGAACCTTAATGTAAACTTAAGACCTGTGAACCATTTATTCAAACATTAGTAACCTGTGGAAGTGTACTTAAATGCAAAGCGAAGACGAATATATAATTAAGTAACAAGATTAATATTTATGACTCTTGTTGGAAAATCATCAATAGTTTTAACAAATTGATTTACTAATAAAACTGAAGCAAGGTTTTTGTTTAGTACAAATTTTAATAAAACTAACTTTTGTAAAATAAACAATACAACTGGGTGGTAAATACGGCAGAGAAACAAAATACAGGAACATTAAAGTGCTCTTAACAACTTAACCTAGTTTTCGATGTAGAGCTCCTCAAAAACTTGGTGTACTTTTAAAGTGTGGTTAAATACAAACAAACCTTGAACAGAAATGTAAAGGAAATCTACAAATATGGAGCTCCTTGGAAATACAGAACACATAGTGCTGTTAATATAAATACTGGATGGAACAAGTGAATGTTTTGAATGGAAATTAAAACAAAACAAAAGGAAAATGCTGCAAATGCAGAGATACATATGCACTATGGTAGGAAATTAAGTGCACTTAACAAATAATCCCTGTAGGAAAAAAAAAAAAAAAATTGAATGAAAAAGAAAAAAGTCTTGAAGACCTACATCAAACTTTGTTTTTTTCACAATGGGGAGAAGTTCCCCCTCTGCTTTCATTCCTTCTATCTTTTCTTTTAGGTCCCCCTCGATAACAGCCTGGCAACGTTTTGCGAAGTTTAGCACCATTTCCTTTCATGCTGCACTGTCAGTTAAATCTTTAAACAGGTCAGTGGCAGCAATTGCCACTTCTCCAATTGCTGCAGTTGAAACCACCGTATTTCTGTCAACTCTGTGTTTATCGAATGCCGATACGATATTTTGTTATCCGGGGTAAGGGTTTGTGTCATCTTGCGAATATCTTCGGTACAATCTCCTCCTTTTCTCATATATATATATATATATATATACATATATATATATATATATATATATATATATATATATATATATACACACACACACACACACACACACATACTGTATATAGATTTATTTTTTTTAAAGATTTTTGGACAGGAAGCGAGAAGTGAGAGGAGGGGATGGGATCAGGAAAGGTCCACGAGTCGGGATTCGAACTCGGGTCAGCCAAAGTGCAACAGTGCTATATGTCGGCATGCTGCCCACGAGGCTATTGTCACCAACAGTAATACATAATTATATAAAACGAAACTGTGAATCCGTTAATTACTTATTCCTGGTAAAAGAATATGTATTATCAAACACAATTAATGCTGCCCCCTAATAGTCAACTAGAAGAGGCTTAGTTATTAAGTTATGAATTTAAGGGTTTTATATAGTAAGAAATCAGCATTTTTTGGTATATGAATAACATGCCAAGACACAATTATTTCATTGTTATTTATTTAGCTCTGAAATTGTTTAATTAGTTCTGATAGAGGAGAAAAGTGACATTTGTACATCCGTACATATACATCTCTTTGGCTAAACATTAATCCTTCCTTCTAGACACACATTCCCCTGACACTCTAGCAAATGAAACAGCAGACTGGGTCCTCTATGCTGTCGTAAAATCCTCTCAGGCAGCCATGCTTCCCAATTCCATAATAACCTGAGCAGGATTTGAAAAAATGTTTACACATTTAGCACTCTTTAATGTTCATGAAGTGATTATTTTCTGCAAGTCTGCCTACATGAGCGCTAAAAGATAGTCTCTGGTTCCCAAAGCTGGTCTTGAGCTGGAGCTAGTTGCTTAGGACCAGCACTTGACCAGCTTAAATCAGCTCATGACCAGCTTCCATGCTTCAAAACATACCTAACATCAGCATATGCTGTTTTTTTTTTTTCAATTAAATTGTTTGGTCTATAGGTATGCGTATGTGCACAGACGCTTAGTCTTTTTTACAAAGTGACATTGCCAAATTACTTGTCTGGCCCACATAATACAGAATTATTAGTTATTTCTGCGGATCTATGTGAACTGGAATAATTTTGCTAACGTTTTATCTATACATAGGGAAAGGGAAGGAGGCCTTTGCAGGGGATAGTTTAGTTGACACTTTAGGGCTGCGTTTTCGTTGTGTCTAGGCGCAGGTCCTTCAGCTCATCTGGATACAACCTGGATCTGACTGACTACGGTAAACCTCGGGATAAATAGAGAGAGACTAATATTAGCAAAGACGCCATTCTTCTTATGATGTAGCGAGTACATCAGGTGTTATAGGAAGTGTTCCCGGTTCCAACTGACCTAATTTATGCAGCCTAACAATTTACATTATTTGAATTATAGAGGTAGATTATGTGTTATGTGTATGCCAGGTTAAACAGATGTGTTTTTAGTCTAGATTTAAACTAAAAGAGTGTGTCTGCTTCCCGAACAGTGCTAGGAAGATAGTTCCATAGTTTAGGTGCTAAAAAGGAAAAGGATCTACCACCTGCAGTCAATTTTAATATTCTAGGTATTATCAACTGGCCAGAATTTTAAGATCGCAATAGACAAAGGACTATATTGTGTTAAGAGCTCGCTCAGGTACTGGGGAGCTAAACCATTTAGTGCTTTGTAAGTAATTAGCATGACTTTAAAATCTATATGATGTTTAACAGGGAGCCAATGCAGTGTTGACAGAACCGGGCTAATATGGTCATACTTCCTGGTTCTAGGAAGAACTCTAGCTGCTGCATTTTGGACCATCTGGAGTTTGTTTATTAAGCGTGCAGGGCAACCACCCAATAAAGCATTACAATAATCTAGCCTTGAGGTCATGAACGCATGAACTAGCGAGGGCTCGGATATCTTGCCTTCTTCGCCCTCAACAGCCATCTCTTGCTTTTTCTGCATGATGCCAGCAAAAATCTGCTGATCCTGAGGATGCAAGAGACAATGCATCCTCGCTCAGCAAAACACTCTCGTCAGCCGCTGAAGTGTGCGAAAGATTAACGTGTCTCTCAAACTCTTCAGAGCCCTATGATCTCAGTCTCCTCTCCGCCTTAGCGAGAGATGAACCCATGCCACCGGGCACAGGAACCTGTCCCTCTTCCCTCGAGAAGAGAGACAAATGAGAATGAAGCTTCCTCAATGGGAAACGTTCACAGTGCACACCAACAACTCTCTCAGGAACTGAGTGTGCATGCTTTTAACAAAGAACGCACCAGTCGTGTATTATTGAGTGTCAAATATTTATGACATGGATCGTGCACACAGTTTGAAACATTTGCTGTAACAAGCCATTTTACCTTGATTTGAACAGCACGCTTCAAACAAACAGTCCCTGAAGACGAAAAGTGGATGACATGTTCTCTAGGCGCTCCTATACTTTCTGGTCGCACTAGTATGACATCATAGGCTGTCGCCGGCCAATAGGATTGCCGTGATTTTACAGTTGCTTCAGATACTAGTCATGCGGAAGTGGAAAAGTGTCTCAGGACACAGCGTGAGTTCTCTTTTAAAAGGGAACTAAATTCTTCTATTAGGGCCGGAGCACCGATGGTGTGAGGACCCTATTGTAATTGCTCAGTCAATTATTATTCTTCTTCAAAATGAATCACATTTTTGAGAGCCCAAATTTACGTCCGATATCGGAATGGCTCAATAACGCCACCTACAAAATTTTAATTAAGCACCCTTCGTTCTATATTTCACATACAAGTATGAAATTCGGTAGACACATGCATCAGCCTGGGAGCAAAATCTCCAGACATTGTACTAACAAACTCCTCCTAGACATTTTATCAAATAAACATCATATTTGGTCAGTCTAATCTAGTGTTTCTCAACAGGGGTAGTACCGCCCACCCCCCCACCCCCCCAGGGGGCGTTCAGAGAACAATGGGGGGCATTGGAAGCAAGATTTTTGAAAGGGGGGAGTTCAGGTGTTCTTGGGGGGCGTTCGTTTACACCAAAGATCCAGGCAAGACAAGGTTAAACTTGTAATTACTTGCAAAAGTATTGCCTACACCATTCTATGGTAAGCTATGTATCGTTTCTTTTGCAACAAATTTTTCCCGTCGTAGACCAGCGCTGATAAGAATCAGCATTCATGTGCACAAAAATGTGTTTTGCGCTGACAATAATCTGGTGGTGGGTAGAATCTAGCGCTGACTAGAATCACGCAGTGGAGGAATGGAAATTTGACAAGCCATTCAAAAAGTATTGACTTAAGAACCACTTATATTTTCAAATATTTTCAATAAATCATGTTCCCATTCACTCCGGTGACGAATTTTTAAATGAATTAAACTAAATTCTATTTATAAGGTAAAACTTTTACATTTTTATGCATTAACTAATGCCAATGCCTAATGTCAAAATGTTTTCTTTGTTTACCAAGTAATTTACTGGTCAGGCATTATTGTTAACTCGCAAGACTGTAAGGAGAAAATGACAATTTGATGGATAATTTAATTATATTCCGTAATCACATTTAGGTAATGTATTAATTCCGCCGTCACATCTGAGCGCGAAACGCTGCTTGGATAGTTTCAAGACAGTTAAAAATAATTAATAATACAATAATAATTTCTAATTGAGTTTATTCTTGTTAGAAGATTTTGTTTTTATTTGACTGATTATGAACACAAATTAATCATGACAAACCAAATTAATTTTAATTGTATTAATTATACTATTGATGAAAACACAAGCTGATACCAATGTATTTAGGCCTATAATTATAACATAATTTTTCCATGAAAAATCACGATTGTATTTATTTTTTATTTTTTCCTGAAAGTAAGGTTAATGTAAGCAGCTTTTTGCAATGCTCTCCTAAATGCATAATAAAATCTAAGTGCAAACATTACCGCTTTAATGACCGTATAACCTACGATTATATATAAGAGAAGCTGTTCAAAATGGGAGAATTCTATGGGCATAAAAAATGTTTGCATACAGTATAGTTAGTAAAATGCCTGTTGGGGGAGCATCAAAATAAATTGCTAACAGAGTCTACTAATATTCTAATATTCTCTGACATGTAGTTGTAAAGTTACTTATAGTTAGTAGTAGAGTGCATGTCTTAGTTATCAACAAAATTTGCTTTTTAATATTGAATACTAGTTGAAGGAGACTACATCTCACAGCTATGACATCAAAGATCTGACAGAAAACAGCCAACATTGCATTAGGGGGCCAATGTAGGCACAATATGGGTTCATATTGTGCCTACATTGGCTCCACCAGGCACGTGCACAGACATTTCAGTAAAACGCAAGTGGAGCATTTCCACCATTAGCAATGACTATACAGTAGGTGCATCTAAAGGCACATAGTAAAACAAATGTTCCATATATTGTTAGAATAACAGTGTTTCTCAGTAACAGGAAAGTTTCGCAAACGGCACAAGTTTTCACAACTGTCACTTCAGTTTAACAGTTCAGGGATGCATTTCCTAAAAGCATTAGCTGACTATGGTGACAAGTTTTTTTTTTTTTTTTTTTTGTTACCCACAAACAGTTAAAAAATGTGGTGCTTCTCAAAACAATAGTTTCAGCAAAAATCTGCAAACAGCTTTGCAAAGTTGTGTGGTAATAATACAAACCTGTGATTAGAAGCATATTTTCTTGTTATGACCTGTAGACTTAAATAGATTATGCTCTTGAGCAAAGTAAGCAAGTACTAATCTATCTCTTTCTTTTTGAATGTGACCAGTTGAATGGTCCTGATATTTTCTTTTTGTTATGGCCCATAACTCATGCTCTCGCCCAATCTACATGTTTAGGCCTACTCCAAATGGGCAGACACACTCACAAGTATCAAGCCTTCCCTTATGAAAAAGAAGTTTATTCACGTGTGCTACTTATTTTAAACTAAAAATAAGTATACTTTCAGTCAACTTTATATGTACTTCTCAGAAATATACTTACACTTTATTGCACTTAAAGGCATAGTTCACCCAAAAATGAAAATTATCCCATGATTTACTCACCCTCAAGCCATCCTAGGTGTATATGATCTTCTTTCAGACAAACACAATCGGAGATATATTTAAAAAAAATATCCTTAGTCCTCCAAGGTTTATAATGGTTATGAATGGGGAGCCATGTTTTAAAACAACAACAAAAAAAAACTGCATCCATCCAAGTTTTCCACATGGCTCCTGAGAGTTAATAAAGGCCTTTTGAAGCAAGGAGATGCGTTTCTGTAAAAAAAATATATCCATATTTAAAACTTTATAAATTCAAATAACTAGCTTATAGCCAAATAACTAGAACGACCATATGCATACTTATACTGCGCAAATGCACAAAAAACTCAAGCTCCTATTCTCTTATATCGAAATCCTCTGACATTCAAAGATGATAGTTTTAGACTTCTAATTCATGCTGGTGTTTTGTTTTGCTCTATCCTCTGCATTCATCATTACATCATGTGTCAGGTCAGAGGTTACTCTACTTACTCTTCAATGCATACGGGCATCTGTCGGAAGCTAGTTATTTTAGTTTATAAAGTTTTAAATATGGATATTTTTCATCACTTCACTTCAAAAGACCTTTATTATCCCATTGCAGCCCTATGGATTACTTTTATGATGAATGGATGCATTTTTTTTTTTGGCTTCAAGATGTGGCCCTTTGAACTTGAGGGGTCAAAGTACACAGTTCTCATTGGGCAGACTGACGCTCTCAGAAAACACAATAAGATGCAATCCTTGTATTATTCCCCCCCCCCCCCCCCCCCCCCACACACATTGCGATACTCTGTTAATAACATGTCTCATATATATATATATATATAAAAGAAAGATTAAAAACAAAGTCCATCAACATTTTTGTCGGCATATGTTTGTATTATTTCATACCCAAACACAAATGATGAAATTTGTATATGCAGAATATGCAGTGCCTCCCATCCAATAAATCGCAATAATCTTTGTGCTTTGGTACTTTTGATATGCAGCAAAGTCTCAGATTTCAAATGACGTCCATCTTATTACGAGATTCAAAAAATAAATACTGTTTTGGTGCTGTTTAATGTGACGTGACAGATCGCTTTAGCGCCTCAGTTAAAGAAGGGGCACATCCTATCCCCCGCTTTAATACCAGTTACAGCGTGAAATAAACATCTGAAGGTATGTTAAAATATACAGTACAACTTACCGAAATCTGTATCATGTCTCGTGTAATAGCTCAATGAGTGATTCAACCTCAGAAAGACATCAATAAAACAGCTTGTAAATGTCACGTAACGTCACATTTACCTCCGAAAAACATATTCAGTGACATTAGTCAGCTAGAAAAATGTACTCTAGAAAGCAACATTCTGATAAATATAGCTATGCACCATTACATATTCATTATAATTTTCTATAATGTTCTTCAATATTTAATGCATGTTTGAATAAATCAGTTATGACAGCCGCGATTTAAATGTTTATATTTAAAAAAAACACACAAAAAAAAAAAACGAATTGGAGTAGAATTGTATCAAACTCAGAACAGATGAAGAAGTGAAGCTGCACAAAAATGGGTGTGCCTCACTATCTTGGTTAATATTTCCTAACAGTTTGACTTGCACAAAAACACTGGTCAGTTGAACAAAATTTCATTGCTACCGGAATAGAGAACTTCACCAAAAAAAAAAAAAAAAATCATATGTACCATTACAGTTTAGGTTATTGTTTGTACCATTGAACGATAAAGATGCAAAGCATCAAACACGTTCTTATGAAAACTAGATACATATACAAATCAAACCTGCTATAGGGTCATTATGCAACTGTGTACACTATAAACAACAGATCATGAACCTTAGGTTTATCAAAGTGCAATCCATACCAATCATTATCACATGGGAATCAAATGATTATGGGAACGACTGTTTTCCACACAATACGTATAGGCCTGGTTTCACAGACAGGGCTTAGATTAAGTCAGGATCAGGCCTTAGTTCAATTAGGACATTCAAATAGTTTTTATAAACGTGCCTTAAACATAACTGGTGTGCAATTGCCAACAAGGCCTTAGTTGCAGTTTAGTGTTGGTAAACTGCATGTACGTAGTGCCAGCAACAAATGAAGAATGAAACACTGCTCTGGGCATTGTCTGAAACAGGCTGTTCTAGTTAACTGAAATGTTTGTTCCAGCTAACAGACCTCACTGTCATGAGGAACCTAGAGCTTGAACAGCACAGCAGTTTTATCAGAAACCACTTCTCACTCTGCAAGATTATAACCACCCTCAGATCCTATATAAGACTCGGATCAGCAGGCAGATTTCACTCGGTTAGGAGCAAGAAGATGGCAAGCGCAGGCAGCAAAAGGCCCAGAGACCCCTCTGCTCAGGTCAGACATTATATTTAACACCGTTTATGATACAGTAGTTAGTATACTTGACAAACACTACTACCTCACTTTCCAGTTTATACTTATAGGTACCATGTAAGCACATTGTGAATGTGCTACAATTAGATTCGTTTTTTTTTTTTTTATTAAATAGCGACACATCATACTTGTTTGGCAACACTTTATTAAATCTTTAACAAACATCTATTGCTTAACAGATCATTGGCTGAAATGCTTATAAATGTCATTAAACTTTCAATTCATATGATCATTCACTTTTTAAAAAAAAAATCTACAAATGATTTTAAAATAAATTATACAATGACTAAATGCTTATTTGTTACATTTGAATGCTAATTGTCTTTAAACTTCAATTCATGTATTATCTAATGCTCTTTTGTACATTTACATGTTGTGAATAAATAGTTTAATTAGTAATTTTAAGCACTTTTGTGTAAAGGTTGTCTTTAGCTAAACTTAGCAACACATACTTGTAATTTAAGTGCAAAACATGTTTTTTTTTTATTGGCTCAACACGTAGATTTTCCGCTACGCACCTGACTTAAGTTTACCTGGGGCGTCTCCTAATCGACACCCAATAATATACCTGATTCCATCACACATACTATATCCTTAAACAGGAAATTCCTTGATTTATACATCAACAGGAGAAAACAAATACATTTTTCAGGTAAACACTTGTTTTCAATCAGACGGACCCCTTAACTAACCTTACATTTGTAAATGTAAAAAAGTGCATTGGGTAATGTATGAACTGAAGTTTAATGACATTTATAGATATTTTAAAAGTGCATGATCATATGAATGGAAAGTTTAATAACAAGTATTTTAATTGACATTAAAACTGTTAATCGTTATGTAATGTCTAATAAGTTCATTTGTAAACAATAACGAGCACATTATTTCATATTTATGGCTATGTGAATATACAGTATATTAAAGGAACACTCCACTTTTTTTGAAAATAGGCTCATTTTTCAACTCCTCTAGAGTTAAACAGTTGAGTTTTACCGTTTTTGAATCCATTCAGCTGATCTCCGGGTCTGGCGGTACCACTTTTAGCATAGCTTAGCATAGATCATTGAATCTGATTAGACCGTTAGCATCTCGCTCAAATGACCAAAGAGTTTCGATATTTTTCCTATTTAAAACGTGACTCTTCTGTAGTTACATCGTGTACTAAGGCCGACGGAAAATGAAAAGTTGCGATCTTCTAGGCCGATATGGCTAGGAACTATACTCTCATTCTGGCGTAATAATCAAGGAACTTTGCTGCCGTACCATGAGTGCAGCAGGCGCAATGATATTACATGATGTAACATGATAGTACATGATGTAACTACAGAAGAGTCAAGTTTTAAATAGGAAAAATATCGAAACTCTTTGGTCATTTTTGAGCGAGATGCTAACGGTCTAATCAGATTCAATGATCTATGCTAAGCTATGCTAAAAGTGGTACCGCCAGACCCAGAGATCGGCCGAATGGATTCGAAAACGGTAAAACTCAACTGTTTAACTCTAGAGGAGTTGGAAAATGAGCCTATTTTCAAAATAAAGTTTTATCTAGTGTGGTATAAACAGTTTTACCATCAGAAGAGTACAGTAACTTGACTCCTATTCTTTCAGTGACCAAAATTGCTTGTGTTCTGTCTCTTAATCAGGGGTTAAAGGTCAAGTTTTTGATCAATATACCTTTGAAGGTGGATTCAGAGGATGATGCACAGAAAAGGTGTCGTTATCTACTCGATGCCCTAAGTGAAGGCTTTAAGGAAGAGGACAAGAGTGGCAAAGAAGTGCTGGAAGACGTAGCCGTGGTTATTGGCATGAACGGAAAACACAGCCCACAACTAGCTCAGATCCTGAAGAAGCTCGAGACCTTCAGGTACGACTGTAAAATTAAGTATTCTATAATCACGTACACCTGGGGAATAGGTGGAACAATAGCGCAAGACGCGACTGAGCCACCATACCAGCATATTCGAGAGCATCTGAAAGATGACGGCGCTACAACAACACTTGTGGAGGAGTTGAAGGGGAACGACAGAAGTTGTCTGGTTTACTTCAGTTTCGTTGATAGCGACACTATCAGCTTCAACTTCATCTACAGTGAATACTTAGAGATTGTGAGAGAGGAGCTGAAGAAAGACTCCATCCCACCCACCGTGATGTCAACTGGTTATGAGTTCCACAGCGGCAGCGAGCATCACATTGCGAGTTGGCTGGACCGCATGGTTCGTGTAGCCGTGGCAGAGTTCAATCCTCTCTTTGTGTACTACCCAGAGCCCAACTTCTGCGTTCTAGTGCGTGATGGACTCAACACCATAAAGGAGAGTTTCATCCAAAAAGGAAGACGGAATATGGAGTCACCCATTCTGATCAACCGGGTCAAGACACGTGCCAATTTTAAAGCTGTGTTTTCAGACAGAAACCCTATCATCATTAATATTCCAGACAGATTTACGCTAAGTGGCCAAGGCCTGAAGACCGGACAGTCGACGCTGGATGGGATGAATTTGGCAAAGGGTGCAAACTGTCATGGGGTGCTCACAAATTATCAAACATTTAATAAAGAGGGACCAAATGAAAGCAAAAAGAAGAAAGGAATTACTGGAATAAACAGAGGGTTCATCATTCAGTTATATAATGCTAAAAATGAGCAGGAATTAGTGCAGCTGAGTAAGAAAAATCCGTTCACCATAGACGGAAATGATGCTACAATACTAGTTAACGCTGTTAGAGAAGCAAGAGAATACAAAAACTTTGTTCTTGAATTTAATGAAAAGCTCCCTGGAAATAATTAAATTTAAACTTGTCTGTTTTTACCATGGTAAAAACTGATGAGCTTAAATTTGATTCAAGTTTGAGTAGTATGCCCTTATTCTCACTGGAAAATGCCTGTTTTTATATGTTGATACATTGATACGGTAAACTCGTGTGGCTTTAATCATTTAAATGGCATTGTCAATGTTGATTTATTACTTAATCTAACAACATAGTTTATTCCATAATGAAATCGCATGCTTAACGTAAACAGCAACATTACAATCTGAGTGTCACGGAGTCACAGCCACCCACCAACACCAACGCATCGTCACCGGATCTCCATGCTCCACCCACTCATTCACAGTCTCCTGAATACTGATCACCCACACCTGCACCTCATCATCCATGGACACTATAAACCCTCTCTCATTTGTCTGGTCTCGTCTAACGTACCTGGACTCCTTACCTGCTACTCACCCGAGGTTACAGTGTTCCCATCCTGTCGTTTTCTGTCTCCAGTTCTCCATTCTCTATGTTCACCTGCATCTGCAAAAGACATTTCCCTGTTATTCACCCAGCTAAGTTACCATTCTGAAGCGCTTGTTGTCCATTGACTCGCCTGCATCCACCGTGTTCATTCCTCTGTTCAATAAACCTCTCTGTCTGTGTCCTGACACTGAGACTAAAACATATTGGCTTGGATATGTCTGGCTGTAATTTGCAGCTAAATCGTAGTATTATTAGTATAAAACAATATAATACTGTAATATCAGTAATGAAAATCCAAAGGAATAATCATTTTAAACTCTCACCTGAAAATTCTTTCTAAATTGCAAATAGATATTTTAGGTGGGCTTTGCCTTTAATTATTTTGTTTACTAATTACTAATATGCATGCTAACATTACACAATTTACTTATTTTACTCTGTTTTTAGATTGTGAATCTGAATCAGGAATAGCCACAATAATTAGAGCTTGTTTTGTGTAAACGAAATGTGCATTGTATGCTAATTTTGATGCCGTCTGACACAAAAATTCTTAATCAAATGTGTTCTTATTAAAGTGGAATCTAATGTTTACTTTTGATCTGCTGAATAAATACATTCTGAATTATATTTAACCCTTTACATTTTTTTTTCTCCCAACTGTATGGCTGCATTGGTTGTATGTGAATCCTGATTCCAATAAAGATAAAATGATGCCGTAAAGATTTGTGAAAGTCTGCACTTTTGGCGGTTTTGGCTAGTGATGTGTCGTTCATGAACTATTAGTTAATTTTGAACAAATCTTTAATATGACTCAGGAACAACGAGAGAGGTATTTGTTCATGACCGTGCATGCGCAACATCCCATAAGTTCTGTACAGAAATGATTAGTTCACCTCTCGAGTTTTCAGGTTTGAGTCGTTCGTTCATCAAGTCCCAGCCCCATAGGCTGAATGCAGAAACATAAATGATTAGTTAATCTCTCGAGTCAATAATTTAGATATAGTAAAATATCTATTTAAATATCACCAAATGATTTACTGACCCTCAAACCATCCTAGGTGTATATGACTATCTTCTTTCAGACAAACACAATTAGAGATATATTTAAAAATATC
The DNA here is from genome assembly GCA_037101425.1 of Elopichthys bambusa. Classification (NCBI taxonomy): domain Eukaryota; kingdom Metazoa; phylum Chordata; class Actinopteri; order Cypriniformes; family Xenocyprididae; genus Elopichthys; species Elopichthys bambusa. Next base: position 23,326,507 of record CM074454.1, read on the forward strand.
CTGACACTTAAAATCGGTTCACTAAAGCTTTTAAGCATTTTGATCACATCCATTCGTTACAATGTGTTAATTAATACAAAAACTGCACTACATTTTTAACATGTAATAGCTTTATTGAAACACTCAATTAATGCTGCCTTCACGTGCTCTCGGAATGATCACGAATACGAGTTTCCTAGGTAAAAACTGCACGTGAACACCCTCCTATTTCGAGAAGTGGGAATTATCAAATTTCTGATGGCACATGAAGGCAGCATAATTCTGTTAATGCAGTAGCTGGAGTGCCCATCATTGCCACCAGAGGGGGCACTCCACCACTGACTATTGTCATGTTGTCACGGACTCCATTGCCCATGATTTTCAGACTCTAGTTCCCATTATCCTTTTCCCTGAACAATCAGCCATGATTTGCATGTCTCATTTGTTATTCATTAACAACAATTAAAATATATTTATATATAACCACTGTTGTCCAACTGTGTGTTTTGTGGTTTCTTATTTCTCTTATTTAACCTTTATTTAACTAGGAAACATCTCATATTGAGATGAGGCTGTAGCGAAGTTGTGTGAAGCGGCAAAGCTCCTCCGTAACCCAGATAAAGATAAAGTGAAGGAGAAATCAACAGTTCTGTGTACAAAAAATATGAGACAAATCATGTCACATATTGATACAAGGACAGTGCAGTTTTTTATGACAATCCCGTATTAACAAGATGAGTGCTAAACCTAAACATTGGTACATTTTTATCAAGTGACAGAAGCAGTCCTGCCAAGTTATAGCTCAGGAAGAAGGCAGAAACATATTACGTTTTACGTTGTTGCGCATATTTTCTGAGTTTCTGAGTAAAATATCCAGTGAGTGGTACTAAAAGTCAAGTCAAGTCACCTTAATTTATATAGCACTTCTTACAATGTAGATTGTGTCAAAGCAGCTTTACATTAATAACTGGTACATTGTTTTGGCTGCACAGCAGCTCTTAAAGAATAGTGTCAATGCAGGTAGATCAAAGCACTGTTGAATATCAAATGTCAAGTGTCCCCAACTAAGCAAGCCAGGTGGCAAACAGGTGTTAAAATGGAGAAAACAAAAACCTTGGGAGAAACCAGGCTTAGTTAAGGGGCCAGTTCTCCTCTGGCGAACAGTGCTTTGTTACGACTCAGGTTGCTATCATAAGTCAGATAGGATCGCAACATTCAAAGTATTTAATTCAGTTCCATCCAGCTGAGGATTGTATTCATCACACCAGTATGGACGGTTGTTGAGGAGCTGCGCCACTGGTTGTCATGTTGATGAGGCCTTCACAATGGATGATCTAGTTGACTCAATCTCGGCTAATACTTTAGGGGTGCGTTGTGGTCGTGTCAAGGCGCAGGTCCTTGGTCTCACCTGGATGCGGCCCGGATCCGGTGTACTATGGTAAACCTCGGGATAAACAGAAAGACTAATATTAGCGTAGATGCCATTCTTCTTCTGATGTAACGAGTACATCTGGTGTTATTGGAAGTGTCCCCGGTTCCGGCTGACCTAATTTATGCAGCCTAATAATCCTTTAACAGATTTGAAAAAATAAATTGATAATGTGTTATGTGTAAGCCAGGTTAAAAAGATGCGTTTTTAGTTTAGATTTAAACTGACAGAGTGTGTCTGCTTCCCAAACAGTGCTAGGAAGATTAAAAGTATGCTAAACAATGCTAAAAGTATGTTCAGTTTCAGCAGTTGAACGTGAATCTGGCAATGTTTTAGTACATTGGTTTTGTACGACTCGCACCCGAGCACTCAGCATCACAAGTACCATTCTGTACCAGCTGAGCTACAGAGCAAGCTTATTATGTCAGAAAAGCCAAAGATATGGAGCTGGTTAATCAGAAAAACTTCCAAATGTATTCATTTACAAGTCATGCACTAGGGTAAAAAGTGTTTTAAGGTCAAAATATAATATTTTGCAAGGAGTTAAAATTCTAATCAAGTCCTCAACTGCGTCTACATGCAGGGACCCTCTGACATCAGATGTAATCCTTTTCTGTGTTGAAAATCCCCATTCACACACAGCAGAGGAGACCTGGAAGACCAGCATAATGTGCACAAGATGTAGGATGATCTACAAACAACAGAACATTAGTTTTTATTTAACCAAGAAGTCGTTATTTACAAATAAATATTAATGACAACTTGAATAGAACCTCTATTATACCATGTAATCAGAGCAGAATGGCAACTTTGTTTGCATCCTTTCCCATAGGGCCTGGATTTGTCCATGTACCCCTGTGTATTATCACAACAATGTCATATTATTTAAAATTGTATCAACTCTGACTAGTTAATCTGTGTGTCTGAATCAAGGCTCCACGTGGAGAAGAACTACAAATACAGGAAGTTTTTTTCGGAATGGTGGAAAGAAAACATCCAAATTACACTTTTCTTTTATAGCACTTTATTTATTTGCATCTGTAGATCTCAATTGCAGTACATATCTTAAAAACTCATTTTGAGAAAATGGCCTCTTTTTTCTTCTGCTCTCAGTCAGAAATCTCCACTTCAGCAAAACTTACATACACCAAACTTTACCGTTTTATTCCTATCTACATTCTGAAGGTTTTTACTGAGGGGTTTGTATATATATAATTTGCCTGATTTTAAACAATGTTATTCCTAAAAAAAAATGAATAAAAAAATGGTGAAAATGACAGTAGTTTATGATTTATGCAGTGATAAAAACCTTTGACTCTAATATGTCAAAAAAAATGAAACATGAACTTCAGATTTTTGTTCTAGATATTTATGCAAATTAGTGCATTTGTAATTAGATAATACCTCATTTACTGATTTAAACATAACATTTCAGAAAACTTGTAGTTGTTGTTTTTTTTTACCCTATTCACCTGGGGTGTCTCGCCTTATACAAATGAGTATATACATTTACAATAACAGTTTAATTATGAGAGGACGCACAACATATAACACCTCTTGATGGAAATAACATCACAACATTTATTTCCATCAAGACGTGCTTCATTTTTTTGGTTAAGATCTAGTAGTGACAATACAAGAGCCCAGCACTCTGTAAAGTCTCCTCCAGCACATCCCAAAGACTTTCCATGAATTTTTTTGAAGGTTTGCCAATTCATGTGTGAAAATGATTCTTCATGCTCCTTCACAACCTGATGAATCTTCACATGGTCATCCTGGAATATGGCCATGATGTGTCTTCCTACATGGTTATTTAAGAAATGAAAAGCTACACACTCCATGAATTAGAGTTAGAAGAACATACAACATAAAAATAATAATCACTGCAATAATGGTCAAATCATACTTTTTTAGTAGTTTTAGTAGCACAGATCACATGATCATGCCTCCAGCAGTCTGCATTCCACCAACATTCCATTAGAATGTTGAACAGTGCTGATTAATTATTCATGACTCTCTGTGGTGATGTCACAGCCAGCACACTATAAATGAAGCTGCAGGAGTCCTTGAGCCCACATTTTTCTGCAGTAGTGATATAAGAGCAAACTTCTACTCTACTCATTGATTGATGATAGATTACAATGGCTTGTAATACTAGAGTTCAATCAGACCATCACAGAGAACTGGCCTTTGCAGCCTGTATAGCTGCAAAACTGGCTGTACCACAGCTGGAGGACGTCACTTTTCAATCAGTCATCTGCAACTTCATGTGGAATCTGACTGAGCAGTATATCTACTTTTTATTAGAAAAATTATTTTATTCTATTGATGAAACCTATTTTAAAATAGTGGCGTAATTGTGTTTTTGGTTACACTTTATTTTGATGGTCTCCTTTAAACATCCTGTTGACTATAAGTAATGTTGCTCTTACATGTCAAATACCAGTATTAGAGTATTAGACTGTTAGGGGTAGTAGGATTAATAGATCAAGTTGACATGTACTTGCAAACAGGGGGCATCAAAATCTGTTAGCAGATATTAAGCAAAATGTCTGAAAAGTTTACACAACAACACAAACATAGCCTTAAATATTGAGCTTGAAATCCATATTAGTAAAAACTGAGAAATCAATATTATTGTCAACAGTAGCATCCACATAGCTGACATGTTAAGCTGTTGTAGTTTTTCTATGTTGTGTGCAGAAACAGTCGAAATGCGCCATGAGAGAAGCGCTAATTAAACCTCACTGTTTCTGTCAAAGATTTTAGCCCTAGAAAACCATTTAGTCTGAAATCGAAAATTGCTGTTTCGAAAGTCTCGAGAAACTGTTCGTTATGGAACCGTGTACAAACTCTCGAAAACCAGAGCAAACTAAATAATGTGAGGCTGGTGGGTTTTAAAGAGACTTGCGGTACTAATGGGACTTTGTCGACTTGCATACAGAGGATTTTGAAGGAGGGCCTCGAGTTAGACACAGGCGGAGAGTTTGAGATTGAGAGAGTGCATCGGCAGCCTCCAAGACCGGTTTTGATCCGCTTCTTAAGGCAGTCCGTGAGAGACAAGGTGATCAACGTGGTGAAAGGGAAACGGGGAAACCTTTCCAGCAACATTATGTTTCAAGTGGAACAGGAAGAACGAGAGCTTCACAAATGCGGAGGCAGCTGACAGATTTATCAATGAACACTGTCACTGAGGAGCAGGCGTAATAAATTAAGGTGGGCCTGTGTTTTTAACATTTAAATTCAGTTATGTGGGAATGTAGATACTGAACGATAACTCACGAGTGGCTTAGAAACGGACAAGAAGACAGCGTGCACAGGAGCTGCGATAAACCTACGGACCAGAGGTGTTTTGTTTTTTCCTTTTTGTTTTTTCCCTCTTTCCCCATTCTTTTTTCAAGTGAAAAAATTGGATGCCTGGAAAAGAGGGATGGGGAGTTGTCGGACCTTTTACTTTTTTGTTTTGTTTTTATGTTTATTTTTGCATTCGTTATTGTTCACATATTTCAAAGTTCAGAGTGTTGGAAATGTTAAGTTTTCAAAAACAAAAGTTTGGAAGGTTTGGGTTAACAGCATTTTTTCATATGCAGGGGTCTCAGAGTTCCAAGTTATTAATACAGGATAAATTGTTAAAGGTGGGCACAGATTTAGGACTATAGACAATAAGATAGCAATGTCTGGGAGATTAGTTAAATTTATCTCATAGAACATTAATGGGTGTGGCAGAAAAACCAAGTCACTCATGGACCCAGAGACACTCGGTTCCAAGGACCTGTTGGCGGTGATTACTCAACACGAGGCATCTTTTCAGCGCCATGAAGCCATTCTCAGCCGACAAGAAGAGCTAATGGCCAAACACTCAACTCCTGGCCGATGTGATGAGTTCCATCCGCCAGCTCTTTGAACGCCTCCCTGGTTCTTCACCTTCCTCTGTATCACCTCCGAGCGGCGACAGGCCTTCTCCCGTGGTGGAAAAAGCATTCCAAAGCATTTCGGTGGAGATCCCAGTTCCTGCCAGGGTTTCCTCAACCAGTGCTCCCTCACCTTCGAGCTCCAACCCTCAAGTTTTCCCACAAAACGCTCCAAGATTGCTTACATTATTACCCTTCTCTCAGACAAGGTGCTCTCTTGGGCCTCCGCAGTGTGGCAATCCCAGGATGCCTGTTGTGAGTCCTACGCAGCATTTGTGGAAGAGTTCAAGCGAGTGTTTGATCATCCAGTCAGTGGTCGGGAGGCTTCCAAGCACCTACTCACTCTCCGTCAGGGTTCCCGTAGCACGGCAGATTTCGCCATTGAGTTTCGGGCCATATCGGCAAAGAGCGGATGGAACGACGAGGCACTGAGGGTCTGCTTTCAGGGAGGGTTGTCTGAGCCCCTTCAAGATGAGTTAGCCACTCAAGAACCAGCTGAGGATCTCGAGTCCCTCATAGCAATGGCCATCCGCCTTGACAATCGTCTGAGAGAGCGGAGGGCGGCTCGCTGCAAAGAGTCTCAGTCCCAAGTTCCTTTGAGCAGGTATGTTTCTCCGGTTTGTATTCCTTCGTCCAGAGCTTCCCCATCTCCTGAACAGCTCCATGATTCATGCAGTTGGGCCGTTCCAGGCTTTCTCCCAACGAGAGGGAATGTCGCACGAGGGAGCGTCGTTGCCTCTACTGCGGTGCTTCCGGCCACTTCCGCTCCACTTGCCCCGAGCTCTCGGGAAATGTCTGTCCCCGCCCAGCAACAGGAGGGCCGTGATGAGGAAAATTAGAGCTCCTCCTGCTCCAGCCACTTTGTCCTGGGAGGGCCACCAGCATCTGGTCCAGGCTATGATCGATTCTGGTGCCGCAGGCGACTTCCTGGATCTAACCTTGGCTAAGGAACTTAAGATCTCTACCCAACTTCTTCCTCACCCCCAGGCAATTACCGCTTTGGATGGCAGCCCTCTAGAACCGGGCAAAGTAACAGAGGCCACTCAGTCCCTGCGACTTACTATCTGTCAACACCAGCAGGAGGAGACCTTCTATCTTATTGACTCCCCTGAGTACCCTATTATCCTGGGTCATCCTTGGCTGCGAAGACATAATCCCCATATCGACTGGCCCACTAGCACCATTCTAAGCTGGGGTTCCACTTGCCAACACACCTGCCTACTTCAGAGTCCCCCAGCCCCTAGTTCTGAGTTTCAAGAGTCTGTCGACCTGTCCTGAGTCCCCAGTGTTTATCATCAGTTCAAGGCAGTGTTCAGCAAGTCTCGGGCTACCTCCTTACCACCTCATCGCACTTACGACTGTGCTATTGATCTGCTCCCTGGCTCCTGCCCTCCCAGGGGTCGGATATTTTCCTCATCTCCCCCCGAGCGCTCAGCTATGGATACCTACATTAAGGAGTCTGTGGCAGCCGGCATCATCCGTGCCTCTACTTCCCCAGCTGGGGCAGGTTTCTTCTTCAGGGGTCTTAGGCCTTGTATTGATTATCGTCAACAATATCACGGTTCGGAATCGTTACCCCTTACCTCTCATGGCCACGGCTTTTGAGCTGCTTCAAAGGGGCTTCCATTTTTACTAAACTGGATCTCTGCAATGCTTACCATCTTGTGCGTATCCGGCAGGGGGACGAATGGAAGACTACCTTCAACACCCCCACGGGCCACTATGAGTACCTCGTGATGCTGTTCACGGGCTCACCAATGCAACGCTCTCTTAAGCGGGACCTGCTTAATCAATTTGTCTTTGTATACCTTGACGATATTCTCATTTTCTCAAGGTCACTGGAGGAGCATGAGGGGCATGTTAGCAGGGTTCTCCACAGACTCCTTGACAATCATCTCTACGTCAAGCCCGAGAAGTGTGATTTTCATGTTACCCAGGCTCAGTTTCTCAGGTTCATTGTCACTCCTGGCCACCTGGAGATGAACCCTAAGAAGGTTGAGGCGGTCCACAACTGGCCCATACCTGTAACGGTCAAGAAGGTTCAATGTTTCATTGGCTTTGCGAACTTCTATAGGAGGTTCATTAAGAATTTCAGCTCTGTGGTGGTCCCCTTGACGGCGCTTACCAAGGGAGGAGGAACCAGGTCCAGAGGCAGCAGGGGCCTTCGAGGAACTCAAGCGCTGCTTCACTTCCGCTCCCATTCTTTTGATCCCTGACCCAGAAAAACCTTTCATGGTGGATGTGGACGCCTCAGAGGTGGGGGGAGGGGCTATCCTGTCACAGAGGGGTGAGGATGGAAAGTTACACCCTTGCGCCTTCATGTCTCGGATGCCGAGCGCAACTACCACGTGGGGGATTGTGAGTTGCTCGCGGTAAAACTTGCCTTGGAGGAGTGGCGCCACTGGCTCGAGGGGGCTCAGCACCCTTTCCAGGTTCTCACAGACCACAAGAACCTAGAAAATCTCCAGAAGGCTAAGCGGTTGAACCCTCGGCAAGCTTGATGGTCTCTGTTTTTTAATCAATTCCAATTTCTCCTATCTTACAGACCTGGCACCAAGAATGTCAAGCCGGATGCCCTGTCTCGAGCCTACTCTCCCGAGACACTAGAGAAGCCTTTGACGTTGACTATTCTGAGGTCTAGGATCGTCGCGCCCCTTAAGTGGGACCCGGAAAGGGTGGTGCGAGAGGCCCTTGCCCATGAGCCCGATCCAGGCTGTGGTCCTGCTGGACGCCTGTTTGTTCCTCTATCTGCCCTGGCCCTGGTCTTGCAGTGGGGTCATGAGTTTGCCATCCAGGAAGTGCTCGCACACTTGACTTCCTCCAGTGGCGGTTTTGGTGGCCGTCCATCAAGAAGGACGTTAGGGTCTATGTGGAGGCCTGCCCCTTTTTGCAACCAAGGAAAGTCTACACATCAGCGTCATCAGTGACTGCTCCATCCCTTACCTGTCCCCCGCAGGCCATGGTCGCACCTTTCTCTGGACTTTGTTATGGGACTCCCACCATCCCAGGGCAACACAGTCATCCTGGTGGTTGTAGACCGGTTCTCTAAAGCTGCCTGGTTCATTCCCTGCCCAAGCTGCCTTCGGCCAAGGAGACTGCAGAGCTCCTCATGAACCATGTCTTCTGGATATTCAGTATTCCCCTGGACATTGTCTCCAACCGAGGTCCCCAGTTCTCATCCTGGTTCTGGGGAGCCTTCTGCAGGCTTATTGGGGCCACAGCCAGCCTATCACAGCCAGTAATCCCACATCTTGGGCCACCTATATCATTTGGGCTGAATATGCCCACAACATCCTCCAGTCCTCGGCCACTGGACTATCCCCCTTTGAATGCCAGTTTGGATATACCCCCCCCATTATTCCCAGAGGAAGAGGCGCAAGTTGGTGTTCCCTCGGGTCAGCGCTTTGTCCAACGCTGTCGGCTAACATGGAGGAAGGCCAGGCCATGACCTCCCAGAGATACCAAAGTCAGGCTAATCGCCGCCGCCGGACAGCCCCTAATTTCCGAGCCAGGAATTTGGAAGTGATACAGGCAGCATTGAGCCACTCGGTAAGTCTACTTTTCCATAATCACTATAAAAATCTAAGTCCATGTTTTAAAATACACTAACTGTAAGCTAGCATAAACTTAATGTGATAAAAATCAACTTGCATTATTAGAACTGAAACTCATTTTGCTTTTTTCCACACAGTTCTCCAGACAGCAAATCTGTCAAATGCTGACTTCCATTGCAACGTCAGCCGCCACAACTGCAACTGATTTAATGCCAAAACTATCTAGGATAGTGAGCATGAATCCATCTGCAGTTGTGAACTCAAACAGGCCATTAACATCAGAAACGCCAGCGATCCTGAAGATGGAACAGCTTCCATATGTGTATCCACTTGAATCTCTTTTTGGGATCACAGTGGATGGTCTCCTCAGCAGCGCTGAATGTGATTTCAGTGACTCTCTGGGTGAAGACGATCCATGTTCCTCTGAACTCGCTGGCATTGTGTAGAGGAAGTTTGTCATCGGGTGAATGTGGTGATGCACAACAACATGCTGAAGATCAACGCAGCCTCGTCACCATGCTTCGTTTACTTCTGTCCAGATGATTCTTGCACTAATATTGGGGAATTACTGATCAGTGAGGTCATCCGAAAGCTGAGTGTTTTGCATTGCCACATCTCCCGCACAGTGGCCACAACAGCCATCAGCACAGTGCTTGCGGCAATAGAGGGCAAACTCCCGTGCACTCTCAGAACGAGCCATACGGTGGAGACCACAAGCAATGTTGTTGACTACATTGTGGAGGATGTAATTCGGGCATGGTCAAAGAATCCTACTGCAGCGTCCAGAACATGGGAAAGTGGGCCTGTCCCAGTTCTGCGGCCGACTTTTGAGTCATCTGAGGGTGGACTGTCACTTGTCCTGCTGGAGTCAGATCAACCCTCAGGCAGTGACGGGCCAAAGACCGCCTCCTTATTTGACTCACTTATGACCGCTCTATATATGTCGAAGTGTAACGGTCACTTCAGCCAGCAGGACAACAGTTACGCAGCCTCAGAATGTCTGTATCGAAGGCTCACAGATTTAATGGACTGCGTCCTAAGAAGCGAGATGTTGCAGGCAGAGAGCGTCTCGGAGCAGATCAGAATGACAGCTAAAGATTTCGTGCAGCGTCTTTTTGTGTCCTCCAGATTCCCCTCATCCTGCAACACTCCCTGAAAATACTCCAGTGATGCCCTTCATCATCAAAGAAGAGGATTTCGGTCTGACAGAGTTGGTGGTCAGTCAAGTTTTTGACTTGCTGGCAAAGAAATTTCCACCGACTGAACAGTTTGCAACACCGATTGAAGTGCACAGTCAGGCTGTGTCAGTACAGGAGGATCTACCAAAACTGACCTTCAGACATAAGTTCAAGATAATGAAGTCAAACAACCTTAAAAAGGTAATTTCTCCTCTGTATAAGTGTTTAATGTTCTACCCAATACCTGTTCTTACTTACTGAAATGAATTAATTCTGTTTTAATAATGAGTGTCATTTGTTTGCAGATTAAGAATCCCTTCAGATCCAAAAAGGACAAGGACAAGAACAAGCGTGATACCGAGGAAGAACCTGAAAAAAAATTGTCATCTTTAGGGTGGACGATTCTCTTCTCCCTAAAAATGAAGTTTCGTGTCTAACATGGGACTGCACTATATCCTGCAACATCTGGACAAACCAGGGACTTATGCAAGGATTCTCTTTCTTGTTGGATCCTGCTGAAGGATCCTGTTATGCAAGGGTGCCCTTCTGTATAAACTGACACAGCTCTCTGTACCCGCCTCCATCTGTCAGTGGATCATCAACTTCCTGACAGACAGGCAGCAGCTAGTGAGGCTGGGAAAACTCACATCCAGGACTCTCACTATCAGCACTGGTTCTCTTCAGGGGTGTGTTCTCTCCCCTCTGCTCTTCTCCCTCAGCACAAATGACTGCACCTCCAAAAATCCCTCTGTCAAAATCCTGAAGTTCACAGACGACACCACAGTCATCGGCCTCATCCAGGACAGTAATGAGTTTGCTTACAGACAGGAGGTTAAAGAGCAGACTGTCTGGTGCAGTCACAACAACCTGGAGCTGAGCATGCTCAAAACATTAGAGATGATAGTGGACTTTAGGAGAAACCCCCCTCTCAGCATCATGAACAGCACTGTGGAGGCAGTGGAGTCATTCAGGTTCCTGGGCACCACCATCTCTCAGGACCTGAAGTGGGACAATCACATCAGTGGGACGTACTTCCTTCACCAGCTGAGGAAGTTCAACCTGCCACAGGCGCAGATGACAAAGTTTTACTCAGCTGTCGGTTCTGTGCACTTCTATAACTGTCTGGTTTGGGTCAGCCAGCAAATCAGACATAAGAAGACTGCAACGGACTGTCAGCTGAAAAGATGGATTGGTGTGTACCTGCCCAACCTTCAGGACTTGTACTCCTCCAGAGTGAAGAAACTGGCAGGAAACATCATCACAGACCCCTCTCACCCTGGACACAACCTGTTTGCACTTCTCACTTCAGGCAGACTGTTATGTCTTGGACGTTATTATTAATATTATTATTATTATTATTTTGGTGTTACTGTGATGTATATGGTATTGTGTGTGTGTTTGTGTTGTGCACGGTCTTCTCTCTCTCTCTGGCAGCGCCACTTGATTGAGACCAGCTGCGGTGAATTAGGTGGAAGAGCGGGAGTGCTTAAATGCAGGAAACGAGGACGGTGGTGCTGAGCTGTGTTGTGCGCGTTGTAAGGCTCCATGCGTGTTCTGTCCTCTATCTCCTGCCCCAGACAACTTTTAAGATTGTTACTGTGTGACCGATGCTGTTGTTGTCAGATAGCGTAAGAATTGATTTCTCCTAAATCGTGTGACGGAGATCAAACTGTACTCAGTGAGAATTCTTTATTTCATTATACACTTTGTGATTTATGAAGTTTGTTTCTTGTTTCCATTATTCATTCTTTTTGAAGCTGTAGGTCGGGGGAGCGCCACTTATAATTTGTGCAGTTTTGTTTTCTCCTGTTTATGTTTAGTTGGGGAGCTAGGGTAAATTGTGTTTTATTTGTAATTTTCTTTGTCAGGTAAGTTAGCATTTTCTAAACCCTTAGTTCTCCTTTTGTTTGTTGTTTTGGCCTAGACCCCCTTCCGAAGAAATGCTTTTGTTAATATTTGGTTTTGGAAGAGAATAAAGAAAAGACTTACGATTCAAAAACATTGTGGTTATTATGAGCTGGGACAGGAGAGGAGGAATTGCCGATCTTTAAAATCCCTTGTTATTTCAGTTTTATCTTTGTCACTGATCTATCGAACCCCTAGACTGGGACGGATCGTGACACTTCCCTGTGGAACCCAGAAGTTGGACCTCTGACCTACTTTCAGAACGATCTGAATTTCTGCATTTTGAATTTTAGAATATTGAATTTGGTGTTTTCGAATTTGTTATTCATGTTGAAAACTTAAAGCTGTTTTTTTAAGAAGTGAATATTTGCAGTCTAAGAATTCAGAACAAAAAAAATACGCTGTTTGAAAATAGATATGTAAAAAATTATACCATAAAAAAATTCAAATTCAAATCTATATAAAATGCCACTCAATATTCAATTCTGTTAAATGACACTTGTCAATCATTCAAATTTACACAATTCAAATTCAGATCATTTTGTCATATTTCTAGCTCCATAGGACGTGATTTCATGTGGTTGCACAACAACAACAGGGTGTTGAAAAGGTAGTAGCCTATGCCAGTCATGTGCTAAGTGAATTCACTTACTCGTTTTCATTCACTCCTTCAAGTGGACTATATTAGTGGAGTAATGTAGGGAATAGTGAATGAGGGTATAGGGGGCGATATCGAACAAAGCAAGAGAGCGAAAGGCTGAATTTCATCTGCCAATTAGGAGCTGACACATTATAGCCACATAAGAGTAAAGACTGATAGACTTGTGTTTGTTAATTGTATGAGGTACTATATGCACCCTGCAATCAAGGGGTGGGGAAGTAACAGGTGAAAACACTTTCAGTTAGAAAATATACAGTGACTATAGTGATATAGCTTAGCATAACTTGGTAGTTAGTATATTATATTTTTTCTGATTAGTGAGTATCAGCTCATCCAATAAGAAACCAACAACTATTTACTTAGTATTATAATTGAACCAATATAAATATAATAGTTTTTCTGCAGCATCATGCAAATCACCATCAAGACAATTGGTAAATAATAATAATGTCTTTTTGGACAAATAGTTATTGTGAAAAGTGTTTTATTTAGGCCTATACAAAACACAGGCTCCTAGACAATAGGTGATGATTACTCTTTTCATTTTTCAAAATGTCTGATTTTGCATTCTGTCATTGAATGTAAATAGTTGCAAAAGAGCAGTTTTGTGAAGCTTGAATTCTACAGTTTTTGTTGAAAGAGGGACACAGAAGTGTTAATTTTATGATAATTATTGTGGCTGTATCTTCTCCAGCTCATCCAACTATACATTCCTAAGTTCTTGCTTGATATTGATGTATTTTGATCACTAAATGCCTATTAATGTTAGTAAATATTAATCTGTGTACAATTTCAACTATATTAAGAAAGGAAACACAAACTTAGAGGTTTGCTATAATAATCAACATTTATTCTTTTTTTTTAAACTCTGACCAACATGTTATTAGAACAGAGCTAATTTATATGATTTATTAGTAACACTTTACAATAAAGTTCCATTAGTTAACATTGGTTAATGCATAATCCAACAATGAGCAATACAATTTTTACAGTATTTATTTATCTTTCCAAATTCTATTTCAAAAAATACAACTGTTCATTGTTAGTTCATGTTAGCTCAGATCCATTTTTTTCTATGATTTGTACTTTATATAATTTCTTGTTTGCAAATAAGAGAATCAATAAACAATCATGTACTTGACATATAAACAACCACAAAATCAAAAACATACATAAAACAGTAAATTAATAAATGGTAACAATATAAATGATTAAACAAATAAACAGTATGAAAGTAAAAAAGAAAAAGGGGGGTGTTGCCAGCACCATAAGTTCCCACTTTAAGCTAAATTATATTTACCATGACTATTATTTTATTTTTGTCTTACACTATGCTGCTTTTACTGTGGGTTACAGAAATGCAAAAAAAAAAAAAAATCCCCATTATTAAATAATATTAACTGCTAAAACTTTTGACATTAAGAATGTATTAGTAAAAGCTGAAATTAACATGAACTAAGATTGATAAATATTTTAGAATTATATTTCTTCTACTACTTCTACTATTCTCATTTGTAAGTCGCTTTGGAGAAAAACGTCGACTAAATGACTAAATGTAAATGTATTTCATATTGAGTTCATGTTAACTAACAGAGTTGATTAATATGAAGAATTGGAACCTTATTGTAAAGTGTTACCATTTAATTTAAGAATAAATCGTGGCAAGTAAGAAGCACAAATTGGCAAACAGAAGAGTCCATTATAAATCAAGAAGCAGAAGACAATATAAGAACAATTACAGAAATAAAGTAATTAAAAATAAAGCTGCAAGCAGCGATGAACCGGCCTTTACACCGGTGCCACCGCCCCGTGGTCTTAGGAAAACAGTGACCAATATGCCTTTAAATGTGTAAATATAGAAGGATTATGTCCAAGTCATTTATATGTTAAGAGTTCCTGCTACCAGCTGGTGGCACTACGACTATAACTGAATATTGGCATGTAGATGTGGTCAGGCCATCTTATCAAACATGTTAAATTTGGGGCCGACTGGACATTGCAAATTGAAGTTACACAACAGTGCTGCTAGCATGTTTTAAAATGCGCTTCATTTTGGAGAAGAAGAATAATAAAATTGTAATATTTGCATAGAGTACTTGCCTAAATAGAAATAAACTATTATTGGAAAAGTAAAAAGTACTACTAAAACTTCATGGGGGGAATGCAGATGTTGACGGATGACAGGAAGGGTCTTGTCTTGTTTCATATTTCCTAAAAAGCAACAGAGAAAGCAAAACAGTTATTTAAATTCATAGATCCTAACCATTTTTAACAGACAAAGCTATCACACAGACAATGTTGAAGTAAAATTAATATCAGATGACTTTTTAATATTACACAATTTAATTTCTGGATGTTTCTTCCGTGAAATATCTGAATTCAATCAAAGAAACAATGTCAAATAATTTTATGTAATAAATTGTTTCTGAATAGCATAAAGAGCAGTAAATTTTTTCAGTACATTTTATCAGTAGTATGATGCTTCTTCTTCTTCTTCCTTTTTTTCTTTCTCCTCAGTGAATCCAGCTTGAACAGCCTCTTGAATCCTCTTGATTTCTCCTTGAGGAGCAGCGGGCAGAATGGCAAGCAACTCTTGACTGATCTTTTCTTGTCTTGCAGTGCTCTTCCTCTCAAACTCCTCTTTATTCTTCAAGACAAGTTTTATGATGCATTTTTGTGCATCATCACAGGAGTTCTGGAGCTGTTGTCGCTCAAGCTCAAATTCTGGCCTATTTTTATCCATGGCCATCAGTCTGCCCAGTGAACTGACACGGTCCATCAGGTACTTGCTGGAAACATCTGTGTATGTTTCGGAGATCATATTGACCAGACTAGCAATGTTACAGGCTTGGGACGCTTGAATGTACAGCAGATCTTTTGAAAAGAGCTTTGCATTGTAGGAGAGGTTTTGTATTTTCTCTGATGTTGAGGCAAAGTTTTTGAGAGTTTTGCTCAGGCTAGCTTTCACAATGTTGGAAACCATCTGAAAAAACTGAACCATCTTCTCCCACTGCTCCTTCACTCTCCCCATGGCATCCATTCCTATGACCAGCATCTTTATGGTAGTTTTGAAGTCAATCTCCTTCACTTCACAATTTCTCATTGTGACCAGGATTTCAGTTAGTTCCTTCTGGTTTGTCTCTAGGTTCTCCACACACTTCTGATAGATCTCTCTTGTCTTGTTCATCTGAGCTCGGGTCTGCTCTATGGCGAATCGTGCATTCTCTGTGGCCAACTGTGAAGGTCTCATGTTCCCTGACTTGTTTACTTCTTTTTGCATCATTGGTGGCTTTGTAAAAATGGGCGAAGAATTTGTGATGGCTTTGCTTTTGTTATCAAAATCACGGGCTTGCTTGATCAGATTCAAGACCTTGCCTATTATCTCAGTTGTTTTGTCTTTGTCACATTTGCCATCTGGTGCATATTTTGCCAGGTCGTTGCATATTTCTATGCCGTCTTTGCATAATGACTGAGCATGAGTCTTTACTGGGCAGTCAGAGACTGTCTTAAAAGTTGCATCCATTCTTTCAAATTGTTGTTTTATTAAATCTGTTTTTGTTTTTTTGTGCTTCTGATCATACAGATCTACCCAGGCAATGTCATTTACCTCACTACTCACATTCATTAGTTGCTGGATGTTCTGCACATATTTTAAAATTTCAGCAGACTTACTATATATGAGTATTTCATCAACCTCATCCCTTACATTTTGCTGGCTCCCAGTATTACCTTTACCTTGTACGTTTTTTGTCACATTTTTCCCAATAAGATATGCCAGTCCACCAAACAGGCACATGAGTGTATCTGGTAACTCACTAACAATATCCATGCCAATCATTTCCCATCCATTAGGAAGAGAATTCAGGGCTTTCGTGTAGCTCGCTTGAGCCTGGTCCAGTTCATTTTCAATGGCAGCCATTGCCCTCTCAGTCCTTTTCTTGGTTTCTTGAGCTGACTGCTTTCTCAGTACACTCTCTTCTAATTTCTTCTTGATTGCTGCCATCTCCTCCCCATAAAAGTGCTCTGCATTCACACACGCTTCTAGCAGCTCTTGAATGATATTAATGACATCAGTGAAACGCTTTTCAGCACCAATAGACAACTCAAGACATTCATCTGCAATGACTCGGATATTGTCCAGTTGATCAGGAAGAAGAGCTTTGAGAACTTCATTGTCGCCTTGGAACAGAATCTTCACAGCTGCCTTCATGTATTGTGGAACTTGGGAAGTATGAAGGCGAATCTGATCCATGCTCTTATGGGCCTCATTAAATGCCCACCAACCAGAGTTACACACTTGCATGAGGCAAGCGCGAAAGGAATCAGGGTATTTGATGAATGTATAGCCACCTTTAGGGGGATTTTTATTGATGGAGAAATCAGTTGAGGATGAGATGAAAACCAGCTCTCCCAGGATGGCAATGGATAGAGGTGCTGGAGTCAGATACTCTTCCCAGTTGGCATAGGGCTGCATTATGAGTTTGGTTTGGTTCCTCATGTCCTCAGCAGTGGTAAGGCTCTGAATCGATTTTGAGATTGCAGAATACATGACTTTCCTGTTCCTGCTCAAAACAAAAATGAAATTTGAAAATAAATGTCCTGAGGCAGCCTTCATCAGTACAAAAATGACAGTGATAAACAGCAATTAAGAAAACGTGTGATAATAGTGATGTGGATATGTTTACACTTCAGTCAAGTCACGTCATGTTTATTTAGCACTTTATAAAATAGATTGCTTTAAAACATGCAGCTTTACAGCATGTTTATGATTTTATTCACATCTGACCTCAAAGGACTGGACAGAATAAATGAAACGAAGATTGGAACATCATAAAGGTGGAGCCTCTTAGTACACAATTCACCAAAAGCCAAGGTATGGCGAACTCTGATCATCTGTCACATACACTCACGCCAGGTATATGTTCTTTAGAGGATTTATTGAGAGCGACAGCTCATTCAACACTCACAATACCATCTTGTATACGTATGTCTAAACGTCCCCCTATGCTTGAGTTACATGCTTTACGTAATACACCCCAAAAGCCCTATGGGTATTAATTGACTTGCTTTTCTCTTTTATTAAACAATTAAAAATCATATGTTACCCATAATATTATAACTCAGTAAATCCTGCAATAAAAATATCACTTTGCATCAGTGGTGTAAAGTATTTGAGTAAATGTAATTAGTTACTTAAATATCTTTTTGACTGCTTTGTAGTTTTACTGTGTATCAAAGATATTAGCCATTTTACTCTCAACTTGACTACATATTTAAAAAACTTTATAAACTGCAATCTCTAGCTTCCGCTAACCGTCATACGCGTGTTCATGAGAGAGTGGCGTCCTAGATTGACGTAGGACACAGGTGCAGTGTGAGCTCCGGTGACAAACACGGAAGCGCAGAGGAGAGAGCAAAACAAAACACCGGTCACAAATTAATAGTACAAAACTAGGATTTGTAAAGAAAAATTTCAGAGAATTTCAGAGTTTTTTGCCCATCCATATTTGTTTGAACCGGAGTATACCGTCCAGGAACTCCAGGAGCACAAACAGGCGGATTTAGTGATTTGGTGCTTTTTTCTTATCAATATGAAAGAGACTCAAAATTCTCCGTCAATTTTGCACATACAATTAAGAGTTATACACCATTTTAATCTGTGAAATATCTTCTTTTATTTGTATACACTCAGAGTAAAAACAAAATGTCGATTGCGTGATCTTTCGTCTCCCTCTGAACGAAGTCCAATTTGATAGTTCTCAGAAAATGAACTGTAACTTAGTGAATACTAATCACAAAAAAATGAGACTTGTGTCTAAATAAACGTTGAAATGTCAGGTTTTAAATCATGTAAGTCAAATCAAAAACAAAAATTCTCTAAAAAATGTCAGATGTCCGTGAGTCAGCTCATTATCCGCTAATGCGGCCACGCCCACGGAGCGAGCGCTCTATTCAGACGCAAATTCTGAGGCAATAGACGTATACATCGTCGCAATCGTGTATTTATTATCTTCAAATGTGTTTATCTGCATGTTATAGCCATGGTTAGCGATCTCTGGAAGCCTCTGTTAGTTCCTGGAATGTCACATGGTATGCCTTTTCTTCATTGAGTCATTTGTGGACTAAATGTGCACAGAGCGCCCTCCGGCTGCAAGTATGAAACTAGTCAAAACTTCTCCAGGGCCCCAAAAATCCTCAGACCCCAGAGGGTTAAACAGCAAAGATACTATTTAAATATGAATCCTGCATGTTTTTATCTCTGTGTGAATGCATGCATATTTTTTTTCTAAAAACGAAGGAGGAAAAACCTGTGTACGTGTGAACTAGGCCTAAATTTGCTTCTGGGTTAAACGCTGTCAATTTATCAACTAATCAGAATAGATGACTGACAGATGATAATGCTACATGGAATCTTATTGGCTGAGAGTGAACTGCACCTGGAATTCTTTCAACAAAGATGGAATTTTAATTTCTTTACAATTATATATTTAATAATATTAATCAAATGTAGGCCTGTCTTTGAAATGGCTCGGACTTGGACTCGCACTTGCATGATTTGTATAGTAATAAGTTTGTCTGTTTAACTGCATCACATTACAGGTTAAACCCATCTGGACGTTTTATCTAAAACCAACATATTAGCCTATCTTGGACCAAAAACATTACATCAAATTAAACATTAATTTAAAACAAAAGAATAAATCATTTAATGTTATAAATCAATCTGTTTAGAAATGTGTCAAATGTTATAAATTAGCCTATTAAAAATTATTTATTAATTTAAATTAATTAATTGCAAAATTGTTTGAAATTAATAAAGACTTGTTTTGTCCAGTGTTTATCTCTTGAATGAATGATTCTGTGATGCATACAAATACATTTTAAAAGTCACTGGTCGCCACCTACTGGCATAACAGTGTAATAGATACTATCTTTAATGAAGCTTAACATTAGTTTCAAAGGTCATTTACTCATTTTGACTGCTGCCACAACATCAGTGTATATCCGGACTATAAACTGCTATTGCAATACTTTAATCTTTGCAACACAGAAAACACTTTGTGAAGCTGTTTAAAAACATATAGGCCTGGTTTCACAGACAGGGTTTAGCCTAAACCAGGATTAGGCCTTAGTTCAATTAGGATATTTAAGTATCTTTTATAAACGTACACTAAAAGAAAAACTTTGGTGTGCATCTTGAGACAAAACAATGACACTGACATATTTTAAGAAATGTCAGTACAAGTTGCTTTCAGTTAAAACAGCTCAAACATGCATTTTAGTCTAGGACTAACTTAAGCCTAGTTTGTGAAACCGGGGGGTAGCTTATATTATGTCCACTTCTTTCAGCAGCAATAACACAAACTAATAACAAACTGCACTTCTTAATCTTTGTTAATGTTAATTTCAACATTTACTAACACACTATTAAAATCAAGAGTTGTATTTGTTAACATTCGTTAGTGCACTGTGAAATAACATGAACAAACAATGAAAAGCTGTATATTTATTAAATAACAAAGATTAACAAACAGAAACAAATGTATTGCTCATTCATGTTAGTTAATGCAGTAATTAGTGTTAACAAATGAACCTTATTGTGTAAAGTGTTACCTATTTTGTATATATTTGAACACAAGTAGGCCTACACAAAACGTATGACCACATGAACTTTAAGAGCCATTTTTTGTTTGTTTAGATAAATTGTTCAAAGGGGTTTGACCTGTAATGTGCAGTTGGACTAGGTTATTTAAATGTACAAATCATCCAAGCACGCCAGTCCGAGTCATTTCTAAGGTAGGCTACATTTGATTAATATTATTAAACTGTAAAGAAATAAAAGATCAATCTTTGGTTTTCGAAAGAATTCCAGGTGCAGTTCACTCTCAGCCAATAAGATTCCATGTAGCATTTTCATCATTCATAGTCGTCTATTCTGATTGGTTGATAACTTTTTTTTGACAGTTTAATCCAGAAGCAAATTTATTTCTAGTTCAAGAGCACGGAGAGATTCACAAGTGCACAGGACACAGTTTGAGCGAGAGGCGAGGCAGTTCATAAGAGAGCACTGTATATTTGAGAGCGCGCGTCAAGTTTGAAATATGACGTACTATTTTAACGAAAGCAAAAATTTGAGCACCTTCTACTTTGTCAATCTGTTTTTATGGACCCTTGAACTTGGCAAATGCTCACAGCCATATTGAACCATCAGTTCATGTCATGGTGCGGTTTCTCGGACGTCACAGAGGATGCGTTGGTATTAGAGGTAAACTGCCCTAAAGAAAGCCGAAAGTTTGAGCAAATAGAGCTTCAATAATTCATGCGCATCTATACTCTAATTTTCTTTATAATAAAATGGCAGTGGTGCACAAAGCAAAATGTTACAGTAGACATAGTCCAGACACTGTAACACGAAAGTTTCACGTGAGCATGCAATAGTTTCTGGTCAGCACGCGAAAGTCTGTATATTTTTTATTTTTGCAAAGGTTTCTATAATTCAAATCCATTAAAGTATTGTTAGGCTGCATAAACTAGGTCAGCCGGAACTGGGAACATTTTCCATAACACCCAATGTACTTTTTATAATGTAAGAAGAATGGCATCTATGCTAGTCTGTCTGTCTCATCCTTATCCTAAGGTTACAGTTGTCAGCAGGATCCAGATCAGATGGTGGACCTACACCTAGACACGACCTCGTCACAAGCCCTAAATGTCAGTATAGACTGTCAACTACACAATCCCCTGTGAAGACCTTGTTGACATGTCAGCCATAGGCACAGATCCTCGGCAAAAACCACGTGAATTAGACAAATCTTCTGCACAGACCCATGAGCAACTTCGTCTCCATATCAGCGTGATGATAGTGTCATTTTCAGATGACACTATTTTCTTCTTAGAGCTGCTTTACAGCCGAAATGAACCCTGTTTGCATCATAAAATTATCCTGCTATCACTGTAAAGCTGCTTTCAAACAATTTGTATTGTATAAAGTGCTATATAAATAAAGGTGACTTTTAAGCTTTCATAGTTTTAGGAGCTACTTTTAGCATTAAAAGGCTTTGTGAATTACTTTTCGATGAAAAAAATGATATATAATGACCCTGATATATAGACCAGATTTGATGTTATAATGTTATAATAATTGCCTTACCTTATTCGGACGTGAGAAGTGTTTCGTGAAGTCTCAGGTTAACGTCTCGTAACGCTGGTAGAATAGTGAAATGAATGCATGCCTCTATTTTTATGGCCATCTAAAAGGGGCGGAGGTGGAAGATGAGGGATTGGGGAGGAGAAACTAGAATGATGACTCAGATACTTTGTCTTAATGCTATTAATATTGTTCCTAGATTAAATAAAAACATATGTATATGGTGAAAAATATTAATCCTTTCCTTAAAAGATCAAATCAGGATTGTGACTTTGGGCAAATTAAGTAAACTTTAATGCAGTTGACTTGACTGATTTACAATTTACTTAATTTGGCATTTCAAAGATTCATTTTAAACAATACTACAGTTTAAAATACTGAATTGATTAAAATTTTTATTATTGATTATCATTTAACCATCATGCAATATTTCATCAATTCGGTTTATCATAGGGCATAATTTAATTAATATGCTTGTCATAAAATACATCGTATTTTATTCCTGTGCTGTAATCCAAATCTGAGTGAGATTTAAAAGTTATGAATATTTATGACAGTCGATTGGGTGCAGTCTAATGCAGTTCAGCTTGTCTTAAAAAGCAGCAAAGAAGAACCATGTGGAGTCCACCTGTGATGCGGTTGATTGTTGTTGAACTCACTCAGTAAATCTTTAATTCTCAAGTCATTAGAGGAACAGATCCAAATTCAAACTTTTATTCAGGGATATTTATCTTACTACTGATGTTAAATATCCTAATTTAAATAAATTACAAAAAAACTTTTAACAGAAATTTAAATGTTTTACAAAAACTATAACAAAACAACAACAACAAAAAAACTGTTATTTTACAGGTATTTCCTGAATTAATTCAAATGACTGGCAGCAACAGAACATTAAACACTAACAGATCTCTCAAGATCTCAGCATTTTTACTTATTACAATCCAGTTTGACTTTATTTCTTTCACACAAAATTTCTTACCGAGAGATGTAGGTGTTGATGTCTTGTTGGGTTTTTTATGTCACCATTATTGCGATCAGTGTTTGCTTTAGTTGAGCTTTTTACCATGCGTTTCTGATACACATTTGTTACTGCGAATACATTTTTGTTACAATATTATTTGTTTAGATTTTGTTTTAATCTGTTAATTAGAGGAAATATCGAAAATAGGATACATCATAAAGGGTAGGGAAATTGATTGAATACAATATGAGATACGGAGCGGGTCAGAGATGATTTTTGACCACTTCATAAGTTTGTCTTTTGTTAATCAATTATTTGGATTCAAATAAATAAGGAGAAACCAAACAACACCTGGTGGAATGAAGTGCATACCTAAACACAAGCCCACTACCATGCTTCCACGGCCTTGAAAACAGGCTGAAACAAGGGATGTGCTTGACTGGCTTGCCTGCAATCCAGATCTGACTTTTATTGAAATGTATGGCACATAAAATAAATAAATAAAATTTAAAAGAAAGAAAATTTAATTTAAAAGAAAAGAAAAGAGAATCAGACAACAATTACCACAGACTGTGGTGCATATTTGGGCAAAAATTCCACTTGGAAAACTGCAACAATTAGTATTCTTAATTCCCAAATGATTAAAAAAGTGTAATTACAAGGAAAGGCGATGTGGCACAGTGGTAAACATGCCAAAATTTGCTTATATTTACAACATACAAATAAAGTTGGTTATTGAAAATCTTTTCTTTTTACTTTTGTCAGTTAAATAAATGTTAAAGAGAATTAACAAATCACATTATTATTTTTATTGCATTTTACAAAGTGTGCCAACATTTCTGGAAATGAGGCTGTAAAAAATGCAGTATTAATATTGTTATCTGCCTTTGAGATTCAATAATATATTATTGATTTCTGTCCTTTTTTAATTTAAAGGTCCTAATCAGGCACTTCAAGGCAGGATGTGTGGGCCTTGAAGTTAAGGGATTTGTCCAGTGCCTAATTTTAGTTCAGCCCTGATAAAAGGCACTTTAATGAGAAAATATCTTCTATCTCTTGAGTCTTCATTCCTCTTATCAGTCAGTTTTTTTTAATGCCAAACACTTAATTTCTCAAAGATCTGAGGGCATTTCTGTGGAATTTAAGTGGAACATTTCCACCAGTCACACTAGCTGTGTTTACATGGTCCCTAGTAATAATCTGTTTGTAATCTGACTAACAGCCTAGTCCAGATTAAAAATAATAATAATAATAAAAAAGACACCTATATAACCATGTCAATCAGACTAAAATGGCCAAATCCAGTTTAAATTTCATTAGGATTGTACGGTTTGATGTAAACCTTTTCTAATCCATTCCATAACACATGTGAACACTTTATCAGATAATGTAGTACAGTAGAACATTGCCCAGCAATGCTCGCTTCTGACTTTAATCCACAGACACCTGGTTTTTGGTGCAGGAATGTGCATTTTTACTGCTTGATAAATATAAGCAGCAGGGCACAAAGATTTGTGTGCTTGTTGTCTCCTAATTAGGACCCAAAGTCTGTGTTATAAAAGAAGGGGAAAAAACGATGAGTAAGAGAATGGCAAGTATTCCATTCCATATTCTATTGCAATGCAAACGTCAGAAGATCAAATCCGATTTGATGCTTGTGATATATAAACACGCACATCAGCCAGATCACTTTAGCATTCATGTAAACACTATGTTTGGTTTTATCGGTTTAAATGGTTTCATTCTGAATGTCCATGTACATAGCTACTGACAAAACTGATGATCACTGAGAAAGTATAACTGTTGCTTTAGATTCACAGTTCAGGGGTGCTTTTCTCAAAAACTATTGTTAGCTGACTATGGTCACAAGTTTCTTTGTTACTCACATAGATCAGCGAAACCATAGTAAAATAAGCAAACATCGCATCACAAAGTTTTGTAGTTGTAACAACCCATATGGAAATTTAATATATGTGCATATATGAAATATCAATATGCAATATATGCTCATATAAAGTAAAAACATATATGAAACCTATTAGAAATGGGAACAATTCCATATATTGACATATAAATTTATCCCATATATTATATGTTTATGTATGTATAATACATATTTTGATACGTCTCATATATGAAATATCCTAATATGCTCATATAAAGTAAAAACATATATAAAACCTATTAGAAATGGGAACAATTGACATAACTTCATTCCATTTTATTATATATGTCTCATATATAATTTTGACAAAAGTTGGGGGGGTTAGCCTTACCTACAGTCACCAAACTCAGTACATACAGGTGCTGGTCATATAATTAGAATATCATCAAAAAGTTGATTTATTTCACTAATTCCATTCAAAAAGTGAAACTTGTATATTATATATTCATTACACACAGACTGATATATTTCAAATGTTTATTTCTTTTAATTTTGATGATTATAACTGACAACTAAGGAAAATCCCAAATTCAGTATCTCAGAAAATTAGAATATTGTGAAAAGGTTCAATATTGAAGACACCTGGTGCCACACTCTAATCGGCTAATTAACTCAAAACACCTGCAAAGGCCTTTAAATGGTCTCTCAGTATAGTTCTGTAGGCTACACAATCATGGGGAAGACTGCTGACTTGACAGTTGTCCAAAAGACGACCATTGACACCTTGCACAAGGAGGGCAAGACACAAAAGGTCATTGCAAAAGAGGCTGGCTGTTCACAGAGCTCTGTGTCCAAGCACATTAATAGAGAGGCAAAGGGAAGGAAAGGAAAAGATGTGGTAGAAAAAAGTGTACAAGCAATAAGGATAACCGCACCCTGGAGAGGATTGTGAAACAAAACCCATTCAAAAATGTGGGGGAGATTCACAAAGAGTGGACTGCAGCTGGAGTCAGTGCTTCAAGAACCACTACGCACAGACGTATGCAAGACATGGGTTTCAGCTGTCGCATTCCTTGTGTCAAGCCACTCTGACAGTGTCAGAAGTGTCTCGCCTGGGCTAAAGACAAAAAGGACTGGACTGCTGCTGAGTGGTCCAAAGTTATGTTCTCTAATGAAAGTAAATTTTGCATTTCCTTTGGAAATCAGGGTCCCAGAGTCTGGAGGAAGAGAGGAGAGGCACACAATCCACGTTGCTTGAGGTCCAGTGTAAAGTTTCCACGGTCAGTGATGGTTTGGGGTGCCATGTCATCTGCTGGTGTTGGTCCACTGTGTTTTCTGAGGTCCAAGGTCAACGCAGCCGTATACCAGGAAGTTTCAGTGCACTTCATGCTTCCTGCTGCTGACCAACTTTATGGAGATGCAGATTTCATTTTCCAACAGGAGTTGGCACCTGCACACAGTGCCAAAGCTACCAGTACCTGGTTTAAGGACCATGGTATCCCTGTTCTTAATTGGCCAGCAAACTCGCCTGACCTTAACCCCAGAGAAAATCTATGGGGTATTGTGAAGAGGAAGATGCGATTATGCCAGACCCAACAATGCAGAAGAGCTGAAGGCCACTATCAGAGCAACCTGGGCTCTTATAACACCTGAGCAGTGCCACAGACTGATCGACTCCATGCCACGCCGCATTGCTGCAGTAATTCAGGCAAAAGGAGCCCCAACTAAGTATTGAGTGCTGTACATGCTCATACTTTTCATGTTCATACTTTTCAGTTGGCCAAGATTTCTAAAAATGGTCTTAAGTAATATTCTAATTTTCTGAGATACTGAATTTGGGATTTATAATCATCAAAATTAAAAGAAATAAACATTTGAAATATATCAGTCTGTGTGTAATATATGAATATAATATACAAGTTTCACTTTTTGAATGGAATTAGTGAAATAAATAAACTTTTTGATGATATTCTAATTATATGACCAGCACCTGTATATTGTTTTCATCAAGCCGGACAACTTTCTAATTTACAGTCATTAGCTCCGACCAACAGGAAGTCAGATACTTTGGTTTGAATGTAGATTTTTTTTGAATAATCAAGCTCTTAGTTTTTAAGTACTCCACGTAGGAGAATCATGCAATCGCCACCAAACTCTGTCAACATGAAACAAAGACACTGAAGATGCTAAATTGCGAACAATTATAGGATGTCTTGAACAGCGTTGCCATGGCGAGGGATTAAAATAATGACAAAAGGGAAACAGGAAGTGTCTCATATTGTGTAAAATCATTGTTTGATTTGAATTAAAATAAGATTGTATGTTGCCTGCCATGCACAGGTTTCCTTAAGCCACCAGGGATTGGGCCCCTCATCGCTGCTTGCAAATATATTTAATCTTGTTTTCTTAATGTTAACTTATTTATTCCTATAGCCTTAACCCCTTCTAAGAGCGGAGATCTTTCTTCATAATAACAAGAACATTTGAGATTTGAGAAGAACATACAACTGTTTCTAAAACCAAGATGGAAAAGCCATGGGTGACAAACTAAGGACACTATATTATGCTTGTAGATCCATTTTTAGCAGCAATAACTTGAAGTAATAATTTCTGTATGAATTTAGGCCCACAAGTACATCCTCAGACTCTACAGGCCTCAGTTAACATGTTAAATGTAAAAGTTAATGACAGAACAATAAGAAAAAGATGGGACAAGTATGGTATGTTTGGAAGGGTTGCCAGGAAGGGTTGCCAACTTCTCTCTTCTCTCTAAAAAGAACATGACAGCATGGCTTAGGTTTGCAAAGTTGCATCTGAACAAACCATGAGACTTTTTTTATTTTATTTTGGGGTTACCCATGTGAAAAATTTGACAATGTAGACTGCCCAAAATTAAAAAGAGAAGCTGTTCAAAATAAGAGAATTCTATGAACATACAAAATGTTTGCATATACAGTATAGTTATTAGAATGTCTGTTGGGGAAGCATCAAAGCGTTAGCAGATATTAAACAGACAGTCTACTAATATTTTAAAGGGGGGGTATCACACACAGTTTCTGCCAATCTCATGTTAATATTGAGTACATATAGAGTAACAATGCATCCTTCATATCTCCGAAAAGTCTTTAGTTTTGTCATATTTATAAAAGATAGATATGCTAAACCGAGTCTTTCCGAAAAAAGCCGAGATCCTGGAGGCGTGCCTGCCATCAGTGCCGTGGGCGGAGCTAAAGAGTCACGAGCGCGCGCAGCTTCTGCGTAGAGATCGTCTGCTAGCTGCGACATCATTATAAATAAAAGGGAACAAAAACGTTTGTGTTGTTTACATTCATTATATGCACTTGCGTGCCGATTGCCAACAAAACACAGACATCTGATGCAGCTTTACTCACCACCCGCGATCTGCAAATCCAGCGCCGAACTGGGACTTGTTTACAAAGCATTCATCACCGAATACCCGGGAACAAACAAACATACGTGTGCAACTCCGTTGCTGCCTCGGAAAAACAAACTTCATCCTCTGTTCCCCTGACGCTGGGTTCTTTGGGAAGCTGAAAAAGGTAATCAACCAAAAACACACTTCTTTAGTGACAGGATCTGCGTTTCATTTCGGAGGCTTCGTCCTCCGGAGTTCGCATTTGAAGGCTGAAAACTTCATGAAGGATGTCATATTTAAAAAAAGTAACCATAATAAAATTGACTGATATTCATTGTGAGGTGTAAAATACTGTAATTTCCTTCTTTTTTACGTTGCAATCTAACGATTATTTTTCTTAAATGAGACTGACTTGATGATGTATGCAGCCTTCAGAGGGTGCAGGCCCTGAATTGGGACACAGCAATTGTTGAAAAATCTCTCGGCTTCCGTATCCCAAACGAATTGCGTTGATGGGCGTGCTCTTGCTCTGGGTGATGCGTGTGCGCACACTTACATAAAGGCCATACTCAAAAAACTCTCCGAAACCGGAAGTAGTGGATTTGGCACAGAAATACTCTGTCATATGTCTATCTTGTGTTTTGAAACTTTGGCCATGTTTAGCATGAGAATGCAACTCTTTAACAGTGTAAATAAGTCAGAATGCATGAAATAGCATAACCCTGTTCAGAAATTTGGTGTTTTCTAAAACAATAGTTTCAGCAAAAAAAGAAAAAAATTCTTATGACCTCTGGACTTAAATAGATTATGCTCTTGAGCAAAGTAAGCAAGTACTAATCTATCTCTTTCATTTTGAATGTGACCAGTTGAATGGTCCTAATATTTTCTTTTTGTTATGGCCCATAAGAACTCATGCCCTCGCCCAATCTACAGTGGGTACGGAAAGTATTCAGACCCCCTTAAATTTTTTACTCTGTTATATTGCAGCCATTTGCTAAAATCATTTAAGTTCTTTTTTTTTTCCTCATTAATGTACACACAACACCCCATATTGACAGAAAAACACAGAATTGTTGACATTTTTGCAGGTTTATTAAAAAAGAAAAACTGAAATATCACATGGTCCTAAGTATTCAGACCCTTTGCTGTGACACTCATATATTTAACTCAGGTGCTGTCCATTTCTTCTGATCATCCTTGAGATGGTTCTATACCTTCATTTGAGTCCAGCTGTGTTTTATTATACTGATTGGACTTGATTAGGAAAGCCACACACCTGTCTATATAAGACCTTACAGCTCACAGTGCATGTCAGAGCAAATGAGAATCATGAGGTCAGAGGAACTGCCTGAAGAGCTCAGATACAGAATTGTGGCAAGGCACAGATCTGGCCAAGGTTACAAAAAAAATTCTGTTGCACTTAAGGTTCCTAAAAGCACAGTGGCCTCCATAATCCTTAAATGGAAGACATTTGGGATGACCAGAACCCTTCCTAGAGCTGGCCGTCTGGCCAAACTGAGCTATCGGGGGAGAAGAGCCTTGGTGAGAGAGGTAAAGAAGAACCCAAAGATCACTGTGGCTGAGCTCCAGAGATGCAGTCGGGAGATGGGAGAAAGTTGTAGAAAGTCAACCATCACTGCAGCCCTCCACCAGTCGGGGCTTTATGGCAGAGTGGCCCGACGGAAGCCTCTCCTCAGTGCAAGACACATGAAAGCCTGCATGGAGTTTGCTAAAAAACACCTGATGGACTCCAAGATGGTGAGAAATAAGATTCTCTGGTCTGATGAGACCAAGATATAACTTTTTGGCCTTAATTCTAAGCGGTATGTGTGGAGAAAACCAGGCACTGCTCATCACCTGTCCAATACAGTCCCAACAGTGAAGCATGGTGGTGGCAGCATCATGCTGTGGGGGTGTTTTTCAGCTGCAGGGACAGGACGACTGGTTGCAATCAAGGGAAAGATGAATGCGGCCAAGTACAGGGATATCCTGGACGAAAACCTTCTCCAGAGTGCTCAGGACCTCAGACTGGGCCGAAGGTTTACCTTCCAACAAGACAATGACCCTAAGCACACAGCTAAAATAACGAAGGAGTGGCTTCACAACAACTCCGTGACCGTTCTTGAATGGCCCAGCCAGAGCCCTGACTCAAACCCAATTGAGCATCTCTGGAGAGACTTAAAAATGGCTGTCCACCAACGTTTACCATCCAACCTGACAGAACTGGAGAGGATCTGCAAGGAGGAATGGCAGAGGATCCCCAAATCCAGGTGTGAAAAACTTGTTGCATCTTTCCCAAAAAGACTCATGGCTGTATTAGACCAAAAGGGTGCTTCTACTAAATACTGAGCAAAGGGTCTGAATACTTAGGACCATGTGATATTTCAGTTTTTCTTTTTTAATAAATCTGCAAAAATGTCAACAATTCTGTGTTTTTCTGTCAATATGGGGTGCTCTGTGTACATTAATGAGGAAAAAAATGAACTTAAATGATTTTAACAAATGGCTGCAATATAACAAAGAGTGAAAAATTTAAGGGGGTCTGAATACTTTCCGTACCCACTGTACATGTTTAGTCCTACTCCAAATTGGCAGACACACTCACAAGTATCAAGCATTCCCTTACAAAAAAGATTTTGAAGCCCAAAAAAATGTATCCATCCATTATACAACCCGAATTCCGATAATGTTGGGACGTTTTTGAAATTTGAATCAAATGAAAACTAAAAGACTTTCAAATCACATGAGCCAATATATTATTCACAATCGACACAGCAGGAACCAATCAGCTGTGCCCTATAGAGAATGACGGGATTGCAAGCAGGTTGAGTTAAGGACCTATTAGCCCGTGCCATCTAGAGTTTCATTACGAAACATTGTATTTCAAGTAACTTTTCTATAACTCATAACTTTGCAACTACATGTCAACTAACATTCATTAGAGTATTAGTAGACTTTCAGGTTAGAGTTAGGTGTTAGGGTTTGGGATAGTAGAATAAGTTGACATCTACTTGCAGAGATACTTATAATTAGTAGAATGTCTGTTGGGGAAGCATCAAAATAAAGTGTTGGCAAATATTAAGCAGACAGTCTACTAATATTCTAATGACTGGTAGTTGACATGTAGTTGCAAAATTGTCGGCCCTATCTGTATTAGCCCAGGATCATTCAGATAGGGCCGAAATGGAACTCATTAACAAACTCATTCAGGGCCCATTTCTCAAGTTCATATTGTGCCTACATTGGCCCCACCAGGCACATGCACAGACATTTCAGTGAAACGCAAGTGGAGCATTTCCACCAATAGCAATGACTATACAGTAGGTGCATCTAAAGGCACATAGTAAAACAAATGTTCCATATATTGTTAGAATAACAGTGTTTCTCAATTAAAGGAAAGTTTTACAAACAGCACAAGTTTCACAACTGTCGCTTCAGTTTAACAGTTCAGGGGTGCATTTCCTAAAAGCATTAGCAGACTATGGTGACAAGTTTTTTTGTTACCCACAAACAGCTGTTCAGAAATTTGGTGTTTCCTAAAACAGTAGTTTCAGCAAAAAAAAAAAGTATTTTTATGACCTCTGTACTTAAATAGATTATGCTCTTGAGCAAAGTAAGCAAGTACTAATCTATCTCTTTCTTTTTGAATATGACCAGTTGAATGGTCCTAATATTTTCTTTTTGTTATGGCCCACAAGAACTCATGCCCTCACCCAATCTACATGTTTAGTCCTACTCCAAATTGGCAGACACACTCACAAGTAATTATAGCCTAAGTATTTTTATATGTCATATTTGTACCAGACCTCAAAAAAAATTCACTATGGTGTTTGATCTCCACATTTTACGTAGGCTATTTAGGGAACGATGATCTGACCCTGATCTAAATAGTTTTAAATCAGAATATATTTTTGTTAACACTTTATAATAAGGTTCATTAGTTAACATTAGTCATCTACATTACTTAACATGAACTAATAACAAACTGCACTTCTTAATCTTTGTTAATGTTAATTTCAACATTTACTAACACACTATTAAAATCAAGAGTTGTATTTGTTAACATTAGTTAGTGCACTGTGAAATAACATGAACAAACAATGAACAGCTGTATATTTATTAAATAACAAAGATTAACAAACAGAAACAAATGTATTGCTCATTCATGTTAGTTTATGCAGTAACTAATGTTAACAAACGAACCTTATTGTCCATCCACATCAATCCATCATAAACTGCTCTGGGGAGTTAATAAAGGCCTTCTGAAAAAGAAAAAAAAAATCCATATTTAACAAGTTATGAAGTAAAATATCTAGCTTCCGCCAGACCGCCTCCCGTATTCAACTTTCGCAGTTCAAAACACTTACGCTACATCCTACGCCTTCCCTGTTCAACTTAACGAAAAAGCTTAACTGACGCGACGCCAGTTTACACTTTCTTCGTAAGTTGAATACAGAAGGCGGTCTAACGTTACAATACAAAACATTTTAAATCTAAAGTTACATTTAACGTTAGATTGGCAAATTGACGAATAAAAAACACCTTCACTGTCTGTCCGGCTTGGCAGATGGTGACCTTTAAAGACCATTACAGTTTTGAAGTGAGGCGCGTTCACAGTACTCCGGTTCTGATTTACTGTTACTAATTTTAATTTCAAAGTACTTTTTTTAATATTATAATCTGTTCAAATTATGTTGGACCCCTCTGTATACCAAGCGTCCTCAATGCAGAGTTAAATGAGAAGGCCTTGTAGGACATGCAGAACTCAAAAAATATTTATTTGATATATTTTTTGAATATTTGATAAACTTTTTAATGTTTGGTTTTTCTTAATAGTCAGATGGTTCATAGCACCTTGGAGATGTTCTTCGACAGGAGGTCCGCTCCAACTCTGCATCATTACTCCAGTCTTCAGTGTCACATGATCCTTCAAAAATTATTCTAATATGCTGATTTGGAAACTGTTGTGCTGCTTAATATTTTTTATAACCTGTGATACTTTTTTTTCAGGACTCTTTGATATACTATCACAGAAATAAATTTTAAAGTGTATTAAAATAGAAAACCATTATTTTAAATTGTAACAATATTTTACAGTATTGCTGTTTTTGATCAAATAAATGCGGGCTTGCTGAGCATAAGAGACTTATTTCATAATGCTGCATTATTATCAAAAATGGTATTATAATAAAGTCCTTTCAAGTCACCATTTCGCCAGCATACACTTCACATAATAGGCCTGTAGGTGGCACTTGGGCCTCATTAACTATGATAGTTTCATCAGATATTAAAACGGTGTACATAATTACAAGTGAATTAAACACTACTTACTTAGTGCAACTTTTGGTGCTGCATGGTGTTGTACAGTGCTTTGTAGTCAGTTCCCAGACAGCAACATAGTGTGGCCCAGATTCGGCCCACATCTGGCACATTTTAAAGGTTCAGAAAGGTACTAAAGACATCATTAAAATAGTCTATGTGACTGCAGTGGTTCAACCTTAATGGTATGAAGCGATGAGAATACTTTTTGTGCGCAAAAATAAAAAAATAATGACTTTATTCAACAGTATCTTCTTTTCTTTGTCATTCTCCTACGCTGTTTATGTTCAGCGCTTCGAGAACACTGGCTCAGTATTGACCGACACTGTTCACATGAGCAGCACAATGCATACGTTGACGCAGGAGCCAGCCAATAATTAGATGCCCTTCTGATGTAGAACCTGGAGTCGCTAAACGTCCGGTTGGGCCAATACGGGGCAACTAGCAAGACCTGCTCATCATCCTGATGAGATGCAAATCTCACACGCCAGTGTCCATTGGCTCTTTTAGTTTACACTCGATGGTGATTGGGATCCCAATTTGTAGGTACATTCCGAAGTGATATCGAACGTGACTGACTAAAAGGGAACTGACCACTGAACAGAACCAAATACAGGGTTTAAAATACACAGAGACTAATCAAAAGTACGAGACGGCTGACATGACTAATGAAGGAATTGATGAACAGTCAAACAGAAGAGCAAATCAAAACTAAACTCCAAATGTGACAGACTCAAATCGCGACATGGCTAGTATTCCATCTTTAAAACAGTGGGAAACACTGTCTATCTATGCAATGCACACGTCAAAAGATCAAATCCGATTTGATGCTTGTGATATATAAACGCACATCAGCCAGATCACTTTAGCATTCATGTAAACACTATGTTTGGTTTTATCAGTTTAAATGGTTTCATTCTGAATGAAAAAGGTGTCCATGTACATAGCTACTGACAAAACTAATGATCACTGAGAGTGTATCACTGTTGCTTTAGATTCACAAATCTCAAAACCATTGTTAGCTGACTATGGTCACAAGTTTCTGTGTTACTCAAACAGATCAGCAAAACCATAGTAAAATAAGCAAACATCGCATCACAAAGTTGTGTGGTTGTAACAACAGTTCTCTCAACCTATGGTTCTGTTTCCCAGAATTGAATTGCCCCCCTTTTAGGTTATTTCTCAGCACCCCAAATTTTCTCAGCAACTTCAATAAGGAATGCAGTGATGTTTTCAGCGTAGTTAAGTAGGAAGGAGGTATGTGTAATGGCATGCTTAATACACACACCCAGTACTTTTCCCCTTAACTGAGAGAAGGTTTCTATACTCACAATGCCGGCTTTGATTCTAAAAGGATCAGGGGCCATATGCATAAAGCCGCAACTCTTCTAAGAATTATGTAATAAGAGACTGAGACTGTGTTTTGTGTGCATACTGTATTTGGCAGAGAGCCCACAGTTTTTTTTGTTTGCGTTTATTCTGTTGAATAAAAGTTGGACCCCGACTTCTTTGTCCTTCCTCATTTGAACCTGGTTACATATTGTATACAATGTATAGACAGAAAAGATAGCATCGATTTTACCTTATCAATTCGAGCCCTAGTCTGACGATGAAACGTCTAAAGTAGTCGACCAGAAACTGATTCGCAATCACGACTGGAGTAGGACGGTTCTATATGGTAAGTGTCACCTTAATTTGCGTCATTTATAAGACGTGATAGCAGCATCACTGTTACACTTTATGTAGGTACACCTAAGGGGAACTGTATCAGAATGACAAGCTGAAAGCCTCTAACGTAAGAAACATTTAGGCCAGATGTGTACAGACTTTTTCATCATAACTATTAAAGGATTAGTCCACTTACAAATAAAATTTCCTGCTAATTTACTCACCCCCATGTCATCCAAGATGTCCATGTCCTTCTTTCTTCAGTCAAAAAGAAATTAAGGTTTTTGATGAAAACATTCCAGGATTATTCTCCTTATAGTAAACTTCAGTGGACTCCAAACGGTTGAAGGTCAAAATAAGTTTCAGTGCAGTTTCAAAGGGCTTTAATCAATACCAGACGAGGAATAAGGGTCTTATCTAGCGAAACGATCGGTCATTTTTAAAAAAAACAAACAAAAAAAAACAAACACAAATGTATATGCTTTATAAACACAAATGATCGCCTTGCAAATGCTTCGCCATCCTGCCTTCCGTATTCTTCAAAAAGCTTACGCTGTATGTCCTACGCCTTCCCTATTCTACTTACGGAAAAAACGAAACTGGCGCCACGTTTGTTCCGTAAGTAGAATAGGGAAGGCGTATATGGAGTGAATTTTGTGCCATAATTAAACAAACAAATCCAGCATTTTGCAAACAAACTCAATCTGCTTTGCAAAGGGAAAACTCGACTCACAAACAAACAGAAAGCAATGTGCAAATACAAAGGCCAGCAAGAATGCAGAGGAGTAACAAATGTATTGTGTTTTACAAATATAAATAAATATTTTACAAATAAATACAAACCATCCTACAAATTGCATATAACCTGTGAACAAAACCAACCAAACCTATAGCATATAAATGCTTACCTGCCTGTTATAATTGTGAGACACTTGCCTTTTTATGAGATCTCTCGGCTCGATTTTCTTACAAATGTGTCCAGGCTGATTTTCTCACAAATGCAGTTGAGCAACTTCCTCTTACAAAACAGCAGATGGCGCTATGCTAGGGGATCAATTTAATGCTAGAGAGCAAGCGCAAATCCTGGCAGCGGGAGGTCGCAGCGCCAATTTCCGGTGGCATCCGGTGGAGTAGTTTTTTTGTGTGATTTTTTTAAATAAAAGATTTGATGATGCATATTATATACCAGCAAGCAGATGCGGCCAGAATATGAACCCAGTAAGCTAAAGGCTAGAGGAAATCCTGGCTTCGAGGTTATGTAAGTTTTGGCAGGTTATTTTACGTTCATTTAATGCACGTAAATGAATAAAGTGATGAATGGATATTTGGTAGTTCTGACGTCACAACGAAACGGCTTAGGATTCCTTTTACAAATTACTCGTTTAATTGACTTAAGTCGATTCTTACTTTTGAGAGACAATAACTTTAAGTAAATGAAAATTTCTAAAAAGGTTTTATTGCACCGTATATAAAGCTATGTTACACACTACATGAAAGGTAATTTTCAAAAATACATAATATTCCTGTGTTAAGACAAGGTCTCAGCTCCTAAATTATTTAAGAGTGCTGGAGAAGTATCCTAAGCTAAGTATCCTAACCTAGTTAGGAGTAACAAGATGGCAGCAGAGAGGAGGAGACCGCACATCCAAAAAGACAATGTATTGGAGTTATATGATGACAGGGAACTGATAAAATGATACAAGCTTGATCGTCAACTTATTCTTTTTGTAACTGACCTGGTAAGACATTTAATAATTTATCCCACTCTACAAATCAATGTTCTAAATGCATAAATGAAAGCAGTTATGACATTTTTGGAGACTGGAAAAATGTAGTGGTGTACCGATGCTGACTTGGGGGTCTCAGTCCACATTGAGCAGGGGTCTTAACTAGGACTACTGTGGTACTAACCACACTAAACATGAATATCTCTTCTGGCCAAAAGTGATGCCCGGAAGAGATATTTGTTTTTAATGACCCTACAAGTTCACTTAAACCATCAAAATATAAGGAAAATATTTTATATAATTTTATATTAGATATTAGGGAAGAACAAAACATGAAACTTAGTTAAGGTATTTATCTGACAAAATTATTTGGCAAAAAAAAAAAGGCAAACTACAGCTACATATTTTATTTTACTATGTAGAAAATGATAAACAAAAAGCATGCTTTGAATAGCCTACAACATAATCAGTTAGTAATTATCTCTCTTGTTTTTTCATGTTTTCATAATTTCTTTGAATGACAGCCTGGCCAAAAATATTTCCGCACAACACTTGTTGTGCATGTTTTATTGTGTTATGACAAATAAAACAATTAACTCCAAGCACAACTACGCAATATGCTTACAAAAGCTTTAACACATTTTTAATAATATCTGGATAAAATGTAAAGATGTCCATTTTCCTTGGCCGGACATAACTTTTGGGCACTACTGTACAGCAGTTCATTGACTTTCCAACTGACCTTCAAAACCATACACCAAAAGTAAGCCACCTTTATGAGGACTGCAAGCTAGAGTTGTTCGATCTATTGATGGGACTCATGTTCACATCATAGCTCCAACTGTAAACGAGGAGACATATATCAATAGAAAAGGATTACACACCATTAATAGGCTACTTATTTGTGATAATTTTGCACAATACAAAGCCATTTTTTTAAATTAAATATTATTATATTTAATTTAAATATAAATTAAGAGCTAATGCGCGTCAGCCGCGCACTTCACCGGTCTCATATCTCTCACGGAGGAGCTCCGGAAGCATAAAAGGAGGCGCGATGACTGTGAAAGACGAGACTACCCTCACTACTGGCTGATTCAGAGGTTGAAGGCAATATAGCGTACATGAATTACCCCCCAACAGCGCAGGTGACATGATATTTAAAGAATGTACTGTATATGTACTGTAAGTCAGAGAATACCCTTACATGCAGGAGGCAAGTTGATGAGCAGATGAACTGCTGCTGCTCCGAAGAGCCATAGGAACCATGTGTATGCTAGCTATGGCCCTTTAGTTTGAGTATGAGAAATGGGGCATAGACTTGGTCTTGGCAGACCAGATCTGTCTACGCAGTATTCCCCCAAGCAGATCTAGCCATGAGGTGCATATAAGGTGCACGAAGCATCTCGCGGTGTAGCTCTATGTGCCTGTGACGAGTAGGGCAGGGTGAGAGGCGTGAAGGAACGGCGCGAGGCCTGTGGCGCGAGAGCTAATGCGCGTCAGCCGCGCACTTCACCGGTCTCATATCTCTCACGGAGGAGCTCCGGAAGCATAAAAGGAGGCGCGATGACCGTGAAAGACGAGAGAGGACCAGGCCTGGATTTTATGTTATGTTTTATTATGTTTGTGTGGCCGTCAGTCGTCCGTGAGGGACTGCTGGCATTTTACTTTCATTTTGTTGTTGGTTTCTTTTATATTAAAAGTGTGTTTAATGTTCGCCGGTTCCCGTCCCTTCTTCCCACATAAACGAACTTCGTTAAACTATGTGACATTCCAGGAACTAACAGAGGCTTCCAGAGATCGCTAACCATGGCTATAACATGCAGATAAACACTTTTGAAGATAATAAATACACGATTGCGACGATGTATACGTATATTGCCTCAGAATTTCCGTCTGAATAGAGTGCTCGCTCCGTGGGCATGGCCACATTAGCGGATAATAAGCTGACATGTCAGGTTTTAAATTGTGCAAGTTAAATCGAAAACAAAAATTATCTGTTTATGTAATCTGAATAAAAAAAGAGACATTTCAACATTTCTTTAGACATAAGTCTCATTTTTTTGTGATTAGTATTCACTAAGTTACAGTTCATTTTCTGAGAACTATCAGATTGGACTTGACCTTTGGGTTTGTCCATGAGTTCTATTTCGGCCCTATCTGAATGATCCTGGGCTAATTCAGATAGGGCCGACATGGAACCCATGGACAAACCCAAAGGTCAAACTCATGCAGGGCCCATTTCTCAAGTTCATATTGTGCCTACGTTGGCCCCACCAGGCATGTGCACAGACATTTCAGTGAAACTCAAGTGGAACATTTCCACCAATAGCAATGACTATACAGTAGGTGCATCTAAAGGCACATAGTAAAACAAATGTTCCATATATCGTTGGAATAACAGTGTTTCTCAATTAAAGGAAAGTTTCACAACTGTCGCTTCAGTTTAACAGTTCAGGGATGCAAAAGCACTCCTAAAAGCATTAGCTGACTATGGTGACAAGTTTTTTTGTTACCCACAAACAGCTGTTCAGAAATTTGGTGTTTCCTAAAACAATAGTTTCAGCAAAAAGAAATTCTTGTTATTATGACCTCTGGACTTAAATAGATTATGCTCTTGAGCAAAGTAAGCAAGTACTAATCTATCTCTTTCATTTTGAATGTGACCAGTTGAATGGTCCTAATATTTTCTTTTTGTTATGGCCCATAAGAACTCATGCCCTCGCCCAATCTACATGTTTAGTCCTACTCCAAATTGGCAGACACACTCACAAGTATCAAGCATTCCCTTACAAAAAAGATTTTGAAGCCCAAAAAAATTCATCCATCCATTATACAACCCAAATTCTGGAAATATTGGAACGTTTTTTAAATTTGAATAAAATGAAAACTAAAAGACTTTCAAATCCCATGAGCCAATATTTTATTCACAATAGAACAAATGTTTAAACTGAAAAATTTTAAAATTTAAAATTAGCTCATTTCAAAATTGATGCCTGCTACAGGTCTCAAAAAAGTTGGGACAGGGGTATGTTTACCATGGTGTAGCATCTCTCTCTTCTCTTCAAAACAGTCTGAAGACGTGTGAGCATCGAGGTTATGGGTTTCTAGAGTTTTGGTGTTAGAATTTGGTCCTGGTTCTTGCCTGATATAGGTTTCCAGCTGCTGAAGAGTTTGTGGTTATCTTTGATGTATTTTCCTTTATATACCTTTCAGCATTCATAGTGCCTTCCAAAACATGCAAGCTGCCCATACCATATGCACTTACGCACCCCCATACCATCAGAGATGCTGGCATTTGAACTGAACGCTGATGACATGCTGGAAG
This sequence comes from Elopichthys bambusa, assembly GCA_037101425.1. Taxonomy (NCBI): domain Eukaryota; kingdom Metazoa; phylum Chordata; class Actinopteri; order Cypriniformes; family Xenocyprididae; genus Elopichthys; species Elopichthys bambusa. Next base: position 23,366,539 of record CM074454.1, read on the forward strand.
GTCTCCCTCCTCTTTAGCCCGGAGGACACGCATCTGTGATTTCCAACAAGAATGTCAAATTTGGACTTGACATTTTTTTAGAACACTTTTCCACTTTGAAACAGTTCATTTTAAATGAGCCTTGGCCCACAGGACATGACGGGGCTTCTGGACCATGTTCACATATGTCTTCCTTTTAGCATGATAGAGCTTTAGTTGGCATCTGCAGATGGCACGGCGGATTGTTTTTACCGACAGTGGTTTCTGGAAGTATTCCTGGGCCCATTGACACAATCATGCCAATAAGTGATGCAGTATCGTCTGAGGGCCCGAAGAGAAGCTGTCAATCACAACTATCAATCATAAGGACACGCCCTGTTTCTATAGCATCAAAATGCTAGCTAAAATCAAACTTATCACAAAAATGAACAATTGAAAATATATCTGCGTGATAACAACTATCTTAAAACCATCTTTCGGAAAATGTTATTGGCAGTGTAATTTATTTTTTTTATTTTGACTCATGTGCCATTCATTCACATGGGGAGAGCAGGGTTTATGACCATCCAGCCACTAGGGGGCGATCAAAGAGCCCGCAGCTTCACTTTTCAGGACGTATGAGGCACACACGAGGGGAACATGTAAATTCACCCTCTGCCAATAAGTGGTGCTATGAAACAGCAGAATTATAGCGGTATGCGGTTACACCAGCAACCCCTGTTAACAAACTAGCACTGCGCTTATAAACGCTGCATTATTAGGCATTATATGGAGGTAAGATGGAAAGAAAATGCCATTGAAACTTTCCTGGTTGAAATGTATGATATACAGGTATGATATAAACAACATTAAACATAAAGTAGTAATAATTCATCAGCAGTAGATCAAAGCAATCGCTTGGCATATATGTGTATTCAGTGATTGCAAACTGCTCTGAAAGTGCGTGTATGAAGGCCGCGCAACAGTCCCGTGTTTTTACTTTGAAACATGCAGTGCTCATGTTTAATTAAATCATAGCCTTTTGAAGTTTATCACGTCATATCGCAATTCCTGTTTTTCCATTAACAAATTTAAGACCTCCTGAAATGAAAATTAAGACTTTAAAGCAGCAATGTAAGGACAGTGACTGACTGGATATAAAACCTTCAGATGACACACAGATTATATGTGTATGGTTAATCCGATAACACACTTTAGTTTAACAATGTTTGCTTGGTGATGTTTTATATCAATTCTGTAATTTTTGATATATTTTACTAGTATTTAAATTTTATTGTATGATGTTGTTTTGTGTCTGCTGTGCAGCACTTTGGTCAGCATTCATGTTGTAAATAAACTTTGACCTCGACTATATCCACGCCTTCGTAAATGACTGAATATCCAGTCCTGGCTTAATGCGCCCCTGGGTGCATGTATAGGAACAACAAAGGGTGCAACCCTTTTGGGCACATGAACACAATTCCAAAAATATTTGTGTATTAAATATTTACAGCTTGTTTGTTCTGGTCTGGGTATTTAAGGGAAACTGGCAAAACAGTCATTAAGATTCTGTAACCAGAAAACGCCCACAAAGTGCTGTGTCAGTATCTTGAGTCTTGCACCCAGAACATTCACACAACTGCTGTGCATCTCTCTGCTGTCAGGTATGCATCTTTAACTCTTAGATTCATCTTTGAGCAATTTATGTTATGTATTCATCATTTCTAAATTGGCTTCCTATTGTTTAATTTTGTAATTGGCATGATACATTTTTACCTGATGAATAAAATGTTACATTTGATCCTTTATGCTTCTGAAATCATTATGACCAGTAGATTAAGTGGAGTCTAGTGTTAGCGCGAATATTTTGGTCCGGGATAGATCAAACTAAAGGCCCACGAATTAATAGAGCATGGGGCACATCATCTGGGACCTTTTGATTACTGTCTATCACTTTACTGATTACTGTTCTATGACTTAGCAAGTTGTATGACAGTGACTATAAAAACTACATATGAGCAAACCTGTAGCGGCCGACTTAAAGGTAAACAGTTAACCCTACATCCTCTGTCTAAGATCCATACAACAGCGGGTCCCTAATGAACGAATCATTTTAAGTATGGGATACCCAGAATAATCAAATTTTCAAAATGAATAAAAGTTAAACTAATAATAATCTCATTCTTAATCTTATTGTAATATGAAATTGGAGTCAGATTAAATATGGATCTAGAGTCCAATTGAAACTAAATTATTACAGAAGTGCGAGTAAAGGACATACACGCATTATACCTTCGCCCACACCACTGGATTCCCTCATTGGCCCAATGGGTGGTCCTTACATTACTTTTATTACTGTGTCAAATTACTCTTGAAAGTGTTGCTATTGCATGATATGTGATCTCATGGTAAAAAATATTTATTGATACTCCCATTTGTGTTTGTGTGCAACAGGAAAAATGAACCAATTCCACAGACTTAAGTAAGTTATATACAGTATATTATGCACATATATTGTTAGTACAAGTGAATAATGTGAAGATGTTTTAATATTTCTTTAAATGCAAGATAAGTATTCCATTGTGATGTATATACCGTTAAAACATGTTTGTATGTCTTTTAATTTTTTCCCTCCCCCCTTACCTTAGTATCAAGTATGTGCAGTCTATGGAGGCAGTTTCAAGGCCTCTAAATGAGGGTATTGTCTCTATCAGTAACATCTGCAAGTCCCTCAGCAATGCACATGTCAATCCCACAACTGATATTTGCTCTAATTATAACAAAATTAGGAATCATATTGAGCATGCTGAGCAGTGCCTGAAAACATCGGAGTCAATGATTAAAGAAAAACTGGGATATTTGGATGAATGTATGGAGCGACTTATTAGAGAAAAGCAAAATGTTCAGCAGCAAAAAAAAAACAAAAGCCTGTACATGGGAAATGTACGCATAAAAATGAATTCTTCTAAGGAATCATTTAAGCATTCCAAAGCAGCTTTGGAGCAAGCTGAAAAAAATGTAAAATCAGCAAAAGATGCCATAAGAATACATCAACACAGTATGAGCACATATGATGACGTAGCAACTGCAGGGGTGGTACTGCTTGCAATACCGATTTTAGGATGGATTGCTGGTGAGAATTCCACTACTCCTTACCATCACCCTGAATTGTACAAGTAGTAATTTATGAAGTTATGCATTCAAACGTGTGACTGATGTGTATTCACGATATTTCCGTTTCCCTTCAGGTCCAATAATGATAACTGAGGGACAGAAAGCATCAGAAGCAGCTTTCAATGCCATCAAAGATGCTGAATGGGAGAAACAAAGCTCTGACTCTGAAGTGAGAAAATGGACTGCAAAAGTGTATTATTACGAGAACATAATTTCTAGGACACAGAATGAAATTAAGCAGACCAATGAGGCACTGAAGGAGTGTGAATGGGAGCTCAAAGAGATTCAAAAGCATCTAGAGGACACAGGCAATATTCAGGAAATGGTCAGAAGGGCTGTCACCCTTCTGAGTATTTTTAGTGGAAGAGTCACTGTACTGGAGAGGCAAACTCAACGTTTCATCCTCTGGGACCCTGTGGTGAAGGCCATGGAAGATGTGATGAAGGCAGTTGTAACTATTGCAGAGAATCAGCTCCTCTATAGTCGGGGTGTACCAGACTTCATAAATGCTTTGAGGGAGAATTTTGGAAGACTTTTGGCTTTATGCAACTCGCACAGAAATTCCGAATGGAAAAGCTATTTCTGATCACCTTTGTGTAACTCACATAGCAAAGACTTGAAAATTTAAGAGCTTATTTGTGATTTAGAAACCACTGCAAGTAACTCTGGCAACTGTTGAAAATGATCTCTACACAATAATGTATCATGGTGCCTTTGGTAGCTATTTAGCTCATCATAACAGAGAAAAATAGAACATTTGACATGTATTAAACAAATATACTTGCATATTATGTTGTAAATGAATAAGTAAATAAATAAATGCTTTTAATCACAATGCAAATGAGTTCAAATCTTATCCATTTTACATTCAAGAGTCTCAAATGCTTTCATGAATCACACTATTAACGTCATAAAATGCTAAATATGGAAAAATGAATTACATGACAATCTTATCAACATCTTATTAACTTATAGGTTAGCTGGGGGATTTCTATTCCAAATTATAGTTTTCAAATTAACTTTCAAAATGAACATTTCAAATTAGCAGTTGCTGTTTGCATGATTATACTGTAGCTGAAATAAACTGGCATGTCTTATAAGGCGGGCTTTTTTATGAAATTAGCGCCGTTTCCAGTTAAGTTTAGTTATTAAAGTAATATTTCAGGTGAATATAATTTAAACTTCATCAACAGTAGGCTATTATTTGTGGCATGACCATGATTAGCTTAAAAAATCATTTAATCAATGCACTTGCACATAGTCGTAAACAAGAACATTACATCTTGTGTTCTGTATCTATATAAAAATAAAAGCATGTGTGTAGCAATTAAAATTATAATGTAATTCATGTATATGCCAGTACAGCCCAGTTACTGCTGTAAATATTGTTTTTATGACTAATATTTTGACACCAGTTTGTTTAGTTTGTATTCAAGACAGATTGCAAAATATATAGAGACTTTAAGTTTATAATCTTACAAGCAATACAGAATAGACCACACAACATATAGAGTGGTTAGTAAGTAAAAAGTACTGATCCATGAGCCATGCAATTTATTTTACAATTATATACTTCATCCTATACAAAAATTAAGATTAATGGATGAAGATATTCAATATACTTTGATCTGCAAATAAGCAAACATATTATTTTATTATCAAAACATACACTATCAAACCATTATTTTTTAATATCCTAAACCAGTGGTTTTCAATCCTGGTCATGAGGACCCACCACTCTGGGCTGCGTTTCCCAAAAACATCGTAACCCTAAGTCAATCAGTGGCAATGGTTCTATGATCGACCTTTTGGTAAACGCTGCCCAGAGCAGTGGATCCCCAGGACCAGGATTGAAATCCACTGCCCTAAACAATAACTTAAACGCACTGTAAACCCGAACGCTCAAAATACTTTGAGTAGGATAAACTTAAATTGAACAAATTAGTTCAGTAAAATTAACTGCTATGAGTATTTAGAACTTTCTTTTTCTTTTGAGTTCACAGCGTAGACATATTTCAAGTAAACTGAACCGTTTCATTGTTTTGAGTTGCATGAACACATTTCTTTTAATTTAGACTAACTTAAGTTAAACTGAAACTGGGCTGGGATTTCTATTTCCCAGCATGCTTTGCCCAAGGCACTCGAAAGGCAGAGTAAATGCTAAAATTAAGTCTTATATAATGTTTTTTTGTGCAAGATTAATGGTAAATTAATTTAGTAGTGATTATTGTTTTGTTATGCTAATTTAGAAGAGTTTCTGTTAATGTGGGTTTTTGGAGAGTTACCATCAAATCAGCGCAAATTAGCAAGTTGGCATTTTCTTTGGATTTACAGTGAAGTAAATAACTCATTTGATTTGCAAGAACTCAAAATAAAGTTAGGGGGCTTTCACACTAGCATATTAGTTTGAAACGGGGCACGGTTCGCATGAAAAATCGCTAACATGAAAGCTGTCATGCGAACCCAGGTCCGCACCGGGGTACCGAACCCGAAACTACCTGAAGGAGGTGGTCTGAGTTCGGTTGCACTCGAACTGTGCCGTGGTTTGCATGAATATGAAAGCAACACGTACTCCGGTGCGCACTTGTTCAGGAAGTAAAGTAACCTGCGCATGCGTTTTCGCTGATTATAATGTATTTTCTTCAATAAAACACATGTAAGAGATGATAGTGTTGATGATTTACCTTGTATTCGAGCAGGAGTCAGCCTGCAGTGTATTCGCACTTTGCGAGTGCAATCAGAGCGGCAAATGAATGGTAATCAGCTGTCTCCCCAATATAAGCTGCTTGCAAACAGCGGAAAACCATCTACATGCGACGCACATACAGTAAACACAAGGGTCGTTTACTCTGCTGCACATAATAGCATCAAATTAATAAAAAAACACAATGTATTGACCAGCGTTCTGTTTTCTGTCATGCACTGTGCACGTCTGTGATGATGCAAGATGGACGCAAGATGAACGCAAACGCAGATAGAATCAATTTGAGTGTGGCACCAGGAACAATTGCGCCCAGACTCGAACCGCGGCAAACGAGCCCAGTTGTGAAAACCTCCTTAATTAACTAAATATTTTATGTTAATTGCTATCAAAATGTATGAGTTGGCTAACTCAGTACTTCAAGTTAGGAGGAATTAACATGCATGAGTACTATAAACTGGAGTACTATAAATTGGGAACATCATAACTCAAAAAATTTGATGTAACTGATTACCTCAAATTTTTTGAGTTAGCCCAACTTATTTGTGTTTACAGTGCGGAGTGTCTATTTACTTGTTGGCAAACGCTATTTACACTAGCTTTTTAAAGTTTTTTAAAAAGATGCTTGAAATTCAACTCTTCAGTGGCGCAGCAGTAGCACGTAAGGCTCACAGTCTTTGCTTTTAACATGATTGATGCAGGTTTGAAGCCGCTTTTTGCAGATTTATTTTCAATAAAAATGAAAATAATGTTCTAAAAGTGGAAATAAATTGCGAACGAGTGTTTAATAATATTAAAAGTGTTTATTGGGTAGAGTTAGGGGAAGGTGTAGGGAGGGTTTTTCTTTTCCCAATAAGCATCTAATTGCTATTTACACTTAGTCTAAATAGCATCATCACTTAGCTTAACTTAAATATACTAAATTTAAAGGGTTAGAATGAAAATTGAAAAAATGAAAATTATCCCATGATTTACTCACCCTCAAACCATCCTTGGTGTATATGACTATATACAATCAGAGATATATTTAAAAATATCCTGGCTCTCCAAAGCTTTTTAATGGTAGTGGTAGTTTTGAAGCCCGAAATAAATGCATCCATTCATCATAAAAGGGGTTAATAAAGGCCTTTTGAAGCAAAGCAATGGGTTTTTGTAAGAAAAATATATATTTAAAACTTTATTCACAATAATAACTAGCTTCCGGCAGACAGCAGTACACATCGATTTGCGATGGAAGAGTGACCTCTGACCTGACGAACGCGGAAGCGCAGAGGATAGAGCAAAACAAAACACCGGTCACGAATTAGAAGTCTAAAACGAGAATTAAAAAAACAAAAACAAGCTGTATATATTTAATACACAAATATTTTTGGAATTGTGTTGGGCCTATTCATGTGCGTACGAGCTCTGCTGGGATCTAGTTATTTGAATTTATAAAGTTTTAAATATGGATAGTTTTCTTAAATATGGACATTTTCTAGTCATATACACCTAGGATGGCTTGAGGGTAAGTAAATCATGGGATCATTTTTTGGGTGAACTATCCCTTTAAGTTACGGATAATTCATAAGTGAGCTCATGAAAATAACAAAATATACAATATAGTACCGGTATTTAAAAAATGAAGAAAAACAAAACCTTAGCACAGTTTAATGGATGCACATTCAATGGAAGAATGGATATAACTTTTTTGTTAAAAAAAAATGAGAGGGTGCAAACAAAATTCTTCTACCAAACTGTTTTTTACTCTCCACAAACACACCTATAAAAAAATTATTTTTTTGAGGTGTCAGGACAGATTTCACAGGAAATTTGGCACACACAACATAGGCTTGTGCATGTCACGTCATATCTGTACACATAGAGAAGTATAGCTCCGGCTACCGTCCCAGCTAACAATTTTTGTTTCCCAGAACATTCCTAGAATAGACATTCTCACCTTCTCTGCCAAGAAAGTTTTCTTTATGTAAAAGGGCATCAACTGGATATTGGCAGGGCACCTTGGCTGCCTGGTCAAATCAAAGTAATATTTTTATTGCAGGATTAACGGAGTTATTTTACTATGTGTAACATATAATTTGTAATTGTTTAATAAAAGAGAAGAAAAGCATGTTAAAGCGATGTTTGTTATATTCGTGTCAAGTATGTGCAGTTCAACATCGCTGCGTATATGTCAATTTACAAAGTGAGTTTGCAGCATTGAGTATTTTGGCCAATCACAGCCATTTTCTGTTGAAAATAATGACCAATCAGAGGTGTTTAAGTGAACGGTAGTAAGGAATCTGCTCAGTATCTCAAAACGCTGAATCTGTTTGTGTTTAGCGCAAGTTTACTAAGGTCTACATGTGCACAAATCCTCTCATTATGACGAAAAAAGTGGATACATGATGTAAACAAAAGATTGATTGTACAGTTTAGTCAGATTCATTGATTGATTTTGCACTTAATGAGTTTGCACTGAACTGACTGATAGCTTCATTGTTTATATTACTTGCTTTCTGTGTAATTTCAAGAAGAAAAGTATTGATTTAAAGAATTTGAAGAAAGGTTTTTGCTTTTCATAACATTTTGTGACTTTTCCTACAATTATATACTTAAAAAAGTGCAAAAAAAGAAACACAAATAGACAAAATGACAAAAATAGATTCTTAAATGTTATAATAGTGATTTGATAATGTCTAAAAATAGATTTAAAAGCAAAATATGTGATAAAAAAAAAAAACAGCCTATATTAGGGAATGGTTAAGCCAATAAGTGATCATCTGCAGCCATCTACTGATTATAGTGGTAATTTAAAATTTTAAAATAAAAATATTTAGAAAGTGTCTTTTCTATTCATCATGAAACTTTGGGACAACCTTTTTAAGAATAAAAAGTTTTTGGTCATCACATTATAAATAACATTTCAATTGGATACTTTAGACCAGTGGTTCCCAAACCTGTCCTGAAGGACCCAGCACTGCACATTTTGTATATCGCCCTTATCTGACACACCATTTCTCAATCTGTGTTCTTGTCTGTACTTTTGTTCTTGTGGACTTGTGAAACGTCATCAGTCGCTGCCCAAGTACTGTTCCAATTCAAAGCTCACATCTAGCCAAGTACAGTTAAAACCCCCGGATGTGTTCTTGATCCGCCCCTTTTATCGAGGATGCATCGAGAGGTGACTTGTACAGACTCGAGACAGCCAGGTATCCCACAATGCATCGCGCACTAACCAGCAAGCATCAATAGTAAAGGCGAAAACCCAAGTAATTTAAACATTATACTGTTATGTCATGATATGTAGTTTTTCAGGCGAGAATGTACTGGTTTAAAGCTCAAATGTGTGGTTTATTAATAAAGATGGTGCCTAAAATTTGAACTGACTTTGTCGAAATTGTTAGATCCACGCGATCACCGGGTGCTCAGCGCTCATGTACCCCGCTGAGAACAGCTTTACCTCGGCTAGTCCTTCTGACGTTTGCCGCTGGCTCTGATGTCTCTGTAGTGGTTAAACATGACATAATTCATCCTGTGTACATCTAACAGGCAATCTTTGGTCTCATGAATCTATAATTTGTTCCCTGGCAAATCGTTTTGGCTAAAGGCAAAGTTACGTTACATAAATTTATATATTTAGGCTATTTAAGTTTTGTAGCCTACTAAATCGCTAATTTTGTACGTATATATATTTTGTATATATTCTTAAATCTTTTATACTTTTATAATGGCTATTATTGATCATTAAAACTGAAATTTAACAAAAAGAGACAGGGTTGTTTTGTTTTATTTCATTTAATTACAGTAAAGATAATCAGAGTATGCAATATTGCCTGAACCACGTTAATATTTTTGAAATGTAAATGAAAAGAGGCAGGGTTTCTTTATATGTCATTTTGTTATACTATACATGAAATGAAGATAATCAATGAACGCGTTGCCTAGAACACATTTGCGAGGCTATATTAATACGTTTCATTTTTTTTTTTTTTTTTTAATAAAATGAAAAGAGGCAGAGTGGTGCTTTATAACACATTTATAACACATAGATAACCGGAGTAGCCAGAGCGAGCTGATTGACGCTATCAAGTACGCTGCTGTACCATTTGCAGAATCACCGGACTTGTGTCCTCCCGTCCTCGGGAGTCGAACACTAACACGCAGCGTCTCTCACAAATGTCTCCATGGTTGCAAGGCACGCTCCCTGTGCAAGCAGGGGGTCACAGGCGCTGCGTAATATCATTGCACCTGCTGCACTCATGGTACGGCAGCAAAGTTCCTCGATTATTGCGCCGGAATGAGAGTATAGTTCCTAGCCATATCGGCCTAGAAGATCGCAACTTTTCATTTTCCGTCCGTCTTAGTACACGATGTAACTGCAGAAGAGTCAAGTTTTAAATAGGAAAAATATCGAAACTCTTTCGAAACCATGGCTGTCATTTTTGAGCGTGATGCTAACGGTCTAATCAGAATCAATGACCTATGCTAAGCTATGCTAAAAGTGCTACCGCCAGAACCGGAGATCGGCTGAACGGATTCGAAAACGGTGAAACTCAACTGTTTAACTCTAGAGGAGTGCTCCATTCTTTGTGAAGTCTTTTATGTTGTTACACTGCATTTCTGAGCCTTGACACCCAAGCAAAAGAAGATACATTTTGTTAAAAAAAAAAGAAAAAAAGTTACACTACATCTGCATAACCAAAAATCAAACAGAATGATGCAACAAAGCTTTGTTGTTTGAAGTCATTTTTGAGGCAGTCTGAAGCTTGATCTGTATGAACCAAGCCAAAAGGGGGTCAAATTTAGTCAAATTTGTATGCCTGACTGTAGCTTTACAATTACTCATAGCATTCTGTTTGAAACTCAAAAACAAATTACTGCATTAGCCTAGGGATATAGAAATTCTATATTTCTAAATGAAACCTTATCAGTATACAATTGTTTTGAACTGATTATCAACATTCTTTCAGGATGAACAAATGCTTTAATAAATGAATTTTAAAAAGAACAGCTCCTGCTCCTAAACATTTTATATTGCTAGAAATGCTCAACAATTAACAGTTTACATTGTGTCATTACCAGTTAGTCTATGTTTTAAGCACACTGTTGTACAGGAGAAATGGTGAAACAAGCTTTTAGAGAATTAAATGTATGTATATAATATCTCTACATGTTGCTGTGTTTAAGCAATTTATATACCTTTCTTTTATGGCTATTGCTTGTATCTATCAGAACAATTTCTCTTCTTTTCCCAAAAGTACATTGATAAAAATGTGGTAAATACTACAGAAAAAAATCGAACGGCCGCTGACGGCCTGGAAGTTCAGGCAAGAATAATAATAATAATAATAATAATAAAAAACGAAGTAAATTCTATAGTAGTACTAAATTCAAGCTTGTAGAAATGAAAGCGTAAATACCAACATTATAAAATTAAGTAAAACTACTCAACTTTTCTGATACTAGTGTTCCCATCATGAACTGGGCCTTGAATAATTAATGATTTTTCACTGTTTTATCATTGCTTTTGTGGTTAGGCTTTGTAACTTGCCATTCTGTGACATTTGGAGTTGATTTTTTACTCAAAATGGCACATTCATTCTCAAAAACGATCCATCGAATGTTACCGTCATTGTGTACCAAGTATTGAGATCTGTGTTCAAGTGCTGTGTTACTTCTAATATGTAGATATGTTACACCAGGTCTACACCATATCTATTTAGAAGTTTCTGAGTAAAGCATAAACTTTAAAAGCATGGTTTAATTGAGTAAATTACTCAATCTTTTAGCCTAGTGGCCAAATTAAAATTATTTTCTTTAGTTAAGGAGACATATTCTATATGTGGAATTTACTTTATCCGTGCAAAAACTTGAAAAATAAGTACATTTTACTTTTTCCCCCAGGGTTGTAGTTGAGACCATTATTTTTGTTAATATTAACTTCTTGTTTATTGAATGTTTGTATGAAGTCAATCGCACATTTGCAATCATGCAAAGATTGCCCGTGCGGCTGCAAATCCTCTAAGCACTGGGCGAGATGAAGCTGTTCTGAGCGGGTATACGAGCATCGAACGGCCGCTGACGGCCTGGAGCTCGTATCTCCGAAAACGTGATAGAAATTGTAAAATAGGTGCTATGATTAAATATGAGGCACATATTTTAGGTCTAAACAACTACATTCTCTTTGTATATTAATTAAAGACATGTTTGCATGTATGTTGTATTATCTATGAGACATATATGAACAGTTTTGTTTATTAACCACTAGAGCACCAAAAGTTATAGTGTACCTTTAAATAAAAGGTCAAATGTAAAAATGACATTAACAAGCCATTTTTTACAGATAATAGTACATTATGCAATTAGTTGTTCAGAAGTCTAGTTTCATTGATGATCAGGCAAATTTCTTGATGTAAAGAAAGAAAATCATGAAATATTATCTAGTCTTGAATAGTTCCGATTTACAAATTTGTGACTATAATTATCTGATCAAGTCTTTTTTTTTTTTTTGCTTTCATGTTCAATTTTTAATGAAAGGATATAAGAGATAATGTACAAAAAAACATTGGGAAAACCAATGTGTCCATGACCTCAACTCTGTCCTCCATCGGTTTTAATATTCATATTTATTTACATTAACTGTATTGTGGAGGATTTTCTGCAGGAGAGTTATACATGGACAGGTTGCTGACCGCAGATATCTGAAAAAAAAAAAAAAAAAAAAAAATGATGATCAGCTTCCTTACCCATGGATTACTTATTTATTAAAAATATTAAACAATTGCACTAATTACTGAGTGCCTTACACATTTTACAGTACATGGACACACAACACTAAATCCAAATAATACATTGTTTGGCTGATTTTTTTTTTTTTTTTTGGTTTACTAAGGTCTAATTAAACTGGAGTTCCAGGCTTCTCTTACCTCTGAGTTGTTAAGATCATGGAAATGATTGGCCTTAAAATCACTTGGTTGTGCAGTTACAACTTGTTGAACAAACTGCACCTTTGGGGAAAAAAATGTAGAGTTTTATGCCTTCTTACTGTGAAACGCCATGCATGCAATGACACTGGCAGACAGTTTCAGTAATACAGGTTTACAGACCTCAATGTACTTCAAATGGAGTAGAAGAAAGGAAGAAAAAGACAAGATTCCTGGTGTGGAAACTTATGCCTTCATCTGGATCTCTTAAAATAATATACTGGTTGAACTCAGGCCTCAAGTTCAAGTGTAACCCAATAATCCTGACTGAATATTTAACATGTGGGCTAGGAAATTTGTTCACGCTTTTATACAACATTTTTGCAAAGTGGTGTTTAACAGGGTGGAAGTTTTAGGCTAATCAAGCCGATTACTAGCTAGGAAAGAACAACATGCTAGCAAAGTGAAGCTGAGAAACATTTTTCGGGAAATGGGAATTTGACAAATTAATATGAATTTGTGTGATCTATACATGTAAAACCATGCGACATGAAAGTTGATTAACATTTAATCCATTAAAATATGCAGTACTGTTTTATAGTAAAATCCACAAACGGTAGCTATTTTTTTAGTAGTTCATTGAGTGAAAATGAAAATCGCATGAAATTAATTACTGTAACAACATAAAACAGAACTAGAGTAGAGTACTGTTTTTGAAACACTAAGACATTGTTATACTACTGTTTTGATACACTAATGCCCGGTTTCACAGACAGGGCTTAGACTAAGCCAGGAATAGGCCTTATTTCAATTAGGGCATTTAAGTAGCTTTTATAAACGTACTCTAGAAAAAAAAAAAAAAAAAACATTACTTGTGTGCATCTTGAGACAAAACAATGGCACTGACATATTTTAAGATGTGTCGGTACAAGTTGCTTTTAGTTAAAACAGCTCAAACATTCATTTTAGTCTAGGACTAACTTAAGCCATGTCTGTGAAACCGGGGGTAAGACATCTTTACATTACTTTCAAGAGACTGAAATTCCATTTGAATCTCTCTCAAGTTTCAAAACAAATATAGTAGAGTAAAATTAAATGGAATGTGAATAAAGTTTTTTTTTTTTCCAAACAATTTTCCAAAAATCTTTTACCTGTTTTGTTGTTGTTTTTTTAATTAGTCCCATAGAGGGTTAAAGTAACCGTTTCCATTATATATACATTTCTGAGGAACTGAGCTGACAAAAAAGGTTTCCTGACTTGATGCATTACTCACCTGAGGATAATAGCAGCAGGAGGCTTTACAGGCAAATGCTGACAGAGAGATGGAGATGAAAAACGCAAGCAGGGCGAATACCAATAATACACCACTGATTCCCCAGAAAAGGTTCTGAGAATAATAACAAAATAAAATTATGCTAATAATAATGATACTGGCACTGTTTAGCAGTCCAGAATCTACAATCCTTGAGGTTAATATGGCAATACATTTATGGGTCAATCTGGACTAAATTTACAATAAATGTATAATGACAATGCCTTTCATTGTAAATGATCAGTAATAGCAAGATATTTAAAACATCTGAAATTGTCTTATTGTAATTACTAAATATATGCAAATATAAAAGTTGGTGACATACCTTATACTCATAATAACATGTATAATTGTTGCAGGAAAAGTTGAATGGCCCTAGAGCCAAATCTAATGAAATCATTATAGTGGAAATGCCTGCAGTTAAAGCACTGAAAATGTTCATTCCAAGTGAACCTTTCACCTATAGGTACAAAAAACAAACAAACATTAAACAGATTAATAAATTAGCAAGAACTTTAACATGTCATGTTAAAGGGGCACTCAGTGATATTTCAAATCCACCGTTTGGAAGTTAGTCGGGCCGAGTCTAACAACAAACGTCTAACCAGTTAACATCAGGGGGCGTATGACAGTCAAGGAGAGAGAACGAGCAAGAGGGAGATTTGAAAAAAAAAAAAAAAAGAAACTGCAGAACAAGAAATGGGACACAATACAAAAGCTCAAAAGAATATCACTGGAATGAAGGTTTATGCCTAGGCAAGTGCTTTAGGATCCGGTTATATTAGAAAAGCTTTCCAGCGCTGGAGAGATCTGAGAGGGAAGGCCTGAAAACTGCTTTGATCTCGCTTCTCATGTGAGTAACACTGGGTTTTGATTGTCTGGAGCTGCTGTGCTGTTTGCGACAAATAACAAACACTTTGTATTTACTCTAGTGTACTGTATGTTCATTTTTTGTACTTGTCGTTCGGTCATCAACTGCGCTTTATTTTTTTCGTGAAGCATTTTGTTGCGGGTCAGCTGTGATAAACAGACATCCACGCACTGACGACTGCTAGAGAATGAGGTGTTTAGCGTCATTGGTAGTGCATTCGCCTCGCATGGCACGATAGCCTCGTGGGCAGTGTGCCAACATATGTCGCTTCAGGTGTCCCAGGCTTGTGGACCTTTCCCGATCCCGTCCCCCTCTCGCTCCAACTTTGCTTCCTGTCAACTTACTGTCCTATCCTAATAAAAGCAAAATACCAAAAATATTTGAATTTGAAAATATATAAACAAATAATCTAGCCACAAGCACCAATCATCAGGGTCCCCAATCACATGACTCATGTGGATGATTAAGGGATCCAAATTAAAATCTATCTTTTCAAAAACAATATGGTTTTCCAGGAAAGTCCAGTCAATGATGGTTTAGGTTACAGCAAATATGCTGCTGTCAAAAGGGACAACTGGAAATCCTCCCTCTAACTGTTAGTCCAAAACAAATCTTCTGTATAATTAAGATATGTGATCATAAAATATATGGAGTATGTTAAACATTTAAATTTTGATAAATTGAATATTATAGGATGTCATAGGTCAGTATGGAGTTATCATTTGCACCATACATTTTTTTATGTGTAGAAGTATTTATCTTAAAGCCCTTTTTACTTTATTTATTCTAAATAAACAAATTACAATTTTTTTAATTTTTATAGACAGAAATGCACATTTAGTACCTTCGTGACAAAATTGGGGTCTCTATGTTCAGTTTTGGTTCCGTTATCACTGTTCCCGTTTTGACTGCCTGAGTTCTCTAGTTAGTTTCCTTGAATGTTAATTAGTTCCATCACACCTGTTCTGTTTCAGTCAATCACTCCCCATGTATTTAAGCCCTTTCTTTCTTTAGTCCTCTCTCCGGTATCCTCTATGTCGAAATGTGTATATTTTCTGTTATATTCTTCTGCGACCTCCTGTGTATTCCCTGTGGATTTATTAATAAAGAGTTTTTACAGTCACTACACCATGGCAGAAGACTGGTCTCCAGTCTTGGACCGGTCCTCTGTACAGTTACTCTGCTTGGAGCAGGGGCTATATCAATCTGGCATGCCTGACATGTTTCCTGGACTGCTTGCTCTGCATTCCAAGGCACGCCTTCTAGTAGACGGTCAAAGGAAAGATTTCGCCTTGTTTGTGGAGTGAGTTCTAGTGAACAATGGATCCCCATTCAACATCTGTCTTACTGAGGTGGACTTCATCAGCCCTGCTTCATATCCAGAGATCACCCAGTCATCACCCCACTACACGGAGCAAAAGCCAGAGCCCACCACAGACCTCCAGCCCACCTCCATGATGTCAGCACCAGAAGGAATGATTGAGCCAATCACCGCCCTGAAGCCCAAAGCACACAGACAGTCTGACCAGGTGCATGAGCCGGCTATATCGTGCGACACCGGGGGAATACAAGTGGAACACAAGGCCATGAAGAAAATCCCTGCCTACATTCCCTCCATTGAGGGTGAGCTTCAGCTGGCCTTTGCAAATTTTTATTATGATTTGAAAAAAGATTCTTTGCTTTTTCTCAAGTCCCCACTGTTCTCATCCAGCATGAAGTCTCTTGTGCCCCCGCTGGTCCTGTCTAGTCAAGTCAAGTCAAGTCACCCTTTATTTATATAGCGCTTTATACAATGCAGATTGTGTCAAAGCAGATTTACAGTGTTACCAGGAAAATAATTTGGCTGCACAGCTGCTCTAGAAGAAAATGGTGTCATTGTCCAGCTTAAGTAAGTTCAGTATTGATTCATTCCATTGTAAAAATCATTAGTTATTAATTTAGTTCATTTATGTAAACAGCAACTCAGAAAAAAACAGTGATGTCATTGTCCAATTCAGTTCAGTTCTTATACAATGGTGTCAATACAGGCAGATCAAAAACATCTGTGAATATCAAGTGTCCCCAACCAAGCAAGCCAGAGGCGTCAGCGGTAAGGAACCCAAACTCCATCAGGTGACAAAAAAGAAAAAAAAAAAAAAGAAAAAAAAAAACCTTGGGAGAAACCAGGCTCAGTCGGGGGGCCAGTTCTCCTCTTGCTAACAACGAACAGTGCATGATTATGATTCAGGCAGCGTTACAGGTCATAAGTCAGACTGGGGTCGGAACAGTCAAAATATTTAATCCAGTTGAATCTGGTTGAAGATTGGATTCATCACGCCCGTTTGGAAACTGTTTTGTTGGGGATCTTTGCCACTGGTTGTCGTGTTGATGAGGTCTTCACATGGGATAGTCTAGTTGACACAATCTCAGCTGACACTTAGGGATGGATTGTGGTCGTGTCTAGGCGCAAGTCCTCCATCTGATCTGGATACGGCCCAGATCTGGCTGACTATATTAAAACTCTGGATAAAGAGACTAATATAAGTCTCCTGTGTCTCCGGAGTGTCCACCCAGCTTCTCTCTTCCACCTCCTCTTCCAATATCATCTAGTACCTTAGCACCACCTCTGCTGGTTACCTTCAGCCCTTTGACTTGTCCTCTAATGCCACGTATGAATTTGCCCCATGTCTTGAGGTCTTTAGTTTCACCTAGTAAAGAGGCTCCACCTCCAGCCGCTGATCCCATCACTTCACCTCAGCCTGTCAACCTGTTGACTCTGCCTTGGCTCCACAGACCATTATCCTCATGCTCCACCGGGCTCCCTCGTACCTTCTGGCTCTGCCTTGATCAGATGTTATCTGGCCTGCTTCGAACACTTACAGGCCTTCAGCTACACTTTGTCCATCTACCCCTTTGGCTCCGTCAGGCTCTGCCTTCCCTCTGGCTCCACCTCAGCTGTCTGGCACCTTAGTTCCACCTTAGATGCTCCGCCTTGGTCTCCTAAACTGTTTGGTCCCATCTGCTGTCAGTCTGTGCCTAGGGCTTTACTTCCATTGGCCTTGTCACTATCAGTCTTCCTTCGGGTGTCGTCAGTCAAATCACCACTATGGCTCCTCCCTCCCTCTGCTACTCCTGCTCTTGGCTTCTCCAACCTTCATCACTGCCATAATCTTTCCCTCTGTTATGTCCCCTTGTTTACTGCCCTTCACCAACCCCTCGTCCTCCTCCAGAGCCCTCATCCTCCCTCCTCAGTTGGAGTGTGTAAGGATGGATTTTTACTAAGACTGAATTACTGAATTCAAGATTCCTATCCTGTAATAAAACAATAAAACTCTCTAATCTGAAGAGAGGATCTGCGAGATCTTCCCCCCCATGCTGAGTTCCTGACTCCACACACCTTCTCCTTCCCTTCAGGCCATGCAAGTCTCACAAATCTGCTATCTTAGTTGTTTGAAGTGACATCAGTGAAAATACTTCTGGTGCGATTGTTAAGAGGGTTTCACTCCCACAACAATAGAACAGACAAGAATAAAGAAAACAAAACCTGTTCTCCTGTGGTGGGAGGTGTCCCAATAAAAATTAACCATTTGTTTGGATTTCCAAAACCAGGCGTGTGACCCGTTGGGGCACGAGAAAAGGTCCAGTAAGAGCTGCATAAATATTTGGGTGCTAAATGTTTATAGCCCTTTTGTCATAACTTGGGGTATTTAAAGGGATTTGGCAAACCACTCATGGAAGAATCTGCATTCAGAACTTCCCGCACAATTGCTGTGTGTATCTCTCTATTTGCCAGGTATGCTGACTCTTTGAAATTCTTTTTAATATTTTGTTTTGAATTGTACTTTGTATTTTATGCTGATCAGTTGTGTGATGTACCCTTTTAATTCCTTAATTGATGTTTTATCCTGCCTGGCAAAAACAATAAATGTTAATCTTGATTTATCTTGGATTCCTCTAAAATCATTATGACTAGTAGATTATTGGAGTCCATCATTTCCGTAAATCTGCGTCAGGACAGGTCACGCCAGAGAGCCCCATGAAAGGAGCATATTGGCACATCATGGGACTTTTTGAGTTTGTCTATTATTGAATTAGCAAGTTGCAGTATCGTGACTAAGAAAACTGTATTTTTGTATGAACAAGCATGTGGCGGTTCGACTCAAATGCATTAGTAAACTCTGCACCCTCTGACTAGATCATAAACTGGCGAATTTATGTCCGTGAGAACGCAGCCGGCCGATGTGAAATTCTCTAAGCGATGATGAGACCGTAATGAACGAATAACTGAAATTATGAGATATCCAGAACGATCAAAAGATCTAAATTAAAGCACAACTAATCTTATGATCAGCTGTTACATCGGAAAAATTGTGAAACTAAGAGTCATTTCTAATTGAAGTCAGATTAAATTATTCACGAAGTCAGAATTGAATTGGAAACCAAAGTTGTATTAAATTAAGATGAATTTTACAGAAGTGCCAGAGGACGTACACGCGAAATACCTTCGACCAGTCGGGGGGCTAGTGGGTGGAACTTTACAAGTGTTACGGCGCCTTCCTGGGGCTGTACTGTAATGATTGTTAAGTTTTGGTTTAATTTGCACTGGGTTCTGTTCCTGTTTTGCCTGCCTTAGTTCTCTATTTAGTTTCCCTGATTGTTAATTACTTCCATCACACCTGTTCTGTTTCAGTAAATCACTCCCCATGTATTTTAGCCTTGTCTTTCCTTCAGTCCTTTGTTCAGGCTCATCTATGTTGAAAGTGGTTGTTTCAGTTATCTTCCTGCGGTCTCCTATGTCAGTTTATTATTAAAGACTATTTTGTTTTCTTGACTCCTGCATTGTGCACTTTACAGCCACCACACCATGACATCCATATACTTTTATAGCAGAAAAATAAGGAAGAACAAATCAGTACAAACACAATAGGGTTGTGTACATACCAAACACAAACTGGCGGGTGAATTCAGATTATTTTCTGCAGCAACAGAGAGGGAGCCTGCGGTAATGTACTGAGAGCAGAGAGAAAGACAAAAATTTGAGGCGTCTGTTAGATGTAATGTAACTTGTGTTTTAAAAAAAACACAATACTTCATTGTATAATTGTTTCTTACGATGATAGATCCCCAGTAAGGAATACCACTTAAGACAAAGATGGATGATGCATGTATTGTAGACACAACGCCCAACAGGAGAGTCAACAGACCAATCATTATCTCTACAGTCTGTGAAAGATGAGAGTCTTTTATAAATTAAGTAAAACGGTATAAAATTTTAAGGAACAATATAAAATATACAGTATAAATTTATGGCAGCTGTACTGTCTAATACAAGCTGGACAATAAAAATATCCAAAAACTTTTCTACATGTGTGGAACTGTCATTGTATGAATTCACATATTGCATCGCAGATGTGCACATTTGTCCATTACTTCACACTTTTGATAGTCTTATCAAATTCTAGTCACATTCTTCAATAAAAATGTGTATGCTTTGTTATTGTGTACCATTCCTTTTTTTTATAATGTATCCATTTACTATCCTTATATCACACTGACATACACAAATAATTATTAGGATTTATGAAAAATGTCTCACCCCAAGGGCTTTTGGTTGGCTTTTCAGAAATGTCGGAATCTGATGAGGTGAAACTCCTGCTAGCTGTTGTACATAAACAGGCGCAGGAGCATTTGTCCCAGTGCCTGATGTAGTTTGTGTTGGTGGTTGAACCTGGATGACAACCGCTGAAGAGTTCATGGGTATGGCAGTGTGGGACATTCTTGATTCACAATCTGAAACTGAGCTGTACAAAATCATAGTAAACCAAAACATGTAATGGATATGATTATAAAATAGATTTTCTATGTAAACCTTAAAATATTATAATTACATTTAATAATATAAATGTGGTCTTCATATTGTTGAAAAGCTTATGAATGCAGTTATGACAATAGTAGTACCAGTGGTTAAATTATTGTTCAACTAGAATAACTCTATTAGACCTTAAAACATACAGCTCATGTTTAATTTGATCTACATAAATTACATTTTAGGCATTAAGCACATGCCCTTTCTTTTTCAAAGACACTTATAAAAGTAAGTTATACAGCCATTGTAGATTATTACCAAATTAAGGAAATCCAGACATAATGCAAATATAGGCATCTGTATACAGGTAGTCAGATGTAGTGTTTTACCAGGAAAAAAAGGTCTTCTCTTCAGTTGATGGTGTTTTTTTTTTTTTTTTTTTGCACTTTGCTCTGTAGTTCAGTCCACTCTTCTGATATAAGCCAATGTATGTAAGATGTTATATATACCGTTTCCAGAAAGAAAGGGGAAGCAGGTGGTTCCAGTGGTTAAAAAGGGGTGGAAAGCTGGCCCTTTCATTCAGACAAACAGAAGTTTAAAAACCACAAAAGACATTAAAAAACAGAAGTATCCATAAATATATGTTGTACTTTATAACAAGCAATCTGCATGCTGGTTTGGAAACAGTCATGTAAATATTGTAGAATAAAATATGGTGCAAATAACGATGATCAGCGCAGTGTGATTTAAAATGCCATAGTGAAAGCAGGTAGCACTCTTTGGTTGATAAAAGATTAAATATTTTGTGACTTAGTGTAATAAATCTGAAGCTATTAGCATTCATTGCCCTCTTGTCAGATGATTTTTAATAAAATATCATTGTTGTGTTGTAACTACATACTTATGTAAACATATAATCATTATTTCAAAACAAAGGGTTTACACTTTACCGATATGATACCGTTTTGAAAAAACAAGAACAACTATTTAAATATTCATTCTTCTCTAAAAGGCACTTTTTCATAGCTGTAGGTGCAAGTTTGTTTTTAGAACATTAAAAAATACTATAAAAGAAATAATATATAAAAAGAACACATTAGTTAAAATGAGATAGGATTCTAATAATAAAATTAATAAGAGGAACATAAAATAAAGAGAGGATTTAAGAACAGAGCAGTGCGATCAGTACAGCGCTCAATCAGGAAAGGCACAGTTAAATAGATGTTTTCAATCTGGACTTAAAGGTAGCTACTGACACGGCACACGTGCCGGTTCCAGCTGCAGGTTGCATAATAGCTAAACGCCATCTCACAATGTTTTGAATTTACTCTAGTTGTTATTAACAGACTTGATCCTGCTGTTCGGAGAGCTCTATTAGGTTTGTATTCTACCAACATACAGTATCTGCCATGTATTTTGGTCCAAGGTCATTATGGGATTGTGTACAATTAGACATTTAATATTGATTCTGAATAAAACTGTATCTGTCTGCATTGCATAAAATGAAAACTGATCACTCATTCAAATTACACAAACAGTTTACTGCAGGTGATCTGTTTCTCATTCAATCTACAAACATTTGCAAACACTGAGTACCATAATGGCGACACAACGAAACATTCAATAAGTGCAAATTGAACAAAATATTTCCAGAAGTGTCTCTCATTATTCATTACTCATTTCTATATTATGTGTGCAAAATTACAAAGTTTCTAGATTTTTTTTTTTTTTTCCCCAGATACATTGGACATACATTTTGAACCAGTTTCATAAGAATTTCTACTTACTCTGGTACAACAACAGTTTGTTTCATAGGGGTTAATCTCTGCCCCACCCCTCCCTGTCACAGACACGCCAGGCTCCAACAACAACCAATCACGACGCACTCCATCCCCAGAATACTAATCAGTCACACCTGCTACATAAAAGACACTCACATATTCACCTTCACTGTCCGGTCTCGTTCACGTCAAGGAACTTACCTCTGACTTACCTGAAGGACTCCCATGCTACTTACCTGTTTCCAGTGTCTTCGATTTCCCTCCTGTGTTCTCCAGTTCGTGTCGTCCGTCTTCCTTGTCCTCTCCAGCTTCTCTCATCATTCCTCCATCATCCTGCTGAGTATCAAGAACCCTATTATCTTCATTGTCACCATAACTTATCACCATTTGCTCTGCTTGTGTTCAAATAAACCACCTGTTATAACATCGTCTGTCTCCGGCCTGTGCATACTGTAATACTCCCCCCTTATTCTTTTGTTTTGGAAGAAAAAGGCTCCAACTTTTAGAATATGACTGGTACACTTCATTTAGAAAGAATTAGATATACCCTAAAATACAAGATTTTGTTATTTGAACAAGTTTGATCCCCTTTTATGTGATTAATGTTAATTATGCCTTCATTACTTGCTTTTACCACCGGAAGGCACTTTTGGGTTGGGGCTGTGTGTGTTTTCTGTCTGGTAAGTAGTCGTCCCCCCCCCCCCCCCCCCCCCCCCCCCCCCCCCCCCCCCCCTTTTCTGTTCAATTATTATTACCTGAATAATAATAATAAAAAAAAACTGTAGGTACAAAAGATCAAATAAATACCAATGAAATATCAAATAAAAAGACAAAGCATGAGCATTATCTAGAGTTAAACCATTTTCAATAAGAACTTTTGTGGTCTTATGAAATGAAGTCAATCTGGTTAGTAAGAAGTATAGATGGTAATGCTGTTTTTTGAGTTGTTTAATCATCCTCTGTGTTACATGTTCCCGCTGTCATGACAAAACTTTTGGTGCCATATTTGTTAATTCATGTTAATTAGTCTAATTGTTCCCAGGTTACTTATCAAGGCCCCGATAGCCTTCAAGTGAAATCAAAGAACAAACTGATATGTAATTTTTAACAAAAATACTTTTTTTTGAAAGTTCGAAACAGCTTGGCAAGCCAAACTTTATGGAAAAGTTCACTCCAGCTGGTAAACGTACTAACCACATCACATCGAATACATCTACACACAAGACATACAGTAAATGTACCTTACAAAGTGGTGTGATGCAGAATTAACAGCAACAAGAATGACTGGTTCAGACCAACACACCTACAACTTTAAATAAAAATATAGCTGCAAGCAGCAATATGGGGCCAAGCCATAAAGGGGCACAGAAAACATAGCAAGCACAATACATACAGCATGTACAACAAAGATAATCATCACAGCAATCACATCACATCACATTCGTACTACCATTGGTTCGCGGTGATGATGTAATGCTACGACATCTGACTTTCAAGTGTCAGTCTCCTGTTCTTCTTGCTACGGCCATTTGCTGTGGCTAGGAGGCTCATCAAGAGAACTAGGTCCACCAGAAGCCAGTTTCAGAAAGGAGGTTATGTTAACCCTGAAATGAGGGAAACTCTGGGTTTTCCATTTCAGAATGGGAGGTATGTCAAACCCAAGAAAGCAGGGCAAGTCAAGCCCGTTTCTGAAAGAGTGGTAACTTACTTTATGAACCTACCTGGTCCGGAGCAAGTTTTCTTCAGTAAACCCAGAGTTTCTTTTGTTCCCCTCAGCCTTTTTAAAGCATAAGCAATGTTTAAATACTTAATTATCAATAATAATACATTTTGAAAGAATGTATCAGCAGAGTGAAGAGAACGAGAAGGCACATAAAGTGTAACTAAGTCACAGATGTAAGAAGGGGCTATTCCATGCACAGCTTTGCAAGTTAAAATAAGAGTTTTAAAATCAACATGCGACTGAACAGGAAGCCAATGCGGACTATAGAGGATACCTGTAATGCGCTGACGTGATGGTGTACAGGTGAGAGCACGTGCTGCTGAGTTCTGGATATACTGTAGCCGTTTGATAGATTTAGCAGGTAAACCAACAAACAGAATGTTACAATAATCAATCCTGGAAGTAACAAATGTTTGAATAAGCCTTCCAGTGTCCAGCAGTGTGAGGAAAGGCCTAATTCTAGCAGTGTTTCTAAGGTGATGGAATGCAGATTTTGTAATACTCTTAATGTGTGAGTCTAATGTCAGATGAGCATCGAAAATCACACCAAGGTTACAAGCCTGCGTAGCGATTTTCCATAATCAAATTAAGATTGCTACCTTTATGGATAGAAGCTGGTGTGCCAATGAGAATAAACTCAGTCTTTTGAACAGTTCAATTTTTAAAAATGATGGTGCATCCACAATTTTATGTCCTGCATACACTCAGAAAGAATTGAAGAGGTGACATTAATATCAGACTTAGAGCTGATATAAATCTGAGATTCATCAGCATAAAAACGGTAACCTAAACCATAATTCCTAATAATTTGCCCCAAAGGAAGCTTATAAATGCTGAACAATATAGGACCCAAAACAGATCCTTGAGGAACATCACGCATGGTGGACCTGTCCAACATCAGATTTGTTGTTTCCCGAGACAACAAACTGGGAACGATCTGTAAGGTAGGATTTTAACGATTCAAATCTTTTAGGATTCAAAGTTCTTCAGACAGTAGTTGAGGAACTCCAGTAAGTAGGCTGTCAAAGCTATTTTATTCACTTTTAACATCGGATTAAGTGATTATTTTCTCTTTAATACAGGTAATGCTGAGTCATGACAAAAAAAAAAAAAAGATGATGATAACTGATGTATTTGTATGTTACCTAGCTTGTTTGGTAGCTTATTTATGATAGCTTGTTGGATAGTAAGTCACCCACACCAACTACAACTAACATTGTAATAAGCATATGTGTGAACTGTAATAAGGCTAATAGATTTACTGTTGTGTGTTGGGTTTTGCTCAATGTGTATTCATCGTATTTTGGTGACTTGGTTATAAACAACTTCAAAAATATTGCAATAAATAAGTTAATTGAATTTTGAAGAAGAAGATTTGGTTCAATGAAAAAAACGGACTAATTGACCAAAAGAGAAACATTGAGAATAAGCATAATTGCACGGTCTCCATGCTACACTAATAAGTAAAATTTTGGCTGTATTATTTGTGTCCCAAAAATTGCTCGAGAAATTTTGTGTTTATTGTCCCCCCAACTGTTAGATGAAATTTATGCCCCAAGATGGTAAAGACTCCAGAGTCAGCTGAGACAAGCAGGTCGTTCATGACTCGAACCAAGGCAGTCTCTGTACTGTGTCCCTTTCTAAACCCAGATTGGAAAGGCTTGTAGAATGACAAGTGTGAGTATACCGTAGTTGTGTCGCAACAACACATTCCAAAACCTTAGCAAACAACGGAAGATTTGAGATGGGACACAAAAGCTTACATTTAGTTTGAATGCTTGTATCTCATGAAAAATAAATGTGGTGCAACGTTTTAACTTTTTTGTGAGAGTTGTACCTGCCAGTGGCTTGGTGACTTTTAAAAATTTGGAAAATTTACCAAACAGGAAGGAAAAAAAAAAAAAAAAACTCCCCAGCCATGACACAAAAGTGTCAAATTTCACAATCCTCTATTCCTATTTCGATACTACAGCTAAAACTACTAGCCTAACTCATAAATTTACTAGCCAGAAAAGCGCTACATAAATGTAAGGAATTATTATATAACAAGTAAAGTCAGTAATAAAATAAGAAAGAATCAAATTAAAAGCAAAAGCACATACAAATAAAACAAGACAAAAATAGCATTTTTCCAGTCCAAATATAAAAAAAAATCTTAAATCAAGATGCATTTACTAGATAAGTAAAATGGCATATATATATATATATATATATATATATATATATATATATATATATATAGATATTATGTTATGTTTTCTGAGAAAAGAAAGAAAAAAAAAAATCAATATTGAGTTTTTACTTATAACAAGCAACATTTGCCAGTGGGGTAAGAAAAATAATCTTAATTCAAAGTGAAACGATTATTTTTCTTACCCCATTGGCATATCATTACAGTTTCATATGCTCACCAACGCCAATTTTTACTTGCATTTGGTGAGTTTTTTAGACCCGTGTTATACTTTCTTCCTCATGATTTATAAATAAATGTTTTTGTTCATTCTGTATTGATTCTCACTTGTACTTCTAACTAAGTATTGCTTTGAGTGTGCTCCTCAGTGTGCTAAGCCAGGGATTTTCAACCTTTTAGCCAGGGGTTTTGAACCTTTTAGGACATGTGCCCCATCTTAATTGTATTTTGTGCTTTTGAGATTCACACTGTAGAGTTTTTGACTGTTCAGTAGGATGCACTTTGATGTGATTGCTGTGATGATTATCTTTGTTGTACATGCTGTATGTATTGTGCTTGCTATGTTTTCTGTGCCCCTTTATGGCTTGGCCCCATATTGCTGCTTGCAGCTATATTTTTATTTAAAGTTGTAGGTGTGTTGGTCTGAACCAGTCATTCTTGTTGCTGTTAATTCTGCATCACACCACTTTGTAAGGTACATTTACTGTATGTCTTGTGTGTAGATGTATTCGATGTGATGTGGTTAATTTATAGTGAGTCGTTTTTAATTTAATTATGTTTTATGTTGCTGGAATAATGGCTTTTAGTAGCCCAACCAAAATTCCATGTGTTGAAGGAGAAGAGTTTTCAAAAATCAGAGACCAGTGCTGTTTATTAGTAGCAAGTGTTGTTTTGTATAGATTAAGTTAGTTCTAATTTTATTCTTATGCATATTTTTTGTATTTCTTATGCATCTGTTGTGGTTGTTTTGATTATTTTAATTCCTTTTATGTCAAGCACTTTGAATTACTATTGTGTCTGAAATGTGCTATGTGAGTGTTATGTGTTTTACTGTGCTATGTGTTTTAATAGTGGTTTAGTGGTATGTGTTTGTGTTGTTTTGTGTAGTATTCAGTGTTGGATGAGCTGACCGAGCTGGGTGTAAAGGTCACAAGGAAAGTATCCAGGACGGATGCAGAATAAGTATCTGCGGAAGGACTTGGCGAATGCACTCTGCACATTAGAGAAGACAGAAAGGGAGCTGGAAGTATCAAGGGCTGCATTGGATTTTGCAAGAGATGGTGTGTTTGGTGATGTGTTCTTTTTTCTCTCCTTGATGCTTTGAATTGTAATATTGTACGTTTTTTTTTTTTTTTTTAACAACAGATATTTTGGAACTTGCCTTGGAGGATGGTGGTGAGAATGGAAAACAAAGTTTAGGCCTTCTGTTTAAGAAGAGAATATATTCAAATAACAATTCTTGTACAGATTTTCATATTTTGTATACGTGTGTGTATATATATATATATATATATATATATATATATATATATATATATATAAAATACAGTGGTGGTCAGAATTATTGGCAATTATTGGCAAAGATTACTGTAAGAATAAATCTGCATTGTTTATCTTTTTGATCTTTAATTCATAAAATTTGGAGGAAAAGAATTGAAAGTGGGGGGAAAATCATATTATAAAATAGTTTTTCTCCAAAACACATTGGCCACAATTATTGGCACCCCTAGAATTTTTTATGAGTAAAATATCTCTGAAGTATATTCCCATTCATATTTACATTTTTTTAGCACATGAACACGAACATGATCATAAACATGAAGTGGTCCAGCCATGACTTCCTGTTCTACAGGAGTATAAACATGAGGAAACACAAAGGCCAAATTCCTGTAATCATTCATCACAATGGGTAAAACCAAAGAATATAGAATATACAGCAAAAGATTGTTGAGCTTCACAAAATACAATCCCGATTCCAAAAAAGTTGGGACACCGTACAAATTGTGAATAAAAAAGGAATGCAATAATTCACAAATCTCATAAACTTATATTTTATTCACAATAGAATATAGATAACATATCAGATGTTGAAAGTGAGACATTTTGAAATGTCATGCCAAATATTGGCTCATTTTGGATTTCATGAGAGCTACACATTCCAAAAAGGTTGGGACAGGTAGCAATAAGAGGCCGGAAAAGTTAAATGTACATATAAGGAACAGCTGGAGGACCAATTTGTAACTTATTAGGTCAATTGGCAACATGATTGGGTATAAAAAGAGCCTCTCAGAGTGGCAGTGTCTCTCAGAAGTCAAGATGGGCAGAGGATCACCAATTCCCCCAATGCTGCGGCGAAAAATAGTGAAGCAATATCAGAAAAAAATTGCAAAGAGTTTGAAGTTATCATCATCTACAGTGCATAATATCATCCAAAGATTCAGAGAATCTGAAATAATCTCTGTGCGTAAGGGTCAAGGCCGGAAAGCCATACCGGATGCCCGTGATCTTCGGGCCCTCAGACGGCACTGCATCACATACAGGAATGCTACTGTAATGGAAATCACAACGTGGGCTCAGGAATACTTCCAGAAAACATTGTCGGTGAACACAATCCACCGTGCCATTCGCTGTTGCCGGCTACTCTATAGGTCAAAAAAGAAGCCATATCTAAACATGATCCAGAAGCGCAGGCGTTTTCTCTGGGCCAAGGCTCATTTAAAATGGACTGTGGCAAAGTGGAAAACTGTTCTGTGGTCAGACGAATCAAAATTTGAAGTTCTTTTTGGAAAACTGGGACGCCATGTCATCTGGACTAAAGAGGACAAGGACAACCCAAGTTGTTATCAGCACTCAGTTCAGAAGCCTGCATCTCTGATGGTATGGGGTTGCATGAGTGCGTGTGGCATGGGCAGCTTACACATCTGGAAAGGCACCATCAATGCTGAAAGGTATATCCAAGTTCTAGAACAACATATGCTCCCATCCAGACATCGTCTCTTTCAGGGAAGACCTTGCATTTTCCAACATGACAATGCCAGACCACATACTGCATCATGGCTGCGTAGAAGAAGGATCCGGGTACTGAAATGGCCAGCCTGCAGTCCAAATCTTTCACCCATAGAAAACATTTGGCGCATCATAAAGAGGAAGATGAGACAAAGAAAACCTAAGACAGTTGAGCAACTAGAAGCCTGTATTAGACAAGAATGGGACAACATTCCTATTCCTAAACTTGAGCAACTTGTCTCCTCAGTCCCCAGACGTTTGCAGACTGTTATAAAAAGAAGAGGGGATGCCACACAGTGGTAAACATGGCCTTGTCTCAACTTTTTTGAGGTGTGTTGATGCCATGAAATTTAAAATCAACTTTTTTTTTATTTTTCCCTTAAAATAAACATTTGAGATGTCATCTATGTTGTATTCTGAAACTTCCACATCATTGCATTCCTTTTTTATTCACAATTTGTACAGTGTCCCAACTTTTTTTGGAATCAGGTTTGTACCATAAAACAGTCCTATCAACATTGGTTTCTTAGTGTATTCTTGCAACATACCAATACTGTGGCCAAAACTGTGTACTAGTACTTTTGAAGAGGGGTAGACCATCAAAATTCAACTGTAGTTTAAAGACATGTCTGTCTGGCACTTTAGACCAAACATTATCTAGGATTTTCCAAGTAGAATTCAGAATCCCACAATAATGAAACACACCAGCAGCTATACTGCTAATGCTGTAGCTTGTTTTTGTTTTCAACAATGTTCTTCCATCCTTTGGCAGAGGACTTTGAGGATGCTGAGAAGTGCTGACAGAGCCATTAGAGGAATTGCTAAATCAATTGGCCAATCTGCCAGTGAACTCACCAAATCACCATCACTCTTGACAGATGCTACAGTCTCTTCATGTACTTCCATGTCCTCAACAATATCCTGGTCACTTTCTTCATCACTACACTGATTCATGTCAGATTCTCCTGAATCAACAACATTGAACTCAATATTATCACCCACCTTCCCTCCCCTATGCTGCTTATTTTCAATTTCAAGTTCATTGACAAGCCTTAATGCTCTTCTTCGTGATTTGCCCCTATCATTATACTTCCAAGTCTTTTCCATACCATGGCATTAATGAAGTCATTCGTTGTTCAACCTGGATCCAAAAAAAAAAAAAAAGATGGAAAAAAAAGAATATTGCAAATTATTAATATATTTTAATAGATTGAACTGAAAATCAAATGTTAATGACAACAAGCAATTTTTGCCAGTATTTGTTTACATTTTGAACTAAGATCTGTAACAGCTAGCTATAATCATTCCCCCATTACAGTAATATAACAAATTTGGGCTGTAATGATAATGATGTTATGTTATCCTGGATATTATCTGTGCCTAATTATTGGTTGTTTTATTTTATTGAATAAAAATGCATCATATTAAAATTGAAGTAGGAAGAATACATTTAAATGGCCAAATTTAAAACTCCTTTTCAAGAATTTATTACACCATTATTACACAAACCTATAAAAAACAGACAAAAATTTAAGATCTTTTTATACTTTTGCTCCAATACCTTCAAAATGGCGGTTACACCCATAATGAAGATTTGTTTTACGTAATCTGTCGAAGGCTGATTAATTTTAGGTGACATCTGATGATAATAACGTAGTTTTTTTTCAGGATTAGTGACGTTAGTTGACCTAACAGGCGATGAGCGCAGCCATTTTAGTTTGTGCCGCAACGCAGAGAGGTTTGTAAGATCTGCAACACGTAAATTCATCCACTTCTCTAAAACGACAATAAAATAAGTGGCCATTGAACTGGGAGAAGAATACAGTAAACTTTATAGTTACCTTTACCCAGTGTGTTTCTGACGTGAATAAAACATATTGTCAAATTATGTTTGAAAGGTTAATTATTGCCTCTTCCATATACATCAATTTGCATTTTTGCTAGTACTTGTGTATTTAAATGTCTGCAACATTAAAAATAAACATGTTGCTGAAATTATATATATATATATATAATTTTTTTTTTTTTTTTTTTTAACGGAGTGCCTATTTACACTAAGTGCAAATAGCATCCCTTTTTGACAAACGCTATTTACACTAACTCCGCCCACCAATGCCTGGATGGGCCACTCAAGTTTTAAAAAAGATGCACAGAATTCAACGTCTTCAGTGGCACAGCATTAGCGAGTAGGGATGAGATTTCTGGCTTTTAACGTGATCGCCGCGGGTTCAAATAAAAATGAAAATATTGTTCTGAAAATGGGAATAAACTGCGAATGAGTGTTTAATAATATTAAAAGTGTTTAGTCAAGCTGTAGGAAGGGTTATTCTCCCAATAAGGCAAAATCCATTTAATCATTTTAATAAATATTGCATCCTGTTAATGTTCAAAAATAGTTTATGCCAATATAAAGTATAGATAGTATAGATCTATTTACTATTTTCTCTTATTGCAAAGAACTGATAGTGAGTGTAAATAGCACATCGCTGAGAAAGTGCTATTGTCACTTAGTGTAAATAGCATCTATTGCTATTTGCACTTAGTGTAAATAGCCGCTGCCATATATTTAATGCAGTGTGTAATATAGCTGTTTGTGAATGTAAAAGGTCTGCAAAGTTTTAAAGATCAAAGTGCATGATTAATAAAGTTATTGTCTTCTAACAGAAAGAATCGACTCAGAACAGCCTAAACGAGGCATTAGGAATTCAAATCCCACTTCCGTGACCTGCATATGTCACAAAATAACGCATTTGCCTAATGCCCGCCTATAGTCTTCAATGGTTGCCCGCGAACAATGTCCCACTTTGACCCGCCCTCAAATGCTGTATTCTGGTTTGTGTTGTGTACATGTGGATAAGACGCTGTTTTCTGCCTTGCAAAAGCAAATTCTCTTTGTAAACACTTCCAATGAGGATGCGAGGAGTCAGTGGTTAAAATTACCACAGCGATACAACAGCAGAATAACATTTTCACGAGTGCTTCTCAAATCTCTGAGGTCTAAATGGGATTTACAAAACACCATGGGACAGAACCCACTTATTTGGACCAGCTTGCTCCTCTGTATGACAACCTGTAGGTATGATTAATCACTGATGTGTAAATATTTTCAACCAGGTGTTCAAAATACATAGTTTGTGTTTTAGATTGTGTAATCAGTTAAATCATGTTATTATTTTATTACGGAAATAGCTCTGCTAATCAGCTGTTGGCCACTACTACTTAAAAAAAGTGTCCATTAATGCAGATTGTCTGTCGTTTTTACTACTCTGAGTAATGATAAAGGATGGAGCAAGATTTGTTTTACAAACTTTAATGTTACATCAGTCATTCGTGTTAGCGCTCGGCTAACATATGTACCGTTATTGATACAGTTAATGATACAGTTCCCACATGTGCACCTCAATAAATCAGAAATATACACATGGGTTTGTAGATGGATATACACTTGTTGCTGATGTAGAGGAATTACATTTGCAACATCTCATAATGTACATCAAACTAAGTAGTGTATCACTGAGAAACGTCCTGCTCAAGTCGTCCTTGCGATGGAGGTTTTAGTTAAATAACTAGTTCTTCCAACATTTCATCATCAGGTCTTGCGCTCAAATTGATATTGAAAAATCGACGTCGTTACGGTCCTTACAACGTGAGCAATTGCTGAGCTTTAAGAAGCCACCAGAGCGGAGATTCACATAATGGGCTTTTTGTTTCTACGCGCAGTAACTGGTAGACCAATCACAACACTGTTATTTCCAGAATGAGCTTTCAAATGAATTTTCAGGTCTCTTCGATATGTGAAACTCATCTCACACTGAAGACAAATGAAAGGTTTCTCTCCAGTGTGAAGCCTCATGTGGACTTGAAGGTTTCCTTTTTCATTGAAACCTTTTCCACACTGTTGGCAGGTGAAAGGCTTCTCTCCAGTGTGAAGTCTCACGTGAACCTCAAGGTTTGATTTGCTTGAGCAAGTCCTTCCACAGTGATGGCAAATGAAACGCTTCTCTCCAATGTGAGTTATTACATGTTTCGCAAGGTGATCGCTGTCTGTGAAACTCATTCCACACTGATGACATATAAAACTGTTATCTTTTGAGTGAAGCCTCATGTGGCCCCTAAGGTTTAATTTACGTCTGAACCTCTTTCCACACTGATCACATGTGAAAGGCGATTCTCCAGTGTGAAGTCTTTTGTGGTAACTAAGCGTACCTAGATGTGCAAAACTCTTTCCACACTGTTGACAGGTGTAAGGCTTTTCTCCAGTGTGAACTCTCATGTGAGCTTTAAGGCTTCCTTTTCCAGTGAAACCTCTTCCACACTGTTGGCAGGTGTAAGGACTCTCTCCATTGTGAACTTTCATGTGAGCTTTAAGGTTTTCACGTTGCATGAAACACTTTCCACACTGAAAGCAGGTGAAATAACGTCTACTCCCTGTCTTTCGAGCTCTTTTTCGGGAGGAAGTCTTTTCAGTCTGTGAGCAGCTAAGATAGTTTTCCCCAGTTATCAAGTCTGGTTTCTCTTCCTTCACATCATTCAGTTCTTGAATCTCCTCATTTAGCGGCATCGGGTCTAAGGTGAAAACAGAAATACAAGTTTAAGCCCAGTTTAAATGGCACAAAATGATAAATACATGCATATTCAAAGAGTGCGCCACAATATATGTTTGTTTTTACCCTCTGGATACTCCATAATGATGGGGTGAATGCATGTTTTAAACGGTTTATCGTACAGTTAAGTAAATCAGTGTTCTAAACTAACGTGCTGCTATATTGTATAACAGACAGACAGTATCACCAACGCTGTTCGGTGATTTATCAATAAATTAGCTTAAAAACTGAAAGTTCTAGCATGTCTTTCTGTTTTTGAAAGAAATAAAACCCACAGCTTCAATATTAGTAGACGCTGCATAGACCAGTAGGATCAAAGGGTTAGTTCACCCAAAAATTTATGTCATTAATTATTCACCCTCATGTCGCTTTCACACCCGTAAGACTTTCATTCATCTTAAGAACACAAATTAAGATATTTTTGATGAATTCCGAGTTTTTTTTTTTTATCCAGAGTGTTAATACACTGAACGCAAATAGCGTCCCCTTGTTGGCAAATGCTATTTACACTAGCTCCGCCCACTAAAGCCTGGTTGAGCCACTCAAGTTTTTAAAAAAATATGCACGGAGTTCAACATCCTCAGTGGCACAGAAGAATCGGTTTGGGATCGGAGTTCCGTCTTTAAACGTGATCGAAACAGGTTCGAATCTGCCTTTTAAACTAAACTCACACTACAGGGCCAAGTCCTGAAGGGGCTGGAAGTGCAATGCGGAGCAGGAACAGCAAAAACAGAAAAAATTAATGTACATGACAAACAACTGGTTTCGAAGTACAGACTCAAAATGAACAGAAGCTCACATGAGAATGAATAAAAACATTTATTTCTGATCCAGTAGGAATAAAGACTAATGCTTAGCCAGCAGTATAATGCTTAAAGGAATCAAAATGTCTAAGCTTTTTTGTAAAAATCTTTATATATCACTGGAACACTAGGTGGCGCTGTGTTCAACCCCCCCACCCCAACATGAATGAAACCAACCTGTTTGTTCCTCAGTATCTTCTTGTTTCACTCTGAATGTTTCTTCAATCTTCATGTCTTCACTCTCCTCTTTAATAAACGCCATCTTTACACACATGGATCTCCAGTTGCTTCACCAGAAGTTTCTCTGTGTGTTTGTCCTGTTTAAGATGAGAATAATTAACAGAAAGGAAAATAAATCCACACTAAATCTCTGGGTGCGTCTCAATCAGCGCCCCAGTTCATTAGTTCAGCGCACTGGTAAGCGAGTCAGTCAGAGTTAGTGAATAAAAGAACACAAATTAAATAAATATAGACATGACCAAATTACTTTGAACTTGTCTATGATATGTAAATTAATAGACTGCACTATAATGAAAACATTAGCTATTGTTTTCCATTCATTATACGTTAGACGCGCTGAATCGAGCGTTTCGAATCACTGAATCATTTCAACTGACTCGGAGTTTTAAAAGCTCCGTTTCTCCATCACTACTCGCCAGTGACCAAATTACAGTTAATTATCAACTGATTGACGATAACGGGAGAGAAATCAGTCGCAACTTTTGTTACTCATGTGTATATAATTTATTTGAGTTTCCAAAAGGTCCGTTTCTCCATCACTACTGCGTTTTACTCACGTTTAACGGTTGGTTAATGGTTAAGCATAACAACGTAACATTCAGTGACATACAAATAATTTCATAGCTCCCATAAAGCTATAAAACAGTCTGCAGGGTTTGTATCGATTACAAGCGCTATAAAACCCAAACCTTTCTTCAGCCGAATCACAACAAATGCAGGAGCGTGGCGCCGCCTAATGACGTCACAGCACCGAACCAAAATAAAGGTACACACCGGTCAAAAGTTTGGACACGTTACAATTTTTGAATGTTTTTGAAAGGAAGACTCATGCGTTTATTAAACACAGAAAACTAATAATATTGTGAATAGTATTACCATTTATAATAATTTATTAATTAAATTTAATTAATTTCTGTGATGCAAAGCTGAATTTTCAGCATCATTACTCCAGTATTCAGTGTCACGTGATCCTTCAGAAATCAATTCTAATATGGTGATTTGATACTCAGTTTTGAAACAGTTTTTTGCTGCTTAATATTTTTTTGGGAAACTGTGATACTTTTTTTAGGATTCACTGATGAATAAAAGAACGGCATTTATTCATTTCTTTAAAAAAAAAAAAAAAAACTTTTTATTGGTACTGTATAAATCAAAAAAAAGAGTGTGAGATTCTGCAAAACTGTTTATACCAGATATCACAATATTCAAATAGTGACAAATGTGATTAAAAAAAAAAAAAAAAGTGCTAAACAGTCGTTTTGTGTGATTGATGGTGATTAATCACACACTTATGAATTAAGCATACAACATTTATATCATTTAGCACATTAATTTTGTAAACATCTGCTATATCTAGCAAAGTAAACAATCAGTTCGAAGGGTGAATCTCACAAAACTATTTTCTGCAAACTTTTTTCAAGGTAAATTTAGGTGTCCTTCCAAAAATGGACATTGGGATACTCCACAAGGACACCAAATAACTAAATTATACAAGGAGTCTGTCAGTTATGTTCAGTTTGTTTTATTTTTGATGGACTTTCAGGGTATGTTTACACGACAACGATATGCTTAAAACAGAAGTTTTTCCTTTGAGTTTTCCACGTACAGGTGACACCGTTGTCAAAACAATCCCCATTCATACGAATCCCTGAAAACGACTAAAAACGGT
This sequence comes from Elopichthys bambusa, assembly GCA_037101425.1. Taxonomy (NCBI): domain Eukaryota; kingdom Metazoa; phylum Chordata; class Actinopteri; order Cypriniformes; family Xenocyprididae; genus Elopichthys; species Elopichthys bambusa. Next base: position 23,403,262 of record CM074454.1, read on the forward strand.
GTATTCTGCCGGCAGGCCATTAAATGGCGATGAAACATTATAGACTGAACATGTAATGCGCATGTGCATGACATCATCGTTATCACCGTTTTCAAAAACTTGCACTTTGAAACCCGTTTTCAAAAGTTCGCGTTTTGAAAACGCTGTTGTCATGTAAATGAACAGCCGAAACGGAAAACGTATCCGTTTTAATAGTTAAAAACGGTGTTGTGTAAACTGCCTCTCATTTTGTTTTCTTCAGTCACGTGTGTTTCTTTGTATTGGCTTCCCGCTACTCATCTGTTTCCTTGGGCACTAACTCATCATTGCAGCTAATTATCATTTAGTTCGTCACCACTGTGTATTTAAGTTCCTCCTTGTTCACTTTTCAGTTGTTATTTGTGTTTATGCAAGCTGTTTCGCTCTCTAGCCTTTTGTTTAACAAACCTTGTTCATATTTTATAATCCTGCATTGTCCATCTTCATCATCTTCAGATACTGTGTGACAGAACAACTGACCAACATAAATGTATTATGCCACTATAGTTGCGGTCATGGCTCAGAAGAGCCACACTTTTTTTTTTTTTAAATCACCTTCCCCTTTCAACGATGAGACCCTGAAGTCATTGTTCTGAATTAGGGCAAATTACCGTCACCCCATGGACCTCCCAGACACCACCAGATTAAATCTGAAAGAAACCATCATCAGGTGTCTGGAGAGTGTCTTCTCGACCGAGAAAGCCTTCCTTCGACCGTGGAGAACTCGCGCGTGCCGCTCGCAGACAGAGAGCTACCACTCCTTATAGTTAATGACAAGAGGCCAATTAATGAGAACTTTTGAAATGGTGACGGTTAAACAAGCTGCTTGTACTGGTTTGTTGGAAAGCATAGACGGGCGAATGACTTGTGAACATAGTCTGAGCTCAGCTTTAGGCTATTGTTTGAATAGGCCAAGTGTTTCTAGGTGCCGTTTTATCAACTACAAGTATGAGATCTGTGATGCTGAAGTTTTGGTGTAGTTTATTCCATTTCTGGCGTTGCTACACCATATGGAAGTATTCTTTCACCCAACAACCTTGCTGGATTAAGCGCTCGCAAACACCGCCATGATTGGCACCCAAGGCGGGTTGAAGGTCCATTTTATGCCTTTGTTGACAATGTCAGCTATGTTTCATCTGGCTTTAAACTAGTTTATAAAACAGTTAGTTCCTGTCCTTGATTCTGATTGGTCAATAGCTGTGTTTTATTCACGATGAAACATGGCCATGATCGCTTCACCCAACGGTTCTGTGTATCACTACGCAACACCCTTATCAACCACTCTTAGCAACGTAAACTGTATGTTCTCAATTGATATTATTCATTGAAGCTTACTGTATTATGTAGAAGAGTATTATGAGAAAGAGATCGAGTGAGCGAGTTTATTACCTGCATTCAAATTTAGCATTTTCCTTCAGGTCAGTCCTATGTTTATAATAAAAAATCTGTTTAAATGTCAGATGTATTATCTTGTCCTTTTAACAGTTAAGAGGTTTTCCCGTGACTGACAGCGCTAGTCAAAGCATTTGTCAGTTGCCTCTTGTTCCGTTTTCACAACAATTCAGTCTTTTCAATATAAAAGTCTTCGCTACTGACTGAATCACTCATAAAGAGTGCCATCTAATGGCGTGATAATGTAACTTCTGTTGCTGTTCACGGTCAGGGACTATTTTTTCCGGCGGAAGGAAGGCTTTTAGTGAAAGTTTACTTAATGAAAGTTGCATTGATACATATTTTTGGCTTTACCATTTGTATTGTGTGGTAACTGTTTCCACTTCACGTTGTGCCTAACAACGCCCTTCAGCCATGACTTATTCACGATACAGCACAACCTCTCATACCTTATTGCTTACTTAAATCACCAAGATATTTGTGGTTTATATTGAAAAACTCAAACACTTTTCACTTGATCTCACAGCACTAGTAGTTGCATGACTGAGACTGTTCAGTAAATAAATAAATGCATTTGCTCAAGCTGCAACTGCACTGTTTTGGGCTGAGCTTTCTGTGTGCAGTTAAGCAAACTTTCCACTTTAGGCATGTTTGCTGTTTAATGTTTCTCATAAGCGACAGAAATGGCAGGGTTTATAAGTTAGGTAAATCAATAGAGGCAACAGTGCAATTCAGTCACACGGACAAGAAAGGTTGTACAATGCATTATTTTAGTTGGGAGTGTACAGTCCTGCAATATTCATAAAATAATAGGCAGTACCCAGATCCAATGGACACTATGGTCATGACAATTTTATATTATTTATTTTATTAATAAGTTTATTTAAATAGGGACTGTACAAAGAAACATGATTCCAGTCAACACTGGAAAATATGTATTGTACATCAAGAGTATAGCATAAGCTAAATTAAACGTACTTTCTTTTGCGCTTGGCTGCCTCTGCTCCTGGATCTGTCTGTAGATCACTTCAGCTTTAGGCAACTTTGTTCTGGCAGTGGGATAGACAGCTACAGAAATGTGATAAGGATTTAAATCAAGATTGTACATTCATTGAAAACATTTTCCCACATTTTAACCAAAACCATTATGATGTTTACATGTCAGGAGCAAAGCTCTTCACTCCCGTTTACATGCAATTTGAATTATTCTGATTATTCCCTAGGAATTGTAGTTATTTTTTACCGCCATTATTCACATACCCAACTGCACAGCACAAATAATGGACTCAGATACAGTAGGTTTGTTAAAATACGCATCCTTCAGGCTCTTCCAGCGCTTGTGGATTTGTTTGATGCCGGTTCTTGTCTATCCGGCCTCAGACATTTTTGCGGTGACACCTAAAATGTCTCGGTTTCTGTTTTCGTCTATCAATAAACTGCATTATATTCATGTCGCGCAACTTTGACAACATGAATTATGAGGAATGGTGTAAGAAAACCCATCACCGGCATAAATGCAAAGGTTGTGTCCCGGACAACCCTGCCCCACTCCTCATATGCCTTTCCTTATTTTTCTCCTTCCTAAAACCGTCCGTCAAGGACTTCCACCTAGTCCTGCATATATCCTCTGAAAATTGAAATAAAGTAAACAATTCTTTCAAATACAATTTGTTGAGAAAAATACGCAATTGTCCTATTACATGTATAATTTTATATATATATATATAGACACCTTTGTATTGTAACCAAGAGCACTTGTTGTTTTATTAAGAAAAAGGTTTAAGTAGACACCACACTTGTTGCTGTATTGTTTAATAATGAATATAGTTAATTAAATAACAGAAAACCACATTTGTTGTTTAACATGTCATTAAGAATATGTTTATAGAGTAGACAGAAGAAAAACATGTATTAGAAAGAGCTCTGCTAAAGAAGAAAAAAAAGCAAGTATTACACAAGAGGCAGCAAAGGAGAAGAGTCCAGAGAAGGAAGACGAAGAGACGAAGGACTTTATATAGACAGGTTTTGAGGGGAACCCAGAGCTGATGATGTCTCAAGAAATTGGAATTGACAAGCATCAATGGTCCCAACAGCTTTACCAAGATGCCTGGTAATTGGCGAGAGTCTGCACCAACCTGGAGCAGGTGTTCTTCTGACCTTGGCAGGGCCACAATCTTTGGTACAATAGCCATGACTTAAGCAGCCACTCAATGTATAATTCTGTGTATGATTGGCAGTGGCATCCAAAAAAAAAAGCCTGCAACAAAACCCTGTAAGATGCACCATAGGCCAACCAATACAAAAACACCAATGTCTGGAATGTGTTGTACCCCAGCCATGCCTGCATTTCTGATGAAGCAGCTTCAGGAGTTTATTGACAAAAGTCGGCTTTTGTATCCCCTTTTATAGCCTTTGTGCTATATCTGTTTTAAGCAATCAGGTATATGATGTTGTGCTTGAAAAAGTCTCATAGACTTTGCCAAGTCATATCTCCGAGTGCGGATTTCGTAAATAAATAAATAAAAAAAATTAAGTTTTACCCTTGGGGTGCAAGAGCTGCCAAAATTTGCCCCATAGACATGCTGTGGTGAAGGGTCACCCATTAAACAAGAAGTGATTGTATATGTTTTTCCTACTGTTGTAACTTGCATAGGGAACTCTGGATCAAAATGTCATAGAGACAAGGGGGTGGGCTCATTTTACTCAGGCAACCAATCAGTCTCTTGGGATCATTGTGAAGCTACCTAGCAACCATTTAGAGCACCCAAGCAACAAGTTCTATAGACTTCTATTCAAAGAGATCAAAGGGATCTCTTTAGATAGAAGTATCATAGAGACATGAGGATGAGCTCATATCACTCATGGCAGCAAACAGCCAATCATGAATCACCTTCAACACTTTGTTCAGTAAAACCTATATCTCTGCATCAGAACACTGTATAGACATGGTTTTGGCTCTTTTGACTCCTGCTAGCAAACTGGACTTCCAACACATGCTAGCATAGAATAGCTACATGCTAATAGTGATCAGCTAAGTGTTCAATGGGGCTAAGAACTCTATAAAACTCGGCTAGCAACCACCCAGAACACACTAGCAATGGCCTAGCAACAACTCATTATACCCTAGCAACTCCCTAACAACCACTCAGAACACCATAGCAGCAGAGTACTGAGTTTTACCACTGCAAGCACCACTGACATTTTCTTCAGGAAATGTACATTCTATGCCAGTTCCCAACATGGAGGATTGGAGGGCCGTCACTGACCAGTTCCATGTGTGCTGGAATTTTCCTAATTGCCTTGGTGCCATTGATGGGAAACATGTTGTCTTACAAGCGCATACAAATTCTTTGTCCCTGTTCTTTAACTACAAATCCACCTACTCACTGGTTCTCCAGGTTGTTGTCGATGCCAACTATCTGTTTAGGGTTGTGGATGTTGGGGGCTATGGCAGGATCAGTGATAGTGGGACCCTCCAGAGTTCAGCTCAGAGATGGCACGCTTGATTTACCATAAGATGCTGCTCTCTCCTTTGTGTTTGTGAGGGATGAGAGTTTCACGCCGATACCTCTTGCGGCCATACCCTGGACATCACATCCCACCCGAGAGAAGGGTGTTCAGTTACCACCTCAGTCAGGCTAGGTTGGTAGATGAGGGGGCTTTTGGCATCCTCTCTGCTCGGTGGCGGATATACAGAGATGTCATCGCGACAAGTCCGGAGGTTGCAGTGCGTTGCACAACTTCCTGCGCAGCCATCTGATGTACTGTGCTTTCTTTAAACAGGAGAGTGCAGTGCCATGGTAGCCATGTACATAGAGTACGCCAGGGCCACAAAACCCAAAAGCTCTTTCTAGAGCTACCCATATTTGGTCTTAGAAGTATACATTCCAATCATGTCATTAAAATGTATGTTAAATTATCATATTTATGTTTTATATTTCATTAGTTTCAGTTTGAGAAAAATATGCAGTTGTCCTATTACGTGTATAAAAATCAAGTATTACCGTCAGATGTTATGTTGCAGACAAAATACAGGAGGCAGCAAAGGAGAAGAGTCTGAAAGAAGGAAGGCGAAGAGCTTTGATACAGATATATATATATAAGTTTTGAAGGGATTTCCAAAGCTGATGATGTCTCGAGAGATTGGAATTGACAAGCTTTCTATAAAAGACTAAAATGTGATGATTACGACAGATGCCGATTCTTTGGAACGGCTTCTCCAGTGTTAGATACCTCGCTGCTGATCCCTCTCACAGACAACACTTGTAAATTGTTTGCTTTGGTTATTTTTATATTAGTACTTTGTATGTAAAATAGTTCATCTGTAATTAATAAAATTGCATTTAATTGAAACTAAGAAGCTCCGAGCGCCACTCCCAAAGTCTGTGATTTGAAATGCTGAGTAGAACAGTCCACTGTGACCTATTTTATTGCAAGTATGAAAATTTAGATGCTTATGATATTCTCATAATTCTGCAAGTACATGCAAAGTTCAGAATTCAATTTAAATTAAAAAGTGTTACCATCTACCAGCCAACTGACCGATAAATGGTCAAATTTACCAGCCACTCAAATGTAAATCATTATTTTGTTTCAGAAATCGAATAACTTTAATATTTTATTCCGCAATTGGCTGGTAGATAGTGCCAATTTGAACCCCACATTATATAATATGCTGCCATTGATGTGTGTGGTAAATCAAGCTATTTTTGGCAATTACATGCTATGCTAGCTTTCATTCAATGATAAACAGAGTACACGGACACAATACAAGCAAAATACACACCAAATTAACCAACCGCCTCTCCCACCTCCTTCCAGGTTTCATCCCTCTGGGATGACTCCCAGTACGTATACAGCTATTGATCATAAAAAAACAGTAGTTTACCCACCACAATGTTAAGCTTTTCCTCCATTTTGATGTTCCTCTATTTTCTGGTGTTGCATGAACTGGTTAACATCTGCGCTAGGGTGTTTGCATAAAGGTGATCTGATTGGCTGACGCCTGCGTCGGCACTTGAAAGGTTGAACATTTTTCAACTTCTGCCGCAAGCAACACCAGTGACGCGACACATGAAATCACCCATTCAAAGTAAATGAGAAGCGTTAACCCGTGTGAATGCACCGTAACTTATAGGTTTGGGACATGCCCTGCTTTTTCTTCGTTTTGGGGGCCAGTATTCAATTCTCTCTAAGAAATCACATCTGTAGATATACCGCCATCACCTATTATTGACCTTTTTTGGCTGCCCACTCATTACTGGTTGATTGTCTTACTTTGTAATGTGACCTCAACCAACTAACCAGGCTAAATGAACCAGAAAAGATTTCCATGTGAAAGAAGGCGGAGCTTCTGCGTACACCTACCTGTTACGTAATCGCTATGGACCAATGGTAGTACGAAGGTGTTTATCAGCCAGAGCAAACTTTTCCATAAAGTTTGCTTTGGCAAGCTGTTTTGAACTCCAAACGAACTTAGTTTTGGCTTGATTTTGTTCTAACATCATATCAGTTCACTTTAAGTATATTGGGGCCTTTAGGGTAAATTAAACTTGTTAAAAAATTTTTAAAAAAACAAAAAAAAAAAAAAAACAGACAGAGGCTACAAAGTTTTTAACTGATTTATAAAGTCCACTTCACATTGTCATTAACAATGAAATGTAATGCTAACATTAAAAGTAATATTTTGAACTTTTAACCCCTAAAAAAAAATTGAAAAACAACTTTGCCTGAGTCTATCAGGATGCTTATGTGAACCTCAAGGTTCCTTTATTTCCGCAAGTCTTTCCACAATAATGGCACACGAAAGCCTTCTTTCTGGTGTGAGTTATTACATTATTCATAAGGTGAATTCTGTCAGTGAAACTCATTCCACACTGATGACATAAGAGCTCTTTCATACATGAATCTTCATGTGGTGCTTGAGGGTTACTTTATGTCCAAAAGTCTTTTCACAGTGACAACATTTAAATGGCTTCTCTCCAGTGTGAACTCTCATGTGCCTGTGAAGGGTTCCTTTATGGCTGAAACTTTTTCCACATTGTTTGCAGCTGAAGGGCTTCTCACCAGTGTGAATTCTTATGTGGTAATTAAGGACTCCTTTTTGTTTGAAACTTTTTCCACATTGAAAGCACTTGTAGGGTTTCTCTCCGGTGTGAATTCTCAAGTGGAGTATAAGGTGTCCTTTCTGACTGAAACTCTTTTCACACTGAGGGCACGTGTAAGGCTTCTCTCCGGTGTGAATTCTCATGTGCCTGTTAAGGCTTGTTTTTTGAGCAAATCTGTTTCCACACTGCTGACAGATGAAAGGGCTCTCTCCAGTGTGAACTCTCTTGTTGACTTTTAAGTTCTTGTCTTGAACGATAGCCTTTCCACGCTGAGGGTGTGTATAAGGCTTCTCTTCAGTATGAGTTCTCATGTGCCTTTGAAGGAGTACTCTTTGGTTGAATCTTTTTCCACATTGTTTGCAGGTGAAAGGCTTCTCTCCAGAGTGAATTCTCAAGTGGAGTTTAAGGTGTCCTTTTTGACCGAAATTCTTTCCACACCGTTGGCAGGTGTAAGGCTTCTGTTCGGTGTGAATTCTCTTGTGCCTGTTAAAGCTTCCTTTCCTACTGAAACTCTTTCCACACTGTTGGCAAGTGTAAGGCTTCTCTCCAGTGTGAATTCTCATGTGGATGTTAAGGTTTCCTTTTTTACTGAAACTCTTTCCACACTGTTGGCAGGTGAAGTGACTCCTAGACCCAGTCTTTTGAGCGGAAGTATTTTCATTCTGTAAGCACCTGAAAGATTTTTTTCCAGAGTGAGTTTTCAAGTGGAGATTAAAGTGTCCTTTTTGACTGAAACTCTTTCCACACTGAGGGCATGTGTAAGGCTTCTGTCCAGAGTGAATTTTCATGTGCCTGTTAAAGCTTCCTTTCCTGTTGAAACTCTTTCCACACTGTTGGCAGGTGTAAGGCTTTTCTCCAGTGTGAATTCGCATGTGGACGTTAAGGTTTCCTTTTTTATTGAAACTCTTTCCACACTGTTGGCAGGTGAAGTGACTCCTAGACCCAGTCTTTTGAGCTCTTTTTTGTGAGGAAGTCTTTTCAGTCTGTGAGCAACTGAAAGATTTTTCTCCAGTTATGAAATCAAGACTATTGTTATATTGATCTTTATTTTCCATGTCATTCAGTACTTCAGTCTCCTCTTTCAGTGCCATCAGGTCTAAAAAAAAGAGAAGTTAACCACACTGTAATGGCACAAAGCAACAGACATCCAATCATTTATACAGGTAAAGCATCAAAACTAACATACAACAAGGCCGCAGTTACACTGCATGGTTCATTTTTTTCCTCCCATGTGGCACAGATCAGATATGACCCACAAACATGTAAGGAGGAAAAAAGCGCAAGAATTCCAATATTCTCCGATTGGTTTCAGGTCTCATTCATTTGTGGAAATAAATCTGGTATGAATCGGATACGTGCATAAGCGCCTACCATGTAAGCAGACAGATTGAATATTTCCCTGTCAATGCAAGTTTTTTTAAACATCTCGTGGTACAGATATATCTATAACAAATGAGACATCTAATTGACTAGCGAAGTATTATTTTCATTCGTTTGTGTTAAATGAAGGGCAATCTGGCGCTGAAATGTGTTGCTTTTGAAATCATGCTGAGTGCTTGTTGCCTCTGCTGTCAGTGACGGCGGCTTGTGCACAGACGCGCACTTTAGTCCAGTTGTGAAGACTATCCCTATTCGTTCCAGTGAAACCACAAAGTAAAATACAACATGTCCTTGCCCTTGATATGGAGTCATTAATGAATGCATTTGGCATTTTAGGAGTAAAAAAACCTATATGATGGCAGATTCGAACCCAGAACCTCTGACATGCTTAACAAAAGTTCTACCACCGGACTAGGTATTATTCTAGGTGGTATTATTCCTCTTGCATGCATCTGTGTACATATTCACTGTTGTGAAGAAATTTGTACTATATTATTATTTTGATGTAAGGATGAAACTAATGCATTAAAATGCTTCTATGAATTCCACGTCAATAAATTAAACTCAGTGTACTATTAAAATGGATTTCTTGATATCACAATGCCTTTTTTTTTTCTTCCGCAAAGTGTAGTGTAAATACTGATATTGGATACAGATCACTTTTAAAAGATGATATAAGCAGGTCATCAAAAAATATAGGATATATAGTAAAAAAAAATCAAAATTGGCCAACAAGACTTGCAGTGTAAATGCGGCTCTAGATCCTATAAAAGGTGTTACATGTAATCTGAGATGCCTTCTCAATATTGAATCATGAAACAACAAAAAGCTATCCTTAACTATGACTGGAGTCATATGGATTTACGCATGAATAACAGCAGCCTTAACATGTTTGATTATTTTCCCATTAATGTTAATTAATGCATTAACTATCAAACTCTATGTTTGATTAGACCGATCTATGTACTATTTACACTATGTAATCACGTTTAATTCAAAGTTAGGGTATTTCTTATTTATTTTTACAGAGACTGTTTTATTTTACCCCCATTGTTAATTAAAAGTGCCATAGAATGGAAAATTTTATTGTATTGGAAATTTTTGGCGTTTTCGCAGATTTGTGTAAATGTGGATCATTTTGACAATGGTGTTGTCCGTACGCTGAAAACTCAAACGAAAAATGTCTCCATTTTAAGCATATCGTTGTCGTGTAAACGTACCCTCAGTCAATGAACAATAAACTTGATAATCTCTGATTGGCTATTGCGAACTGAACTGCAATTACAGATGGAACTGCTATCAATTAAAAAAAAAACAAAAAAACAAAAACACAGTAACCACAATTTTAAACGCATGTTTTGATTTTCTGTAACATGCTTTGATTTATGATGGGCAGTATAATCCACTCCGCCTCGGCATGCTGTAAATATTTTACTCACACAGTGAAGACTATGCGGTTTTATTTTTATATTTGATTATTCAAGTTTTACTTGAACACTGCTGTTAAATATACCTATTTTACCTGAAAATATTAAAGCAGTTTATTTCATTAGCATCTTTCTTGCATTGCATTTGTCCATGCTGGTGTCCTTATTACCTTGTGCAATAAATAAACATGATTCAAAGAAAGAAAAAAAAAGTGATTTAAGTTAAAATAAATGTGATTTCAAAGGAAGATGTGATATAGTGCAAGAATATGTATGCAGTATTGAAACAAAATGTATTTTTTGTTACAAAATAAGAACAACTTGCATGAATATTCCATGTTCCAAGTTAAGGTTATTCAACAGCATTATAGCAATGCCATTTAAATAACAATAATAATATTCTTTACAAGTAAATATATTGGGTAGTGAGGCACATAAAATGGAATCAAATTTTTGCACATCCTTTGGATTAGTTTAAATAATCATGTGTAACTCTTTCCTCACCAGTTTTTAGGTTGCCAGCCAGCAACAACTTGTTTGATCATTTTCAGGATTAAATGACTGAGTTCAGCTTTAAGAATGAAACCAACCTATTTGTTCCTCAGTATCTTCTTGTTTCAAACTGAATACTTCTTCAATCTTGATATCTTCACTCTCCTGTTTAATAAACGCCATCTTTATAATAGTGTGTCAACGTGGATCTCAGTCGCTTCACCAGGAGTTTTTCTGTGTGTTTGTCCTGTTTAAGATGAGAATAATTAACAGAAAGAAAAATAAACCCACATTAAATCTCTGGGTGCGTCTCAATCCGCTCTAGTTCAGTAGTTCAGCGCACTGGGAAGAGAGTCAGTCAGAGTGAGAGTTACTGGACTTTAATGATCTGATTAGACTCAAAACACTCAAAAGTTACTAGCAAATAAAAATGAACAGCAGAATGCTAATTATACCAACTCTTTATTTGTTGTTATGATTTACATTTGGTTCTTAATTATTTTAAAATTATATTTAATACAACACTTTCATTTTAATATTAGCAGTTGGTTTGTTTTCGTTGCATTTACACTGTTTTGACCAGCACGTCACGTCAGCGCGCGGTGATTCGAGCGAATCGAATCACTGAATCATTTTTTCTCCGTTTCTCCATCACTACTTGCCAGTGACTGAACTCGTGTTTATGATAAACTCATTCACGATACAGGGGGCGAAATGAGACGCACCTTTTTCGGTCACGCATGAGAGGATGCGATTTACTTGACAACATCAATGTTCATTTATGTTAGATGAAGTATTACAATGTTAAATTCAATAATAAAGCAATCTTACATTGTTAGTAAAACATTAAACATGGCGGAACGGTTTGTATCGTTATAAACACCGTAAAAAGCAGAAAAACACAAACCTTTCTTCAGCCGAAATCATAACATATGCAGGACCGCGGCGCAGCCTTATGACGTCATGTTGGAAGGCAAAATAAAAGTCCTGGCCTGCGTCTCAATGTGCATTCTAAATAACATGTGACATTTGTAATAATCAATATTATTTAGGGTGGATAGTATGCATATTTGGATGCAGGGATACATGCTCTGCTTTTCTTCTTCTGTTATTTAAATGGAAGTTGACAAACCAACTATAAGGTGAATTTTCCGCCACCTACTGAATTGAAGTTTGTATCTTTCAACATTTAAAAAAAAAAAATTACTCTTCAGTTCTATAATTTGTCCCTTCTTCTAATATTTCCATACGTGAATAATTGCTTACACACCTTTCCTTTAGTGACTGAACTAATTTAAGTTGTTCTCTATTATATGCTGTACATCCTAGTAATATATCACTGTTTCTAGGAATCGACATTTAATCACAATTGCCAGTTTCATGTTTACCTACATTTCAAAAAAAGCAAAAATTGTCTTGTTTTCAAAAAAAAAAAAAATCAAAATTAAGTGAGTTTTTGCTTAAAACAAACAAAATAATCTGCCAATGGGGTAAGCTAAATAATGGAAAATTGTATTTACCTTGGCACAGTTGAATAATAAGAGTTCTGAACATGGAAATGACATACTGTGAGTCTCAAACACCATTGTTTCCTCCTTATGTAAATCTTGTATGTGCAAAAGACCACATAAAAAAAAAAGGGCGAATCCCAACATAACACCGACTGTGACGTAACAGTCGGGATCATTATTATTTACACCCCCAATATTTGCATATATCAGCCCATGTTCTAGACAGACAAGCCAGTAATAACCTCTGGAGCTGCACAGCCGAATCATCAGACGTTCTGCAGGTATTGTGAAGCAAGCAAGGACAATAGAGAAAATGGCAGATGGATCCATGATATAATTAGTGATATTTGTAAATTGTCTTTCCAAATGTTTCGTTAGCATGTTGCTAATGTACTGTTAAATGTGGTTAGGGTTACCATTGTTTCTTACTGTATTCACGGAGACCAGAGCCATGTTGTTATTTTCATTTTAAACCTGAAAACGCTTGCAGTCTGTATAATTCATTCTTGTGGGAGTCTCTCCAACAGTGTGTAGCTTTAGCCCTGTTAGCCGTGCAGCGCACTATCAAACTCATTCAGAATCAAATGTAAACATCCACAAAATACATGCCATACTTACATGATCTGATATGCTGCATCATAAACAGCCAAAATAGGCAGTTAAAGCATGGTATAATAAAAAATCTATGGGGTATTTTGAGCTGAAACTTCACAAACACATTCTGGGGACACCTTTTTTAAACTCGTATTTTACATCTTGTGAAATGGCCATTCTGTGGCACCTTTAAGCAAAAACTCACTTAATTTTGACTTATTTTTTCTGAAAACAAGACAATAATTTTTACTTGTCTAGAAAATGCTTCTTGATTTAAGAATTTTTAGATATTTGGACTGGGAACAAGACAAAAACTGTAAGTAAGAAAAGCATTTTTTGCAGTGTATTTTAAACAAACTTTGATTTAGTTGTGTGCCCAATATGTAATCTTGTCATTATCACATCCTTTTACCTGTTATTACCAGTTGTTCTTTCCACCCCCACGTTTCTTTGTATACTATACAGATTCCTTCCTCTTATTTCATTGCCCCATATCTGTTACAGTATACACAGGCCGGAGACAGACAGGTTGTTCATTTGAACACAAGCAGAGTGACTGTAGTGAAGTGATGGTGATGAAGCAGATAATGGAATACTTTGGTGCTCAGCAGGATGATGGAGAGACGATGACAGGCGCTGGAGAGGACAAGGAAGATGGATGACACTCGCACACGAACGGAGGAACACAGGAGGAAGATCGGGATCGCTGGAAACAGGTAAGTAGCTTGGGAGTCCTTCGGGCAAGTCAGAGGTAGGTTCTTGACATGAACGAGACCGGACAATGAGGGTGAGTGTGTGAGTGTCTTTTATGTCAGTGCTGATGAGTGAGCTGATAAGGTGCAGGTGTGCATGATTAGTACTCAGGAGATGGAGTGCGTTGTGATTGGTGGATGTTGGAGCCTGGCGTGTCTGTGACAATATCCTCTACCACCTCTTTTTCACTTCAGTTCCAATCAACCCCTTAATTTCTGCTTTACTCATCTGTACTCTGATGTTGATATCAGGATCCTTTGCCAGTTTATCAGCTTCCTCCTTCCCCTTTACTCCGACATGTGCTGGAACCCACAAAAAAAACAAAAAAAAAAACACTATCCCTTACACTTACGTGCTTTATTCTATATAATTCCTGTAATATTTCATTTAAAATATCTTGTCTTGCTACTTACTAAACTTTCCAAAGCTGATTGCGAGTCTGTACATATCACACAAAATTCAGGCAGATTTTTGTTCTATCCATTGTAAGTCTGGGAATATCGCTATCAATTCTGTTGTAAATACATACTGTCAAGTCAAGTCAAGTCACCATTATTTATATAGCGCTTTTTACAATGTAGATTGTGTCAAAGCAGCTTTACAGTGATAACTGGTACATTATTTTGGCTGCACAGCAGCTCTTAAGGAATAGTGTCAATGCAGGCAGATCAAAGCACTGTTGAATATCAAATGTCAAGTGTCCCCAACTAAGCAAGCCAAAGGCGACAGCGGCAAGGAACCCAAACTCCAACAGGTGACATCAGGTGGCAAACAGGTGTTAAAATGGAGAAAAAACCTTGGGAGAAACCAGGCTTAGTCGGGGGGCCAGTTCTCCTCTGGCAAACAGTGCTTTGTTACGACTCAGGTTGCTATCATAAGTCAGATACGATCGCAACATTCAAAGTGTTTAATTCAGTTCCATCCAGTTGAGGATCGTATTCATCACACCGGTATGGACGGTTGTTGAGGAGATGTGCCACTGGTTGTCATGTTGATGAGGCCTTCATAGTGGATGATCTAGTTGACTCAATCTCTGCTGATACTTCAGGGCTGTGTTGTGGTTGTGTCATGGCGCAGGTCCTCGATCTCACCCGGATACGGCCCGGATCCGGCTGACTACGGTAAACCTCGGGATAAACAGGAAGACTAATATTAGCGTAGATGCCATTCTTCTTCTGATGTAACGAGTACATCTGGTGTTATAGGAAGTGTTCCCGGTTCCGGCTGACCTAATTTATGCAGCCTAATAATCCTTTAACGGATTTGAAAAAATAAATTGATAATGTGTTATGTGTATGCCAGGTTAAAGAGATGTGTTTTTAGTTTAGATTTAAACTGACAGAGTGTGTCTGCTTCCCGAACAGTGCTAGGAAGATTGTTCCAGAGTTTAGGTGCCAAATAGGAGAAGGATCTACCACCTGCAGTTGATTTTGATATTCTAGGTATTATTAGCTGGCCTGAATTCTGAGATCGTAATAGACGCGAAGGACTATAATGCATTAAGAGCTCGCTCAGGTACTGGGGAGCTAAACCATTTAGTGCTTTGTAAGTAATTAGCAAGATTTTAAAATCTATACGATGTTTAACAGGAAGCCAATGCAGTGTTGACAGAACCGGGCTAATATGGTCACACTTCCTAGTTCTAGTAAGAACTCTAGCTGCTGCATTTTGTACGAGCTGTAGTTTATTTATCAGGCAAGCAGAACAACCACCTAGTAGAGCGTTACAGTAATCTAGCCTTGAGGTCATGAACGCATGAACTTACTGTTCCGCATTTGTCATCGAGAGCATATGTCGTAATTTAGATATATTTTTAAGATGGAAGAATGCGGTTTTACAGATGCTAGAAACATGGCCTTCAAATGAAAGATTGGTATCAAAGAGCACACCCAGGTTCCTAACTGACGACGAAGACTGTATATGTGGTCAGTTGCTCTTTTTGTTATTTATCTGATTTTGGATCTTTTGATCGATCTGTGAATATTTAAGTCCTGTTGTTGTATGCTTGATTAATGTATTGTTGAATGATTTGTAGTTTTCTACCTTATTTACTGCCCCCTGCAGGCTTTTTACTACATTTCATTTCTTCCCTTTTTCCATAAGGCCCCATCATCTGCATACAGTAATCTCCCTATACATGTGTCTATTTGTGTATCATTATACAACCTTTGACAGCGTTTTATGATCCAGCCTCAATTATCGCCTCTCAAAAACAGTTGCAGTGCTTTACAACTATAGGACAGGAAGAGCTAAATAAACTTATCATTGCATCAAAACCAACAACATGTTTATTAGATCCAATACCCACTAAACTACTATAAGAATTGTTACCTGTCTCAATATTATTAACTCGTCTTTATCTCTCTTGTCCGAAGACCGTTCAAGCCAGCAGTTATTAAGCTTCTCATTAAGTAACCACAATTAAATCCAAATAAGTTAGCAAATTACAGACCCATTTCTAATCTTCAATTTGCCAGCATTCCCAGCATACTTTGGTCATACTTCAAGACTACAATCTGTGATTCCAAAAGTACAGTATCCACACCGGCATGTTGACTGACAGCAAACATTAGATTCATCTGCGCTGACGAGCCGTGCCGATGCAAAACGCACGTAAAGATAATACTGCGTATAACTGCAATTGCAGGTTTCAAACAGAGATGGCGACTAAGAGGAAAATCTTACGGACAGCGGCTTTAATTTACAGGTCAGTGTTTTACAGTGTAGGCTTTAAAAATAGAGCATATTTTTTAACAAACATTTTTATTCCTACTCTAAAGAGAACTGAACATAACTTTATCAATTACACAAATATAGATAAACATTCCAAGACACATGCAAATTCAGAAGGGCTTACCGTGCACATCATCTTCATGAAGTATTTTCCTGTATCTCCCTTGACTAGCATAGCATTGCTGCTGCCTTCTTCCTCTGGTTTGTTACCTGTAAAATACAGGATGATTGGGATCTCTAAACCCACACTAGGTGGGAATTTATTACTTGCAAATGGAAAAAATTCAAAGTATTTAAAAGCTATAGGGATAGTTAGTGATTTGACGGCAGTATTTAGCTTGTAGTGTGTGATCAGGGTGAGATGGCTGGTCAAGAATTAGTGACAAAACTTCTAACATCACCTCATCAATACGGGGCTATGATTCACGCTGCTTGCACTGTATCTCCAATATCTGCATGACCTTATTCTACATCTATTAATAAGCTGTAAGTTACTTGACTCATTCACCTAACTAAAAGTAAATCATTTTTTAAAAGTGTAGTCTAGTTAAAATTAAATGTATTTTAACTGAATTTGAATGCAAATTAATTTTTAGATTTGTTTGCAATTAATGCAATGAAATGTGTGCTTAAACAACTTAGAACAACATGATATTGAAAGTATTCTGAACACAGATGTAGGCTACATTACTATTACATTTAGTACAAATAAAGTACTCCTCATAAATGATACTATGTCAAATATTATGCTGAAAACGGACACTTGTAGTTGAGTTCATAGAGCAGGAGCTGATGATAAATTTCATCAAAAAGTTATACTCTAGTATACTGTATAAGCTAGTGTATTGAAGTTTAGAAGAAAAATACATTTCAAGTGCATTAAGGCATACAGTGAGTATTAAAGACTAAACACATTTAAGAAAACATTAACAAATGTAATTTTGGACAACGCACTTAATATCAATTAAAATCAATTATTTTACATGTGCTGTAGTGTATTAGTCAATACATCAAAATAAGAGTACTTATTTAAAGCAATGATTTAAAAGGTATGTTTAAGTAAAACTTAATTAGACATTATTACAACGTGCATTTTTAAAAAGTGCACCCAAGTGTGTTAAGAAATATTGTCATTAAAGTGTCCTCTCCTTAAGGACACTTAAGTGGCCTTTAATTATAATTATATTATATTATATTATCTGCAAGTGCACTTTTTTAAAAATTATACTTTTCAGATTTGAAGTACACAAAAAGTACACTTTTTTAATACAATTAAGCACACTTCTTTTTCACAAGGGGCGCCATGACAGGTATAAAAGCGAGGCTGTGAGGAATACACTTCAATGGTATTCTCTGTAAAAAAGCTGTATAAATCTCCTATCCTTTATAATTTTCCACAGCTAATATTGTCCAAAGTTTTTTCTGGAAAGATATTTTGCAGTGTTTTGTCAGCAGAACAATCCAAAAACACAATAAATAACAGTACAACTAAACCAATTATTTGACTTGGCACAAGCCACAGCATTTCCATGACTTTACAAGCTTTTGTGCCAGTTTAGAATTTAAATAAAAACTTTATTACAAAAGACATTGCTTACTCATTGCCATCTTTCCCTCTATCTTTCAAGGCTCAACTGCAGAGGACAGTAAGGTTGATCCTCACTATTACAGAAAGATCAGCCTCAGACTGAAGAACAAATTACAAGAGGACTACAAATGGATATTGGTTGGTAATTTTCAGACAGGTCATGGAGAATACCTGAATGATATTTACACTGATGTATATGTGGTGGAGAATGAGACTGGAGTAATAGTGAGTGAACACGAGGTGAGGCAGATCAAATCAAATTGCAAACGTTTTACTGTTAAGGACACCCCAATCAAGTGCAATGACATATTCCATACGGGTCGAAAAAACAGTGCTGACAATGGGCATCGCAGGGGTGGGAAAGACAATAAATTCATCCATGACCGGGCTGAAGGGAAAGAAAATTCCCACTCCCATTCCGCAGACTGAATATGATTACAAAAGACTGCAGTCTCATGGGACTGCTTAACAAATGCTACAAATGATAACTGTAAGGTTATGTTTATCTTTGATGGGCTGGATGAATGTCACTTCTCTTTGAACTATAAAGAGAATGACATATTTACAGATGTCCTCTGCTCTCATCTGGATCACATCCAGATCTGCTGCAGCCAGTCTGATACCGCAAGACTACATTGATCAAGTGACAGAGGTGCAAGGATTCAATGATAAGCAAAAGGAGCAATACTTCAACAAAAACAGCTGTCCTAAGGTTTCTGGAAACATCATACCTCACATCAGGAAATCCAGGAGCCTGTACATCATGTGCCACATTCTTCAGCTTCTACTGACTTAAGAGACTAATGACAAAACACCAACAACTGTACACAAGCTTTTTACTTTCTCAGAAGCAACAGATGAAAATAAAATACTGTGATCATCTTGAACCTAAACCCAAAGCCAAGTCTTTTGATCAGATCCTTCTGAAGCTTGGAAAACATGCCTTTAAACAGCTGGAGAAGGGTAATTTGATATTCTACAAAGAAGATCTTGAGGAGTGTGGACTAGATGTCAGTGAAGAGTCAGTGTACTCTGGGTTATGCACTCAGATCTTTCAGATGGAAAAAGCTGTGTCAGAAAGAGAGGTTTACAACTTCATACATCTCAGTGTCCAGGAGTTCCTCACTGCTCTGCACAAATGTTGTGGAAGAAACCAATTTCTTCAATCTTGAAGAGAAATACTGACATGGAAACTCTCCAAAACATCAGTAGTAGACCTTCATAAGTCTGCAGTCAACAAGGCTTTTAAAAGCAAAAACGGACACCTGGACCTTTTCCTTCGGTTCCTCTTTGGTCTCTCACTAGAATCCAATCAAATTGACCAGAAGGAACTGCTGCCAAGGCTGAAGCTAAAAAGAGAGAATGTCAAAGACACTACAAACTATATCAAAAAGACAATAGAGATGGTAGAAAGGACTATTAATCTCTTCCACTGTTTGAATGAACTGAAAGATGAATTTGTGGAGGACATCCAGAAGTATCTGATCTCAGGAAATCTTTCAGCACAGATTCTCTCCTCTGCTCAATGGTCGGCTCTGGTGTTTGTGCTGCTGATGTCAGAAGAGACTTCAGATAAGTTTGAACTGCATAAATACAGAACATCTGATGAAGCAGTGATAAGACTAATGCCAGTGATAAAAAAAAAAAAACACCAGTAGGGCACTGTAAATCATTTTCATAATTCAGTTTTTTTTTTTTTCCAGATCACTATTTTTTGTTCTCCACACAGACTACAATCTTGTAGTCTCACTGGTCAGTCCCGTGAGATTGTGTCATCAACTCTACAATCATCAAACTGTGCCCCGAGAGAGCTGGACCTGAGTAACGATGACCTGTGGGATTCAGGAGTGAAGCTGCTCTCTGATGGACTGAAGAGCTGGAGACTGTCAGCTAGAGACACAGAGGTGTGTAAGTACATAATGTAAGTACAAAATGTACAGTCAGCTGGTCATGTGTTTGCAGATAATCTGACTATGTAGGTTATCTGGCTGTATGGTGACAGAGGAAGGCTGTGGTTATGTGTCTTCAGCTCTGAGTTTAAATCCGTCACACCTGAGAGAGCTGGATCTGAGCTACAATCACCCAGGAGATTCAGGAGTCAAGCTGCTAAAATAAATAATAAACTGGAGGATCCAAACTGCTCACTGCAAATACTCAAGTATGTGGGGATTATACTTATACCATGTGTAGGGGACAAAATCTGAGAAAAAAAACTTGGGGGACAACTTGGAACATTCTTAAAGTTGATATAATTCAAAATAAAGTAATTATAATAAATAGATTGAGCCTACATGGGTTTCTCCATGAGTTCCATGTCAACCCTATCTGAATTAGCCCATACTGGGACTAATTCATATAGAGCTAAAATGGAACCCATAGGGCCCATACCTCAAGCCCATATCGTGCATACGTACAGCCCCACTATGAAATGTTAGCTGGGAGGTTAGTAAACAATACTGAGTGTGATAGCTGTCCTGACAATAAACAGGAAAGATTACATTCAAGTATGTGTATTTGTGTTATAGTGTAGCTCATGGAGGAGACCTGTGACCTCACACTGGATCCAAACACAGCACACACTCAATTTATTTTGTCTGATGAGAACAGGAAGATGTATTAAAGCATCAGCCGTATCCTGATCATCCAGAAAGATTTTATACCTGGTGTCAGGTTCTATGTGGAGAGAGTCTGGGATCTCAGCCATCTGTAAGAAACTGTGTGCAGCATATTGAAAAAAACAAGAACTTTCCCAAAGACACAGATAACGTATGTAAACTTCTATTTATGACTCAGCACAACTGAAAGTGTTGATCATTAGTAGATGCAGCATATTGAGAAAACAAAAACTTTCACAACCTCAGCCTTGCATCTGTGAGGATTCTGCACACCTCCATTGATTTTGAACATTTAGTCACTGACGTTCTTCCCCACTCACATTTGCTCGAGTGGCATGGATGTCTTGCGATTCCTAATTTAATTCGATTAATTTAACCTTTACTTTATGAGTTAAATAAATTTAGTAGATGGATTAAATATGGGATGTTTTCTCAGAGGAACTTTGCTTTGTGTTTTCTCCTCATTAGCCCGTGTCTTTAGTGAACTGACCTATACTATTGTAAAACTGTAAATATGTGAATGAATATGTGAATGATTATAAAATCTGGCATAACAGAACATCTAACACTAGATCTCCACAATATCATTATGTGCAAAGAAATAAAATAACACTTCAGTTCAGCATTTACTCTCATTAAAATTCATTTCTACTGCAAATAATAATTGATCTGATGTCAGTCACTGAAACATCAACTGCAAACAATTAAATTAAATCTCAAGATCTCAGCAGAGGATGATTAAACAACTAAAAAAAACAAAAAACAAACAAAAAAAACCCCAGCTTTGCCAGCTTCATTCATTCATTCATTTATTTTAAATAGATATTTATAATAAATAGATAAATAAATGAATTAAGATGTTTTTTATATTTATTTATTTATAATTGAAAATAATACAATTGATACAAATGATACAAAGTCACTATTTTGGTGAATAGCATTTCCTTTAGTTGTGCTCTTGACATTTGAATTTTTGATCCCTTTAATGATATAAGCATCATAAAGTGGCTTGCTTCATTGATAACATCTGAAATTTCATCACTGATTGTTAGGGTTTAGTGTTATTAGTGTCTCTAAATGTTCTACTCATCTTGTGATACTGCAACATTTGCTCCAGCATTGTTATGACAATCTGATCATTTGACGAATTTTTAAAAAATATGCTGGACAGTAAGTTTTGAACTATGGTATCATTCAGACACACTGACATCAAGAATCACCATTGCTATGAAAGTGTCATTTAAACAGTAATTTAAATCACTGTACAGCAAGCAGTTCAGTGTCATAAAAACAGACAACTTTACGATCTACGAGCAATTATAATAATAAATATAGCTGCAAGCAGCAATAATGGGACCAAGCACAAAAAAGGCCAGCCAACATGGCTGTGAGCATCAGACCAACTGCAACAGTGAGCAATTAAAGACCTATTAAGATCATTTTAGGCAAAAGAGCTGAAAAATCACAAATACAGTCAATAAAGATTTACTGGTTTATCACTTTTGACCAATAGGTGGAGCTGTGACCAAATTAATGTGGTATGGTCAGAGTGAGGTGACAATGACACTCGCAAAGTTTGGTGTTAATATGTCAAAGCATTGCAGACTCAACAGTCATTTTGGCATCAAGCCTCTAATTCGTTGCTTTGATATGTGAATACGGTTTCGTCTATCAAAACGAAATCCATAACATTTTACCAACATGGTCTGAAGATGATACGATTTGATTTTGGTGAAAATTGGACCAACCTTCTAGGAGTAGTTTGAAAAAGTATGTTTTTAAAGAAAATCAAATGGGCAGACAGGAAGTTTGGCTGACTATGGCAAAATTGGCATCAATGTTCTCAGCATGACCCATGGAATCAATTAAGATTAGTCTCATTACAATAGGACGCATTTATATTAATCTATTAGAATTTTTTAAAATTTCATTATAACATTTGACCACAAGGAGGCGCTATCTCAACCTATTGTGTACCTTCAGAGCATGGTGCCGATGGCACATCCTGAGTTTCGTAATAGTACATCAGTGCATTGTAGGGAACACAGGAAGTAAAAAATAGCTCAAATAAAATAATTAATTTATAGGGAATTATAAAGAGTCATTTAGTTTACGACCGAGCAACTGACTCGTCCAGCGTTCAACTGCTCGAGCCGTAATAAGCTCTGTAGCGGATATGAATATCCACTATCGTGAAAACACTAATTAGAGTGCGGTAACAGTTTTAGACATTAAATTTTAGAAGCACAGAATACAATACACTTTCTTTAAAAATCTACAAGAGACTTTATTTATTCTAACAGAAACTAATCTAAAACAAACACACACACACACATTCATACGCGTTGCAGTAAAAGAAAAGAAATGAGAGAGAAAGAGTTTTAGTAGTAAGATTTCCTAGCAAAAATATGCACTTCAGAAGATCTGACCTGAACGAACCATGAATCATTAATTTAAATGCACCAGTTCAGTTTGTAGAATCTGGAGGTACTTGCTTGAGTCGACTTTAAATGTGCATCTTCTCGTCTGAGTGCAGCAAAGGGTTTTCCAAGTCAATGATTTCTCTTTTCAGGTCCAGATGGTGGTTTTAGCTTGCTGGCAAAATAAAAGGAAGTCTCTTTGTCGCTGGAGTTAAAGTTGAAGCGGCAAAAGTCGTTGGTTGAACTTTGCGGCAAAATTTAGAACACGAGACTCAACGGAAAAGTGAGTGAAAGTTGGATGGCTTGAATGAGCTGCTTGTCTGTTCTTCTTGTTACTCCATAGTTATTCTTTGTTCTGCTTACTCTGGTCACTGCTGACCGGTTCTTCTAGTATTATTTTTTTCTAGTTCTGCGATATGGCTATTTAAACTTAGGTGTTTGTCCCACCTCTGAGAGGAGTTTTGGCCAATCAGATATTGTCCTGTTTCAAAAGGTGGCTTTTGTCTGCCTCAATCATACATAGGTGTTACCTCCGGTCTCTGCTTTGGCAGAAAGTACCGTTTTAGACATAATTTCTATTAAATGGAATATGATACACTTTTACCCAGATTTCATTCAAGCCATGATTAAGAAGAGAGAACGAGAATTAAATTAATTCCAAATAAGGCATACTTTCAATCAGTCATTCAAGAGTTATCACATTTACATGAAATGTGGGTGTTCTAAAGCATACCTGGTTACAGGTAGTACTTGTGGACATGATGTAAAATGTATGCAGTTAAAAGATGATTGATAAGTCAATTTAAAATTGATTGGAACAATTTTGATGCAGTTTTAGTTGTAGAACAGTCTTTGTTAGGTCCCTCAGAGAAACAAAAGAGGCCTGCATTGTCTTTGTCTCTTTTGATCTGGTGATCAAAGACTCGATCTTCTTGGTGACCATTTGGTGTCACAAATGGCTGAGTTTGTCACTTCTCCTTCTGTCAGGAAGCATGGGGGGGTCATAAAAGGAATTAATATGGGTTTTATCTGTAGACGGACTGGAGCCAGAACTTAGATTCTGAATTAGAATTATGTTTTGAATGATTCATTTCTCTGGTTCGTCCACGGTTCCTACAGCATTCATATAATATAGCATTTTATATCATAATACTGTATTGTAGTTAATGGCAATTTCATGTTTTGTTCAATTATAGTGCCACAAAGAGGCACAATCCCACCACTTTTTTATGTGTCCTCAGGGTGACCCCATACATGTGTGTCTAAAATGTTATAGACATTTATGTATGAGATCATAAAAAATTACCCATGGATGACTTTTTGATTTTTTTTTTGCCACTTCCTATCAAAATTTTGAAATTTGGGCTATGACATTTTGTTAACCAGCTTCGGTTTTGTGTTTCCTACGCTGGTTTCGAAGATATTCGCAATCGTTTTTAAGCACTAAATCACCATGCCGCACAAACTGTAAGTCGAAACCCAGCATGTTTGGTATCGTTGGACTCGGCAAGGATTCAGGAGTCTAAGGATATGATTCCCATGAAAATAAGTCAACCAGACCAAATGTTATAAGCATATGGAAAATAAATTTCCACTAGGTGGCGCTGTTCCGAAACTCACCAGGCTCCTTCAGGGCATTGTGCTGATGACCCATACCAAGTTTCGTGATGCTACGCTAATGCGTTCATAAAATACAGTATTTTACCACAAAATTCAAAATGGCCGATATGGAAAAATTGGATATCATTCGACTCAGCATGACGGTATGATAATTTATGATTTTTGGACAAACCCACCAGAAGTTATAACCAAAAATAGCCATTTTTCATATCTCCAGACCAATAGGTGGCACTGCGCCAAAACACTGCATGTTGCCTCAGGTCATGCTTGTGATGATATGTACCAAGTTTGGTCAGAATACGATAAAGCGTTGTGGAGATATAGCCTCAAGTGTGATTTGGCGAGCTTTTCGTTGAATTCATTTGTGGATGGTTCTATCAAAAAGCTTTTGATAACCTTTTGTCATCATGGTCTCAAGATGCTCTGGTTCAATTTTCGTGATAATCAGAGTAACGGCCTAAGAGGAGTTACAAAAAGTAGGTTTTTCAGAAAAATCAAAATGCCGGGAAAATATTGCAATTGAATCGTCTTGAGCGAGAATTTAGCTTCTAGCCCTTATGGTTCAAAAGTTATTACCTTAAACATGAGTGAAATTTTGGACAGCTGGTGGCGCTAGAGGGATTGAGTTAGAGACTCCAAATTTGCTATGGATACAGTTGAGACTGGCCTCTATCAGTGTGCCAAATTTGACAACTTTTTAGCATACAGTGCTATGGGCTGCTATAGACTTCCAGAGCGGAATAATAATAATAAGAAAACTAACGATTACAAGAGGTGCCGTCGCACCTTCGGTGCTTGGCCCCTAAAAATAAAAGAACCTGTAACAAAACAAACAGAACATTTGAGGAACAGATGCATACGAAGACAAATTATCTTTTAACTAAACAGGTAAGTTACTTAATCCTATTAAAATATATTAAAATAAAATAAAAAGCACAAACACTGTTGCAATCAGTCAGTCAATAAGAAAATAAAAAAAGCCAAGGGTCAAGTGTTCAACTAAAGCAAACGCTTTTCACTATAATGGTGACTTCAAACTATTTTCAATAATAATAATAATAAACATTAATTAGAGCTAAAATTTAAATGGGAATAAAGTTCTCAACCGAAACGTGGCTGAAACATTTGACGTACATTTTTTTTTACAATTGACATGAAAGAACATTTTAAATTAAATAATTATTTGTTTTGTTTAACTAAGAAAATAAGTCAAATTAGGTTAAATAAACATGAGCTGTGGTATTGAAAGTGTATGAAAGTAAAGTGAACTTACTTTTTTAAAGTTATTCTACTAAACTTTATAAACTAATTAACTACAATACAAATAACTAAGTTGAAAATACTTAAAATTCTAAGTACAACTTAACTGAGTCAATGTAAAAAGATAACTCAAAAAGTTAAGTTAATACAGTGCTGTGACAAAATAATGCAGATTTCTCTCTGTGACACTCATTTCCTTATATTTCCATATTTACCATTTGAAAATATAGATTTAATTTATGTTGTATGAACTTTTCTAACAGATATTTACCAAGCTTCATAATGGACATTTACATAAACACAC
Organism: Elopichthys bambusa; assembly: GCA_037101425.1. Lineage (NCBI taxonomy): Eukaryota > Metazoa > Chordata > Actinopteri > Cypriniformes > Xenocyprididae > Elopichthys > Elopichthys bambusa. The sequence goes on from CM074454.1 coordinate 23,429,476, forward strand.
AGAGGAGGAGCTTGAGAATCTGACAGATATATAAAGAGTGTTTGTGTCAGACTGAACAACACAGACGGTGAGTTACTGTTTTATTCTTCACTTACCTTACATAAAATGTAGACATGCATTAAAAAATAAACAGATAAATATATACATATAAAAACATTTATATTACTTTCTAGATTAAACAAATCTCTATCTGTGAACTACAGAAGAAAGTTTCAGAAGATGGCCGTAAGTTCATCTAAGTTTGTCAATTATTCTAAACTCCTGATTAAAAATTTAATTTAATTATGATTTCATCATTGTACATGTGTAACATATTCACTTAACTCTTTCTCTGTGTCTCTTGTAGATGATGCTGTTTTTTGCGTCTCTTCTCCCTGTTGTATTGGGCAGTGACTGTAAATTAATGCCATTCGACTGTTCTGACATCTACAACTCAGGAGAAACAGTCAGTGGGATTTACACCATCTATCCAGCAGGTGACATTCCTGTTTGGGTTTACTGTCACATGATCTCAGGTGGGAAAGATGAAGACAACGGAGGATGGACGGTACGAATGTGACTTCAGATCATTAAGCACACATCAGAACATACATTATGAATCATATATTCTATATAAACCCATCACAGGTGATTCAGAGGAGAATGGACGGAAGTGTGAATTTCTATCGGCCATGGAAAGAGTACAAGAGAGGATTTGGGAATGTGGAGGGTGAATACTGGCTGGGTAAGGTCTCACAGCGTGTGTCCATTTGTGTGGATGATCATGTGTTTAGTTGAACATGTTCTTTATGTGTGTGTGAGAACAGGGCTGGAGAACATGTACCAGCTGACACGTAACAGGAAGTACATGCTGAGAGTGGATATGGAGGACTTTGAAGGAAGGAAGGGTTTTGCTCTCTACTCGTCCTTCTCTGTGGATTGTGAATGTGCCGGATATAAACTGCGTGTTTCAGGATTCACTGATGGCGGAGCAGGTAGGATACTTTAATTTATAGGAGTTAATGTGCACTTGATCATGCACTAACAAATGTTTTTATAATTTCAATCTAAGGAATAGTACACCCAAAAATGAAAATTTGATGAAAATGTACTCACCCTCAGGCCATCCCAGATGTAGATGAGTTTGTTTCCTCATCTGAACAGATTTGGAGAAATTTAGCCTTACATCACTTGCTCACCAATGGATTTTCTGCAGTGAATGAGTGCCGTCAGAGTCCAAACACCTGATAAAAACATTACTGTCTTCTGAAGTGAAAAGCTGACAAACTCATGTACATCTTGGATGGCCTGAGGGAGAGTACATGTTTACAATTTCCTTAAAATATTTTTAATGTCCTCAATTTGGATCCAGACTGTTCATTCAGTTTGTAAATATAATGTATGTCTCATTCTTCAAATGTGGCTTAAATTGGTAAATGTTAAGATAACTTGTCATTAAAAAAAAGTGTAAGATGTCGAACATGTTACTCATAACATTATCTTGGTAAAATGAAGCTTGTTAAGCAGAAAATCCCTTGTTTATTGCGAAACCTACCTGGATAAAGAAGTCGAAATAGGACTCCATTATATATTATGTTAATCATGTTAATAATGTTTCTCCACATTGCAGGCGACTCTTTGACCTTCCACAACAATCAGAAGTTCACAACCTTTGACAAAGACCAAGACAACAATCAGAAAAACTGTGCCAAAGTGTATCTCGGGGCATTTTGGTATGCAGACTGTCACAATACAAACCCCAATGGTGTGTATTTGTGGGGAGAAGATGATACTCATTTTGCCATTGGTGTTTCTTGGTACCACTGGAAAAATAATTATGCTATCAGTATGAAATCCATCAGCATGAAGATCAAAAGTATATCCTAGAAACATTACAGTATTAAAAGCCCAAAGTATACTCCAGTTTTGACGCTTAGAGTATGCACAGTTAGACTTTACCAGGCTTTTTTTTTACAGTAAAATACTGGCAATACTGCAATGCAGAAATGTTTTCTGAAAACACCAGCAATTGTTGATAAAGAAGCAACTCAACAAGTCAAGGGTCAAAAGCTCAACTAAAGCAAACACTGAGCACCATGATGGTGACTCAAGCGAAACATTTTCAATAAGACATCAACATCTAAACCTCTGTTAATTCTCAATAAGAACTGCTGTAAACATGTGACATAATGTGAAATAAAGTCAGCCTGGTTAGTAAAAAGTGAAGCTGGTAAAGCTGTTTGTGCAGTTGTTTAATCAGGTCTTGAGAGATTTAATGTCTTTTAACTTCAGTTCATCTAAGGCTGTGGCTGAAGAAAGTTTGTGTTCTTATTTCTCTTTCTTTCAGTGCTTGTTCACAGCAGGTGTTTGAATGATTGAAAGAATGTTTCAGGAACATCACACTAACCTTTAAATAACATTCTACTAACATTAAGGAGACTGGACATTTTATGTTCTTGGAATGTTAAAAATTAATGTTTCTAGAATGTTGAATTTTAAATCAAAATTAAGTTGAAAGAACGTTTAAGGAACATCATACCTTTTAAAACACATTCCTCTAACGTCAAGAAAACTGGACGTTTTTTATGTTCCCAGAACCAACACAGAATATTTAGAGAATGTCCTTATAACAAAATTCTGTTAGCTGGGTCATTTGAATTGCCAGTAGTTAGTTTCTTGTGTTTTGTGATGAGCAGAGAGCATCTCATTCACTGTAAGTCAACCTCACACATCTAAGAAGAGTTCAGCTCTCTGATTGTCTTTACAGACACAATCTGTTCATTAAAAAAAAAAAAAAAAAAAAAAAAAAAAAAAAAAACATCAGACAAGACATTTTCTCACCTGTGTGTACTTTAATTCACCAGATCATGTGATAGTGGTGTTTTCCTCAAGATGACAGTTTACAGAAAAAGAAACATCTACAATTATCATCATTCAAAGTGAGTTAGATATTGTATATTAAATAATTTTTTAAAGTGTGTTAGAAAAGCCAAGAATCAAAGACTGATGCTGCAGAATATCTGTAAAAAAAAAAAGAAAATTATATATATATATATATATATATATATATATATATATATATATATATATATTCTAATCCATTTTCAATGTTTCTCAACTGAACTATGATGAAAAATGAATATGAATAAATGGAATTGATTTGTAATATGAATTTTGTTGTGTGTTTAGAGTGTGTTGTGTTCAAGGATGCATTTACACTGCAGGTCTTGATGATCAATTCCAGTTTTGTCTGTGCACGAGCCGTCACTGACAACAGCGGCAACGAGCACTCAGTGTGATTTCAAAGGCAACACATTTCAACGTCAGATTGCCTTTTATTTAACACAAACGAACGAAATTAATACTCTGCTAGTCAACTAGAGATGTTTCGTTTGTTATAAGTATGTCTGTACTGCAAAAAGTTACGTTCACTTTTCAATGATGCAGGAGTCGCATTTAGAGGGAGATATCCAATCTGTCTGCTTACATGGCAGGCACAAACACGTATCCAATTCATATCATATTTCCACATATGAATGAGGCCTGAAACCAATCTGTGAATATCGGAATCCATGTGCTTTTTTCCTGCTTACATGGTCGTGGCTCATATCCGATCTGTGCCACATGGGAGGAAAAAAATCGTAATTTGGTCACTTGAACCATGCAGTGTAAATTAGGGCCCAAGATATCAATACGAAGCCAGTAGAGGTGTAACGATTCACTCGTTTCCTCAGTGTTAAATTAACACCAGTAAGTGTACATATGTGTCCACACTACAGGGTTGAAAGTAACACTGAAGCAGTGTTAAAGTTAATGAGATAATTAAGTGATGATTGACCATTATTGAAGATACCTGATGTTAATAAGCAGAATCACTGAAGGAACGAGAAACAAGAAAAACGAGACACAACAAGTGACTTCCACTTATTGCACTTATTACTAATCAGTTTAACCTCATTTCTGTCATACATATACAAAACCTCTTACTGAGAATTAACAGAAGTTTAGATGTTGATGTTTTTATGTAATGTTTCGTTTCAAGTCACCACAATGGAGGTCAGTGTTTGCTTTAGTTAGGCTCTTCTGATTCACTGATGTCATTCATGCTTGATAAGTAATTTCAGGTGTTTGTAACCCTGTGATTTTACAGCTTGAGATCCAACAGCAATATGATTAATTTAAAAAAAACACTGTGCACAGAAGGTACAGTGTTTAGACACACACAGACATCAAGAATCAGCATATGATTCTCAAGAACTGTGACAATAAATAAATACAATATACTGACAAACAGATTGGGTTGTGTGACTTGTCGGTGGCTCCTGCACATTGAGGGAAACCCCATCTTCTCTCAAACCCATTCCTGATGTCCAGGAATCTCTGGCCTGTGGGCAATTGAATGCATTTCTGCATGCAGGACAGCAGCGCACTGCATACTTCCCACAAGCAGATGCATACTGTAGACTGGCTCAACCCAAATAGGTGAGAGATTGTGTGCCCGTAGTGAGATACAACAGACCCACGGCAATACACTTATCAACCGTATAGTATAGCCTGATGCAGATGAGTGTGCCTCCTCATTAAATTGCTTTGCAGGCTCAGCTGAGACTTAAATGGCGTAAATGGATCCATTTTAACAAATCGGATAGCTTTCTGATCAGAGAAAACGCATGAAGTGACCAGGTATAAAACAGGCCCATAGATGAACAGCAAAACGTTCCAGAACACAGTGCATTTGTCATAGGATAGTGGATCAGGCAGGTAAGTAGAAAGTAGGCTATTTTGTGTACTTGTTACAGAATTGCGATATTTTGAACTCTGTGACAATGTTGCTTTCCCTCTTCATTTTCTGCTCCTTACAGCCAAGGGTTCTCTGCCAAACACAACAGCAAGAAGTTGTGGTTTGGCTAATCAGATCAAAGGGCATTTTAGCGCAGCCCACAGAAGCAAATTAAATATCAAAACCATAAACTGATTTATAAACAATTTTTTTTTTTTTTTTTTTAATTTAATTCCAAATAGCAAATGAAATGATTAAAACGTGCATGGGCCAAACACAGTAGAGGATGCAAACAATGCCACTGACAACATCATTGCAGGAAAAAGATTCAATGGTCCATCCTGCCTTGGCTTTTTTATACCGATGTACAAATGCTGCTTTGACACAGTAAATTAAACATACTTCTTCTAATTGTGGCATTTGTTAAAGGGGGCATGAATTGAGAAATCAAAATTTCCTTGAGCTTTTGACATGTAACATCATACTACAAGAATATACTACAAGTTTTAGAACCGAAATCTTCCTTATTAGTCCAAAAACAGTTTTTATTTAAACCAAGTCCAGATTACAACTGATTGTGGAATGTGCATAGACTGTAAAAAAAAATATGGACCCAGCCTAAAGTGGGTCGTCACCATCTTACTTTACTTTTATTTATAAAGGGACCATTTTTAACATAAATGTTTCCAAAAAAAAAAAAAAGTAAATTTAACAGCAACCATGTTAATGTTTACAAAGTTGATTCGATTTTAACTTCAATTTAAAAAGACCAATAGATTTACACCCTTTTATATCCTCTGGCAAAGCATTCCAGTGAGTAGTAGCTTTCACAGCAAAAAACGAAGAATGACGAAAAGGAACAACACAATTACTTATAGATGATGATCTGATAGATCTCACAGAATTATTAGGACGAAAACTAACAAAGTCACAACATTTGAAAAAAGTATATAATTGTCAAAACTCATAAAATGATGTTTCTCCAAGATCCTACAGTGGTGAAAATGGTTTGTTTTTTTTATCTAAAGTTTTTAAAGTCTTAACCACAGTTTCTCCAGCTTGACCCCAACACGTAAGACCGTATGAAATATGAGAAAGAATTGTAGCATGCATAAAGGTCTTAGCTACATCGACAGAAAGACATTGTCTAATTTGTCTAAAATTCGCTGTTATATTTAATATTCCTCACCATTTCCTTTACAGTGGGTACGGAAACTATTCAGACCCCCTTAAATTTTTCACTCTTTGTTATATTGCAACCATTTGCTAAAATCATTTAAGTTCATTTTTTCCCTCATTAATGTACACAGAGCACCCCATATTGACAGAAAAACACAGAATTGTTGACATTTTTGCAGATTTATTAAAAAAGAAAAACTGAAATATCACATGGTCCTAAGTATTCAGACCCTTTGCTCAGTATGTAGTAGAAGCACCCTTCTGATCTAATACAGCCATGAGTCTTTTTGGGAAAGATGCAACAAGTTTTTCACACCTGGATTTGGGGATCCTCTGCCATTCCTCCTTGCAGATCCTCTCCAGTTCTGTCAGGTTGGATGGTAAACGTTGGTGGACAGCCATTTTTAGGTCTCTCCAGAGATGCTCAATTGGGTTTAAGTCAGGGCTCTGGCTGGGCCATTCAAGAACAGTCACGGAGTTGTTGTGAAGCCACTCCTTCGTTATTTTAGCTGTGTGCTTAGGGTCATTGTCTTGTTGGAAGGTAAACCTTCGGCCCAGTCTGAGGTCCTGAGCACTCTGGAGAAGGTTTTCGTCCAGGATATCCCTGTACTTGGCCGCATTCATCTTTCCCTCGATTGCAACCATTCGTCCTGTCCCTGCAGCTGAAAAACACCCCCACAGCATGATGCTGCCACCACCATGCTTCACTGTTGGGACTGTATTGGACAGGTGATGAGCAGTGCCTGGTTTTCTCCACACATACCGCTTAGAATTAAGGCCAAAAAGTCCTATCTTGGTCTCATCAGACCAGAGAATCTCATTTCTCACCATCTTGGAGTCCTTCAGGTGTTTTTTAGCAAACTCCATGCGGGCTTTCATGTGTCTTGCACTGACGAGAGGCTTCTGCCATAAAGCCCCGACTGGTGGAGGGCTGCAGTGATGGTTGACTTTCTACAACTTTCTCCCATCTCCCGACTGCATCTCTGGAGCTCAGCCACAGTGATCTTTGGGTTCTTCTTTACCTCTCTCACCAAGGCTCTTCTCCCCCGATAGCTCAGTTTGGCCGGACGGCCAGGTCTAGGAAGGGTTCTGGTCATCCCAAACGTCTTCCGTTTAAGGATTATGGAGGCCACTGTGCTCTTAGGAACCTTAAGTGCAGCAGAAATTTTTTTGTAACCTTGGCCAGATCTGTGCCTTGCCACAATTCTGTCTCTGAGCTCTTCAGGCAGTTCCTTTGACCTCATGATTCTCATTTGCTCTGACATGCACTGTGAGCTGTAAGGTCTTATATAGACAGGTGTGTGGCTTTCCTAATCAAGTCCAATCAGTATAATCAAACACAGCTGGACTCAAATGAAGGTATAGAACCATCTCAAGGATGATCAGAAGAAATGGACAGCACCTGAGTTAAATATATGAGTGGCACAGCAAAGGGTCTGAATACCTAGGACCATGTGATATTTCAGTTTTTCTTTTTTAATAAATCTGCAACAATGTCAACAATTCTGTGTTTTTCTGTCAATATGGGTTGCTGTGTGTACATTAATGAGGAAAAAAAAAAATAAGAACTTAAATGATTTCAGCAAATGGCTGCAATATAACAAAGAGTGAAAAATTTAAGGGGGTCTGAATACTTTCCGTACCCACTGTACATGTTTTTTAAAACTAAGATTTGAGTCCAATATTACATCAAGATAACTGAACTCATTAACTATTTCTATCTTTTCACCATTTATAAAAAATATCAACATTAGGAGATTGAACCTTTGCTTTTGAGATCAACATTCCTTTTGTTTTACCAGTGTTCAAGCTAAGATTTATGACACTAAATCATAATAACTACATGACTTCCCCATTTATTCGTCCATCTAATGTGCTTCAAACCAGAGAGATGCAAACTGGTCTCCTTGAGACCATCATTGATGCTGGAGGCCTGGATTCAGTGGTGGATGTAGCTGTAGTGGTGGAGGAAGAAGTTCTCCTAAACAGCCTTGCAGATGTTTCGACTGCCATTGGAGTGCTTTATGGACTGCTTTATGCTCTGTATATTGATTATCCCTGGGATACTGTATTAATTAATTTTCAAGTCATTTTACTGTACAGTTTTGGAGAATATTAAAGAAAAAACCACCCCAAACATCAAAGTGCATTTTAGCACTTGCACCATGTCCTATTTTTAAACACTCATAAAAAAAGTTTTCTTTTATAGGTTTGCTCATTTAATTGATTCCTGTTCAGAGTGACCCTGACTATTACTGTATTGTGTTGTACTATAAATCATTTTACTGTACAGTAAACTGTATAGTACTGTAATTTTCAAGTCATTTTACTGTACAGTTTGGGAGAAAAGTAAAGGCAAAATCACCCCAAACGTCAAAGTGCATTCTAGCGCTTGAATAATTTCCTCATATTCACTCATAAAAACTCATAAAACTCTGCAGCGTTTTGGAGATATGACATTATTCTACTTCAGAGGCCTATAAAGCAACTAATGCAATTTATACTACAGTAGAGATCATTTTATTCAACATGTTCCTCACACATGAAATAGTATATATTTTACTGAAAAGAAAGTATTAAGACCAAGTGATGCTTGAAAGTTTTATATTTTCTTTATACTTTCCATTAATGTAGTGAAATACTGGAGGATTTAAAAAAATATATCGTTCAAGCCATTTGATTTTATTAACAAAATCAACTTTTACTAACTTTTGGGAGTTTGGGACAGTACTTAATGACAAAAATTTCATTTTTGGGTGAACTAACCCTTTGGGCATTGGCTGGAGATCCATCTTCACCCATCCTATCCTTTTCATGTGGGTCTAAAGCTCTAGATTTCCTGTAAAACAACGAATGAATTCATTAAATGTGATTATTTTTAGAGAAACTGCAGAGCTTTCTATAGATTTCAGCAGAAGTGTGTCTGTTCACTCATTGCTAAGTGATTTGAATCACTACATAGGCAGCGACTCGCACACTATCTTCATCTGATTCTTGAAAGATGACATTTTATACCTTTTTTAAAAGGTATTTTAATATCAAATTAACTTAATAGGACCACTGAATATAAACACACTAAATATGCATTTTAGTACTGACATATATGAACTTAACAATGAGTTCACACACTATTAAACACATTCTATTTTACGCATTAATCACATTTTTCAGTATTTGCATTTTTTAATGTAATATAAATATGGTACAAATGGTTATAACCATTTGCCTTTTACACAACATCTCACCCATAATAGTTCTTAATATTTTCATCACTGATAACATGTATTTGAATGTGATTTTAGAAAGCAGTGTGAACAGGGCTTTTATTTTGGTACGGTGATGTGACGTCATAAGGCTGCGCCGCGCTCCTGCATCTGTTGTGATTCAGCTGAAGAAGGTTTGTTTTATCCATTTAAGGTGTTTGAAATAATCCAATTCGTCTAGGCAATTTTATAGTGTTTTTTTTTAGAAACAATGTAAAATGACTTATTTATTATTGAATTTAACATTGTAATACTTTATCTAACTTTGTTTTGTGTGAGTTAAGCAAGAGTAACAGAAAAGTTGTTGTAAGTAGTGATGAGAGAAACTAAGTTTAAACTCGAAAACCTGTGTTAATTATTGAACCAGTTGTTTCTGAAAATGATTCAGTGATTCAAAGCGCTCGATTCAAAAGAATAATTTAAATACCTAAATATAAACATTCAATATAATTTGTGTTCTAGTTTTGAGTGTTTTTAGACTAATCAGGTCATTTAAGTTCATTAACTCTGACTCACTTTCTTACCAGTGTGCTGAACTACTGAACTAGAGCTGATTGAGACGCACCCAGAGATTTAGTGTGGGTTTATTACTATTATAAAGATGGCGTTTATTAAAGAGGAGAGTGAAGAAATGGAGATTGAAGAAACAATCAGAGTGAAACAAGAAGATACTGAGGAACAAACAGGTTGGTTTCATTTTCAAAGCTGGACTCAGTCATTTAATCCTTATTACACCGTCCAGCTCTACAGAAATGAGTGATATTTTTGAAGAATATCAAATGAATGTCCAAATTAAAGTGGTTTTATTCAACATGGAGTGGGTCAGACATGTTCAGATCACATGATCATAAATACTAACAGTCTTTCCCCCAGTTTCACAGACAAGGCTTAAGCTAGTCCAAGACTAAACTGCAGGAATTATTTTTAAATTATTTTTATCACTCAAGAGTATTAAAGCAATCCATTAAATGTGACTGATCAACTTTACATTTGTAATTTGTAAGACTTTGTAATGCCATCTGCATTTGCTCTTCATTTAAAGATCTTTGGTGAGCAAATAATGACCAGTAACTTTTTAATGAACTACATATACCGCCATGTTAGTTTACACCACAATTCAGAGAATCAGAGTCAGATTTACAACACGTAAATTGATCCAGTTCTCCCAAAATACATGAAAGTGGTCAGTGAACTTGGAGAAAAATAGAGTAAACGTTTATAGTTATTTACACAATGTGTATCTGATATGATTAAAACATGTAAATTTACAATCGATTGGCATTTCCATAAACATCAGTGTCTATTTTACCAACTATAAATGTATTGTTTTGCTAGTACTTTTGTGTATTTAAATGTCTGAAATGGGGCTGGACGATATGGCCTAAAATAAAAAATTACAATTAATGAACAATTATTTATTTATTTATGCCAACTGAAAAAAAGCACAAATGTCAGGACATGTCAAAACTTCTCCAGGGCCCCAAAAGTCCTTAGACCCCAGAGGGTTAAGTAACTATCGCGTCAGCTGAGTCTTTGATTAAATCTCTTAGGCCCGGTTTCACAGACAGGACTTAGATTAAGCTAGGATTAGGCCTTAGTTCAATTAGGATATTTAAGTATCTTTCATTAATGTGCCTTAGGAAAAACATTACTGGTGTGCATCTTGAGACAAAACAATGGCGCTGACATATTTTAAGATATGTCAGTGAAAGCTGCTTTCAGTTGAAACAGCTTAAAGATGAATTTTAGTCTGGGACTAACTTAAGCTTTTACTGTAAAACCTGGGGTTAATGTCCTAGAGAAAGCTAAGAGTTAACAATATTAATAATAGGTTATGAGAGTTCATGTAGGATCTAGCATTCATGTTGTTGGTTTTATGTCTGTTACTTTGGGCTATTAAACTGGTGTCATTTGCCTGTTTTCAACTTAGACATGATGGTGCTGAAAGAGGAGGGCCAAGAACTGAATGAAACGGAAGATAAAGATCAGTATGAGAAACATCAAGATTTCATGTTTGGAGAAAAATCATTTAGATGCTCACAGACGAAAAATACTTTGTCTCGAAAAACAGCTCAAAAGCCAGCAACTAGAAATCATTTCACATGCCAACAGTGTAGAAAGAGTTTCGAACGAAATAGAAGTCTTAAAATCCACATGAAAATTCACACTGGAGGGAAGCCATTTGCCTGCCACCAGTGTGGAAAGTGTTTCAATCGAAATAGGAGTCTTAAAGACCACATAAAAATTCACACTGGAGAGAAGCCTTTTTCCTGCCAACAGTGTGGAAAAAGTTTCACTCAAAAAGTACATCTTGTAATCCACATGAGAATCCATACTGGAGAGAAGCCTTTCATCTGCCAACATTGTGGGAAGTGTTTCAATGAAAAAGGAGTCCTTAACAGACACATAAGAATTCACACCAGAGAGGGATATTTTGCCTGCCAACAGTGCGGAAAGTCTTTCAATGGAAAAGGAAGCCTGAAAGACCACATGAGAATTCACACTGGAGAGAAGCCGTACATCTGTCAACAGTGTGGAAAGAGTTTCAAACAAAATAGAAATCTTAGTGCCCACATGAAAATTCACACTGGAGAGAAGCCTTTTTCCTGTCAACAGTGTGGAAAGAGTTTCACTCAAAAAGTAAGCCTTGAAATCCACATGAGAATCCACACTGGAGAGAAGCCTTTCACCTGCCAACAGTGTGGAAAGAGTTTCAATCGAAAAGCAATCCTTGACAGACACATGGGAATTCACACTAGAGAGAACTTTTTCGCCTGCAACCAGTGTGGAAAGCGTTTTAGACAAAATGAAAACCTGACAGTCCACATGAGAATTCACAACGGAGAGAGCCCATTCATCTGTCAACAGTGTGGAAAAAGCTTCACTAAAAAAGCAAGCCTTAAAGTCCACACGAGAATCCACACCGGAGAGATGCCTTTTGCCTGCCAACAGTGTGGACAAAGTTTCATTCGAAAGGCAAGTCTTAAATGCCACATGACAATTCACACCGGAGAGAAGCCTTTCACATGCTCTCTATGTAGACAGAGTTTTAAACAAAAAGCAACTCTTCATGGCCATATGAGAATTCACACTGGAGAGAAACCATTCACATGTGATCAGTGTGGAAAGAGTTTCAGATTAGGAATATCCCTTAATCGCCACACAAGGATTCACGCAAGAGTAAAGAGTTTTATATGTCATCAGTGCGGAATGAGTTTCACAGACGAGAGTCACCTTAAGAATCATGTAATAATTCACATCGGAGAGAAGACTTTCATGTGCAATTACTGTGGAAAGCCTTTCGAACACAAATCAACCCTTGAGATCCACTTGAGAGTTCACACTGGAGAGAAGCCTTTCACATGCCCTCAGTGTAGAAAAAGTTTTGCAAGTAAAGGAAGTCTTGAGGTTCATGCGAGGGTTCACACTGGAGAGAAGCCTTTCAAGTGCCCTCGGTGTAGGATGCGTTTCACATATCCAAGAGACATGAAACGCCATTTGCTTAATCATTCCAAAATTAAATTTTTATAGTTCTGAGTATGGCAAGAGGTTTACGAAAAGGAAGATTTAATTGTAATCAGTGTAATTTAATAAAAAATGTTGCCATCACACTTACAGATAGATATGAGAAGACATGCTTCTTTTTGTTTAGTTTTTTGTTGTGGAAAGATTTTTCAAAGGCTCAGCAGTATAAAATGGCACTAGAAAATATGTATCAAAGAAAATCAAAGCTACATTCACACTGCCACAGAATGTGGCTCAACTTTTCTGCTCATATTATTGATTGACAATTAAATTGATTCTTTTTTTTCTTTTGTCATGTACTGTGTGGCCACACCTGACCATAATTTGGACTGTATAGAGTTGTTATTTGATTAAAGGGGTCATATAATGTCACTTTTACAAGATGTAAAATAATTCTCCGATGTCCCAGAGTGTGTATGTGAAGTTTTAGTTCAGAATACCCTACTGATCATTTCTTTTATAGCATGTTAAATTTGTCATTTTTTTGAGGGTGATCAAAAACGCTCAGTTTTTGTGTGTCCCTTTAAATGCAAATGAGCTGCTGCTTTCAAGGAGAGGGCGGAGTTTCAGGAGCTCATGTTAGCAGCGCTGATTAGCTCATGCTAGCAGCGCTGATTAGCTCATGCAGAGTCGCTGAAAATATCAGAAACATTTTATGTTCAAACCAGAGTTGGACAATGATGGACAGACTCAAGAAGTGACAACATTTTGAATGCAACAGGATGTTTCTGAATAGTTAGTTGATGAATTTATGTAGCTGATGAGGATTTAACTATCTTAAAGTCATTGATTAGCATATACTGTCATGAGAATCTATAAAGCCTTTTACTATACAGGAGCTCTCCAGTGCTCTTAAACGATCTCATATTACTGCTGTTGGATCTGACAGAATTCATCGATTCATTCATACAGTATTATTAATTCTTCTAGGAATACAACAGGAGACATACCACCATCTTGGAAGGAAGCTATTGTTAGTCCCATTCCCAAACCGGGTAAGGACTACTGTGATGCAAATAATTATCGGCCAATAACTCTGACCAGTTGTGTCTGCAAAACTATGGAAAGAATGGTAAATGACCGCCTGGTGTGGACACTGGAGTCAAGGCACAAGATCAGCGATTATCTGTGTGGTTTTAGACGTGGCAAAAGCACTGTAGGGAACCCCCCATCGCCCCAAAAATGGAATCCGACGGCCTGGGCGAAGGTTAACGCGTGTATGTCTTTTCAGCGCCCATGTGAAGTTCACTTAATTTCACTCGTTTAATCTGACTCCAGTTTCAAATGATGATTACTCTTAGGTTGCGTTTCCAATTAGAAATGAATCATTGGTTATGCATTAATTTCGATTTTTGATTATTCTGATTACCTTATATCTTCAATTATTCGTTCACTGCGGTCCTGGTATCGCTTTAGAAAAGTCACGTCGGCCGACTGAGTGCTCTTCCCGGACACAAACTCGTCAGTTCTGATCTTAAACATTGGATGCAGGGTAAATATCTACCTTTAAGTCGGTCGCGCTCTGCTTACAAAAAGCATAGTTTTTATATATTTACGAAAACTGCAACTTATTTAAGGCAGCGATCGTCAGAAATCGAGATGGACTTAATTGACATGCCCTATGCTCCATCTATCAAGCCCTCCGTATGATCAATCCTGAACACAGATTTGAGGTAATACCTTCACTTTAATCTACAAGAAATAATGAATTAAGAATAATACAGAACAAACCAAATATATTTTATTGGTCAGGTAAAAATGTATCATGCCAATTACACAAATAACCAATTAGAAGCCAATTCAGAAATCATAAATACATAACATTAGTTGCTCAAAGATGTCTCTAGGAGTAACAATTGCATATACACACAGTGGTGGATTAGTGTTTTTAAGACACTCGTCCATCACTGTATGGGGGTTTCTGGCTACAGAAGATCCCACATGACTGCTTTGCACTTTACCTTATATACCAGAACAAAAGGATTGTACATTTTTATTACACCAACACCTGTTTTGGGGGGGAGAGGAGTGGGTTTTCACAACACCACCCAAAAAGAGGGCAGAAGTCCCCTTAGTTTTCAATCTTTTTCATAAAATTTTTGAATAAAGTCTAAATAATTAATAACTTTGATTTGCTGCCACAAAATACGTACATTGGTGTGATACGCACACGGAACCAGTTTTGTAATTGCCTCCGGCCGGTGCAAAATTGCCATAACGCCGGTTTGGACAGCGGCGCACTGGGACCTGTAGACGGAAGGCTGCATCAGTGTTGCCAACTTAACGCGCTTTCTTAGAAAAAAGTCACAAAAGGGGTCTGAAAATGCGCTATGACGAATATAGCGACTTGTTAACCTGATCCAGCTTCCGAGACCTCCTGGTACTACCGCACAAGCGCAAGATTATGCTTTCCTGCCGCAGGTGCACCACTCTGGTTCAGCAGTGCATTCAGCTGAGGATGTGCGCTCTGTCAGAGAACAAATAAAATAGATACTATTGCTTCTAACCTGAGTGATCATTTTACGTGTACATATAGCCAAAATCACAGCAAATGTCTATCTTATGTGTATGGTGATTTTGTCAGACAACGTCTCGATTATAAACCAGGATTTTAGTGCTGGTTTAACATGTCAGGGCTCGAATTTTACTTTCCCGACTGGACAAGGACCTGATTAAAATGTCAATACCTAAAAAACAAAACAACAAAAAAACACAGCAACTTAGGAATCACCAAAATGCGAGTGACTTATTACATTTAGAGTTAGTGGTGATCGATAGTGGATAATAATAGGCTGCATAATGTAGGCTACTGACGATAACAAGGTTGCGCTGTTGAGGCTCGCGCAGCATCTGGAGGAGAAATGGAAACATGAGCGAAGCGCACACAAAAAGAAACTTATAAAAACTTGAATTTTTACTGCAGTGTGTTTAACTAATTTGATACTGGTAAGCAAAACCACATGACCAAGAATGCTGTTTTGCTAAATAGGCTACCATCACGATTAAAAACGTGACACTGATTTCATACAACAGTTCAATTAACAAGTAGTTAATATTAAGCTACTTACATTTTAGAAGGAACATTGACTGTTTTTGTTCTATTTTATCAGTGAAAATAGTTTCAAACAAAGATCACAGCAGAACCAAAGCGCAACACTCCAGCCTTTTTTCATTACAGAATGATTCAGCATTTTGAACGAATCGGCCATTTGAATGAATCAATGACTCACTCATTAAGATAGTTACTTGCCGCCACCTACTGGTGGTGCTTAATTTTTAAAAGTATCATTTCCTACCCCCCAGCATTTCATAAATGTATTTTCAAAAAATATTTAAAACAATCCCATAACATTATGTAATGCTCGTGGTAAACCTTAATGAGGTTTGGTTTTAACTACATCAGCCTCCTTAAGTCTGGGTGGATTGTCATGTGGGCACTTTACAGTTTAACTACTGTCATTGAGTCATATGTCCTGCTCCTAACAAGACAGGTGTTCAAGGTGGCCCTCACAGGCCACCACTGAATGTCCTTCTAATATGACGAAATGCTTTTCGTATGGGAGTCATGCTTCATATAATGCTATAATCATGATGTAGGCCCCTTTCTGGCCTACATTATTATGTGCCCACAGTATGGTCTACCTGTTAGGTTGAGCTTTGTACTTCCCTGCTAGGGTTGTCTGTGTAATAGTGCTTAGCTGAGCTGATCATGGGATTGTAGGCTTCCATGGGGCCTCCTGAGGTTCAGCCCTAGGCTGGTTTGTGCTCCCCTGTATCAGGGTGTCTAGCGCACAGCCTCCTCAGTGCAAATAATCAAGCGCTGAGTAGATCCTAGGATGAGCAGATTATACTCCCCTCAATACGAGGGTTTATAGCACTCAGCTGAGTTCTGCTCTCCGGGATGTCAGTCTCTACGTGGCCACTAGACTTACGCCATAGGTCTTAGAGGTTGCTAGGCCCTACGGGCCGCCTTTTGAACATACTGGTGTATGTTCATGTATATTTCTCTCTGAGAATTATCTGTATACACCTTTGGTTGGCCAGGGGCCCAGGTGATAAATTTAACCTCCTATGGTTCGGTTATTTATCGTTCTTGGTGCCTTAACACTGCCACAAGCTAATGCCACGTGTCTGTTAAGGTTATAGGCCCATCTGAGGCCTTCCTTAATACGCGTTGGCGTACGTTGTTCTCCTCTTGCTTTTGAAGAGTAAAAATGTGCTTTTACTGAGTACACTGCTCCTTGGATTGTGCTAGGTGGATTGTCATGCGGACATTTTCGCAGCCTCTTAATGCTGCCATTGAAGTTGTCTGTCTGCCCCCGGCAAGACAGGTGTTCAGGGTGGCTCCTCCAGGCCACTTTCTGAATATACTTCTGTTTCACATGTAGCTACTATCATCTTGTAGGCCCCTATTTGGCCTCCATGATTATGTGCCCATTGCATGGTCTACAACGTATGTTAGGTGAGCTTTGTACTTCCCTATTAGGGTTATGTTTGTAATAGTGCTTAGCTCCCTAAGCTGATCATGGTGGTAGGCCATAATCAGGCCTCCTCCTAAGATTCAGCCCTAGGCTGGTTTGTGCTTCCCTGTATAAACAGGTGTTTAGCGCACAGCCTCCTCAGTGCGTTAATTAAGCGCTGAGTAGATCCTAGGATGAGCAGATTATACTCCCCTCAATACAAGGGTTCATAGCACTCAGCTGAGTTCTGCTCTCCAGGATGCCCGTCTCTACGCGTGGGTCTGAGTTGCTCCTGCCTTTCTGCAGTCACTCTTACCTGCTCTCTTCTATGAAGAATGTGTTATGGAGATTCTGTACTCAGACAGGGTTGGCCAAGACTAAGTTTGACAGACCAGGTCGGCCTCCCTGGTGGCACTGGGGTGACTTCGTTCCCCTCTAGTGACTGGCCGGGGTTCCTTTTGGTTCTCTGGCCACATTAAAGGGATCACTTTCTTTTCGGAAAAGTTGGTTCCAGATGCCTTTAGCAGCCTTGGTAGGCCTTCTGCGGAAGACCTTTTTGAGGCTCAGCTTGGGCTGTTGGCCATAGGGAATGCTGTCACTGACAGCCTGGTGTGACCTTAGGGTGAGTTGCTAAGCGTTTCCTTCGAAACTGCTCGACATTTGTCAGCCATATTATTTGGCATGCACTCTCCTTAAGCATGGTGGCGTGGGTATATTGGTCCCCTATAGCGTTTCAAACGCAGAGCGAGTTCCCTTTTGAAAGGGAACGTCTCAGGTTACGTATGTAACCATAGTTCCCTGAGAACCAGGGAACGAGACTCTGTGTTTCATTGCCATGCTTTGGGCTGCCTGCTGAACAGTCCCTCAAGACAACAGATACTGACTGTTTCTCCAGGCGCTCCTTTTATACCTCTGGGTCGCGCCATATTACGTCATAGGCTGTCGCTGGCCAATAGGGATTGGAGTTGTTGGATAGTTGGCTTTAAAAAATGGGTCACGTGTGACGTTCCCCATAGCGTTTCAAATGCAGAGTCTCGTTCCCTGGTTCTCAGGGAGGGGGGGACGTTCACCTGAGACGTTCCCCCCCCAAATAAATGATTGTTTCTTTTTGTCACTACCAAAACAGTGATGTCACTACTGAAACAGTCATGACCGAAACATGTGGTGATGTTCCGGTAGTGACAATTTAAAAAACTTTTGAGCTTAGGTCAAAGATGATAATCAGCACATGGTTAGCTAGCACAATTCTGAACATGTGTACACAAAAAAACTAAAACATCCAAAAAACAATGATGTCGTTTCGGTAGTGATAATTTTATTTTAAATTACGTTTGAACCTAGCTAAAAGATGATAATTGGTACATGGTTACCTAGTACGGTTCTGAACATGTGTACACACATAAGAACTAAATTGTATGGAATAACACCCCAAAAAAAGTTTCCTTAATTGCAGAAAAAGGTGTTTGGTAGTGACGTTCCTTAAAGTTACACACAGATTTTCAGACTTTTGAACACATTTAACTCAAAATGACTGTACCCATCTACTGTGAAAGAAAGGCTATGAGAGGGAGGGACACGGGAATATTTCCTGATCAAAAATGTAGAAGTGTGGATAAAATCAGTCTCAGCCAATGGACTAAAACATACCTTGTTTTTACATAAAGTTTCATGATTTAAAAATAAAATATTAAATATTTTTTCTAAGTTCACTTTTTTTTAAAAAGGACAGCCTTCCGGATCCATTGTTTGTTATTCCTGTTCTGATTCCTGCAAATCAGACAGCCTTCCAGATTTCCATTGTCACTAGTTTTCTGTAAATTCCTGCAAATCACATGACTTAAAGGAAAACTGAAAGTGGAAAATCTAACACACAATACCATTAGTGTTAATTTTGCAGAAATATATATATATTATATGGTCAGGTCAGTTGTGTTTGTATTGCTTCTGGGTGTAAGCTAAATGATTAGCCTCAAACTTTTTTTTTTTTTTTGGTGAATGGAATCCTGTAAAAATTAAGCTTTTGGTTTCTGCCATTACAATTGTGGCAGATCATAGCAGAGCACAAAATTGTAAATAAGCTAGAATATATTGCCTTCTGTAAATGTGACTTTTTGTTACCACTGATGAGTGTGACATAAGCTATGACATTAACAAAAATTGATCTATTATTACAGCCTTCTCGACAGCCATGAACGATAAACCGTTTCTTTTTTACAGGATATGGAACCCCTTTTTTGACTATCTGGGGACCCCTAAATTTGATAGACTGAGAGCGGGCCTCCTGGACCTCGCTTGGACTAAGGATTTGTCAGTTATTGCCAAAATTTTTCTTTTTTTTTTCTGAAGGGGAGAGGATAATTTGTTTGTGTACTGATGGTCTTTTATACATATTGGTTTAAGCTTTGCAAAAGTTCAATAAAAATATAAAATGTTAAACATTTTTAGCATATGCTAAATGACTAAATGGTTTAAAATCATGCTTTCAGTGTCATTTAGCCAGACAGATCTCTTGAATTCATGCCTAGCAACTTTACACAGCCTTCACAGAATTCACAAAACGCTTGGTCTTAAAATATGGATCAATGCCCAGTTTATTTGGACCAGCTTGCTTGTTTATATTTTCTATTGATCGTACAAAATTCGTAGTTTTGTATGTTATGTTGTGTAACGTATACCCTTAGTCTGTATGTCTCCTGCTAACCGGCTAGCTCATGTTTCTGTAGTTCTGCTATTCAGATGTGGGTCCAATATTGTCTAAAAATGTGTCGATTAATGCAGCATATCTGTCTTATTAGTAATGATCAAGGATGGAGCACGACTTTTGTTTACAAAGTGTAATGCATTATCAGCTATTTACATTTGTGCTTGGCTAAGACTTTACAACATAAACAGTTTTTTTCCTCTGCGTTTTTATTATTACAGTAGAGTGGAGCTCTATCTGTATTGTAATAGGATGTTAAAGTAGCCATGAAATCAAAATTAACAATCCTTATTTTTTTATGGAATATTATAGTATTTATTGTACGTAATTTATCGGGAGCATTTCATTATTTATTTTTTTTAATTCATGTGCTCTCATAATCTTTAATCAAAAACATTAACCTCCCCTACCACTCAAAACGACTCATCTGCTTCCTGTCACAGCTCCGCCCTTGCGCCATAGCATATCTGGAACTGCCAGCAGATCCAATGACATGAGGGGGAAATGCTAAGGCTGATGTTTCACTTTCACTTATAGAGATCAATGCATTAACCGTCGCTGATGCCAGTCACTGTGTACAGTACCCTTAAACAATGAAAGGATGTTATGAAAACACTACTCTTTGGACATGGCAAACACATTTTTTTCATAAATGACTTAACCTGAAGGACACACTCGAACGTTTTTAAATTCATTCCTATGGAAGTTTTATTTAATTTTTTTTCCCCCTATGGTATTCCTATAGAAAAGTTAAGAGGCACTTGCGTGACTTACATTAAGCTTAACTTGCGTGCGAACATGAGGCTCAATTTCCATAGGAATGACCTGAAAACGCTCGCTCTTCTCCACTCGCGGACACGCATTGGCAGTCAGCCTCTCACGCTGTTTAGTGCCATTGACCGTCCTCATCATCCTCAATCAATAAAGTTCTTACAGTAACATGAGGGTGCTCGGAGTGAGTCCGGTGGAGAGAAATTCCCCACAACTGACTGCAAACAGGCATTCAGATCTGCCTCCATTTTGTTAGCAACGCCCAATCAGAGCAGTGTAGGCTGATGGAAAATAGGGGTTTAGAGAGACTGATTCTTCGAACTGCTTCAAACAAGTCGTTTACGAATCATTGAGAACTGAGGTGAAATTAAATGTACATTATAAGAAAATGAAAGTGTTTTTTGACCTTGCATGCATGTAAATGTGTTGTAGGAGATTCACAAAACAATATTAGGAATCTTAAAAAAGGCATAATAGGACACTTTAATAGTTTGGCCGAATTGCCCAACTGAAGATCTAAGTAAAGGATGATGGGAAATCAGACAGCCTTCCAGATTACATGACTGAAAGGAAAGTGAAACGTTTAACACAAAATTTTTACAGAGATCATCATTGCATTTAATCCTTCACTTTAATGAGCAAATGTATGATGTTCCTCTAATGTCTCTCTCTCTCTCTCTCGCTCTCTCTCTCTCTCTTTTTGTATGGCTCAGGCTGGTCCTCATACCTTTCAGACATCAAAGAATCATTTCAAATCCAGGGTAAGTATCTGTTTCTTTTCAGATGTAGTATTAATTTATATTCATGTCTGCTTGTGATATTCAGAGTTCAGATATTTGGTAAACAATCAGTGGAGAAATGACAGTGTGTGATTTGGGGAAAGAATAATGGACAGATTTGAATGAGATAATTTTTCAAGTTTCACTGATCAAATTTAAATTAGACCACCAGGTTAAATAACAAACATGAAGTATGGATTTAAAACAAACTGCTTTTTATCATCTTTTTAGTTTTTGTTTTGGTATGTTGGTACATTTGAGAACCACTGAGATAAATAATTTAATCAAGAGCGCATCAATACTTTTCCCCTAAGAACGTCTTTGTTAACAAAAACAATATATCTTTAAAGAGAAAGATGCTATGTCCTTACACTTTGATAATTGTCTGTAATAATGTCTAGCTTTGTCTTTTTCCCTTAAAGACAAAAATATGACATTTACATTTAGCCATTTAGCCGACGCTTTTCTCCAAAGCGATTTACAAATGAGAATAGTAGAAGCAGTCGAATCAACATGAGTACAATACAAAAACAGTACGTAAGTGCCGTGTCAAGTCACAGTTTCATCAGTGAAGTGTTCGTAGCAAGGTTTTTTTTTTTTTTTTTTTTTTAATATATACGCAAATAGATGGAGAAAGAATAGAAAGTTGAAGAAGAAAGAGTAAAATATAAATAAAAAGTGCTGTATTACTGGGTCAAGTGTTGACAAAAAAATATAGTTTTTTGAAAATGGCTAAAGACTCAGCTGCTCGGATAGAGCGTGGCAGGTCATTCCACCAACCAGGAACAGACCGGGAGAAGGTCCGTGAGAGTGATTTTGTGCCCCTTTGGATTGGCACCACAAGATGCCGTTCACTTGCAGAACGCAAGCTTCTGGATTGCGCATAAGTCTAAAGTAGTGAGTTTAGGTATGGTGGTGCAGAGCCAGTGGTTGTTCTGTAGGCAAACATCAGAGCCTTGAATTGGATGCAAGCAGCTATTGGCAGCCAGTGCAAACTGATGAAGAGAGGTGTGACATGCGCTCTCTTCGGTTCGTTAAAGACCAGTCTTGCTGCAGCATTCTGGATCAGTTGGAGGGGCTTGACAGTGCATGCTGGAAGGCCTGCCAAGAGAGCATTACAATAGTCCAGTCTAGATAGAACAAGAGCTTGGACAAGAATTTGTGTGGAATGCTCCGATAGGAAGGGTCTAATCTTCCTAATGTTGTATAGAGCGAATCTGCAGGACCGGGCTGTTGTAGCGATGTGATCTGTGAAGCTTAAACAATCATCCATCACCACTCCTAGGTTCCTGGCCGTCCTGGAAGGAGTTATGGTTGGCGACCCAAGTTGAATGGAAAGGATTATGATGAAGTGTTAGGTTGGCACCAACCACAAGCAGTTCCGTTTTTGCAAGGTTAAGTTGAAGGTGGTGGTCCTTCATCCAGGCAGAAATGGCTGTCAGGCAGTCTGCAATGCGACCAGCAACCGTCGGATCATCTGGTTGGAATGAGAGGTAGAGTTGTGTGTCATCAGCATAACAGTGATAGGAAAAACCATGTTTCTAAATGACAGATCCTAGTGATGACATGTAGATGGAGAAGAGAAGTGGTCCAAGCACTGAGCCCTGAGGTACCCCAGTAGCAAGATGACATCTTGCTACTGGGGTACATGCTCTTGCTACAAGAGCATGACAACATGCTCTTGTTTATACACAGAGATAACGCATAGAAAATCAAAGAGAAAAGTGCTGAAACCTCCAGACCTCAGAGAAGTATTATAAGTACAAGTATTATCTTTCTGTCTATTAGTCTACTTGATCAGCCTTTTTTTTCTACAATCTTTGTATAGATCAGTGATTTTTAATCCTGGTCTTCCTGGGGACCCACCAGTGCACATTTTGTATGTCACCCTTATTTAACACACCTGATTCAGATCACCGTTACAACTCCATGAACTGCAATGAATGTGTCAGTTAGAGAGATGGACAATGTGCAGAGCAGTGGGTCCCAGGAGGACTGGGATTGAAAACCACTGATATAAGCAATAGCCTCTTTCAAAGTCTGTGATGGTCGAACTGAGTGTTGTTAATCACAGCTCTCACCATGTGCTCGGTCCTATACATGGATGCCTTGTTTTTTAACTTCATGAATGAACTCTGTGACATTATTCTGAAGTTTTCTCTCCACTCTGAATCTCTAAAGTGTCAACAGAAACTCGCTAGCCTCTGCTCCGTATCTTCATGCCTGAGAAGAAAGCAGTACAGTGTAGGCAAACCCAATTACAGCGGCATCGCGATGTTCATCTCAGTGCTGAATAACATTCCAATACATCCTTAGAAATGTGATTTGCTTTTGATTTAATTTGAAAAGCACAGCATGCCTACTGTACTTGAGTTTATGTTTTGTTCTGTAGGGTATGTTTAAAATCCTTAGTCCTTATTCTGATTATTGGAAATATTATTGGTGCACATGTAAAGGTAGTCTGTGTTCTCATGCAGTGAAAAAAATACATCATGGAGCAAAATGAACACTCACAACATGCAGAGACAAGACAGCAGGTTACTATTTGTATGAAACAAATCTCAGCTTTCAAATTTTTAATTTTTTTTTTTTAAAGAAATTCAAACAATAAATACTATTTTGTGGCTCTTTAATGTGTTGGACAGATTTCTGTAGTGCCTCAGTTTAAGTGGCACGTGAATTGATCATCTCTTCCTCTTTACTACTAGCTATAACACGGAATAAACATCAGAAGGTATGTTTTTTCAACCATGGAAAGATGTCGATACACATTTTTCAAATTTGCGTCCACCGATGTTAATCTACTAACTCTACTGTCTGGTTTGTTTGTTGGAAAAAATGGTGGATGCAACAGGGGCACATAATGTCATCCTTGTGATTGGTCAGATCGCTTGTCAATCAAACTTCCAGCAAAGGGTGAATTGAGACGTTTGGTGGATTGAATAAAATCCAAATATTTGTGGTCAGTCCAGACCATGAAGGGAAGTGAAGAGTTGATCTTGATCACGCGACACTGTTACTACACAGCGCTGGGAAATCCAGTAAAGAAAGCATTTGAATTCACCACAGAATTAATAATATCGCTGCAAGATCTAATGAGAAGCATTCAAATTCGGCATAGAGTTCTCTGCTATTAACCGTAGATTTCAGATCAACCAGTGCTGACGTGGAAACCAGAAGAAACATTGCGCCATGAATAAACAAGTTATAGACGGCTTTCAGTCCACAAATGAACAACATTCGCCATGGATTTAATGTAACACTAACTGTAACCATGGAAGTTTGGCAGGGATAGTAAAATGCTTTCGAGTACTTCACACATCTTTTTCCAGCAATTCAAAACTCTAATATTATCATATTTAAATGTTATTTTTAATATGATGACTAAAATATTATTTGTTCATCCTTCATAGATTTACCCCCATTTATAAAACTAAAAGTTTCAACATGTAGGAGAAAACACGCTTGTTTAAAAATAAAAAAGACATTAAATTACCATTGTAACCAGTAGGTGGCTGTATTTTTACTCCCTAATATATATTTCAATCGTTTTACTTTTGAATCCTTGAATATTATAATTAAATAAAGTGAATATTATTTAGACATTATGAATGATAATGCTGCCCTCAGATGTTAATCTGGAGTTTTGCAAACTTAAAATAAAACTACACATTGTAATTTCTCTAAGTTACTGTAAGTCTATTTGTCAGTAATACGGTCAAAAAGGGGGAAAATGAATAACTGCGCTGTAGGTTGGTTTAAGGTGTGCCCCTAAATTTTCTCCTAAAATTTTCAGTAAGG
Source organism: Elopichthys bambusa (assembly GCA_037101425.1). Classification (NCBI taxonomy): domain Eukaryota; kingdom Metazoa; phylum Chordata; class Actinopteri; order Cypriniformes; family Xenocyprididae; genus Elopichthys; species Elopichthys bambusa. The sequence continues at coordinate 23,454,714 of CM074454.1, forward strand.
GGCTAAAGTGCTCCTAGTAAAAAAATTTAGTCTGGAGCCCTGGTTGGTTATGTCACTTTGTAAAGAAAACATTACACGCCTATAGACTGAACACGTAATATGCATAATGCCATGATTGTTACAAATTTGTATTTTCGTAGTTTACATGGAGACGATCTTAATTCATCGATTTCAAAAACTTTCACTTTGAATCTTGTTTTCAAAAGTTGCATTTCTAAAACACTGTTGTTATGTAAATAAAAGGCCAAAATGTAAAGTTTTACATTTTAAGTTGAAAATGGTGTTGTGTAAACGGCCCCTCAGTCACACGCTCTCACTCACCAGAGTTTTGACTAGCTCACCTGCAGCTCATCCGCTCGTTTGGATTGACATAAAAGCACTATGCAGTCACAGGGCAAATTCCAAATGGCATTTTTGCACCCTTGAAGGGCACTTCGAGAAGGGGATGCCATTTGAAGGGGTGTTCCAAACAAAAGTGAACAACTGAATCCCTTCACAAAGGGCCATTAGCAAAGGGTACATGCGATGGTCACTTTGAGGAAGTAATTATATCATTTCTGGTCATGTGACCCAGCGAATACTCGCGATTCATTCTATTTAAAGGTAGATGACAGGAGAGGTCGAATTAACTTACAAACAGCTACTCAAGTGTTTTGGGGTTTTTTTTATTTTTTTTTATATATATATATATATATATATATTTCACACATTTTTGTCATGCTATGTTTAAGTTTCATAGGTTAGTAATGCAGTGTCCAAAGATGAGACAGCAAGTTTTAAAGTTGGGAACAGAGAAATACACTCACAAATATATATAAATGTATCTGTAACAATTTATAATAACGTTCAGTTATAAGTAATTTATGAATTATTAGTTAATGATTAACAAATCATTTACAAAACATGAATATACATTTATAAATGTTTGATAAGTGATATACTAATATTTATGAATGTTTTATGAATTCAGTTATAAGTCATTTATAAATTATTTGTTAATTATGAACAAATCATTTACAAAACCTGGCTATATGTTCATAAATGATTAATAAGTGATATGTTAATATTTTATGAATGTTTTATTAATTCAGTTATGAGACACTTATAATTTATTAGTTAAGGATGAATGAATTTACAAATGTGTTGTAAGTTATCTTAATCAGATAAATCAAACAGATCATTAGTAGATGGTTTATAAGTTATTAGTTGATACATTAATCACTTGTAATAACTGAAGTATTTATGACAAAATTGTTTTAGTATCATTATCTCAATAAACAATTGTTATTCATGAACAAACGATGAACAAACCATTAGTAAATGATCATGATTTATTGATGAAGTTGTAAGCTGGTCTGTGTTCAAAAGGCAGGCAGGGGTATGCTAAAGCACTATTTTTAAGAAGAGTAATTTATTTGTTTTGAAGTGGATAAACATTTATAAATGCCTAACAGTCAGGTGATTCCAGTGGGTTATGCTAAATCCTTTCACTCATCAGCACAGACTTGTGTTTTGTATGGAGTGTGTGGGATCTAGTGATGAAGTGAACCTCTGAACCGGTTTTACCTTCCACTGAAGCTCACATCAGGTGCACAGAGTTAAACACTCCATGTGTGTCAGAGAAGACCGCTGTCTATACCCTCACCAGTCAGCACTCACACTGTAGTACACACTTGCATCCCCTATTCTAAAGTGTAAACTATTCATCACTTATAAATGTGTTAAATACCATTTGCAGATCTTCTTTATAAATTATGTACAAACTGCAATTTGTAAATATACCATTTATTTGCCATATGCAAAGTATACCTTTCAGTTACAGGACATAAAATCTATACGAATCCCGATATTTAAATTATATATTTTTATATAAAAATTATAATATTTTTATGCAAATATATTTTACTAGTATATAGATATCTTTGAGCCCCTAACTCACCCCTTATACCTAAACATGACCACTTTTTAGCCACTTCACAAAAATAACAACGCAATATAGATACATTTACAGTGAGTGTTATATTAGTTGATATACTACTGTATAAAAAGAATAATTTTAGGCTCCCTACTCCACCCTATAACCTTAAGCATAACCATTTTGACAATATACGTAGTTTAACAGGCAGATAAATGTACGTTAGTCACAATCATTTATTTAAAACGTTACAAAAAGCAGTATACAGAACAGACAAAACGACACGTGTGCTACATTACCTGCGAAATGACAGCAAAACATAATTTTGTGTGAGTTACAGAATTAAATTAAAGTGTTTAATCGCTGCAAATATTCCCCTGATCTGCATGTCCATCCTCCAAAGCGTTGCGCTGAATCTCACTCAACACAGCAATTCAAATTCGGCATGTCGCAAACACTCTATGGTAGTCGCAAATCAAATGTGACAGCCAATAAGGAGCGAGGTTTGACGTCACTGCCGCAAACCTGTGTCGTATTGTTAGAAGCACCAATTTTGAAAGTTATGAAACGGCGGATTGGTACGATTATGAACATATAATGGTTATATTACGTTATAAGAATCTTTTCCTCACACGATGGTATCATACGACTTCTGAAGACTTGAAATAAAATGCACAAAATAGTGGACTACGTTTATTATCAGTTTATGGTGCATTTTGATGTTATGGTGAGGAGCTGTTCCATGAAAAACAAAATATAAAAATTAAATGATTAAGTGCTGGTTAAACGGTGACAGAGTGTTAATTTAAAAAAAAAAAATAATAATAATAATGTAAAGTTTAGGCTTGGGTAAAGTGATGGATAAGATGGATCATTTTCTGCAAAAATTCGCAAATGATATGTAACACATTTATAAGTGATGAATAGTTTGCACTTTAGAATAGGGGATGCAGGAAGCGTTAATTTGTAATAATTTGTAACAGGAAAGAAAGGTCTACAAATGATACGTAACACATTTACAACTGATGAAAAGTTTACACTATAACAGGTGTTGAACACTTTGTAGTGTGTACTACAGTGTGAGTGCTGACTGGTGAGGGTATAGACAGCGGTCTTCTCTGACACACATGGAGTGTTTAACTCTGTGCACCTGATGTGAGCTTCAGTGGAAGGTAAAACCGGTTCAGAGGTTCACTTTATCACTAGATCCACACACTCCACACAGAACACAAGTCTGTGCTGATGAGTGAAAGGATTTAACACAGCCCACTGGAATCACCTGACTGTAAGGCATTTATAAATATTTTTAAGAAGAGTAATTTAGTGGATAAACAGTGCTTTATCATACCTGCATGTTTGTGCTTTTGAACACAGACCAGCTTACAAATTCATCAATAAATCATAAACTGATAATTTACTAATACTCATTTTTACTAATCACTGATCATTAACTAATAAATTATAAATGACTTATAACCGAATTAATAAAATAACATATTATTTAATATGTATATGTGTGTATATATATATATATATATATATATATATATATATATATATATATCTATATCTCTTTAAGACAGCATCTGTTAGTACATGATTAAAGTTCAACATAAGCTTATACTCATAAGCTTATACTATTTAAATTCCAATGTAGTGGGGTCTATGTTTTTTATCAGTTTTATTTTGATAAACATGACACAATATAACATTATGATTACATGGTGTAAAGTTTCACCCACTAGCCCAACGACGGCATCTAGTGGTCTGGTTGAAGGTATTTCGCGTGTACGTCCTGTGGCACTTCTGTAAAATTCATCTTAATTTAATACAACTTTGGTTTCCAATTTAATTCTAACTTCGTGAATAATTTAATCTGACTCCAATTAGAAATGACTCTTAGTTTCACAATTTTTCCCATGTAACAGCTGATCATAAGATTAGTTGTGCTTTAATTTAGATCTTTTGATCGTTCTGGATATCTCATAATTTCAGTTATTCGTTCATTACGGTCTCACCATCGCTTAGAGAATTTCACATCGGCCGGCTGCGTTCTCACGACATAAATTCGCCAGTTTATGATCTAGTCAGAGGGTGCAGAGTTTACTAATGCATTTGAGTCGAACCACCACATGCTTGTTCATACAAAAATACAGTTTTCTTAGTCACGATACTGCAACTTGCTAATTCAATAACAGACAAACTCAAAAAGTCCCATGATGTGCCAATATGCTCCTTTCATGGGGCTCTCTGGTTTGACCTGTCCTGACGCAGATTTACGGAAATGACGGACTCCAATAATCTACTAGTCATAATGATTTTAGAGGAATCCAAGATAAATCAAGATTAACATTTATTGTTTTTGCCAGGCAGGATAAAACATCAATTAAGGAATTAAAAGGGTACATCACACAACTGATCAGCATAAAATACAAAGTACAATTCAAAGAGTCAGCATACCTGGCAAATAGAGAGATACACACAGCAATTGTGCGGGAAGTTCTGAATGCAGATTCTTGCATGAGTGGTTTGCCAAATCCCTTTAAATACCCCAAGTCTAACAAAAGGACAGTAAACATTTAGCACCCAAATATTTATGCAGCTTTTGTTGGACCTTTTCTCGTGCCCCAAAGGGTCACACGCCTGGTTTTGGGGATCAAAACAAATGGTTAACAAAGATCTTTATTGGGGCATCTCCCACACCAGGAGGACAGGTTCTGTTTTCTTTATTCTTGTCTGTTCTATTGTTGTGGGAGTGAAACCTTCTTACCAATCGCACCAGAAGTATTTTCACTGATGTCACTTCAAAGCAGATTTGTGAGACTTGCATGGCCTGAAGGGAAAGAGAAGGTGTGTGGAGTCAGGAACTCAGCATGGGGGGGGAAGAGGAGGTTGAACCAAGTGTTGTCCTGTGCTCTTTCTCGCAGATCCTCTCTTCAGATTAGAGAGTTTTATTGTTTTATTACAGGATAGGAATCTTGAATTCAGTAATTCAGTCTTAGTAAAAATCCATCCTTACATGGAAAGAGGTTTTACTGTTATAAAAATACAGAGAATTGTGAGCATTAGTGGAACTGAAGGTGTCAGAATAAAACTTGAAACGTGATTGTTGTCATGCAGTGAATATGGCCAGTTGTTGAACAACTGTGTCGTCATCAGAGCTCAATCAACTGCTCTGGAGAAGCTACGCAGAATGAACCAGCTGAAAAAGATTACGCAAAACGTAAGGATTATTGAGGATTATTAGCACGTTGGTCGTGTGAATAAATGTTCTATATTTGGTGTTATATTGCTAGTAAACATAAAGTAGGACTTCATTGTTTGTGAAATGTGCTTTAGAAGTACGAATACCTCTGCAGGGCGCATAAAACTACATTTAAGATTACACTAAAACATAGTTGTAATTGAATACATACTTAATCATTCATTAAAAAGCATTATATCATCATCATTAGGAACACAGCATTAAAATACATATGCATATGTGCAGTTCTAATAGTCATTAATAGTCGTATTTTGGGATTCAGTTTCAATGCAAGCACGTCTATCTCCGGCTCGCATAGAAGCGATTCTCACAGCCGTAAACAGGCTGGAGCTAGGCCAGTCACTCACTGTGAAACAGTTTCAGAGACTGTTAGGTCTGATGGCAGCTGCGTCCAACGGGATACCTTTTGGCCTGCTGTACATGAGACCCTTACAGTGGTGGCTCAAAACCAAGGGGTTCTCCCTGAGGGGAAACCTGTTTCACATGATCAAAATCACGCGGCGAGGCCTAGGGGCGATCATAGTGGTCGCTCGGCTCAGGGTATGTGGAGGGGTCATTACCTTTCCTGGCACATAAACCAGTTGGAGATGATGGCTGTGTTCCTGGCACTCAAACACTTCCTCTTAGACCTGAAGGGTCACCATGTGTTGGTCCGCACGGACAGCACAGCGATGGTCTCATATATAAATCATCAAGGGGGTCTGCGCTCATGCCCATTATGCAGATTGGCACACCAGATCCTCTTGTGGGCCCAAGGGAAGCTACTGTCAGAGCAGTTTTATCCCAGGGCGCAGACATCCTGTCGAGGCAGGGGCTCAGGCCTGGGAAGTGGAGACTTCACCCCGAGGTGGTGGAGCTCCTGTGGGAGTGCTTTGGGAAAGCAGAAGTGGATCTGTTTGCGTCAAGGGAGATGACACAGTGTCTGGTGTTTTTCTCTCTCATGTATCCAGCCCTTCTGGGGTTGGATGTGATGGTTCAGACGTGGCCGAGGCTGCACCTGTACACCTTCCCCGTTGATGCTCTGCTCCCGGGAGTTCTGGAGAGAGTACGCCAGGATGGGGTCCGTTTGTTGTTAGTAGCCCCGTTCTGGCTGGGCCGGGTCTGGTTCTCGGATCTGTTTTCTCTCCTCGACGGCTCTCCTTTCGAGATTCCAGTCAGGAGGGACCTTCTCTCTCCCGGAGTTATGGAAGCTGTGGGCATGGCCTCTGAGGGGGCCCATCTCATAGGTTTAGGTCTCTCTACCGAGGTAGTAGAGACCATACTCCATCCCAGAGCTCCCTCCATGAGGAGACTGAATGTTTCACTTCATGGTGCAGAAGTCGCATGCTGGACCCAGCTAACTGCCCAGTTGGTCAGTACTGGAGCTCTTGCAAGACCGATTCTCTGCAGGGTAATCCCCTTCCACCTTGAAGGTGTTTGTGGTGGCCATAGCTGCTTACCACATACCTTTTTATGGTATTTCATTTGGAGACACCCATGGGTAACTCGCTTCCTCCGTGGCATTCTAGGACCAGGAGAAACAAAGTCTGCTCTACCCAGTTAGGGCCTTAGATGCTTAAATCCACAAAGCTGCCCTCTGGCATAAATCAGATTATTTGTTTCAGGTCTCCCTAAAGGGTACTCTGCATCTAAGCAGACTTTGAGTCCATGATTCAGCTCATTATCCGCTAATGCCCACGGAGCGAGTGCTATTCAGACGCAAATTCTGAGGCAATACATGTATACATCGTCGTAACTGTGTATTTATTATGTATTTATTATCTTCAAACGTGTTTATCTGCATGTTATAGCCATGATTCTGGCGATCACTGGAAGCCTCTGTTACTTCCTGGAATGTCACATTGTATGCCTGTTCTTCATTGAGTCATTTGTGGACTAAAGAAGCACAGAGCGCCCTCCGGCTGCAAGTATGAATTGAAAACACAGTATCCAGTGCTCATAGTGATGACAATAAATATTGAATAAATATTATTCCTCTGTATAGAAAATTGACAAACATATGAAAATCCATCAATATTTCTCCAAATGTGCATGCTTTCAAGCATATTACGAAATTACGGTCAATAAGATTTTAAGAGTAAAACAGAGGTCAAAATGTGAAGCTCGAGTCTTAGATCTTTTTAATGATGTATAGTTTGTTAACTGCACATTAATATTTAGGCTATATAATATAACAAATATAGTAGCCTATATGAAATTCCATACAGGTAACATAAATGTTCAGACACTTTGCATCACAGAAATACATTATATTTTAAAGTATATTAAAATACAAAACCATAATTTGGTTAGAGACTTCTTTTAAAAACAATAATACGTGCATGCATGAGATCACAAAAATCATGTTTTGTTTTTTTTGTCAAGAGTGGACATTAATCCTGTTATCAGCATGATCACAGAGGGTTTTTTCACATAGCCTACCTGACTGAAAGGGCTCATTATGCAGGTCATTATGCGGGTCTTTGTCTTCTCAGGTGTGAATCACAGCATTATTCATGAAGATTCACGCCTCCAAGCATATTGTCTTTCTTGACAAAAAATGTCTTACAAAATCTAAATCAATATATTGTTTTATATGAACGAGTAGGCAGGATAATTTTTACATAATTTTGAAGCAAAAACTCTAGTCTACAACCTCCAATACCCAGAAGTCTTGTGGACACATATATAATATTAGTTTTGTGGCCTTATTTCAGTGACTTAAGTTTTTTGTTTTTTCAATGTCAGGGCATGTCAAAACTTCTCCAGGGCCCCAAAAATCCTCAGATCCCAGAGGGTTAATGTAAAGTGGAAACCTGTGAACCATTTATTCATAAGTTATAACATTAATAACCTGTGAAAGTGAACCTTAATGTAAAGTGGAAACCTGTGAACCATTTATTCATAAGTTATAACCTTAATGTAAAGTGAACACGTTTCTCATGTTGCTGTGTAAACACGTTACTTCAGTTCATGGTGTATCACCGTTATTCCCATTAATGGCAAACGTTTGGCACCCTGTGCTGCCATGCATTTCACCTTTTTTTTTTATGTGTTTTTTTTGTTTTTGTTTTTTGTAGCTTAAATATTCTTTTAACATAGCCTGTTAATAATAACAAATTATTCGAACTTCATTTGAATGCTGTCAGGAGCACGAGGTAACTTATTGAAATACAGTCATAAAGTCAAAACTTTATTGTCATGATTGTCGGGCATTTACAAAACATAACATAATATACAGAATATTAATTTGGTAAAGAGATGAGCACACAGAGAATAAAAATATAACCAATAATAATATTAAATATTTGTATATTATTATATGTTTGGTGTAACCAAATTCATCCCAAAGGTGTTCTGTCGTGTTGAGGTCAGGACTCTGTGCAGGCCAGTCAAGTTCCTCCACACCAAACTCACTCATCCATGTCTTTATGGACCTTGCTTTGTGCACTGGTGTGCAGTCATGTTGGAACAGGAAGGGGCCATCCCCAAACTGTTCCCACAAAGTTGGGAGCATGAAATTGTCCAAAATGTCTTGGCATGGTGAAGCATTAAGAGTTCCTTTCACTGGAACTAAGGGGCCAAGCCCAACCCCTGAAAAACAACCCCACACCATAACGTGGAATATTTAGTAGTGAGGACATTTCACGACTTATTGCACAGGTGGCAATCTATCACGGTACCACGCTTGAATTCACTGAGCTCCTGAGAGAGACCCATTCTTTCACAAATGTTTGTAGAAGCAGTCTGCATGCCTAGGTGCTTGATTTTATATACCTGTGGCCGTGGAAATGATTGGAACACCTGAATTCAATGATTTGGAGGGGTGTCCCAATATTTTTGGCATTATAGTGTATATCAATGGTATATCTATATTTATACTAGCCCCTGTGTACCCTATGCAGTGCCAGAGTGCCAGTGCAAAGTATTAGAAACTGTTAGCTACATCTTACGCCAAGTGCCCATGAGAGAAAGTATATTTACATGGATAACTGCAGTCTGAACTTCTTCTTAAGAGCAGCTGGTCTGGTCAAAGCTGGAAAAGTGAGATGTGTTTGGTCAGGCTGCTGCTTAAATAGAGCTCCAAAGGGGACAGGCAGCACCTAAAGCACACCCCAAGTCAGTGTAATCAGCTCCCTCCACCTCTCACTCACAAAAACTGTTCCTTGAGGGACTCCAGTACTGCACTAACTGAGACACACAGTCCTGCATCCTCACATACTGTGGCCTATTAAAGAGATAATTAGTTATCCAATTGACCATACTTTGATATACGCCAACATTTTCCATCTTACTTCGTAGTACTGTAGGCTAAATAGTGTTAAATGCACTAGAGAAGTCAAAGAATGTAATTCTGACGGTGCTGTCCGGGGTCTCCAAATGACTTAAAGATTTATGCAAGAGATAGATAAGTCCATCATCTACCCAAACACCAGTTTTATAAGCAAACTCTAGTTTATCCTCGGCGTCACGCAGTACTGGCTTTAAATAGTTTAATACCAGTCTCTCAAAAACCTTTATTAACTGTACTGTTAAAGCAATTGGTCTATAGTGCGAGAACTCTGTGGAGTTTGTGAACTTAGGTACGGGTACTACACATGATGCCTTCCATAAAATGGGTATCCTTTCCAGGCGCAAACTCAGATTAAAAATATAATGAACCACCCCACAGACCTGATCAGCACAGGCCTTAAGGACTTTAGGGGTGTACTCACACTAGGCACGGTTGCCTTGAATCGAGCCCGAGCACGATTGCCTTCAAAACTTTTGACTTCAAAACGCGGCCCCCCATTCACAACCATTATAAACCTTGGAGGACTACGGATATTTTTTAAATATATCTCCGATTGTGTTCATTTGAAAGAAGATAGTCACATACACCTAGGATGACTTGTGGGTGAGTAAATCATGGGCAAAATGGGAAAACAAATTCTGAGGCAATACATGTATACATCGTCGTAACTGTGTATTTATTATGTATTTATTATCTTCAAACGTGTTTATCTGCATGTTATAGCCATGATTCTGGCAATCACTGGAAGCCTCTGTTACTTCCTGGAATGTCACATTGTATGCCTGTTCTTCATTGAGTCATTTGTGGACTAAAGAAGCACAGAGCGCCCTCCGGCTGCAAGTATGAATTGAAAACACAGTATCCAGTGCTCATAGTGATGACAATAAATATTGAATAAATATTATTCCTCTGTATAGAAAATTGACAAACATATGAAAATCCATCAATATTTCTCCAAATGTGCATGCTTTCAAGCATATTACGAAATTACGGTCAATAAGATTTTAAGAGTAAAACAGAGGTCAAAATGTGAAGCTCGAGTCTTAGATCTTTTTAATGATGTATAGTTTGTTAACTGCACATTAATATTTAGGCTATATAATATAACAAATATAGTAGCCTATATGAAATTCCATACAGGTAACATAAATGTTCAGACACTTTGCATCACAGAAATACATTATATTTTAAAGTATATTAAAATACAAAACCATAATTTGGTTAGAGACTTATTTTAAAAACAATAATACGTGCATGCATGAGATCACAAAAATCATGTTTTTTTTTTGTTGTCAAGAGTGGACATTAATCCTGTTATCAGCATGATCACAGAGGGTTTTTTCACATAGCCTACCTGACTGAAAGGGCTCATTATGCAGGTCATTATGCGGGTCTTTGTCTTCTCAGGTGTGAATCACAGCATTATTCATGAAGATTCACGCCTCCAAGCATATTGTCTTTCTTGACAAAAAATGTCTTACAAAATCTAAATCAATATATTGTTTTATATGAACGAGTAGGCAGGATAATTTTTACATAATTTTGAAGCAAAAACTCTAGTCTACAACCTCCAATACCCAGAAGTCTTGTGGACACATATATAATATTAGTTTTGTGGCCTTATTTCAGTGACTTAAGTTTTTTGTTTTTTCAATGTCAGGGCATGTCAAAACTTCTCCAGGGCCCCAAAAATCCTCAGATCCCAGAGGGTTAATGTAAAGTGGAAACCTGTGAACCATTTATTCATAAGTTATAACATTAATAACCTGTGAAAGTGAACCTTAATGTAAAGTGGAAACCTGTGAACCATTTATTCATAAGTTATAACCTTAATGTAAAGTGAACACGTTTCTCATGTTGCTGTGTAAACACGTTACTTCAGTTCATGGTGTATCACCGTTATTCCCATTAATGGCAAACGTTTGGCACCCTGTGCTGCCATGCATTTCACCTTTTTTTTTATGTGTTTTTTTTGTTTTTGTTTTTTGTAGCTTAAATATTCTTTTAACATAGCCTATTAATAATAACAAATTATTCGAACTTCATTTGAATGCTGTCAGGAGCACGAGGTAACTTATTGAAATACAGTCATAAAGTCAAAACTTTATTGTCATGATTGTCGGGCATTTACAAAACATAACATAATATACAGAATATTAATTTGGTAAAGAGATGAGCACACAGAGAATAAAAATATAACCAATAATAATATTAAATATTTGTATATTATTATATGTTTGGTGTAACCAAATTCATCCCAAAGGTGTTCTGTCGTGTTGAGGTCAGGACTCTGTGCAGGCCAGTCAAGTTCCTCCACACCAAACTCACTCATCCATGTCTTTATGGACCTTGCTTTGTGCACTGGTGTGCAGTCATGTTGGAACAGGAAGGGGCCATCCCCAAACTGTTCCCACAAAGTTGGGAGCATGAAATTGTCCAAAATGTCTTGGCATGGTGAAGCATTAAGAGTTCCTTTCACTGGAACTAAGGGGCCAAGCCCAACCCCTGAAAAACAACCCCACACCATAACGTGGAATATTTAGTAGTGAGGACATTTCACGACTTATTGCACAGGTGGCAACCTATCACGGTACCACGCTTGAATTCACTGAGCTCCTGAGAGAGACCCATTCTTTCACAAATGTTTGTAGAAGCAGTCTGCATGCCTAGGTGCTTGATTTTATATACCTGTGGCCGTGGAAATGATTGGAACACCTGAATTCAATGATTTGGAGGGGTGTCCCAATATTTTTGGCATTATAGTGTATATCAATGGTATATCTATATTTATACTAGCCCCTGTGTACCCTATGCAGTGCCAGAGTGCCAGTGCAAAGTATTAGAAACTGTTAGCTACATCTTACGCCAAGTGCCCATGAGAGAAAGTATATTTACATGGATAACTGCAGTCTGAACTTCTTCTTAAGAGCAGCTGGTCTGGTCAAAGCTGGAAAAGTGAGATGTGTTTGGTCAGGCTGCTGCTTAAATAGAGCTCCAAAGGGGACAGGCAGCACCTAAAACACACCCCAAGTCAGTGTAATCAGCTCCCTCCACCTCTCACTCACAAAAACTGTTCCTTGAGGGACTCCAGTACTGCACTTCACTAACTGAGACACACAGTCCTGCATCCTCACATACTGTGGCCTATTAAAGAGATAATTAGTTATCCAATTGACCATACTTTGATATACGCCAACATTTTCCATCTTACTTCGTAGTACTGTAGGCTAAATAGTGTTAAATGCACTAGAGAAGTCAAAGAATGTAATTCTGACGGTGCTGTCCGGGGTCTCCAAATGACTTAAAGATTTATGCAAGAGATAGATAAGTCCATCATCTACCCAAACACCAGTTTTATAAGCAAACTCTAGTTTATCCTCGGCGTCACGCAGTACTGGCTTTAAATAGTTTAATACCAGTCTCTCAAAAACCTTTATTAACTGTGCTGTTAAAGCAATTGGTCTATAGTGCGAGAACTCTGTGGAGTTTGTGAACTTAGGTACGGGTACTACACATGATGCCTTCCATAAAATGGGTATCCTTTCCAGACGCAAACTCAGATTAAAAATATAATGGACCACCCCACAGACCTGATCAGCACAGGCCTTAAGGACTTTAGGGGTATACTCACACTAGGCACGGTTGCCTTGAATCGAGCCCGAGCACGATTGCCTTCAAAACTTTTGACTTCAAAACGCGGCCCCCCATTCACAACCATTATAAACCTTGGAGGACTACGGATATTTTTTAAATATATCTCCGATTGTGTTCATTTGAAAGAAGATAGTCACATACACCTAGGATGACTTGTGGGTGAGTAAATCATGGGCAAAATGAGAATAAAATATAAAAATAAATTATTTTTGGTTGAACTATGCCTTTACCTGTCACTCAGGTTATGTGTAGTTAAACCTCGAGTAAGTGGAGTGGTCTCTCTACATATGGTTTCTTCTGTGCTCTTGTATGTACACGTAAGTGTTTGTTCGTGTGGAGGATGTGTTGCAAAAGCAGTTATCTGATTTTGCAATGACTGTCGTCTTATCTGCACAAGCAGCTTCTGTTATTGCCACAAACACTAGCGACATGCACAAAAATAAAAGCATTGAAAAAAATTAAAAAATGTTTTAATTTGTTGGGAAGTATGTTACAGCAGTGCTGCATGTCTGTTATCTTCCAATGTTGTCTGACCAGAGAGCAGCTGATCCAGCTGAGAGAGACAGGAATGTCATGGACCGCTATTTCTACCTGTTTGGGTGTGAGCTGTCGAACCGTACGAAGACAACGCCTTCAGTATGGCACTGAGACTAATTTCAGCACAAGTTTTCACATCTTGACCATCATGCACTGATTCATTCAATTATCAGTCAAACACCTAACGCCGAAGTTACACTTGTCCAAGGCGAGTGTACTTAGGTAGCATATTATATAGAAAATATTAATATATCTAATCATGTGTCATTTTGATGTCAAGTGTGCGTATACTGATGTTGCTGACATTGTTCAGTTGACCCTTCGCAAAGACCCGCCCCCCTTTGTTACTTTTGCTTTGTCCGACAAGCTTTGTCGCTCTGAGAACACCTTTGGGATGAATAAGAGCGGAGACTGTGAGCCAGGCATCAAAAATGATGATGTATAAACGAGAGGAATATAATAATTTTTCTTTTTTCGGTTACACCAAACATAAAATAATATACAAATATTTAATATGTTATTATTGGTTATATTTTTATTCTCTGTGTGCTTTACCAAATTAATGTTCTGTATATTATGTTTTGCAAATGCCGACTGTATTTCTATAGGTTACCTCGTGCTCCTGACAACATTCAAATGAAGTTCGAATAATTTGTTATTATTAATAGGCTATGTTAAAAGAATATTTAAGCTACAAACAACAACAACAACAAAAAAACTTACGTAAGCTCTCTTATTTTTGTTTGATGTTTCTATATATTCATTTAATTTTCCACTTGATCTCATTATCTCTTTACCCAATTCACATTCTGTGTTACCATATAAACTATATTTTGTTTATATGATAATAATAGAGTTCTTGATACTCAGCAGGATGATGGAGGAATGATGAGAGAAGCTGGAGAGGACAAGGAAGACGGACGACACTCGCACACGAACTGGAGGACACAGGAGGGAGATCGGAGACACTGGAAACAGGTAAGTAGCATGGGAGTCCTTCAGGTAAGTCAGAGGTAAGTTCCTTGACGTGAACGAGACCGGACAGTGAAGGTGAATGTGTGAGTGTCTTTTATGTAGCAGGTGTGACTGATTAGTATTCTGGGGATGGAGTGCGTCGTGATTGGTTGTTGGAGCCTGGCGTGTCTGTGACAGTATATAAACTATATTTTGTAAATACAGTAAATGCCCAACAGTCATGGCAATAAAGCTTTATGACTAACTTTTATGGAAAGTTCAATTTACAGGAATTAAAACTCTTGGTATATTTATTTATACACATTGTGCTATTTAATTGAGCTAGTAAATAATAGCCTATAGAAGTCAATATAATAATAATAATAATAAAATATTAAGTAAAAAAGACATGATCAGTGAATGGTCTTAAAAGGCTGTGGAACGGGAGAGATAAAAATGTTTTTCTTGTAAGCCTTTATTATTTTATGTTCTTATATATTCTTATAATATTTGTTGATAATAACAAACTTCATTCAAATGCTGTCTATAGGCACGATGTAATATAGGCCTATTAGTATAATATAGGTTAATATAATCATTTCTTAAGTCCTTTTTTGTCATCCTTAATTCAAAATAAAATATTAATTTATTAACCCCTTAAGTGTCACCGGCGGGCTGCTTGGTGCTCTATTTTATGTATTGCCTTTTTTTCATATCACACATTTTTGTCATCTATTTTAGAGTACAATATATTTGATAAAATATACATTTTCCCAGTATAATTTCCCCATAATAATAAGAACACTAATAGCTAAATAATTCCACTAAGTATTGATTTAAAGAAAATTTAACTGAATATTGTATATCGGATGCACGTAAAATGTGATTTTTGCATTTGAAAAGCACCCTAAATGAAAGCATGAACTTGTGCTATAGATATGCAGTGCCAGGAGATTGGGTTGCATGCAACTACCACAGGACTACACAACAATAGCCGCTTTTCCACCATCGGGCCAAACTGTTCTCATTGCTTAATTGTTCCATTCCATGCCGGTATGGATATGGTTTTATTTTCCACTGTGGGACTGATAACAGCGCTCTTTGGAATGTTATACAAATGTGTCTGTCATTGCCTTTATAATAAGAGTTTACAGATGTATGAGATGTAAATATAGCGTCAGCGTTATGGAGGATGATCGGATATTTCTATTATTCTATTATTAACTTTATTTCAATCAAAATAGCGTACTTGGCCAGCTACAGAACTGATAGCCAGGCATCAGACAAGTGACGAATCCTGACGAAGTGACGAACTCATCAGCTTATTAGTAGAGACCTGAAGAACCGAAATGGACGGGTCAGTTAAAAAAGAAATCCAACATGTACAGTTGTTGTGTCTCCAGAATCTGGGGTGGGAAACAATGCAAGAAAGTATATAGCTGATTCTAATTCTCATCTGTGATGTTATTTTCAGATCAATTTCATTCAAAGATGCCCTTCTCAACAACTTTGAGAGATGATTGGTGGAAGGGGAGGTAATTCATTTTCATTTACTGGTGAGAACAATGGTGCCAGTTTAGAGAAGATTGGCGTTTGGGTTGAAGGATGGCAGGTGAAGGCTGTCAGGGTTTGGCTTTCAGATGGGAGAGTTCAAACCTTTGGAGAACCAGCTGGAGATTATCAAGAGTACAAGTTCCAGCCTGGCGAGTGTTTCACCTCACTGTCCTTGTGGGGGAACGGAGCAGGAACACGTCTTGGAGCTATCAGATTCAAAACCAGTCTTGGGAGAGAATTCTTTGCAAAGATGACAAGCTGGGGTTTAAAAACAGAATATCCCATGGATGTCGGCTCTGGATTTTGTTTGGGAGTTGTAGGAAGAGCTGGTTCTGACATCGACTGCATGGGATTCATGTTTCTCAATGCAGTTCAATCAACAGTTCTCACCAATGTCAACTATCCCACTATCAACCAACTGATACCAAAGGTGGCAGTAGAAGAAATCAAATCCATGACTTACAAGAACGACTCCTCCATCACTCAAAAACAAAAAGTTGAAACCTCAAAGAAAATAACCAACAAATCTTCATGGTCTGTGAGTGCAAGTTTAACAGCAACCTTTAGTATGGAAGTGAAGGCTGGGATTCCAGAGATTGCAGAAGTTACAGCAGGATACAGTGTCAGCATTGGACTTGAAAGCACTTACAGTCAGGAGCAGACAGATGAGAGAACCGAAACTCTGTCTACTGATGTCGACGTGCCAGCAGGGAAGAAGGTGGATGTTAACATGACCATTGGCAGAGCCGCTTTTGACATGCCTTACACTGGCACAGTGAAGATCACCTGCAAGAATGGCAGTGTGTTACAGTATGAAACCAAGGGCACATACAAAGGCGTCACTTACACTGATATCAAAGTGGAGACTAAGGAATCTCCTCTGTAATGTTAAGACAGATTGCACATGTAACACACAAGTTCTTTGATTACTTCTAATTTTGTCAATGTTTTCAAATAGTCTTATATGATACCAATACACAAATATTCCTATAGATTCATACTTTGTGTAATCACTTTAAAATAACCTCTAGAAACAGGTTCTGTAATGTTTTTAAATGACATTTAATAAAAAAAAATAAAAAAAATACAATTTATCAAATAAACCCTGTGTTACAAGCAATGTTTCCTTGAATTATTTTCCTGCTGCGCAAAACTTTTCTCTATTGAGTGGACTTTTCAACCACATGAGCAAAAATATTCCTGGTATCAGACCTGTACATACACACAAAAAGAGGTACATCATTTAGTTGTAACTTTAATGTGCTATTTCTATTTGATTTGACAATTTAGTGATATAAAACCACATTTCTAAAAAGAAGCAATTCGGGTTGTCCAACTGTTTAAAGTTCTGTTAACTTAAATTTTGAGTTAAGTTTTGAGTAATTGGGAGAGATATAAACAATAGCAATAGTGAGATATAAACTCAAAATTATGAGGAAAAAAGTCAGAATTGTGAATACTATATACATTAATTTTGCAGTTAAATGAAATGATATGAATAAGGTAATTGTTAGGCATTAAAAAATATTAAAAATAATTTGTTCACCTGTACAGGTACATACAGGGTTAATTTTAAGGCTTTTAAGACCTTTTTAAAAACCTGCACAAATAAAATTAATACTGTATTGGGGGCAGATCAGTGTTTATGGTACGGTAAACTATAAAATGACTGTAGAAAGTTGATGATCTACTTTACAGTTCATATAGTACAAGTTGACAAAAATAAGTTTTATATAAATATGATTTATAAAAACCTCACATTTAGGCCTTTAAACCATTTTTTAAGGAAAGGTATGAGTCAAATTTAGAAACTATTATACAGTTTCATTTAAAATGTGACTATATATAATATAGATAAGTTTCCTTATCATTTTACTTGTAACTAAGAGGAGACGGGTCTTTGCGAAGGGTCAACTGAACAATGTCAGCAACATCAGTATACGCACACTTGATATCAAAATGACACATGATTAGATATATTAATATTTTCTATATAATATGCTACCTAAGTACACTCGCCTTGGACAAGTGTAACTTCGGCGTTAGGTGTTTGACTGATAATTGAATGAATCAGTGCATGACGGTCAAGATGTGAAAACTTGTGCTGAAATTAGTCTCAGTGCCATACTGAAGGCGTTGTCTTCGTACGGTTCGACAGCTCACACCCAAACAGGTAGAAATAGCGGTCCATGACATTCCTGTCTCTCTCAGCTGGATCAGCTGCTCTCTGGTCAGACAACATTGGAAGATAACAGACATGCAGCACAGACTGCTATAACATACAGCAGTAGATGTGAATTAAGTAGCCTTTGAGAGTAATCATATTTAGGGTTCTACAAACATTTGGCAATGCTTTTATTTTTGTGCATGTCACTAGTGTTTGTGGCAATAACAGAAGCTGCTTGTGCAGATAAGACGACAGCATGACTTCAGCTATTTTCTTACCTAGCCATTTATAAAAGAAAAGCTACCTGCTGAAACAGAAGTGGGTGTTATTTTCCAATACTCATTTAGAAGAGAAGTCAGTACAGCCCAGTCATTGCAAAATCAACACATCCTCCACATGAACACTTATATGTACATACAAGAGCACAGAAGAAACTGTATAGAGAGAGATCACTCCACTCATTCCACTCTTTTTGTCAACTAAACATAACCTGAGGAGGTGACAGGTAAGGATCATGCTTGAGTCCTCACTTTAAGTGAAACACCCAAGAAAAAACATTTGAAAGACAGTGTCAACCTGGATACAAAAAAAATATATATATATATTCTCAAGGCATAAAGCGGTTATATTATTTCTAATATTTGACTGGATAAGCTACAAAAAGGGGGATTACTACTATACGTCATGCAGAACTGATGGGGTTCTTTTATAATATTATGAGGAATAATAATCTGTTCCTATGTCAAAAGGAGGATGAGACAAACGAATTTCTCCATATGCTGACATAACATGCTGTATTCTTTATTTCTAAGGTCAGGATGAACGTACTGGTGATTTTGTTGCTTGCGCTTCTGCCTGGCCTGTGTGTCACTGATTGGACAGGTATGTTTGGGATAATTCATGTACATTTGGTAGTGTAATAGCATGTGTGTTATGGTGTTGAAAGCCATGACAGCAATCTCTGTACAATGTCTGATTGTTGTCGAGTAGCACATGTTGTGTGAGAGGAAAAAAGATTAACTTAGACTGACTCATTCTAGTTTGTGATTAAATTCGGTTCTAATGAGTTTTTTTGTTGTTGTTTGTTTTTTTTTGTGCATAAGATACAGAAGACATTCCAAGTGAGTTTTCTTAATGTTGAAAGTGCTTACATATAGTAAATATGCTTACAAAGATTGTCAAACATTTGAATTAATACATCATGTTGATAACATAGCTTTGTATAATGTTACCTATAATGTTGGGGTTTATTTCAGCACAACAAAAGACAAGAAATATGTGTAATTTGTTTGTTTTTTCCCCATGGTAAACAGGGAATATTGCTCTTGGAGCAAAAACTGTCCAGTCTTCTACATACACTTTCCGTGGATCATCTCACCATGCTGTAGATGGAAACAGTAATCCAAAATATGCGCATGGGTCATGCACTCGTACTAAAATGGAGCATAATCCCTGGTGGAGAGTGGATTTAATGGGTGTCCACTCCATAACCAAGGTTACCATCACTAATCGTAGATGTTGTGGAAAGTGGTTATCAGGTGCTCAGATCCGTATTGGCAACAGCCTGCATAGCAACGGCAACAACAATCACCTGTAAGGATTGTCTCTCCTCCCCCCCCCCCCCCCCCCCCCTCCTAGATAGGAGAGAGAGATATTATATAACTTTTCTCTTTATTTGTGTGTATGTACTCTAAAGGGCTGCAACAATTTGGTCCATCCCAAATGGAGGCACAGAAACGTATAAGTTTAAGCCTATTAAGGGCCGATACGTCAACATTGTTCTACCTGGGAAATTTAGAATTCTCAGTATGTGTGAGGTTGAAGTATATGCAGGTAAGTGAGAAAAAAATATTCTGTGGTTTAATTTATTCTGTAGGCCAACATATTAATATCTGAAAAACTGTTGTTGTTCTTAACAGAAAAGGAAAAGGCCACTTGAGTTCCAGGTGAGTGAACTTTTTGTAAGAAAGCACAAAGTTATAAATAACAGACATCAAACGTTTGATCATCTTGATTTCATAGCTTACCTTAATGTGGTCATAACTCGCAACTCCCCCAGGCCTTCAGAGTCAGACACAATTTCTGTAATTATTACTTTTTCCGGCTTTTGCTTTGTTGGTTTAGGCAACATCTTGAACAACATTCAAACCTACGGCTGAAGTTTGAATGAAACTGGGATAAAATATAAATGATCTCTATACAAATTGCATCAGAGCTAATTTGTGTCTCTTCAACAGGGGGGTGTATACCAATGTAGGGTAAGTTAGTAATGACTAATTACATTATCAATGTTGTATTTAAAATACTTTTCTAATTACTGTCTGAAAAGTCATTTAATTACCCAATAAGTAATTCAACTTGTTACTAATTACTTCTTAAAATCCCTATAAACCTTGACCATATAGACAATAGAAAGGAAACTTTTAATAATTTAAATATGAGTCAAACATGGAATAGTTTAGCCTTTTATAGCTAAAACATTTAAAACATTTTAGCTTTATTAAAACATACTATAATAGCTACTTAAAACTTTTTAGTAACAAATAGGGATGTCACAATACCAAAAATCTAGTAGCCAAAAAAAGAGCACAATACTCGATACCAAAGTCAATACCACGGTAAAAATAATTAAAAGGTATACAAATAAAACAATGCTATAGGCCTATATTTTTTCAGGTAGATCTTAGTAAGTAAAAATACCACAGAAATGTAATAATCAAATATAAAATAACTCTCTCCACTCGCTTCTGCCGACATCTTCAGACAGCGACTACACAGCCAACTGGTGCGCTCAACTGCACTACAGCTAACGGTGATTGATCACCGGCGCCAGCAACGCCGCTGATCGATCCCCTCTCTTGGCGAAGGTAATTCTACATTTGCCTTCGTCCCTCTTCCTCGGCCTCCCGGGGCGTTTTTTTAATTACTGTGCATGTTCAGGGTGACACCTTTGAACAGTCAGGCTGTCGGCCTGGCCCATGAAGAGATTTTTCTGAAGGCCCGCCTTCTGGCTTGATAGTGAAAGGGTTCTGTGGGCTTCTAGAACCATGGATTTTTCCTTCCCATTTTAAATAAGTGAAGGAGCAGTCTTTGGTCTTCGAGCCACGGGAAGGTAAGACAAGGTCGGATTTAATTATTTAAATGTTTGACCTTGTGTTGTTCCTGTGTATTTCCTGAACATGTAACAGTAAAATGTAGCCATTTAGGGTTTTTTTGGGCAAAACTGGAGTGTTGAGATTGACTGAGCAGGCCACAAAATGGCTGCTGCTTAGTTTTTTCTCTATATATGAGTAGCCTCTCGGCTATTTTTCAATATAGTTTGAGTTGGCACTCATTACTTCAGTTTATATGTCTACGGCGGCCCTAACCGGCCGCCTGACATTTTAGCTTTGGGCTTCACTTTATTTCTCTTATCATGAGATTTAGAAGTGGAGATCAGGCTTTTGTTATGGTGCCTGTTGTAGTATATAGGCCTATAGCTTAGTGGCCAGGCTAGAGCTAGGTGATGTGTGGTATAAGAAGTAACCCCATATGTATTTACTATCCTTTCAGGATGTGTAGTTCCTAGTTCTGGCTTCCTCCCGAGGCAGTTGTTTAGGCTGTATGCCCAATTATCCCCTTGCTTGTGTAGGTGCAATTATGAGTTTAACAGCTAGGTTGAAGGCTGTTTTTGACTCCCTGATACTGTTTTTTCAGGTGGTAGGCCCTTATCTTTGTGGAGATAAGTTATGCAGGTGTGTGCTAGGCCCCACTTTCTAGAACTTTCATGCTAAAGGAATGAATTTCTTCTGAGCCACTTGATGTTTTGTATTTATCAAGTTTGAGTTGACGTTGCTAGTTTTTAGCTCCTGTCCTCTGGGGCTTAGATTAGAGAATCTGTACAGAGAGTGTTTTTCCTTTCAAAAACAGCATGTATATCAAAGATATACATGAAAAAAATATATATATTGTGTTACTTTGAGTTCTAGAATTTTGCCCTACATTGTATGTGAGCTTTTTATGCTGCCACAGGTTAGCACCTGCTCTCATAACAATAGGCCCTTTTGCTGTGAAATGGCCTCTATTTGAGTATATGGTGACTTATATTCCCCAGAGGTTTATTTGTGTCACTGAGTGCATCAACTGTTGGATTGCATACTCAGGGTAGTTAGAGCCACTTTTTTGAGGAAAGTTGGTATCTATTAGCTCCCTTTTTAGTGATCTTGTTAACAGCTATATTGCATATAACTCGGATTGTAGGCCTTATGATATTCGGC
The DNA here is from genome assembly GCA_037101425.1 of Elopichthys bambusa. Taxonomy (NCBI): domain Eukaryota; kingdom Metazoa; phylum Chordata; class Actinopteri; order Cypriniformes; family Xenocyprididae; genus Elopichthys; species Elopichthys bambusa. The sequence continues at coordinate 23,477,289 of CM074454.1, forward strand.
CTCCTTCTAGTTAGCAGTTGTTTTTACAATACTGTTTAACTGATCATAATATGCTCACGTATTCTCACAGGTTTACACTGCCACAGGCCCTGCCACGTGTCTGTTTGAGGTAGTAGGCTTGTAATAGCCTCCCTTAGACCATGTTGGCTTTGTTTGGTTCCCTTTAGTCATAAGTATTTAGGGTACATTGCCTGTTGGAATGTGTAGCCTAGCGCAGGTCGCAGTTAGCTTCCCATAGCTGTTTGGGTTAGAGCTGGTTCCCTGTAGCTTGGTTCCCTTAATTTCACGAGCTGAAGCCACGTGTTATTGAATTGGCAGGCCCCTTCAGGCCTCCTTTTTAGTTTACATGATGGCACAGTTTGTGTTTTTTAATCAGTATCGGCACCTGATACTGGAATGGAGGCCCCTTTAGGCCTCCTTTTCTAGTCGACTTGTTGGCAGGATGCCTGGGAAACCATGCCACCATCGGCCTCCGGTGTAATATGTGGAGTTCAGTCATGTACTCCTCTCGCAGTGAGGGTAACAGGGTGCTTTTTACCGAGTATTCTGAGTGGCTAGCCCCTCAGGTTGATTTGGTAGTAAAACCTTACTGAAGGTTGGTTTAACCTACATCTGCCTCCCTGAGTCTAATTCTAATCTAGTTGAGTTACACACTGGAGTATGTTTGGGTGTATTTCTCTTTGAGAATTATCTGTATACACTTCCGTTGGCCAGAGGCCTAAGTGATAATTCCAACCTCCTTTTGTCTGGTTGTTTATCGTCCTTGGGGCCTAAACACTGCCACAAGCTGATGCCACGTGTCTGTTGAGGTTATAGGCCCCTCCAGGCCTTTCTTAATGCGTGTTGGCGTACGCTGTACTCCTCTTGCTTTAAAGAGTAAAAGGTGTTTTTACTGAGTACACTGCTCGTTGGATTGTGTTAGGTGGATTGTCATGCGGGCACTTTGCAGCCTCTTATGCTGCCATTGAAGTCGTCTGTCTACCCCCGAAAGACAAGACAGGTGTTCGGGGCGGCCCCTAAAACCGGGCCACTTTCTGTATAAGACTTCTGTTTTTCACATAACTACTATCATGCTGTAGGCCCCTCCTTCGGCCTCCATGAGTATGTGCCCATTGCAACCCTACCTGCGTGGGTTTGAGTTTGTTTCTGCCTCTTTGCAGTCACTCTTACTTACTATCTTCTATGAAGAATGCGTTTTAGAGGCTCTGTATTCAGACAGGATTGGCCAAGACTAAGTTTGTCTCGTGACAGACCAGGTCGGCCTCCCTGGTGGCACTGGGGGTGACTTCGTTCCCCTCTAGTGACTGTCCGAGGTTCCCTTCGGTTCCTTGGCCACATTCCCTTAAAGGGACCGCTTTTTCTTCAGAAAAGCTGGTTCCAGATGCCTTAGCAGCTTCTGTAGGACCTCAGAGGAGGGCCTTCTTGGAGTTCAGCTTGGGCTGTTGGCCGAAGGGAATGCTGTCACTGACAGCCTGGTGTGACCCGAGGGGGAGTTGCCAAGCAGTTCTCTAACTGCTCTGGAGCCTTTATCTCAGCCATTTTTCTTGGCAGGCATTCTCCTCAAGCATGGCGGTGTGGGTATATCGTTCCCAAATGCAGAGTAGAAGTTCCCTTTCGAAAGGGAACGAGACTCTGCGTTTCCTTGCCATGCTTCGGGCTGCCTGCTGAACAGTCCCTCAAGACGATGGATAATGACTGTTTCCCCAGGCGCCCCTTTTATACTTCCAGGTCCTGCTGTATGACGTCATAGGCTGTTGCCGGCCAATAGGAATTGGAGTTATTGGATAGTTGGCTTTCAGACACAGAGTCACGTGACGTTCCCCATAGCATTTGCAAATGCAGAGTCTCGTTCCCTGTTCTCAGGGAACCATGGTTACATACATAACCTGAGACGATTTTTTAAGTTTTTTTTCTTTTTACCTTTAGACAAAATATAAAAGAAAAAGTTTGCATGTGTTTTATGTTGGATACAAAACTGATTGCCGTTTGCTGCAGTTGTTATTTATATGACCAAAAATATAAATCAATGAGATCTTTATAACAGTACAGCACACTACTTACATAAAATGCATATAAATATAATTTGTCACTCTATACAGTATCTCCTAATAATATGTCTTGGTAAGAAGATATGCTTAGTTTTAAGATAAAAGCTCTATAATTTTTATCGTGGGGGCAAAACACAAAGCAATGCAATAGGCATACAATAATGATTGAGAGATGAACAAATTAATGTTCCTGAAAGCCTGTTGTATCATATTTGATACATAAAATATAGAAAATTGATTGATAAATATACAAACCTTTCTAAAGGGGGAGCTTATACCCCAGACCCCCCTAGAGTACCTGACAACCATGCCCCCTTTCACAAAATCATGTGGAAAACACTGCAATATAACGTTTTATTTGGTGTTACATATGAAATATATTACAGAGCCCAGTGGTTCTTGAACTCAGAAAAGTAATAAAAATGTTAGAAGAATATTGACTGGTGTATTTTTACTAAAAAAACTACACAAGAATATTGCCGCAAATTCTGAGGAAAGCCACCGCAAAATCAGTCAGTTTAGGCCGCAGAAATCATAAAAAAGTCTCAAAAGTTTTAATGAAATGGGTCATTACCTCGCATTTATTGCATGGACAGAGCAAACACATAATGTAAGTGTCTAAATGCATAAGCATAGTTCCAATGAATGTTAAACTGAATGTGCAAAGGAAACTGCTGAAGTAACTACAACGTTAACAAAACTGAAATAAGAGCGCACGGTTTATCTATCAGTAATATGCGCATTAAAGTTGTGTTCGTTACTATAGCTACAGTAGAAACCCAGCGTGTTTTCTAGGAAAATGTTCCATATACAAAGAACAAAGAGGGCGTTTCTTACTATTCCATGAAGAAAAGTTAGTTTAGGGTTATTTGGGAACGTGCATGATATTCTAGGGTAGTCTCTCCATGTAAGCATTAGTATGTTTAATGTACCTGAAACACTTTAATAAGGTTGTGTAGCTTTTAACACTGTCCTACACTATAGTTAACTATGAGCTAGGCCTAACAATACTTTTAAAGCCCTTTTAAAGTTTTGGCTTATGTAAATTTCCACAAATGCCAATTTTTATAGGCTATTAAAATAAAGTTATGTAGCATCATTAAGAACTAACATTAACAATGGACAAAAGGTTTTTTGTTTGTTTTTTGCCCTTACTCTCTAACCGCCTTAAGGGCGCTGTGTAATTCTCATCCTGACTAAGACACATTGAGGGAAGCATTTCAATAACCTTATGAATATTAAAATACAGAATCAAATCGAATTAATCGAATCGCATCAAATTTTAATGTGAATCGTTCTTAACACAAAAATCGTTCTTAAATCGAATTGAACACCTATGAATCATGAATCGAATTGAATCGCTGTCTACCCAAAGATTCACAGCCCTACAACACTAGTGTCAATGAAGAGGATATATACTCACCAGCAGCTTCATTAGGTACACCTGTTCAACTGCACGTTAATGCAAATATCTAATCAGCCAATCACATGGCAGCAACTCAATGCATTTAGGCCAGGGGTGTCCAACCCTGCTCCTTGAGAGCTACCGTCCTGCAGATTTTAGTTTCAACCCTGCTCCAACACACCTGTCTGTAATTATCAAGCAGCCCTGACAGAGATCGTATTATAGGGAGATAAGAGGGTCTGTATCTCTTACCATTGGAGAAAGCGTAACGGCTAACTTAATCACATGCAGCACCTCTCAGCCTATCGTGTCGTTGCTCAAAACTCCTCCCTGCGTACCGCCAGTTAGTATTAGCTGGTTACACTTTTTTGGCTAAAGGTTGCAGGCTTGCCTTCCAGTGGCTTTGGCCATGAACACCTTGATTAGCTGGTTCGGGCGTGTTTGATTCGGGTTGGAGCTAAAATCTGCAGGGCGTCAGCCCTCCAGAACCAGGGTTGGACACCCCTGATTTAAGCACATTTCAAATGAGACTAGGGGCCGTATGCATACATAGTTCTGGTTTTGTGTGAGGTTCAGGTATTTTGCAGGTGAGCTAAAATTAGATGAGAACAGAAAAGGAGGTGTATGTACATCTGCATGTGCGCCCCCCAATATTTCACTTATCTTCAGCTCATTATTTAAAATATTTATTCTTAGTATTTCTCAAAATTAAGAACTATTTTTTAGAAACAACAGTGTGATGTCTTTGTTTGTTTCTGCTTGTAAATTGTCTTAATGATTTTTCTGATTTCATTGTCAGATGATGTTGGATGAGAAAGTTTAAGCACCAGAACAGAAAAAGAAAACTTCATATTCAAACTGTACTTTTTAGTGTGTAAAGTGCATTTCAAATTTTTTTTTTTTATCAGTGCGTAAGGTGCATTTCAAATATCTTTATAAAACGCACTGCTTATGATTGTTTCAGTATAATGTGTGCTGTGTTTCAGTACTAAATAAATGTTTTACACTGATCTTCGAGGTATAATTCTGTGAGTATGTTTGGTGCGAGTGATCTTGCTGTAGTGGTTAACAGAGATATGGGGGTTGGGAGGGACAGTTCAGTAGCTTCACGGTGGGGGTGCAGGACAATACAAAGGTGCAAACTGCCACTCTTTCATACAAAGATTGTTGGATACATGATGATGAGTGTTTTAAACAGAGCAAGCAAAGGCAAAGTGCCCGTTTCAGGGTAAATGTCTTGATGTGTCCAAATATATTTTATTAAGCTATAAATATTGTAATGTATTTAAAGGTTTTATATAAAAGTGTAATTAACTGAAGCGCAGTGTTACTTTTGACAGCAAATTTTGATTTAGTTTAAGTAATCTAAATTGTTTTAGTTGTAGTCTAGTTTTATTCGACTAACATCGTGTCCTAACCAGACGCGACGCAACAAGCAATAAAAGATATCTTTTCCATGTTAATCGGAGTTTTTGTCCTGAACAGCCGCGGCGGCGACACGCGAATATTCTATTTTAGAAACGGTTTCTCCAAGCACTTTTAAGACAATGATCATGTGCGTTTAGCGCCATCCCCAGACCATTATAATGAGATGAATTCATTAAAGAATCCCTGCTTTCTCGATTATTTAATTCTGACATAATATTCGACCACAGATGTTTTTCGTGACTTTTCTCTCGGTAAAATTAGTTATCGGCAATTAGCAACATTGATAGGCTATTCATCACGTCATCTCTAAATTGGACTAATTTGGACAGTCTCGCTAAACTTGTGTTGTTTTAATGAGGGGATTTTAAGGCTTTGTGTCAGGGAAAAATAAATTAAGTGTGTAAGGACTGCCATCTTGGCTTATTTATGACCCTATTTTGATGTACAGTTAATGGAATCAAGGAGTCGGTGGGAGTGGGAGTCGACTCCAAAAAACCTGGAATTGAACACCCCTACTTTCATTGTGTCTGCAGTGCTTTGCCGAGAGAGCCCGTCCACTCTCTTCTGATTGGCTGTGGTTTTTGATTGATTTTATCGCTTCTCATTGTCGCGTCTAGTGTGGACAGTCAAATTGTTTGTCGCTGGAGTCTTATCGCAACGCGTCTGGTTAGGACACGGTGTAAATATCACAAGATTTTAGATTAGACTAAAATCTAATGGGTTTAGTTAAATTTGCAGTCCGTGACCTTTGTTTTGAACACTTGCTCAAATTGATTTTAGATCATTTTTAACCAAAAGAAAAAAAAATCTCCTTACCTTAGCCCGATTCACAAAGGTAAGCTTGTAATAATGTTTTCTAATTTGAGTGACACTGGTAGGCTTCTGTGGGAAATTCGAGCATGTCGCCGTTCATCTTTGTGTCCTTATATCACGTCTGTATACATAAAGAAGGAGGTACTGACAATTAAAACCAACAATTAAAGGTCACTGATATTTAGAAATTATTTTGTAAAGGGAGTAATAATTCCTTTACATTTATTTAGCGCTTTTCTGTGTACTCAAAGCGCTTTACATATGGAAGGGGGAATCTCCTCAACCACCACCAATGTGCAGCATCCACCTAGATGATGCGACGGCAGCCATATTGCGCCAGAACGCCCACCACACACCAGCTTATTGGTGGAGGAGACAGTGTGATGAAGCCAATCAGTATATGGGGATGATTAGGAGGCCATGATGGACAGAGGCCAATGGGCAACCTTATGTTTATTATATCCTTTGATTTGCTCCTGCTTTTGGTTTAAAACCTGTTATGATAAAAATATTAAGCCCAAACCTGATCCCTTAACACTGGTAAGTGTGTTTTCTCAAATTATAAGAATTGATTAACCCAAAAATGAAAATTAGCTGATTATTTATTGATCATCAAATAAAGGCATATACATTTTGGATGGCATGGGTTTGAGTAAATGTATTTAATATATAAATACATTTTCATTTTTGAGTAAACAACTCTTTCCAAGTTTTTTTTTTTTTTTTTTTTTTGATGTAAAAAAATTCTGAAGAACAATTTTCCATTGAGGAAGTGTCAGATCATGACTATGTAGCTTATGCTTATTCATACAGTTCAGAAGAGAGCACAGTGTCTTCAGACCATGAGCATCCTAAACAACTAAGTGTCCTCCGTTAAATCTACTGCAGAAAGTTCAAAATGGCGGACAAGAAAGCCTCATAGGTAAAGATTCACTGCTGAAAATTCTAGTCTGCACAGCACAGCTTGAAACGTCTTGCAGGAAAGGACAGCAAGTTCAAGTATCAGACGTTCACAATGAAGTAAGGACTGGTAATACTGAAGACACATCTGTTGACTACAGCACAGGAAGTGGGGAAAATCCATGTATACCTTTTTATGACTCATTACAAGACAATTTTAAAAAATTGCTTTTGTTGAATGTGCTCAAATTAAGGCTATGGGAGCGATTTCAGACACAGTCCTACTTGTGATGCAATGAGATCAGTTTTGAAGTTTGGTCATGTGACGTTTGACATTTACCCCATTCTAATAAATAAGGCGAAACTGCTATAGAGTTAATGTCGCTATAGTGTTAGAATCAGTTAATGCCTTTTAACAACCATTTACATTTCATTTACATTTACATGTAAATAGCTCAATACAAGAGGCCCACGCAAACTTAAAGACAAGTTGACATGTACTGTTTTTAAATACAGGACAAGATCCTTTAAGTGCGAGCATGTACCAATTGAAGCCTTGATCTTGACAATTGCAGGTACTTTGATGTTGCAGAATAGGATTGGATTTATGGGAGACAGGTATGTCATGTGAGGGTAGGTACGTCATTGGGGTCATCAGGTGGGCACCCTTTTTCACTGATGTTTCATAGATGAGCCCACAACATCTCCAGAGGGCTCAACGGTGATAACTGGCGTCCTAGGTACACCCCCCTCAGCTCCATTTCCCCCCTTGCTATTTTTGGAGCCAGCCAGAATCTTGCCTCTTTATCCAGAGCCACTGGCTGCTTCTCTCAGCTGCCTCCGATGCCATTTTAATCGTTCGGCGCAAGCTCTAGCCTCTAACTCCCAAGTCTCTTAGCATGTTAGTAGTAGACGATGCCACGAATCTTCCGCATCCTACTTCCACCGGACGGATTTTAATGTTTCATCCGCAAAGTTGTATTTCAGCAGCTTGCTCAGCATATCTTAGGTATTTACGCTCATAAGCCTCTTCCAGTGAATCTTCCCAGGGTACAGTAAATTCAATTATGAAGACCTTCTTTACTGAGGGGACTAGAGAACTATATCAGACCTGAGGGTAGTGGTTGTGATCTCTGTGGGGAAAACAAGCAGTCGACCAATATCCACCAGCATCTTCCAGACGCAGGTTATCCGAAGCTGGTCATGCTCCAGTGATGGCCTGTTCCTGGTTACTTTTGCCCCTTCATGGACCCGTGTAGGTGGGACCTCCACAAAGAGTTCAAGGGCAGCTTCACAGTGGCCTGTCTCTTTTCTTGCTTCTACTGCTGGTTCTTCTAGTTGATGTGCCTATGGGACCCCATCGGGCAACCATCAGCACTTCCCTACGTTCTCTGCTTGCCATTCTGTATGGCCTCTCAGACACAGATGCATACACATCAGCAGGCCTCAATCTACAACCAGTCATGTGCTTACTCGAGAGAAAGAGAACTTGTGACACTGTCACATAAAATACATGTTTTACCGCTCTATTTATTACAATGATTTTATGTATAATAGAGTTTTAATTGGTTTACATGTTTTTTAGTCCATTTTATTCCTCTTATCTATTTAATGTGTGTATGTCTTTAAATGAGTCTGGGTCTGCCTGTCATGTGACTCATTACATGGCAAACAAACTGGGTCATTAGTTGAGTTGTTTTTATGGATTTACCTTTCCAGCACTTCACATCATCTTCACTTGGATTAACACTTCCGTGGACTTTGTATATACACCGGTGGACACTTTCACATTGGGACTTTCAGCATGCTACTAGGACTCTTAAGGACCGTTTTAGGGTATGGTGCAAATGGACAGCCTAAGTTATTCTAGTTTTATTGTGTTGTTTTAAGTTCCTTGTGAATATTGTAAATACACTTTATTTATTCATTTATGTTGTCTGTCTCATCTTTTTAAACACTCATACAACCTCGCACACAGTATAATCTGACCCCAATTTTAATACATGTAAACTCGACCGATTGGGTCGATCATTACAAACTCTCTCTCAGCCATAACAGAGTCAAACTGACCACGCAAGTTCGTCATCATTTATTCATTTAACGCAGAAAAAAGCGATTGCAACTTCGATTCCATCGACTCAAGAAACCATGAAAACTTCTTCAAAAACTTTACAGACTGCTTCAACTGCCAAGCCAATGCAAGTATGGCATATTTTAACTAAACAGAGGTTGAGGATAAGCAGTAAAATCCTAAAATAATTAGCTAATGGTTTCTTTTCATGGTTAAATGATTCATCAGTGTTTCATTCCATGTTTCCATTTCCAGTTTTATTCTGTCACTTTCCATTTTACCCATGTATGTGTGATTGTGTGTATGTTTTTATTTTTAGATGATTTAGTTAATAAAACTTTTGCACAATACATATTTGGTTCTGATTCTCTGCTTGCACCAGGTTCAATTTACCGACTTTTTTTTTTTTGTGGCCATGAAAAAAAACTTTTTTTCTTAAAATTAATAAATAATAAAAAGTGTTCGCTGGATGAACTGATTAATTGATTGTAATATTAATTTAGCTACATCAAGTTAATCAGATTAGCTGATCCAAATTTTCATAATTAATCATAAGTTATGATTAATTATTAACATTTTCTCTTTGAACTAATTTGCTACACTGCTTTATTGCTGCACAAGTCCTCAAATATCTATGGTTGCTTGTTTTTTTTGTTTGTTTTTTTTTAAAACAAGATAATAGTGAGTTTATATCTCGCAATTCTGACTTTTTTTCTTGCTAATAGTTTTGAGTTTATCTTGCTATTTGTATTGTTTATATCTCTCCCAATTGTTCAACTTAATAGCTCAATTAAAGTTAACAGGGCTGTAAACAATTGGACAATCTGAATTGCTTCTTTTTCAGAAATGTTTTTTATCACTAAACTGTCAAATCAAATCGTTGCATCCAAATGATGTACCTCTGTTTTTGTGTGTATGTACAGGTCTGGTACCAGGAATATTTTTGCTCATGTGGCCAAAAAGTCCTATGAATATAAATACTATATACACACACACACATATATAATATATATATTTTATATTATGTATAAATTTCCCCTGAACACCCAACCCTCCCAAAAAAAAAAAAAAAAAAACACTAAACAATTTGGCTTAAATGTAAAACAACTGATACATGATTGACAAAATTAGAAGTAATCAAAGAACTTGTGTGTTACATGTGCAATCTGTCTTAACATTACAGAGGAGATTCCTTAGTCTCCACTTTGATATCAGTGTAAGTGACGCCTTTGTATGTGCCCTTGGTTTCATACTGTAACACACTGCCATTCTTGCAGGTGATCTTCACTGTGCCAGTGTAAGGCATGTCAAAAGCGGCTCTGCCAATGGTCATGTTAACATCCACCTTCTTCCCTGCTGGCACGTCGACATCAGTAGACAGAGTTTCGGTTCTCTCATCTGTCTGCTCCTGACTGTAAGTGCTTTCAAGTCCAATGCTGACACTGTATCCTGCTGTAACTTCTGCAATCTCTGGAATCCCAGCCTTCACTTCCATACTAAAGGTTGCTGTTAAACTTGCACTCACAGACCATGAAGATTTGTTGGTTATTTTCTTTGAGGTTTCAACTTTTTGTTTTTGAGTGATGGAGGAGTCGTTCTTGTAAGTCATGGATTTGATTTCTTCTACTGCCACCTTTGGTATCAGTTGGTTGATAGTGGGATAGTTGACATTGGTGAGAACTGTTGATTGAACTGCATTGAGAAACATGAATCCCATGCAGTCGATGTCAGAACCAGCTCTTCCTACAACTCCCAAACAAAATCCAGAGCCGACATCCATGGGATATTCTGTTTTTAAACCCCAGCTTGTCATCTTTGCAAAGAATTCTCTCCCAAGACTGGTTTTGAATCTGATAGCTCCAAGACGTGTTCCTGCTCCGTTCCCCCACAAGGACAGTGAGGTGAAACACTCGCCAGGCTGGAACTTGTACTCTTGATAATCTCCAGCTGGTTCTCCAAAGGTTTGAACTCTCCCATCTGAAAGCCAAACCCTGACAGCCTTCACCTGCCATCCTTCAACCCAAACGCCAATCTTCTCTAAACTGGCACCATTGTTCTCACCAGTAAATGAAAATGAATTACCTCCCCTTCCACCAATAATCTCCAAAGTTGTTGGGTAGGACATCTTTGAATGAAATTTATCTGAAAATAACATCACAGATGAGAATTAGAATCAGCTATATACTTTCTTGCATTGTTTCCCACCCCAGATTCTGGAGACACAACAACTGTACATGTTAGATTTCTTTTTTAACTGACCCGTCCATTTCGGGTCTTCAGGTCTCTACTAATAAGCTGATGAGTTGAATCAGGTGTGTCTGGATAGGCAATCATGCCTTTCAGTCAGTCACATTCAACGTCACATCAGTGACTGATGAATTGGGATCTGGCCTGAGAGCCCAGTGATCTTTTGAGTGTAAACGAAATGAGCCAACTCTCTCAAGAGATTCCAATTCGTCAGTCACTAACGTGACATCTCAGTTCCCTTCTTCAGGGAATGAGGGTTATATTCATAACCGAGATGTTCTGGCACGCCTCCGGGAACAGGGTTGTATGTCAAGTAGTGGTTTTGGTTATATTACCACTCATGCTCGTTTAGGCATGACACGATTAAAAAGCATTCTCATGGAATGGAACAATTAAGCAATGAGAACGGTTTGGCCCGATGGTGGAAAAGCAGCTATTGTTGTGTAGTCCTGTGGTAGTTGCATGCAACCCAATCTCCTGGCACTGCATATCTATAGCACAAGTTCATGCTTTCATTTAGGGTGCTCTTCAAATGCAGAAATCACATTTTACGTGCATGCGATGTACAATATTCAGTTAAATTTCATTTGAGTTTTCTTTAAATCAATAGTAAGTGGAATTATTTGGCTATTAGTCTTCTTCTTATTATGGGAAAATTATTCTGAGAAAATGTATATTTTATCAAATATTTTATGTTCTAAAATTGCTATCAAATGAAAGTTATAGGTCTGACCAAGTTGTGTTCCAAATTTGAAGTTGATATCACAAACATTGAAGTTCCTATGAGATTTTGTTTATTTTTGTACCAAAAATAGCCACTGTGGTGTCACTGACACAAATAGTAAATCATGCACAAGATTTAGCCTATTTTTTTCCTGCATGTCATGTCCGGGGCTCCGTAAAAACGACAGTTTTTCAATAATGGAAGAATATGAAAAAGTATGGTTTGGGGTTAAAGGCATCCCTTGCTGGTGGCGCTAAAGGCACAATAATAATAACATGATAATAAATAGCTGGCTGACTTTTCCATTTGTTGATATGACATGGTTAGATTCAGATAGTAAATGTCATATATTAAGTTGGGTGTCAACCTTAAAGATAATTACCATTTTTATGATGAAACCATATTTTTTATATATATATATATATATTAATATTAATACCATATAATAAAATATTGTATTTATTTGTTACTACTGCAAAGCTATATTAAATTATTATGGGATCTCATTCAATGCTTTCAGAATCTTAATTTCTAAAATAATTTTGTTTCTGTACTGTATATTTAAAACTAACATTTTAATGACTATGTTTACTGAACAAAAATTATTTTAATTATCAAAAAAAAAAACAAATAGAACGAACTTAGTTGAAGTATAAACTTATAAACATTATTTACAACATTTATTCTTATTTCTAGTATTTGTATTAATACTTTGTGCCTTTTGTCATACATTTATACATGTCATACATTTATAAGATGTTTAAACAAACAAACAAACCACTTTTTTTCCCCCTGCTATCATACAGAATGGGAGTAGTGAAAAGCACATTTTTCTTACGGTGTGCCTTTAGCCCCTTTGTACCCTTTGCAGTGCCAGAAAATCGGGTTAGAAACTGTTAGCTACATCTTAAGCCAAGTGCCCATGAGAGAAAGTATACTTACATGGATGACTGCAGTCTGAACTTCTTACGAGCAGCTGGTTTGGTCAGGCTGCTGCTTAAATAGAGCTCCAAAGGGGACAGGCAGCACCTAAAACACACCCCAAGTCAGTGTAATCAGCTCCCTCCACCTCTCACTCACAAAAACTGTTCCTTGAGGGACTCCAGTACTGCACTTCACTAACTGAGACACACAGTCCTGCATCCTCACATACTGTGGCCTATTAAAGAGATAATTAGTTATCCAATTGACCATACTTTGATATACGCCAACATTTTCCATCTTACTTCGTAGTACTGTAGGCTAAATAGTGTTAAATGCACTAGAGAAGTCAAAGAATGTAATTCTGACGGTGCTGTCCGGGGTCTCCAAATGACTTAAAGATTTATGCAAGAGATAGATAAGTCCATCATCTACCCAAACACCAGTTTTATAAGCAAACTCTAGTTTATCCTCGGCGTCACGCAGTACTGGCTTTAAATAGTTTAATACCAGTCTCTCAAAAACCTTTATTAACTGTGCTGTTAAAGCAATTGGTCTATAGTGCGAGAACTCTGTGGAGTTTGTGAACTTAGGTACGGGTACTACACATGATGCCTTCCATAAAATGGGTATCCTTTCCAGACGCAAACTCAGATTAAAAATATAATGAACCACCCCACAGACCTGATCAGCACAGGCCTTAAGGACTTTAGGGGTATACTCACACTAGGCACGGTTGCCTTGAATCGAGCCCGAGCACGATTGCCTTCAAAACTTTTGAAGCCAAACTTTTCAAAACGCGGCCCCCCATTCACAACCATTATAAACCTTGGAGGACTACGGATATTTTTTAAATATATCTCCGATTGTGTTTGTTTGAAAGAAGATAGTCACATACACCTAGGATGACTTGTGGGTGAGTAAATCATGGGCAAAATGAGAATAAAATATAAAAATAAATTATTTTTGGTTGAACTATGCCTTTACCTGTCACTCAGGTTATGTGTAGTTAAACCTCGAGTAAGTGGAGTGGTCTCTCTACATACGGTTTGTTCTGTGCTCTTGTATGTACACGTAAGTGTTTGTTCGTGTGGAGGATGTGTTGCAAAAGCAGTTGATTTTGCAATGACTGTCGTCTTATCTGCACAAGCAGCTTCTGTTATTGCCACAAACACTAGCGACATGCACAAAAATAAAAGCATTGAAATTTTTTTTTTTTTTTTTTTTTTTCATTTGTTGGGAAGTATGTTATAGCAGTCTGTGCTGCATGTCTGTTATCTTCCAATGTTGTCTGACCAGAGAGCAGCTGATCCAGCTGAGAGAGACAGGAATGTCATGGACCGCTATTTCTACCTGTTTGGGTGTGAGCTGTCGAACCGTACGAAGACAACGCCTTCAGTATGGCACTGAGACTAATTTCAGCACAAGTTTTCACATCTTGACCGTCATGCACTGATTCATTCAATTATCAGTCAAACACCTAACGCCGAAGTTACACTTGTCCAAGGCGAGTGTACTTAGGTAGCATATTATATAGAAAATATTCATATATCTAATCACGCGTCATTTTGATGTCAAGTGTGCGTATACTGATGTTGCTGACATTGTTCAGTTGACCCTTCGCAAAGACCCGCCCCCCTTTGTTACTTTTGCTTTGTCCGACAAGCTTTGTCGCTCTCATGCCACACATATTCTCACAGGGTGAAAAATACATTGCGGAGCAAAGAGGACACTGACAATATGTCGACAGACTAGACAGAGCAGGTGAATTTTGGAATGAAACAGTCTCAGTTTTCAGATTTTGTAATTTTTCAAGAAATTCAACCAATAAATGCCATTTTGTGGCTCTTTAAAGGATTAGTTCACCCAAAAATGAAATTTCTGTCATTAAGTACTCATCCTCGTGTCATTCCAAATCTGTAAGACCTTCATTCATCTTCGGAGCACAAATGAAGATATTTTATTTATTCTCGTCGCTTCATAACATTAAGGTTAAACCACTGTAGTCACGTTGACTATGTTTTTAATGCCTTTCTGGACCTTGAATGATGATAATTATGTTGCTTTCTATGAGGGATAAAAAACAAACAAACTTTCTTAATTTGTGTTCCGAAGATGAACAAAGGTCTTACGAGTTTACTCATGAGGGTAAGTAATTAATGACAGAAATGTCATTTTTGGGTGAACTAACTAATTAACTAACTAATTAATGTTAATGTTTCTCAGTTCAAGCGGCACGTGAACCAATCATTTCTTTCTACTAGTTATAAACGTAAATTAACATTAGAAGGTATGTTGTTTCAACCGCAGAAAGACATCAATAAACACCATTTTTTAAGTTCAAGTCCACCAACGTTAACTAATTAACTCAACTGTCTGTTTTTTGGACAAAATGGCAGATTCAGTGTCATGATTGGTTAGATCGTCTGTTAATCGAACTCCCAGCGAAAGGTGAATGCTATAACACAGCAGTAGATGTGAATTAAGTAGCCTTTGAGAGTAATCATATTTAGGGTTCTACAAACATTTGGCAATGCTTTTATTTTTGTGCATGTCACTAGTGTTTGTGGCAATAACAGAAGCTGCTTGTGCAGATAAGACGACAGCATGACTTCAGCTATTTTCTTACCTAGCCATTTATAAAAGAAAAAAAAAACAACCTGCCAAAAGAGAAGTGGGTGTTATTTACCAATACTCATTTAGAAGAGAAGTCAGTACAGCACAGTCACTGCAAAATCAGATAACTGCTTTTGCAACACATCCTCCACATGAACAAACACTTACGTGTACATACAAGAGCACAGAAGAAACCGTCTGTAGAGAGACCACTCCACTTACTCGAGGTTTAACTACACATAACCTGAGGAGATGACGGGTAAAGGCATAGTTCAACCAAAAATGAAAATTATCCCATGATTTACTCACCCACAAGTCATCCTAGGTGTATATGACTATCTTCTTTCAAACAAACACAATCGGAGATATATTTAAAAATATCGTAAACACTATAATAAGGTTCATTAGTTAACATGAACTAATAATGAACTGCACTTATACAGAATTTATTCATCTTTGTCAATGTTAATTTCAACAAAGGATATTGCTGACTACAAAAAAGACCTTCAGATGCAGAAAAAGAAACTCCGAAAAGAGCAATACAGCAAAGAAATGTCTGATACTATGATCTGCTTTATCAGTGCAATATCAACACCAGAAAGAGCCTACTTCTTAAAATGGTTGAGAATCGCTCTAGAGAATCAATCACATGAAGTACTGCCTCAACTCAGAGAACTGTACAAACAGAAATGTCAAGATGTTTGTGGGAATAAGGTGGAAATTGCTGAGCTTGACAAAAAGATTTCAAACAGTTCTTTAGGAGTGGAACACTTTATTCGAGAGATGAGCCAGCTTTACGAGGCTGCGGTCTCACAGTCAGAACATGAGCTTTACCGAAAACAGCTGGAACGCTTACCTAAACTCTGTGCTGAACTACTATTGGATGGATTTTCACTTGAACTACTGGATGGAGATTCTTCAAATATCCCTGTGAAATGGCTTTCTAGTGTGTTTTCTGAATTAAACACTCTGGTGGAGTCCAAAAACAAGGTTATGGTCGTCACCGTTTTGGGGGTCCAGAGTTCAGGAAAGTCAACGCTGCTGAACACCATGTTTGGAGTTCAGTTTGCAGTAAGCAGTGGAAGGTGCACCAGGGGAGCATTTATACAGCTTATCAAAGTAGCAGATGATTGCCCAGCAAAACTAAAATGTGATTATATTGTGGTAATTGACACCGAAGGACTGAAATCCCCTGAGCTCGCACAACTGGACAACAGCCATGAACATGACAATGAGTTGGCAACTCTTGTTGTTGGACTGAGTGATGTAACAATTGTCAACATTGCCATGGAGAATTCAACTGAGATGAAAGACATTTTACAGATCATTGTTCACGCCTTCCTCAGGATGACAGAGATAGGTAAGAAACACAAGTGTTTGTTTGTTCACCAGAATGTCGCTGAAGTCTCGGCTCATGATTCAAACATGAGAGGCCGTAAATTTCTGTTGGAACAACTGGATGAAATGACACAAGCTGCAGCCAAAATGGAGAACAAACTGGAATTCAGCAAATTTACAGATGTGATGAACTATGACACTGATAAGGATGACTTCTACATGCCTGGATTGTGGCATGGAAACCCCCCAATGGCACCAGTGAGTATTGGCTATAGCGAGTCTGTGTATGCTCTCAAAAAGCATATAATGGAGATATTAAAAGATTACAAGTCCTACAACATTAATGAGTTTCTTAAATGGACCAAAGACTTGTGGGATGCTGTCAAATATGAGAAGTTCATCTTTAGTTTCAGAAATAGTCTGGTGGCTGATGCATACATGAAACTGTGCACAGAGTACAACAGATGGGACTGGACACTGAGAAAGCAAATGCACACGTGGGCATTAAAAGCTGAAACCAAGATCTTAAACCATGGAAAATTTGAAAACTCTGAAAAGTGCAGTTGAAGGTGTTCGTTGTCATTTACTGCAGGAAGCAGAAGCTGAGCTTTCAAAGAGACAAAATGAAATGAATGACAAGATCAAATCATACTATGAACAAGGAGAAGGTCATGTTGAACTAGTAGAACATTATCGACAAGACTTCATTAACTGTGCCAAGTCTTTGAAGACAGAGCTTTTTAATTCTATCACAAACAAACTGGACGCAGCTGTTTCACGTCGAAATGGAATGATGAAGATGGAAGGAATCAAAAAGACATACATGGATAAGATGGAGAAGAAAGTGCTAAACTTGCTGAAAGACTGTCGTGAGAAAAAGTCAGACATGTCAGAGTCCATGCTGGATGAAGCATTTGAAAAGATGTGGCAGGACACTGTCAGGACATTGGCATGCAAAGGGCTCGAACCACAAGATATCATGACAAGAGTTTTACTTTGTTTGAGGAAAAATCTTCATAATAGAGGAAGTTCAATGGCTCAACACTTTGACAAAGTGAAGGATTTAAACAGTCATGGCTGTGAAAAATTTATTGCCTACAAAGACAAAAGAACTTTATCCAAGTGGTGGAACAAATTTAATATAAAGTTAGTTCAAGAGATGTCAGACAACCTTATAAGGGATTGTCAGGAATTTGTTCAATTAACGAGGGAAAGTAAGGATGATTATGATGACACAAGAAATTCTTAACATGATTGATGAGAGACTTAAGGCTCATGAAGATCTTAAGCTAAAGGAAGATTTTGAGCTGTCCCTTAAACTGCACATATGCGGCTATGCAAGCAGAAATTTTCAAGACATTCACAATCAATTCATCAAGGAAAACAACCCGCTAACAGCCTTGGAGAACTTCAAACAAAAGTACCACTCTGACTTCATTGACCTTTACTGTGAACGAGACCAGTGTCAGAAGAAAGCTGATGAATTCACGACAAACTGCCTAAAATCTGCTTTGGAAAGATATATTTCAGAGAACTTGGGCATGAAAATGGCAGACAAGATGAAGACTGGGGATAAGGATAACATTGCAGATGTCAGTCTTGAAAAATCTTCTTGAAAAAGATGATTTTAAAGAATATTTAAAATGCATTACGTCATATGAAACATATGTTAAACATATGTTAAAGACTTTATTTTGGACAAAATCAAAAAGCACTTTTCAGAAGAGAACAGAATGATCACATTGGAGGAAGACATTCTCGATCAAATCATTCGTGAAATTCAACAGGAAATTAAAGAAAAAGACCCAAATACAAATGACATCAAGGGATTTATCCAACACATCTGCAAGAAACTTCAAAACAAGCTTGTTATTCCCAAGGACGCAGTGGACAAAATCAGCACACTGAACAATGCAAATCTCCAGAAATTTCCTGAATGTCTTCAATGTTCTGTGAACGACATGGATGAATCACTGAAAGCAAGTTTCAAAGTGAGAGATTTTAAAAGCAAAATAGATCGCCTTCAAACCAAACCACAGGATGTGATTTTCAACCGACTGCAGGGCTGTGGGAAACAGTGTCCATTCTGTATAGCACCATGTGAGGCTGAAGGAGACACTCACACTAAACACTTTGTCTTAATCCACAGACCAGAAGGTCTCGGCTGCTACAGAAATCATGATTCTAAAAAACTAGTGACCCACATCTGTACATCACTAGTGCATGGAAATGGACGCTTTAGGTGCCATGACACCAATGGTCAGTGGCATCCATATAAAGAATATGACAAAATCTATCCAGACTGGCGAATCGATCCAGACCCCAGCAAAGATGCCTCAGCATACTGGAAATATGTGCAAAATTCAATAAGCAGTTTGCAGAGGAGTACAATGCAGAGCCTGCAGAAATACCCTGGGGAAATATCACAAAGGAAGTTGCAGAAAAAAGCCTTTTTTAACTATGACAAACAAACAAACAAACCCTACTTGTTTCAATATTAATCATAGGTTGATAGGTTATTGTTCTCCTTGAGTCCTAGTCCTGACTCGTTCTGCCAACTCGTCCTCATAGTCTTCTGAAAGAAAAGCAGAGAGAAAAGCTGCTTCGAATTCAGTCCAGGAGAAAACAGAAGAGCGAGCAACTTCCCACCAGTCACGTGCAGTCCCATGTAAGACTGTGCGAAAAGAAGCCAGAAGATCCACATCCGACAAAGGGTGTAATGCCAAAAAAGTCCTGACATCGAGCCAAATAACTTAAAGGGTCTGCATCATCAGATGGCCTTCCAAATGTGGGGAACGTTAGTCGAAGTTGGTCACTTTTTGCTGCCGTAGCAGTGGAAGATGTGGTGACGTGTTCTGGGCTGGGTGATGAGGAAGGGGAATCAGATACGGATACCTCTTTTGACTGATCCGTCATCTCTTTTCTTTCCGTTTCAAATTGTTTTGTCAAGTCTGATTGGAATTTTTGAGAGTTAGTGCTAAGCTCCTCCATTTGTTTTTTACATTGATGAAGACACACACAACCAGTGTGGAAAGCATTTCAGACAAAATGAAAACCTGACAGTCCACATGAGAATTCACAACGGAGAGAGCCCATTCATCCGCCAACAGTGTGGAAAAAGCTTCACTAGCAAGCAGCCTTAAAGTCCACATGAGAATCCACACTGGAGAGATGCCTTTTGCCTGTCAACAGTGTGGACAAAGTTTCATTCGAAAGGCAAGCCTTAAATGCCACATGACAATTCACACCGGAGAGAAGCCTTTCACATGTGATCAGTGTGGAAAGAGTTTCAGATTAGGAATATCCCTTAATCGCCACACAAGGATTCACTCAAGAGTAAACAGTTTTATGTGTCATCAGTGTGGAATGAGTTTCACAGACGAGAGTCACTTTAAGAATCATGTAATAATTCACATCGGAGAGAAGACTTTCATGTGCAATTACTGTGGAAAGCCTTTGTTTCTGAGGTGGAAGAAGGCTGTTTTTATAACATATGAAATATGATTTTCGAAGGACAAATTGGTGTCTAATATAACACCCAGGTCTGTGGAGGATGGAATAACAGTACATCCTTCTAAATGCAGATTGTAGTATGAGAGATTCTGTGTGCAGGTTTTTGGCCCAATAAGTAATACTTCAGTCTTATCTGTATTTAGTAGAAGAAAATTACTAGTCATCCAATGTTTTACTTCTTTAACACACTCTGTCAGACTGGATAATTTAGAGATTTCATCTGGTTGTGTTGAAATATATAACTGAGTATCATCGGCATAGCAGTGGAAACTAATTCCATGTCTTCTTATAATATTACCAAGTGGCAACATGTATATTGAAAATAGCAGAGGGCCTAACACAGATCCTTGCGGCACTCCATAATTTACTATCGTTATCTTAGATTTTTCCCCGTTTAAATAAACAAAATTGTGACGGTCTGATAGATACGACCTAAACCACCGTAATGCCTGTCCCTGAATACCAGTGTAATTCTGTAGTCGATCTAGGAGTATTTTATGATCTATAGTGTCGAACGCAGCACTGAGATCAAGTAACACTAGTATTGAGATACAGCCTTGGTCAGAAGCTAGAAGTAAGTCATTTGTAATTTTAACGAGTGCAGTTTCTGTGATATGATGAGACCTGAATCCTGACTGAAATTTTTCATAGATAGCGTTTTTTTGCAAGATGGAGCACAATTGAGCAGATACAACTTTTTCTAGTATTTTAGACATAAATGGAAGATTTGAAATGGGTCTGTAATTTGCCAATACATTTGGATCTAATTGTGGTTTCTTAATGAGGGGCTTAATAACTGCTAGCTTGAACGGTCTTGGGACATGACCTAGAGATAAAGACGAGTTAATAATATTGAGAAGAGGCTCTTCTGCTACAGGTAACAATTCTTTTAAGTAGTTTAGTGGGTATTGGATCTAATAAACATGTTGTTGGTTTAGACGCAGTGATACGTTTGTTTAGCTCTTCCTGTCCTATTGTTACAGTCACATGGACTTTCTGTTTGTTGTTTTCATCTGTCACGTGTTCCTTTGTTCTAGTTTCCCGCCACAATCTGTCACCATGGACACTAATCACATTCATCTCAGCTGTTCGTCATTTGAGTTCATTCATCAGTGTATTTAAGTTCCTGTTTCTGTGGATTATGTTGTTGGGTATCGTTTGCGTTTGGACGTTTGTATCTATCCTGGTGTATGTTCCTGTCTGTTCCTGTATTCTCCAGTTGGATTTTCAAGTAAAGACTTATTCTGCTCTATCTCCTCGTTTGTGTGCTTAATACACCAGTAAGATTGTAACAGAATACCCGACTGAAACAGTTATACAGATTGCGGCGTGTTTTTGTTTTCTTATGTCAGTATTACTGCCTCAGCCTACAACCCAGCCATGTGCTCATCTATGACAGAGAGAAAGAACTTTGTTCCCCACTAAGAGTCAAATTAACAGCTTAAGTTGTTTCATAGTACTTCATCCAACGCAGAAGATACTGACAACAACTTCGGACCGAATCATCGATTTCTCCTCAGTCTGCAGATCCGATGCTCCTGAGCCTAAAGGCACCTTGCAAGTATCGTAAATTTGAACACTAAACAGCGATTTAGTATTAATGTGTAAACCACTTGTCAGCAAAGGTGTTTTATTACTGAGAAATCTGTATGGGCTGCAATAGTTTATCTACAGGGCTGCAATAGTTTGGTCCATCCCATCTGGAGGCACAGAAACATACAGGTGCTGGTCATATAATTAGAATATCATCATTATATTCATTCATTACACACAGACTGATATATTTCAAATGTTTATTTCTTTTAATTTTGATGATTATAACTGACAACTAAGGAAAATCCCAAATTCAGTATCTCAGAAAATTATAATATTGTGAAAAGGTTCAATATTGAAGACACCTGGTGCCACACTCTAATCAGCTAATTAACTCAAAACACCTGCAAAGGCCTTTAAATGGTCTCTCAGTCTAGTTCTGTAGGCTACACAATCATGGGGAAGACTGCTGACTTGACAGTTGTCCTAAAGACGACCATTGACACCTTGCACAAGGAGGGCAAGACATAAAAGGTCATTGCAAAAGAGGCTGGCTGTTCACAGAGCTCTGTGTCCAAGCACATTAATAGAGAGGCGAAGGGAAGGAAAAGATGTGGTAGAAAAAAGTGTACAAGCAATAGGGATAACCGCACCCTGGAGAGGATTGTGAAACAAAACCCATTCAAAAATGTGGGGGAGATTTCACAAAGAGTGGACTGCAGCTGGAGTCAGTGCTTCAAGAACCACTACGCACAGACATATGCAAGACATGGGTTTCAGCTGTTGCATTCCTTGTGTCAAGCCACTCTTGAACAACAGACAGCATCAGAAGTGTCTCGCCTGGGCTAAAGACAAAAAGGACTGGACTGCTGCTGAGTGATCCAAAGTTATGTTCTCTGATGAAAGTAAATTTTGCATTTCCTTTGGAAATCAGGGTCCCAGAGTCTGGAGGAAGAGAGGAGAGGCACACAATCCACGTTGCTTGAGGTCCAGTGTAAAGTTTCCACAGTCAGTGATGGTTTGGGGTGCCATGTTATCTGCTGGTGTTGGTCCACTGTGTTTTCTGAGGTCCAAGGTCAACGCAGCCGTATACCAGGAAGTTTTAGAGCACTTCATGCTTCCTGCTGCTGACCAACTTTATGGAGATGCAGATTTCATTTTCCAACAGGACTTGGCACCTGTACACAGTGCCAAAGCTACCAGTACCTGGTTTAAGGACCATGGTATCCCTGTTCTTAACTGGCCAGCAAACTCACCTGACCTTAACCCCATAGAAAATCTATGGGGTATTGTGAAGAGGAAGATGCGATTATGCCAGACCCAACAATGCAGAAGAGCTGAAGGCCACTATCAGAGCAACCTGGGCTCTTATAACACATGAGCAGTGCCACAGACTGATCGACTCCATGCCACGCCGCATTGCTGCAGTAATTCAGGAAAAAGGAGCACCAACTAAGTATTGAGTGCTGTACATGCTCATACTTTTCATGTTCATACTTTTCAGTTGGCCAAGATTTCTAAAAATCCTTTCTTTGTATTGGTCTTAAGTAATATTCTAATTTTCTGAGATACTGAATTTGGGATTTTCCTTAGTTGTCAGTTATAATCATCAAAATTAAAAGAAATAAACATTTGAAATATATCAGTCTGTGTGTAATGAATCAATATAATATACAAGTTTCACTTTTTGAATGGAATTAGTGAAATAAATCAACTTTTTGATGATATTCTAATTATATGACCAGCATCTGTGTGTGTGTGTGTGTGTGTGTATATATATATATATATATATATATATATATATATATTGTTTCCTGGAGTCTCTAGAGACCCCAAAGACCCTGAGTGTGATTTTGTTTTGTTTTTTCCTACTTCTTCACACTAACATAAAAAAAAAAGATATTCCTTTTCTTTTTTTTGTAGATCTAGAAAGTGTTGACCACCGTACCGAACCGCACCGAAGTTTAATGCCATTTGGACAAAGAGAACTAATTGTGCTTAACTAAGTCAGATAATTTTTTACGCGACACGAAAACGTGCACAAACTATGATGGAAACACTTTTACCAAATAAATTCTATGATGTGCATCAAAAAAGACCTGTGACTTTGTGATAGGACGGCATAATTGGAGATAACATAACTGCAAGATAACATGACCGCATTTATTGTGTTTCATCTGCATGCTCTATAATAATTATACGAAAATCATTATATACAGTGTCTTCTACTGCAGCAACTTCCATTTTTCTTAGTGATATTTAGCGCCAGTTTTTTAGAAAGTGACAATTGTTTTATGCGATATTCCAAATTTGTGTGCTCAAAATAATGTAATTCACTAGAGTTGATGTCATTCATGAACAAGACTTTATTAACTAAACTAAACATTAGACTAACATACATGCTGCATTACCACCTCGGGTGTACATTATTTTCTAATAATTCAACAGCCTGTTGTCAATTATTTCTTACATATAACAAATATTTTAGTCTGATGTGTCTCACTCGCTACAACACATGTGAACGGCTTATTCTCAGTGTGAACTCTCATGTGACTTTGAAGGTTTCCTTTCAGTCTGCAAGTCTCTCCGCACTGAGGGCACGTGAAAGGCTTCTCTTCACTGTGAATTTTCATGTGGATCTCAAGGCTTGTTTTGTTTTTGCAAGTTTTTCCACAGTGATGACACATGTAAGTCTTCTCTCCAGTGTGAATTCTCATGTGCCTGTTGAAGCTTCCTTGTTGAGTGAAACTCTTTCCACACTGAAGACATGTGTACGGCTTCTCTCCGGTGTGAATTCTCATGTGGCTTTTAAGGTTTCCCTTTTTAATGAATGTTTTCCCACATTGTTGGCACGTGAAAGGTCTCTCTCCAGTGTGAATTCTCATGTGGATAATAAAGTTTCCTCGTTGCTCAAATCTCTTTCCACACTGAGGGCAAGTGAAAAGTTTATCTCCAGTGTGAACTCTCATGTGGACTTTAAGGTTACTTTTTGAAGAGTAACTATTTCCACACTCCTGGCAAATAAATGGCTTCTGTCCAATGTGAACACTCATGTGGACTTTAAGGTTACTTTTTCTTGTGAAACTCTTTCCACACTCCTGGCAGGTGAAAGGACTAGTTGCTGTTTTTTGTGTCCTTTCAGTCAGTGAGCAACTAAATGATTTGTCTCCATTTATGAAATCATGATGTTCCTCTTCTATTTTATCTTGTACTTCATTCTCCTCTTTCAGCAGCATCAGGTCTAATGTGAAAAGAGACAAATACAAGTTAACCCCAGTTAAATGGCACAAAGCAAGACATAAGATTTAGACATTTAAAGCATCAAATCCAACATGTATGCTAGATCCTATATACTTAAAGATCTGTTTTAATCTCAGAACCTCTTCTCAATATTTTTAAAGGTTTAGTTCACTCAAAAATGAAAATGTCATTTATTACTCATCCTCATGTTGTTCTACTCCCGTAAGACCTTCGTTCATCTTCAGAACACAAATTAAGATATTTTTGAAGAAATCCGATGGCTCAGTGAGGCCTGCATAGACACAGCAATGGTACTTCCTCTCTCAAGATCCATAAAGGTACTAAAACATATTTAAATCAGTTCATCTTAATATTATAAAGCGACGAGAATATTTTTGTGCGCCAAAAAAACAAAATAACGACTTTTTAACAATATTTAGCAATGGCCGATTTCAAAACACTGCTTCGGAGCGTTACGAATCTTGTGTGTCAGTGATTCGGATCGCGTGTCAAACTGCTGAAATCACATGACTTTGGCGCTCCAAACCACTGATTCGATTTGTAAAGCTCTGAAGCTTCATGAAGCAGTGTTTTAAAATAGGCCAACACTCGGCCATGTTTTTTGGGCGCACAAAAAGTATTTTCGTCGCTTTATAATATTAAGGTAGAACCACTGAACTCACATGAACTGATTTAAATATGCTGAGATGAAGTACCATTGCTGTGTCTATGCAGGCCTCACTGAGCCATCGGATTTCTTAAAAAATATCTAACAAAGGTCTTACGGGTGTAGAACAACATGAGGGTGAGTAATAAATTACATTTTAATTTTTTGGGTGAACTAACCCTATAATTCTAATCACTTTCTTAAAGACTTATCCCAACTACTTAAAGCTGGCAGTTATCAAACCCCTAGTCTAAATTCAAACACCACCACAGAACAGAAACTGTTCTTATTAACGTTACAAATTCCCTACATTTGATATACTATTATGGCTACATCTTTCTTTAGATCTTTTGACAACCATGACATTTTCTTGGATAGCGTGAGAATTATTTTGCATTTGTGGACAAGAATTAGCACTTTTTATCTCCTATCTGTTTGACCGCTACCACTTTACTTAAGTAAATGTAAAAAAATGTTTTTTCTGAGATATTATTATTGGATTTCACACTTATGCCGATGATGCTCAGTTTTATATTTCTTTAAAACTTTCTGCTACTTGGAGAGTTTTGGTTTTTCAGGTTTTTAAGATATCAAATATGGGATGGCTAGTAATTTAAACTCTGACAAGACAAAATTTAATTTTGACAAAAGACCTCAATACATCTAGATAGATGGAGGTACTGTTACATTGTTTTCTACAATCAGGAACCTGGCTGTTGTGTTGACAGCAATCGGTTCTTTGATAACGATAATTGGTTCTTTACATTGTTTATAGAACAGCCTTCTTCGATCTTAGAAATGTTGCTGGGGCAACAAATAGCTGGTTTAGCTGGTTTCTAGATTGCTTACTAGACACACTGACCGCTTCTGGCACAGCTGCGGTCAGATTGCACAGAGAATAAACTGCACCGCAAAAAAAAAATTCTTACTTAGAGTTTTTTTCTTGTTTCCAGTCCAAATATCAAACAATTCTTAAATCAAGAAGCGAATTCTAGACAAAAAATAAGTCAAAAATAAGAGTTTGTCCCTTAAAACATGCAAAATTATCTGCCAATGGGGTAAGCAAAGTAAGATTACCCCACTGGCAGATTATTTTGCTTGTTTTAAGGAAAAACTTGTAATTTTTACTTGTCTAGAAAATGCTTCTTTCTAGTCCAAATATCTAAAAATTCTTAAATCAAGAAGACAAAAAAGCATTTTTTGCAGTGTGTTATTGGCCACTGCATTTGCCAAATTCACTCTTAAACAAAAGACAGTTCACCTGCATATGGTTCTCAACCAGGTGTGCGTTTCCCGAAAGCATCGTTAGTCAACTATGGTCGTAAATCCCATTGAACTCTATTGGTAACGACGGAACTTGCGACCATAGTTTGCTTTGGGAAACGCACCCCAGAATGTGTTTTTTTTTTGCCAGCGCGGGTACCATTGATGTTGAGCCGAGAAATGCATTTCTATTCTTGACCGCTAAGTGGCACTATAACCATAGATTTTTTCACAAGATATGGGATGGACATATCACAGCTCATTTCCGTGAGTAGCAGTCAACCACGCCATGTGGAGATTAAAAAAAAAAAAAAAAATCACATACCCAAATTTAGTAATCAAAATCCCATGCGAGCTATATACATATACATGTGTGTATATATATATATATATATAAATCCCATGTATCTGTTGCAGGTAATGTTTGTCAGGCAATTGCTCCAGAAAGTCACAAAAGCCTGAAGAAGCTCATCTTTAATCTGCTAAATTATTGTTTTGTGAGTCACTGAGATGATTCATTGTGATAATTCATTGTGATAATAGATCCGTGCATTAACTCTTGTGCATTGTTCAAATTCACTACCTTTTTGTTATGTTCGGGATGAAAACTAAATTAAACTTCTGTAAAAATGTATCAGATAAAAAAAAATTTTTTCAATTTTTTTTTTTTGCATAAATCTGTTAATCAACCTCAGTGCTGATCAAAACTACTAAATGTTTAAAATAAATAAATTATGTCATTGATTTGGGGAAAAGAACACACAAATGACTTTTTTCAATATAAAAAGTGATTGTGATAAAAGGTAAAAAAGTATGCAGTCCACAGTCTTGGACATGTGAAAAATTAGTAACGACATTGGCTTTGATGCATTGTTAGTTTTTGTGCAGCATCAGATTTGAATTTTTTCTCCCTCATTTACTGTTCGTGGCTGTTTTTGCCCCACTGACTTCCAATATAACGACATTCTTTGATTGCAAAGCCATGACACCATATAATCATGCATTCTGATTGTTGGTGGTTTTCCCTGTTGGGAAGAGGTAAAATTTGTAATTTTTACAGTTGATCACCAGGTGGCACCATTAACCCTTTAGATAGGCCTGTGCAAAAAAAGCTTAGTTTCTGGCTTTTATATGGAGTATAACAGCATATTATAGTGTGTGTATGTGTGTGTGTGAGATATAATATATAATAATATGGTAAATATGATATCCTAATTATAAAAAACGCAAATGTTTCGCAATTTTCTGGATGTTACCACCCCAAAATTGTGATGGCAAAAAAAAAAAATAAATCATTGTGAGTGATTATTATTAACATTATTACATTATTATTATTATTATTAGGCTAGTATTATTATTAGCTTAATATTAGGACCTGCAATTCATTTGCCTCAGTTAAAATGATCAATTCACAAATTGTCAAGAGTGCATGAGAGGATAATGTGTCCGTAAGATAATCATTTTCTGTGATTATAAATCAAAGTGGATAATTAAATGAGTAAAGAAACAAAAACAATGATCAAATTAACGACACTCACCCCGGAGCATATCGCACAAAACTAATAGTATGTTTAAATACTGTTACTGTTTAAGTATTTTAATGTGTAAATATGGGTTTTGTTGTTGACGAGAAGAAAAAAAATTACAATAAAAAAAAGTTTGTTGCTCGAATGTTATGGTTTGCTTCATGATAAATGTTTTTGTTAGATACTGTTACATAATTAAGTGATAGAAATGATTAGTTTTTATTGTTTAGAATTCGAAAGTGGATATTGGATTTAATGTTACAGAAAATAATTGTTGTTTCGGCTACTTCTGTACTATTTTTCCTAATTTAATGCATTTTAAAGGCAGCGTTAATATTTGTCTGGTCGTGTGATCTCAACATGTCTGACCAGCTCCATGTCAAATGAAACCACTTTAATTAACAATCTTCAAAAATATCACTCGTTTCTCTAGAGCTGGACATTTTAATAAGGATCAAATGATTCAGTTCAGCTTTGAGAATGAAACCAACCTGTTTGTTCCTCAGTTTCTTCTTGTTTCACACTGAATGTTTCTTCAATCTCCATTTCTTCACTCTCCTCTTTAATAAACGCCATCTTTATAATAGTGTGTCACATGGATCTCAGTCGCTTCACCAGGAGTTTTTCTGTGTTTGTCCTGTTTAAGATGAGAATAATTACAGAGAGTAAAATAAATCCAAATTAAACAGCTCCAGGTTCAGTAGTTCAGCACACTAGTTATGGAGTCAGTCAGAGTTAAAGTTAACGGCTTTATGTGACAAAACTAGAACTACAAATTAATAATAATAAAAACAATATACAGACACATACTACTGTCATGATTTACATTATTATATATGATTTACATTCAGTTAACAGATTACACTTTAGTTGTGAAAGTTGTCATTACACAAGTTTGTGTTTTCGTTGCATTTACAGTTTTGACCAGCAGATGGCGTCAGCGCGCGGTGATTCGAGCGCTTCGAATCAGTGAATCATTTCGAGAAGCAATTCATTCAATTGAGTTTCAAAAAGTTATTTTCTCACATCACTACGTGTGTGACCGAAATCGTGTTTACCATAAAAGTTATAAGCATCTCATTTAGCTCCCTTTATCGTGAACCATTTCATGTTACTCGTGTGTGGATGTGCTTTAATCACAAAAATAACGTTCATCACTGTTATATGAAGCGTTTTTAATATTACATTCAATAATGACTCACTTGGCATAGTTTGTAAAAGCTAAAAAAAAAATTGTCTGAACGGGTTGTATTGATTTATACGCTCAAAACAAACCTGTCTTCACTCTAACCACAACAGATGCAGGAGCGCGGCGCAGTCTTATGACGTCACGCCATCAGATCAAAATAAAAGTCCTGTATGGCGCGATAGAAATGTGTATGCAGAAGAAAATTCCTGGTGAAATATATTTCTGTTCCTTTCCTGCATGTCACGTGGCTCCGTACTTCCTCAATACCAAATACGGCATGATATTTATATAAAGTATTGTTTATTGAACAATAATATTTAAATGAACAACAATAGCTCTTATCTTGCTGTCTTTAGGCTGATGTTGCATGCATGAAAATCATGATGAACTGTATTTTGTTCGCCACTGCCCCACTATTGTTTAAAACCAATGAAAATTAAGTATAATCAGTTCCAAAAAATGTGTATACCAACATGAGGGATGGGCAAATGCGTTTCAGTCCCTTTTCTCCATCAACCTGTCACTCACATGAAATCCAATCAATTCTCGATTTACACAATCAAGCCCTGTCCGACATTTTTGTCTTGTTTGAGAAGCCGTTTCACTCAGATAAACTGAACTTAACAATTTTAGTCCAACAATGCTTTTCTAACAATGTAAATACATCAAAAAAGTGAAATATTATATATATGCATATATATTAAATTTTAAATTTAACTGGATGTAATTAAAATAAATAGAGGGAGGAGCAGGGATGATTATTTATATTTTCAGGGAAAAAAAACTTTGAAATTTTGGCTCAAACATTATTAAAATATTTGGATTCATTATTCATTACTCACGTCAATCACATTTTACATAATCAAAGCCCAATAAATACAATTAAATTATGAATATAATGCATGAGTTATATTGATTACTTTTTATTATTAATCTTTTTTGTCCCTTCAGGAACTTGATAGGCGCTTGTGACCATCGTCTTTGACAGAGAAGCTGAACTGGATTGTTAGCTTTCTGCCTGATTTCATTTTTTAAGTGCTTATCTCATGTTCATATTTTGTTATTTACTTTAGCATCATATTGTCATTAGTTTTTCTGTTGTTTCCTGGTAAGCAC
Source organism: Elopichthys bambusa (assembly GCA_037101425.1). Lineage (NCBI taxonomy): Eukaryota > Metazoa > Chordata > Actinopteri > Cypriniformes > Xenocyprididae > Elopichthys > Elopichthys bambusa. The sequence continues at coordinate 23,507,847 of CM074454.1, forward strand.
AGCTCTGTCTGTTTGATGAGTGCTGTGAGTGAGATGCTGTTTCAGACTTCCTGCACCTATTCAGATGAGTGTTTCTAACTGTTTGCTAACTTAAAACGTATGATATGAGTTTACTTTCATGCTAAAGTAATGCTTTACAATGATAACAGAAAAATAATGCATCAAAGTTTGTTTAGGCTTTACAGCATCTCTAGTAGAAAATAGTGTCATTGTCCAGCTTAAGTAAGTTAAATTTTGATTCATTTCCGTTGTAAAAACCATTAGTTATTCATTTAGTTATACAACAGCTCTGGAGAAAACAGTGATATCATCAGTCAGCTCAGTTCAATTCTCATACAATGCTGCTAATGAATGCAGATCAATAATATTGTTGAATATTAAGTGTCAAGTCTCTGTGTTTGCCCTTCGTTATGTATATTTAGATGTTGTGTTGTAAATAAAAAAAAAAAACAATCAAAAAACACATTCTTTTTTTCTCCTCACATTCTTTCTTCTAGTTCAATTCAGCTGATAGGACCATTAGGGGAGGGTCTTTGTCTTCCCAGGTGTGAAACACATCAATATTCATGATGATTCATGTCTCCACACATACAGGCTTTCTTACACAAAGTTTACAAATTTTAAACGAATATATTGTTTTATGTGAATGAGTGATTGTCTTGTGAACAAATATTCAGATATTCAAATATGCATAACATTTTCTCAACTACAAACTTTTACATGCATGCTGCTCACATAATATTGTAGCAGAGTTTGTGCTGAATACAGTGTAATCAGACTTTAGCCATGCTTTTTATCAATATATTTATTATTTTCACATGAACAATTTACAGAATCAGTTCAGTATACAGGTAAAAAAGATCTTTTCTAACCACCCTCTCACCCCTGTCTCACCCCTCAAGAGACCTAAATGGACATTATTACGAGGAATTGAGCTGATGTGTAAGAAAGAAAAGAAAATAATTAATGGGTTAAAGCAGGGCTAGGCAATTTCGGTCCTAGAGAGCCGCTGTCCTTCAGAGTTTAGCTCCAACCCTAAAAACCCTTCACCTGCCTATAGCCTTAATAATCCTGAAGAGCTTGATTAGCTTGTTCATGTGTGTTCGATTAAGGTTGGAGCTAAACTCTAGGACTGAACTTGCCTACCCCTGGGTTAAAGCAAAGAAGGGTTACATTCTCACATCAGCATTTTCAATCAATGTAACATCCACATTATTCATATATTAAACAATTTTTTTTTTCTTTACCAGATTAAACATTATTTTTTTCAACAGGAACATAGGAAAGTTCTCTAAGACATACAACATGACTGGGTGGTTCTTCTGATTTCCAATGTTTGCTATACATTTCTTTGCTGCTATCAGAGCCGTCTTAACAAAACATAAATTATGCCTTTGATCAAGATGAAGGACCGATTCATCCCCCAATCACATAAATCTTGGATCAAATTAAAGCTTAACATTAATAACCTTGTCAATAGTTTGTATTATAATTCTCCAATGGGTTTCAAGTTCAAAACATATATAATAATGTACTAACCTCTGTTTTACATCTAGGACACTATATAATATATCCTGTGTATAATATTAAACTGTATTAATCCATGCCTACTGTTGTATGAACATTTTAAAGCATTTTTACAGATGAATTCCCAAGTATCTTGTTCAAAAGTACATTCCAGATCTTTTCCCCATTTAAGTCTAGAAGATGATACAACCTCCCCATACAAGTCAATGAAGTTGGTATACATATACAATGCTTCCCACACATAGACTTTACCTGGGCGGGCCGCCCAAGTATATTTGGTGACACATTTTTGCTTTTATTATTTGTATCCTCTTATACTTTTTTATCCACCCAAGACAAAAACATGTGGAAAACGCCACTTTAAAAGCGCCACAATTTGTATCCATGCAAGTGGAGATGTACTATTCATCTGCCAAAACCATACCGCTCTCATTTGTGCTGCCCAGAAATAAAGCAAAAAATCTGGGAGTTGTAATCCAACAAATGCCATATGCAATGTCTTAAGTTAAACCCTCTGAGTTTTATTATTCCAAATAAATTTTCTAATTGAGCTATTAAGATTATTGAAAAACTTTTGAGTTTGAAATAAATATAAAAATTTAGGAAGAACGTTCATTTTTATGCGATTTATCCTGCCAATTAGTGGTAATGGTAGTGAGTTCCATCTTTCCAGGTCTCTGAATTACTCTCCATTACTTAAAAAGGTAATAAAAGACTATGCTTCTTCCAGCTTCGAAGGAAAATTCAGTCCTATCTTTTCTGAATTCCATGAAAAAAGGATGTTATTTAAAGGCATTTTCTCCGCAGCCATATTCAGTGGCATCAAAACACTTTTATTTATAATAATTTTATATCCAGATATTTCTCTTTAAAGTTTTCCAATAATTAAGATAATGTAGGCAGAGATAATTCAGGGTTTATAAGATGATTACATCATCCGCGTACACTGATATTTTGTGTACATAGCCTCCCATCTCTAGCCCAGAAATTGATTTGTGGGCCTGTATTGCAATGGCCAGGGGTTCCACCACTAATGCGAAAAGTAATGAAGACAGAGGATATCCCTGTCTGTTCAACCTTAATTTCATAAAGCGACGAGAAGACTTTATTTAACAAATTCGTCTCTGTCAGACTCGTACACTATTTTCATTGCAGCACTTACGTCCAAACGCCGGCTCATTATTGGCTGTCAGCATCACACATGCATCTTGCGGCTCACGTGAACAGGCAGTGTTCTGATGTAAACACGGAAGCGCTGCAGCGAAAATAGCGCACGAGTCTGAAAGGGGAAAGACAAATTTGTTGAATAAAGTTGTATTTTTGTTTTGTTATCCTTCGGGGCTGAGATTTCCATCAAAGCAAATAGATTTTGAGAAAAGCACAGACGGCGCAAGAAAATGCATAACGTTGCTCTCATCACTTTTATATTTTTATTTAACCTTTGGTTTTGTTTCCAAAGCTTCAGTACATAACGGCACTTGTGTCTATCTGCCGTGTATGTAGAACGCTGAAGGCGAGCATAGCTCTCTGCTTGCAGCACATCAGTCACGCTTGTCGGGAAAGTGAGTGAAACACACACACACAAACACACATTTTTATCAAAATAATACGGTATTAATAGCGGTTCACTTCTGCGATTTGATACGAATGCGTTCACATCAGCAGCGAACCGTACTGGAGTTCACTTGAACAGTACCCCAGACCACCCTTTTTAAGTGAACTCGGGTACGGTTCACTAGTGCGTACCCGAGTTCAGAAGACAGCATTCAAATCATCGTAGTAAACTCAAGCGAACCCGGGTGCACACCAAAAGTACTAATGTGGAAGCACCCTTAATGTCTTTTATCTTCATTTGATTTCATCTAATGATGTTTTATTAACAAAGTTCGGGAGGAGCAACATTCAAATAATTTGACTAATCATCACGTCATTTCAGCCAGCTGTCAGCAATGAATAATCAACATACCTACCGATTCAGCCTACTCACCCATATTCCTCAACAGTTTTTTCATCATCTCTCCACCACCCGTCTCTTCACACTCGCCTGTTTTATTTTCCTAACCAGAAATAAGGGGGGAGTACTCTAGTACCCAAATACTGAGTTTGAAGCCCTCTCCTCGGACAGCACGCCAAATACGCATACTATTTACTTTCTGATTATTTGCAAGCGTGAACTCGTGAAAGGCTGTGTGTCTGTTGTCAGTTGTAGTTGTGTTTCTGATCATGTCTAGTGATTCACTAATGCTCAATCATCCCTTAATCACTTAATTATCTCATTAACTGCAACCCTGCTTCAGTGTTACTTTAACGCCGGGTACACACTACATGATTTTCAAAGTCGATGGATCACACTATACGACCGTCTGGGGTAGAATTTAGTTGCTGTTGTGCACACATTACGCAACATTTCAATAGGAAGAATCGCTAACAACTCTGTCTGGTTTACGAACTACGTTTCATAACCAAAAAACTGCGAGAACTGATACACGAGTTCATGCGCGAGACTTGATTTCTTCTTGCTAAAATGATGCATGCAAGAAGCTTGTGATCCAAGTTTTCTGTGTGCTGATTTGCAACAACAACAACAAAAAAATTATAAAGGAGAGAATGGTTGCTTGTAGAAGCCATGGTTGCTGATGTTTTGTTGCAGGTCTATGCCTCCTCCCACTGAACTATCCCACACAAAATCACAGGCATTGGCGGCACATCAGCACTTCTCTTAGATCGAGTCTGATAATACACACTACACGACTGACACTCGTGTGAACAAGCACCAATTTGCGCTTCGATTTTGGACATCTGTCTACGATTTCCACACAGGTGTTGGCGAGTGAAAATTGAGGCTAATTGTGGAGTGTGTACCCGGAGTAACACTTTCTAGTGTGGACACTGAACACTGTTAATTTGACTCTTTTGCTGTGTACACATTGTCACTCACCATAACAGGTCTTACTGTCTATATGAGGATTTATTGCATGCCTTCATTCTAACATGTTATTTCAGTGATTGAAGTTCTAAATCAGTAGTTTCACTGATGAATTACGATAAACAGTAAATGCAGGATAGAGCGGTTGAGTGAATGTGGTCTGGACTGTGTGGATGAGGATCATTGTGTCTCCAGAGACGCTGTAGAAGGACAGAGTTCCTGAACTGTGATCCACATACACTCCTATTCTCCTGATGATGGACTTTACAGGGAGTTTAGTCTTTATGTTATTGTGTCTGAATGAGTAACTGGAGGGAGAGCAGATCAAACTCCAGGAGTGATCATTAGATCCAAACAAACACTTACTACCCCCTCCCTTCCTGCTGATGCTCTTATATGACACTGATATAAACACACCATTACTCCCACTCCACTCAATCTCCCAGTAACAGCGTCCACACACACTCCCTCTACACAACACCTGAAACACATGATCAAATCTGTCTGGATGATCAGGATACGGCTGCTTTGTGTAAGTGAATGTAATCACTCTGTTCCCCTCAGACAGGCGGAGGAGTTCATGCACTGTGTTCAGATCCAGAGAGATCGGATGGGAATCTGATGGAGATAAAACACATCACAATCAGGAATTATGAATGTGATCTTTTAATGAAGCTAAACTCTTCATGTTCAATAAATCAGTAGTGTCTCAGTACAGTTTACCAGATATCCTGTGCAAATCATCATTTACATGATCAATTATTAAACTCGTAAATTATGTTTTCTTTCACCTTCTACAGGAAGAACATGAACACACTCAGTGAGTTTCTCTGCTTGTTTTCTTAGTGACTTACATTGTAGGAAGTCGTTCCTGGTTCTGGGAACAATGTTGGTGAAAGTGACTGTGGAAATCAACAGACATGAAGAGTGTGATTATCATGTCAAGAGAAAATGATCCCTGCATCCGTTCCTAAGACATTTCTAATATGATCTTCTACATGATATGAGATGATGGAGGATCATTTCTGAGAGCAGATGAATCTCCAGGGTCCTCGTGTATAAAACTTTATGTAGATTTCATCCTAAAAGTGTGTACTTATACACAAAAGCTAGATTTTATAGCAGAACCTGCTCAATTTTCTTTATAAAACCCAGTCAGCGGAAGATTGTGCAAACATGCATCTCCACCTCGTCTCCTCCCTGAAATAACCATATATGAAGCTTACAATGATTTACTATCCATATCCTAATCTGCATAACATTTCCATATTCATATTCTCATCCACGTATTACTATGTTTAACAATACAAAACATTAGGAAAATATGAGATACGCACTATAAACGCTATTTGTGTAGTCATATTACATTGCTAAAAATCATTTAGTGTCCTTGTCTTGTTTTAGAATATATAAACATTTCCGTAAAAGATAAAATTGTATAAAACAGTTTTAAGAGAAGAGTTATTCCCATTATTTTTCACCAGCCAAATAGTATTTTTAATTGTTTTAATAAACAGATACAGCTTTTTTGCAGTATACAGTTTTTTTGCAAATACAATTGTCTGACTCGCTGATGTGTGCGGTGCACACATATTTTTGCCAAGTCCTGAAATATGTGTGAAAAATTGCGTATGCACATTTCAATGCCTGTTTTTGTGTGTACACAATGTTTATACATAGGCCCCAGGACTTTACCTCTGTCAGAGATCTTCTTGAGCTCCTCTTTGCAGAAATCCTCCAGTTTGTCTCTCAGCTGATGGACAGATTCTCTCACAACATCAAAAGAGGAGAGAGAACTGAAGGGATCGTCATTTACGTCTGTAGATTCAGGAGGAGCTGAGAGAGACTGGAAACTCTACAGAAAACAGAAATCAAAGCTCATCACCTCCACACTTCAGCCAATAACCTGCACTACTGTCAGATTTGAGCAGCTCTTGTTGATCTTTAGTAACTCTCCTCAATCCAGCACTTTCACAGCATCAGATTCATTCTTCTTATAATCATTATATCACAAATTAGCCTATGTATGTCACTTACACTAAAGGCAAACTGTCTAGTAAATCTTTTTTTTTTTTTTTTTTTTTTTTTTTAAATTTTTGGATGATAAAATTCAAAAATCATTAGTAGATTTGTTCAGGGAAAAGCAGAGCATTATTTATTTGAGCAGTTTTGTGGTCTCAAAACGCTGATGCATTGCTATATTTCCATATTTTTCGACCTTGGACCCATGTGAACTGTGTTAAAGGATTAGTTCACTTTCAAATGTAAATTAGCCCAAACTTTAGGGCCTGTTTACACCTGGTCACTTCATGCGTCTTCTCTGATCGGATAGCTATCTGATTTATAAAAACGATTGCATTTACACATGGCCACATAAATGGATATAAATCCGATCTTCAGTTCCCGCACTATATGCAGATTTCATGGAGTTCATGTCACCGAAAGCAACAGATATGAGCTGCATTTTATTAATCAGCTAATTTAAAAATCAAAGACAATAGGAGGGATTGTGGCATCAGCACTGGTAAGATCATTTAGTCTCATTACTTTTAATGAAGATGATTGTGTTTTGAGCACCTGCGACTTACTTTCATAAAGCTCGGATGTGTCAAGATATTTATTAATATAGCTCTGATTGTGTTCATCAGAAAGAAGAAAGTCATATACACCTAAGATGGCTTGAGGGTGAGTAAAGCTTGGGGTAATTTAATTTTCATTTGAAAGTGAACTAATCCTTTCCTCAAGAGGAGAAGGACCGGCAGCTGCACCTAATGGTTCGGGTCTTACTCTTGCTGAGACAGAGTAGAGACTAGATCATGGGGTTTTCAACTGGAGCTTGTTAATGTGTTGAAGGGGTGAAATTCCCCACAAAATTTGAAGGCTGACGGGAGAGAGCTGTGTGATTATGATGATGTGTAGATTCGGCAGCAGTTGCTTTTCTTGTTCTAAGCCAAACAAGAGTGCAGGAGATGGCTAATGAGGATGCAGATGGTGAGCGTCCTGAATCCTCAAAGCCACCCTGTCCCTGCGTATGTACAGCTGTGTGAGATTGTGGAACGTGCGTCTGGCAGACTACAGCTGCCATTGGAGCAGGTTAAGAAAGAAACCGCTCGCGGATTGTTCGTCGAACGGTTCCTTTTTTGCCATAATCCTCCAGCCACCATAGGCTTTCCATTCCTTTTTGATCTTCATACTGAGATTGAGAAGGCATGGAAGGACCTGTATTCAGCTCGCATTCATCAACATCAGCAGGTTAATTCGCTGGTGTTGATTGAGTGAGTATGGGTGCGCGTCGATGCCTCCTACTGACGAAATGGGTGCAACTATCTCGTGATTTAGGTAGGCTCCAACGCTCTATACGCGGCAGCAGGTCAGGCGGGTGTTACTTAACACACAATGTCTGTTTGTAAGCACATCAGTTAGACCTGCTGAAATTGGCTTGGTAGGTCTCTCTATATTTATAATCAGTTTCTTGTATAGGATGCGGACTAAAGGCCCTGAAGTTCCATTAGGTTGGCTGGAACGATATATTATTAGGGTAGTACTTTGTTTGTCCCCTTTTTTGGATCTGTTGGCTTCAGATAATGAAGCCACCGTTCATATGTATTCAGATGTCGGCTTTAACTAAGCCGCACTGTTAGCCACCTTTTGGTTAATTAGCTTTCTCCTCTAGTAAATGCTAGAGTTTTGAGATTAGCTTTCACTAACTTCAGATAGTTCTATGTTTAGCATCGGCCTTACAGGCCGCCTGACATTGTGCGCTTGGGTTGAGCTTTGCTCCTCTGAGCTTTACTGTAGAAATTTTGTATTCTCAGAGTTTGCCTCCTCTCAGTTGAGAGTCGTTGGTAGAGGCTGTTGTTTTTTAGCCCCAGGCAGATCTATGCTTATGTGTTTGCCTTATAGGCCCACAGCTATAGTCTGGCCTAGGCTAGAACTAGGGTTTAGGCGATCTGCTAGTAGCATTTTACTCCCTTTTTATACTACCCCTGTTATGTGAGTGTAGTCTTTCCTAGTTCTGGCCTCCTCTTATCAGAGTTGTCAGGCCAAGGCCCATTGTCCCTTCGGTGTAGGTGCAGAATAGATAGCAGCTAAGGTAGCAGACTATGGCCAAGTCTCCCTGGTGCTGTTGTCTCAGGTGGTGTAGGCCCCTTTTCACTACGTGAATCGAAACTTTCTTGCTGTGGCCCTGCTCCCCCAGAACTATTTAGTGGTACTTTGACTTCAGTTTTCCCCTGAACCCCTTGAACTATGTTCAGGCTTGAGTGATATGGTTGTAGCTTTTTAGGAAAGCTCCTGTTACCTAGGGTTCAGTACAGATTGTATCTGTTTTTGGTGAGAATGTGATCCTGTATTTTTTAGGGTTGGATTAATAGTACTCCCTTGTTGTTCAAGGTTTTTGTACTTCAATATGTTAGTTCTGATTCCTGCCCTACACTTTGTGAGCTCAGTAACTCTATACTGCCACAGGCTAGCACCCGTGTGTTCTGGAGTAGTAAGCCTGACTTTGGCCTCCTTTAGAGTATGGTGACGTAGTTTGTACTCCCCTTGCTGTAAGGGTAAAAAGTCTTTTTACTGAGTATATTGCCTGTTGGAATGTATAAGCTCAGGTTGAGTTTAATAAAGCTAACCTCACTACATAGTTTGGTTTTCATATATGGCTCCCTTAGAGCTTAAACACTGCCACAAGCTGACACTCGTGTTTTGTGATGTAGGAGGCTCTGTTTGGGCCTCCTTCATGGCACAATAGCTTGTTGTATTATAAGGCTTGTTGGTAGATGTTTCAGTTAGAGTTTGCTCACGTGGAAACTGGCACTGCCACAGGTTGACGCCCTTGTCATTCTGAAGTCGCAGGTCCTGTTTGGACCTCCCTCAGAGCATGATGGCGTAAGTTTTTACTCCTCTTTCTTAAAGAGTAAAAGTGTTTTTGCTGAGTACATTGCCTGATGGAATGTGTGGATAAAATTACGCTCAGGTTGAGCTAAACTAGTTAACCTCACTGGATGGTTTGGTTCTCAGATTTGGCTCCCTTAAAGCATAGACACTGCCACTAGCTGACGCCCGTGTCATTCTGATGCCATGTATATGAACAAGATGTCCAGGATCTCCGGCAGAAAAATAGGCCCACAACTTTAAAGATACAGCAGTATATTTCATTGTACACATGGTGTACTTTTTACCCCTGAAAAAAATGAGCTTTTTAGCAGCAAACACTCAGGATGGGTTTGGTGCACACAGGGGTAAAAAGTACCCCATGTGTACAATGAAATATACTGCTGTATCTTTAAAGTTGTGGGCCTATTTTTCTGCCGGAGATCCTGGACATCTTGTTCAGATACATGGTATCATGGATTCTATCAAATACCAACAGATAAAAAATCAAAACCTGACTGTCCCTGCTAGAAGTCATATAATGGGCTGTGGTTGGATCTTCCAACAGGACAATGATCCAAAACAAACATCAAAACCAACACAAAAATTTGTCCCTGAGCACAAAATGAAGCATCTGCCATGGCCGTCCCAGTTCCCTGACCTGAACCCTAAAGAAAATGAGTGGAGTGAACTGAAGAGAAGAAGAACCAACATGGAGCTGGGAATCTCAAGGATCTGAGGAGATTCTGCATGAAGGAATGGTCTCTGGTATCTTGTCAGGTGTTCTCCAAACTCATCAGGCATTATAGGAGAAGACTCAGAGCTGTTATCTTGGCAAAAGGACGTTGCAAAAAGTATTGAATAAAAGGGTATGATTAAATGTGAGCAATGTGTATTGGAGAAAAACATTTCTTACATAATGAGATTTTCCCTCCATTTAAAATTCTATTCTCCAATGAAAGGTTGGATTTTTGTAGATTTTTAAAATAAAAGATCAAAAGGATTAACGCCGCAGATTTATTTTCACAGCCTTCTTTGGTCATATTTACCAAGGGTATGAATAATTTTGAGCACAACTGTATATATTTTATATATATATTTCCAGAGTTGTAAGCATAAGTGCGTCTCTCTCAAAAGAAGAAGACCAGATGAGAGTCTGACTGATGATTATATAATAACCGAACACACAGATCAACACTTCAGTCAACGGCTCATTCTGCTCTCATGAAATGTTTCTCTCTGAGTCTCTTGCTCAAGTCCACTATGATCCTGTTCTTCTAGATCTCTGTTACCTGCAGGAAATGGATGTGATCCTGTGTGTGTGAAAGCTGCTCCAGCTCAGCGTCTCTCCTCCTCAGATCATTGATTTCCTGCTCCAGTCGCTCCAGTGGTCCTTCAGCTCGACTCACTGCAGTCTTTTCCTGATCTCTGATCCGTTTTGTGGCCTCAGAGCGGCTTCTCTCAATGGAGCGGATGAGCTCAGTGAAGATCCTCTCACTTTCCTCCACTGCTGTCTGTGCAGAGCGCTGTTAGGACACACATCACAATCACACAGTGGCTTCAGTGAGTCCTGACTGACACTTCTCAAACTTCTCTTCTTCTCCAGACTCACCTTATGAGACTCCACAGCCTCTCTCAGCTGCTGAAGATCTTTCTCTCTCTGCTGGATCCTCTGCTGAAACGACCTCCGTGTCTTCTTTAGCTGGTGCTAAAGGACAAAACCAATAACTGTGACAGTAATACTACCACAAAATCATCATGTGAACAGTTGATATGAATCAAATATTGAAGTGTGGAAATGGAATGGAATGGAAATTGATTGCACTGATACCACTTTTTTCAGAGTCTGATATCAATACTTTAATTTTTGGCACTTTCTGATACCACATTATATTAGGTGGCCTTAACTACAATGTACTTATTGGGTTTATACTGAATTGCAAAACACTTTCCTGCTATTGAGGTGGGATACGGGAAAGCTTTGGTGGTATGGGTAGGTTTAAGGGTAAGGTGTATGGGATGGGTCAACAGTGTAATTATAAATGTAATTACAGAAATTAATTACAGATGTAATTACATGCAGGTGTTTTTAAAATATAAGTACAATGTAAAAACATTTATGTACACAATAAGTGCATTGTATCAAATGATTAATTTAAATGTAAATACATAGTAGTTAAGGCCACTTAATATAAAGTGGGACCCCGATACATGTATTTTCATTGCATTTGTAATTTTTGAAAATATTGGGTAGAGAAACCAAAAGAATATTAATCAAATTAATTGCCTTAATTCGTTTAGCAAATATTTCCTTCAGTTATTCTCACACCTAATTATGCCTGTAAAAAAGTATTTTGGAAGCTTCTGTTAACTTCATTTTTCATTCTATTGCTTATATATTTTTATATATCTTTCATTGATAGTACAGTGAATATTTAGCAGGGCTCCAACTGGGCTCAACACTAACGATTTTTCGAGTTTTTTCTTTTCTTTTTTCAGTAGGTTTATTAGGCTGCTTTCACTTTAAGTAAATAAAGTTGAAAAAGAAAATGTGTGTGTAACAGTATGTTGGATACCTGCAGATCTTAAAGGTGCAATGTGTAAAATTATGTCTGCTAGAGGTCGCTAGAGGCCTATTCAAAACAAAGGCGTAGCTTGATGACGCCGGAATCTTGGGACACGTGGTCTTCACCTCACAGTCGGTGGAAAATAATCGGGATAGGACTCGGACAGAAATCATGTTCATGGATGCGATTATTAATGTTACTCTAGGACCGAGTGTTATGGGAGCTGAACGAGGCCGTTGGAGCGATTGCGCAACACGCCTCACGAGCAGTGGAACTTTTATTAGGCCACAGTCGCCGGCGCTGCTTCCGCTTTTCCGGTCATGAGTATGAGGTAACACAGCTCTGTTTATCACTGAGCACTGAGACCTGCACGTCAGAGGAAGGGCCCGAGAGGTGACGCTAGACCTCTGGCCCTTTCTATAGTGCCCTGGCTACAGACTCAGACCAGCGCGGTATACAAGATTTAAAAGTCACCAAGTGCACCTTCGCCTCCTTGAATTTCCCAACCACCGCCTCGACGGAAGTCCCGAAAAGTTCAAGAGGCGAGACTGGAGCATCGAGGAGAAGGCCCTTCTCTTTCTCCCTGATGTCAGCCAGGTTCACCCACCCATACTCGATGAATACGGGCAGAATATGGGTTTTTTCATGCCTTCCCGATCTCAGAATGGAGCTGGAGGAGTATGGCCGGAAAGATAGCGTTCGTCTAATCTCCCATTAACAGCCTCTCCCCGGGCGTGCGTCCACGATAGTCTATCTGAAGCACGCTCCATAACATCCAACAGCTCAGGATGGCAGGATGGCCGCGAGGGCTCAGACACACTCTCGCTGCCCTCAACAGCCATTGCCTGCTCCTCTGTCTGGCTAGAAGCTAGAAGAGCTGATCCAGCTCCAGAGGATGCGAGAGAAATGGCATCCTCGTCGAGCAGATCGCTCTCGCGAGCCGCTGAATTGCAAGAAAAAGAAACGCCTTTCTCAAACTTTTCAGCGAGCTCCACCTGCGAGCCACGTGACCTGAGTCTCCTCTCAGCCTCAGCGTGAGAAGGACCCGAGCCGCCATGTGCAGATGCCCGTCCCTCTTCCCTTGATACGATTGACAGGTGAGAGTCGTGTGTCTTCCAGTGTCAGATATTTTGGACACGGGTTGGCACAATGCTTGAAACATTTCTCAGACATTCTCTTACCTTGTGAGACGACAGATCGCAACAGACAAAACAGTCACTGAAGACAAAAAGAGGACGATGTTCTCTAGGCGCCCCTTATATACTTTCTGGTCGCGCTAGTATTACGTCATAGGCTGTTTAAATACATTTTAGTCTCATCTTTTTTGTCAACACTGTATGCATGTTGATATAGTCACATTTATTGTTTAATGATGTTGGTGTTGTCTGATTATGGTCTCATATTAGGGTAAGTTTACACGACAAAGATGTACTAAAAACAGATGACGTTTTCAAAATGATCCCTGTTCACACAGATCTGTGAAAATGATTAAAAAAGGCTGTATGCATGCCAGGCCAGTAGTTGTGTCTACATTATTTCATCAGTGTCTAGTTTAAAGTTCATACCTGTTTCTCTGTCCTCTGTGCTGCAGCTGATACAGTCTTGTGGTTTTTATGTTCATCCATACACAGCACACATATACACTCCTGATCAGTGCGGCAGAAAACCTCAAGGATCTTGTCGTGTTTCTGGCAGATCATCTCCTGCAGTCGTCCAGTGGCTTCAGTCAGATTGTGTCTCTTTCCTTTAAACCAACTCTCATGTTGTTCAAGGTGATTCTGACAGTAACAGTTCAGACACACCAGACAGGACTTGACGGCTTTGTGTTTTCTTCCAGTACAGACGTCACACTGCACATCTCCAGCTCCAGCGTAACAGTCAGCAGGAAGTTGAATCTTCTTCAGTTTCTCCACCATTTCAGCCAGAATGGTGTTTTTAGCTAAAGCAGGTCTTGGACTGAAGGTCTGTCTGCACTGAGGACAGCTGTAGACTCTCGTCTGATCCTCCTGATCCCAGCAGTCTGTAATACAGATCTTACAGTAACTGTGTCCACAGGGAATGGTCACTGGATCCTTCAGGAGATCCAGACACACTGGACACATGAACTCATTCTGATCCACTGAAATTCTGGCTTCTGCCATTTTACAGCTCAACTACACTTCACTTTCTCTTCTCTTAAACTCGTGTGATTCCTGTTTCCTGATTCTGTGTTTGAATGACGTGTAGAAAAAAGTTCTGCAAGTCTAAAGGTCACAGATAATAAAACGCCTACTAGATGTCAGCCTAAAACAGATAAGCAGACAACACAATAAAAACCACAACAATACTGCATGCTAATTACTGCACTTGTACTGCAAGACTAAAAACTGTCCAGAGTTACAGTTCCTTCACTCCCCATGAAAGTTTTAGTTTTGTTTATCATGAAATATTAAGTCATGTCAATGATAAATATGGACAATTATTGCTGCATGTCTTCTAAGAAGGATGGTCATACATTTTCACACATTTCCTCAAATTTTGTAGTTTCTCCTCATGGTGTCTTTCCTTTAGGAAATGTTTCTCATTTTGTGAGTGAATTGGTATGTAGGTACTTACTAAGAGAAGAACCTCAGCACACTTAATCCTTCTGTCTGTGGTATGTATGCACTCTGTTTTATTGCCAGTGCAATTGTATTGTGTAGTCATATTTCATGTTTCAAGTAGCGGCATAGCATCTGGAGTCATTTTTAACTGAATGGCTGAGGACTTGTTTTCAAGGTGCCCTGCCCTTTTCAGTGTCAGAGAGGCAAGTTATTGATCTTTAGCATTTGGTATTTGTGAACTGGAGAAAAGAATACAGTAGTTGTATTGCTTCATCTAACTTACCGTAGTAGTTTTTAATCAATTCTGTGTATAGATGTGAACATCTTTGGGTTTTTCATTTTTAAATGAATAAAGTAGAAGCCAGAGTACAAAATATGTTTACAATTTTTGTATTTTTTTTTTTTACTTACAATACTAAAATACAAGTATGCTGCTAAACAACCCCACTGCTGGTTGGATTAAGTGCCAGGGATAAATATGGAATGACAGTCAGCGCAAAATAAACCTTTGTCTGTGAAAATTCTTCAAGTTACACAGGTTCCCTTTAGGCAACAAGTTTGAAGTGATGGTTTATTACACTTTATAACACAATGACATCGTGTGATGTCCACAGGGGCGCACTTATGCATCCATCACTATATACAAATAATTACATACTGAATACAGTACAACACCATTGTACCGTCTCATACACAGACAATATTTAAACTTCGTCTTATAAGCTGTCTAATAAAATAAGCTGTCAAATTCCATGTGTCGTGTTTTTCTCACACCAAAATCTTTGATAAAATCAAGCTGTCTTGCTAAATCATGTTCACTTCAGTGAAATGAACTCAAATGATTCATTCACAAATCAGACATCATTACAATGATTATTTCATAAACTCTACCGGGACAATTAAAGCAGAAGTATGTAACTAGTACTACATCACAAATTTCGATCAATTCCTCACAGAAAGTGGTTCCAAGGCTTTTGGAAAGCCAGAATATACATCACTTTTTATTGTCAGTTTTATTGTTGCTTGGTGATTTTCCATCTTTTTTGAAGTTGAGTGCTCCATTACTATTGCTCAATTGCATGGAAAAACATACATACTAGGAAACATCTACTTCCAGTGGATAAACGTTGGGTTGGGTAATTGACAGGGTAAAAAACAGCTTCATGCGGGCACAAAACTGAATTTAAATCAAATTTTTTTTTTTTTTTTTCCCAACTGGGTGACTAGATGTCTTCTCCATCTCGCTCTTTCCTCTTTGTCGTGCTTTTCTTTCTCTTTTGGTATCCTAATTTTGCCTGCACCATAGGACAGAGCATAGGATACCACCTTGCCCAAACTTCTCTCCTTGCTCATCTACGATTCCCCCTCTTTCATGTTTGGTATCATTTTAAATGTTTTAGTGCGATTGGTAAAATTTACAGCTGTCACTCGTATTATGTGAAAAACTGAAAGACTGAAATCTTGGGAGAATTCTGTTCTTGTGTTGTGGGTGGTGTCCTTGATGAGGGATATCAGTGGATATTTGATAATCATTGCTCCTCTCCTGCAAACCCAGGTGCAGCCCTTTGTGGCATATGAAATGGCCCAACACAATTCTCCAAAATTTTTGTGGTAAATATATACAGGTTTTTAGATCTGCTCTGGGTATTTAAGGGAACCTGGCAAAACATTTAGTACGCAAGTTCAGCACACAGTGAACCTAATCCAGTGGGCGCAAATCACAGAAGTCCCTGAAAAAAATCATTCTTTCTTTCGGACTCAATAATCACCAACAGAGGTTTAAGATCAGAGTGATCAAAGAACTACAGAACCTCGTTAAAGTGACTCGTGACAGATTTTCCAATGCAGACATTTTGGTACCTATCAATTTTTCCAGAGCCCTCCCATTTGCAGAACAGCAGATGATAGAGGATTTGAACGTATATATTCAGAAGAAGTGTCCCTCCCTTCCGAATACTTTGTGTTGGAAAAAGACGGGCTCAATTGAAGGACTGTCACTGCAAAGTCGATTCTGCTGTATTAGACCAAGTCTTTAAACTTGAAATTATCTGAATTTGTTTAAAACTTTTATCTTGATACCTGACCAGTGTTCGATACTAAAGTTCAAGGTAAAGGTTTCTTTATTAGTAGCTGAGGGTAAATTTGTTGAGCAGACAGGAGATTCAGCTGTCCATCATCACAGTTCTTTTCAAAAACTTGACAGCCTTTCACACCAACACCGGTTTCGATGTTGGTGTGGAGGCTGTCAAGAAATGCTTCATAAAATACTCAGCAGCCAGACTCCAAGAACCAGCAGCCAGGTAGAAATCACAATATAGCAATTCTGCCCGAAATTAGACTTTGACTACCGTGTATTTTCATTTAATACTTTTTTTTTTACATTTAAGCTTCATTTGCTCACATTACCACCTGGTGGTCAAAGAGTGTAAAGCAGATACATTACAGATGACCTGATGTGATCTGTAATACACTGTATTTTGGCTTTTTAAGACTACTTATTGCTTAGAAATAACGGTGAAGAAAAAAAATCAATTTCCACATAGACTAATCTATTTATAATGTGTATTTCCTGGTGGTATATGATGATTGTATAACTTAACTGTGTAATAAATATATTGGCTTGAAATGAATGGGGTTATCAAATGTGTGTAAATCAATTCTTTGGTCATAATGGGCAGTAGGGGCAATATTATTATTCTAAAATCACACATTTTGAGGGAATCCCATGGATTTATATATGTCAAAATGTCGCACCGAGATTCAAACCACTTCCTGAAACAGTCAGGCGGAAGCAAGGCTTCAGACGTCATCAATGGTGCCATTGGTTAAAAGCGATACAAGCCTTGATATGCGCTTTACTGAAAGCTTCTGGGATTTCTCGACACACACTCCGAAGCCTCGGCTAACATCACTACAGCCAGGTCCTCAACAGCCAGGCCCCCAACAGCCAGGTCCCAAGTCACCACATCCCTGTATCAGGCACCAGAAGCCAGGACACCACTGGATTTAAAAAAAGAAAAGAAAATTAAGTGCCATGGATGAATTTGAAAGTGAAATAATGTTCATTGTAAGAGAAAAGAGGATGATGTAAGCAGCTTCCTCAATTGCATTCACGCAGCTCTCTCCTGTCTACCCAGGGAAACCAGGAGTTAGTTTAAATAAAGATCATGCAGTTTATACACGGAATGAGTACTCTGAAGAGGTAGTTGGCATCCATCACTGCCAGAAGAACAATAGAGAACTGTCCCTTGTAGTTATAATAAAGGGACCCAGAATCAGAAGGAGCTTTGATTGTAAAGTGATTCCCATCAATGGCACCCAGGCAGTGTGGAAAAGCCCATTTACAGGAGAACCCCTCTGCAATCGCCCTCCAATCTGATTCCTCTGGCACTGGCATATACTCCCCAACCAAACTCTCCCAAATGGCTGTCGCAGTGTATACAGTGTTTTACCACACTATATCAGGGTGAGGCAAAGTGTACATCGGTTATCTACATCAGTTGACTTTTAACCTATGGACTGTGTCAGATGTGTAACCCCTAAAATGATAAAGCAGTGTTGTGTGTGTTCTTCTCCTGCAGCAGCACACAGAGAAGCGAAAAGGTGTGTTTGCTCCTCTTAATAAAAATAAGCTGGTAGCTTATTTTTCTCTACCAATTGCGCCCTCACATCAGATGCCATTTCATCAATCTGCCGAGCAATGGTTGTATCTGACAACGGAGTGGGTTCAGTTTATTGACACACCCATCATTAATAGTTTAATAGTATTTAATAAATTGTTGATTACATCCACCATCCTTGAAGTGGGCGAAGTTTGGGGAACTCTTACTCTGTGAATAAGTAGCACATGAAATGTTGAACATAATTTACAGCAGGTAATCGTAAGAACTGCAATATTTCATATAGCTTTTTGAATAGTGCATACAAATATAACAAATCAACAGCAATATACGGATTTACAACTGTATTTTTGCAGTTTTCTGCCACTGATACCACTTTCTTCTCTAGCCCTGCCTGAGATAGTTCCAGCTCAAACTGTGAGGTCTGAGCACTTGATCGGGACTGTCCGGGTAAACCGACCTCTCTTTGCTTCAGTTTTGGAATTAAACATATTCGGAAACTCTCTAAACAGCAAGTAAAATACAGCAATCATAAGTATGGTGGTACTTTTGAGTACTGGAAATGAGTGCCATTGCCATTATGCGATAATTCAAAAGTTATGTTGCCAAAAAAGTTAAATAATTTTATTATAATTCTACCTCTTAAAAGGTACAGAACCTGGGATCCATTAGAGAAGCTACACTGAAGCCCTGGGTATACTTAGTTTTTTCCACAGCTGAACGCACAGCCTGGGAAAGTATACTTCATTTGACTTGTACGCATACACAGGTGTTTGACGCATGCGCAGTTTTGAGCAATCTCTGGCCATGAGTTACAACCCATGTAAACATCTTTGTATCCTTTCATGCTAGAGTTGTAAAATTGAGGGTACTTTCTAACCTCTTCGCTTAATCTCTCATCCATATAGACCTCCATTGTCACTGTAGCTTGCATGCGTTCCGCTCTGTTTTGTATATGCAGTTTTTCTTTGACTGCCTTGTGGATAAACTAATTACAAAAATATATATATATTAAATGCGCATGTGCGACCTGTGCATACAAGTACACACGGTTACAAAAATCTGGTGGTGCGCGTACTCTTCTGATGATGAAATTCACGTCATGTGCACTATACGCTGACGTACACGTAAAAAGTGAAATACACTCTGGGTTTAAGGAGTTCATCTGTGACAGGGTTGCTGTATTTGCTGTTGGGATACTGCAGTATTGTGCTTCTGATGTTTTGTTAAATCAGTATCATCATCTTGTGCTTGTAGAATGCTACTGTTGAAGAGATGGAGCATTGGTTTGAGGTATGAGACACTCACATATGCTTCACCCGTCAACTCTAGCAGAGGAATTACAGCTTTATTTACAGACTACATGACATTAATGTCTTGCCCAATTGGAACAAGATATTTTTAATTATTATTTTATTTTTTTAATCAGAGCCAAGGACCCAAGCTTTCTCCTGCTCCAAAACCCTCTCAATCATCTTTTGCCTTGAACCTCACCTGGTGGGGTAATGAGCTGATGAGAAGGCAGGCCAAGCCTGTGTAGATGCAAGATCCCTTCTCTATATCCAGCTGAAGGAAAATACACTTACAACTTTCTTGCACACTGTAACTGCACGGTCATTTGTGTGATCTGTCACACCATGTTCTCTTAAAATAAAAAGCAAGAAAATACATTTAAATGAAATGACAATTCTTTCTATTATATGACAAAGACAATATTCAGTTTATTAAGAGCATTCTTCTACATAACTTTAGATAACAAATGTATGCATTCAAGTGCTTTGTTGTCGGAATGAACAGGAATCAAATCAACTTTTTGATGATATTCTAATTATATGACCAGCACCTGTAGACCATATATCTGCTGAATCCACTCCTCTACAGTGGGTACGGAAAGTATTCAGACCCCCTTACATTTTTCACTCTTTGTTATATTGCAGCCATTTGCTAAAATCATTTAAGTTCATTTTTTCCCCTCATTAATGTACACACAGCACCCCATATTGACAGAAAAACACAGAATTGTTGACATTTTTGCAGATTTATTAAAAAAGAAAAACTGAAATATCACATGGTCCTAAGTATTCAGACCCTTTGCTGTGACACTCATATTTAACTCAGGTGCTGTCCATTTCTTCTGATCATCCTTGAGATGGTTCTATACCTTCATTTGAGTCCAGCTGTGTTTGATTATACTGATTGGACTTGATTAGGAAAGCCACACACCTGTCTATGTAAGACCTTACAGCTCACAGTGCATGTCAGAGCAAATGAGAATCATGACGTCAAAGGAACTGCCTGAAGAGCTCAGAGACAGAATTGTGGCAAGGCACAGATCTGGCCAAGGTTACAAAAAAATTTCTGCTGCACTTAAGGTTCCTAAGAGCACAGTGGCCTCCATAATCCTTAAATGGAAGACATTTGGGACGACCAGAACCCTTCCTAGAGCTGGCCGTCCGGCCAAACTGAGCTATCGGGGGAGAAGAGCCTTGATGAGAGAGGTAAAGAAGAACCCAAAGATCACTGTGGCTGAGCTCCAGAGATGCAGTCGGGAGATGGGAGAAAGTTGTAGAAAGTCAACCATCACTGCAGCCCTCCACCAGTCGGGGCTTTATGGCAGAGTGGCCCGACGGAAGCCTCTCCTCAGTGCAAGACACATGAAAGCCCGCATGGAGTTTGCTAAAAAAACACCTGAAGGACTCCAAGATTGTGAGAAATAAGATTATCTGGTCTGATGAGACCAAGATAGAACTTTTTGGCCTTATTTCTAAGCGGTATGTGTGGAGAAAACCAGGCACTGCTCATCACCTGTCCAATACAGTCCCAACAATGAAGCATGGTGGTGGCAGCATCATGCTGTGGGGGTGTTTTTCAGCTGCAGGGACAGGACGACTGGTTGCAATCGAGGGAAAGATGAATGCGGCCAAGTACAGGGATATCCTGGAAGAAAACCTTCTCCAGAGTGCTCAGGACCTCAGACTGGGCCGAAGGTTTACCTTCCAACAAGACAATGACCCTAAGCACACAGCTAAAATAACGAAGGAGTGGCTTCACAACAACTCCGTGACTGTTCTTGAATGGCCCAGCCAGAGCCCTGACTTAAACCCAATTGAGCATCTCTGAAGAGACCTAAAAATGGCTGTCCACCAACGTTTACCATCCAAACTGACAGAACTGGAGAGGATCTGCAAGGAGGAATGGCAGAGGATCCCCAAATCCAGGTGTGAAAAACTTGTTGCATCTTTCCCAAAAAGACTCATGGCTGTATTAGACCAAAAGGGTGCTTCTACTAAATACTGAGCAAAGGATCTGAATACTAGGACCATGTGATATTTCAGTTTTTCTTTTTTAACAAATCTGCAAAAATGTCAACAATTCTGTGTTTTTCTGTCAATATGGGGTGCTCTGTGTACATTAATGAGGGAAAAAATGAACTTAAATGATTTTAGCAAATGGCTGCAATATAACAAAGAGTGAAAAATTTAAGGGGGGTCTGAATACTTTCTGTACCCACTGTACCTATTGAGGAACAGAACTCCAATTTCTCTTTTTAGTATATTTAATTATCCTGCGTGCCACTGATCTCTTCCTTTGATATTCTATAACATTCTCTTGAGAGAGATTCTTCTTCAACGTTCTAAATGCCTTATTTCACTCTTTAACAGCTCTGCTACATTCTTCATTCCACCAAGTAACCACTTTCTTTTTTCAAATTCTTCTTGGTATACTCAAAATAGCTGCATTTAAAAAATGTTCTGTAACTTGCCTTGTACATTCCTCTATGTCTCCTCCTAATGTAACATTTCACAACAAGTCTTAAATTTTTCCCAGTCTGCTTTCTCAAAACACCATCTATTAATTGAACCTCCTTCTTGAATACATACGTTTGTATTAAGAACTGGACAGTGGTCACTTCCTATGGTAGAATCATTTTTAACATACCAGTCACATGCATTTACCAAACTGTCTGACACCAACGTAAGATCCAAACATGATGTATTACCTTTCTTCACATCTATTCTTGTACCCTGTCCATTGTTAATGCAGGCCAGTGATCTTTCTTCCGTCATTTCCTCAACTATATTCCCATTTTTGTCTGTGATTGCTACCCCATAAACTGCTGTGCGTTGAAATCCCAACACCATATTTCCTTCCTATATACATTCCCTGCTATTTCATTTAATTTGTTTACATCCAAACTTTTGCATGGATTATAGAAATTAATTACCTTAATATTTCCCTCTTTCCTTGGACTACAGATCTCAACTATTACACACTCCATATCTCCTTGACCGTTAATCTCCCTACAAGTCAACCCATCCTTAATAGGTAACACACCCTCCACCATTTTGGTTGTTAGATCTATCACACCTTACAGAACTAAACCCTGGCATCACAAAATCTAGTTGGACTCGTAACCAAGTTTCCTGTACACATACTACATCTGGAACAACATCCAATTCATGAATGAACGTTTTAAATTTTTGACCGTTAGCTATAAGGCTTCTAGCATTCCGCTGTAGCATGTGTAGTACCATAATCAACATCCTAACCATCAGCTTGTGTGTTTTCTCCATTTTCAGTTATTGTCAACAATGCATGTATCTGATCTGCTTTGACATCCATCATGTCAAGGAATTTCCCTGCTGCCTCTACAATAGCCTAAATTCTATCCCAACATTTATGATGTGACAAATAAAACCAACAAAGTTCAGTTTCTTAACTACTAAAGTATCATCATCAACTTTACATTTTTGTTCACAACCATTTTGCATATGGCCTGGAATCTGGTTTTGTGTCTCATTAACTGGTATTATGTTTCTTTCCACCATTTCACTGGAGTTTTTATCATTTGATCCTGTTTCTCTTACTTTCTTAAGAGCTTCTGCATATGATACTTTATTCAAAATCCTAACCTTCTGGATTTCTCTGGCTTCTCTTTGCACTTTGCATCCTCCAAATGCAGCGCTATGTTCCCCTCCACAGTTACAGAATTTAACCTTTGCATCCTTTTCACATTTACCATACCATACTGACCTCCACATCTAGCACATCTTAGCTTTCCTTTGCACGGTTGTGCTGTGTGCCCTATTCTTTGACATTTGTAGCATCTAAGTGGTTTGGGATTGTACTCCCTCACGCTGTAATTTATGTATCCCATTTGAACTGAACTAGGGAGGGTTTTCTCGAATTGCACAACCACAGATAATGTTTCTTTTAATGATCCATCTCGTTTAGTTTTTAACCTTGTAGCCTCAACTACTTTGCCTCCCTGATCTTGCATCGACATACTTAGAACTCCTGAGATAACTCCTCTCACTTTTGCCATTGCTCCTGGGATATGAGCCTTCATCCTTTCACCTTGTAGTGTAGACATACTTTCATTTTACCAATCGCCTTGGTGAGTTTGATTGGGTGGTAGTGTCCACCATCCTGGTTAAACTCAATTATAACTTTCCAGTCATTTTCATGTAATTCCTCTAAATTCTCAGGTTTCTGTTTCTCATGCCGATTAGCTCTCTATAGTTTACCTCACCAGACTCGCTATGTTCTGACCAACTTTTCCCTCTATTTCTTCTTGCAGATCTGGCCATCATCCATTCCATTCCATCCCCATCTGAACTATTAGACATGATGCTACATTCACAGTACAGTTTATGCAGATCCGCCAAAAAGAAGGTTTTTCTCTCACCCAAAATCGCCCTAGTTTGAATTCTGCAGCAGTCATCAATCACATATCGCGAGACGGCGCACAGTACTTCGTCATATCCACTCTCTGGATTGCACTGTTAACTGCGGGACCTTATATAGACAGGTGTGTGCCTTTCCAAATCATGTCCAATCAGATGAATTTACCACAGGTGGACTCCAATCAAGTTGTAGAAACATCTCAAGGATGATCAGTGGAAACAGGATGCACCGGAGCTCAATTTTGAATGTTATGGCAATGGCTGTGTATACTTACGTACATGCGATTTATTTTTATAAATTTACAAAGATTTCAAACAAACTTCTTTCACGTTGTCATTATGGGGTATTGTTTGTAGAATTTTGAGGAAAATAATGAATTTAATCCATATTGGAATAAGGCTGTAACATAAAAAGTGAGTGTTACAACCAGGAGAACTACAGTTCATCCGGAAAGTATTCAAAGTTCCTCAATCAAACTTAACATGAGCTCTAACACACCATACATTAAAGGACAGTAACAACACTAACAAAAACTAGGTAAAGAGCTATTCTGTGTCGCACACAGGGAGTGCCATCTTGTCTATGACTGAATGATAAGACTCCTCCCGAACCAATATCTGAAACGTCATTAAGAACCAGAATCTGAAAAGATATTGAGATACTTCTAATACTTCTCAAGTTACAGGCACACCAACTTCGTGAGAAAAAACACAAAGTGCTTTCCCCCCCATTTTTGGACTATCACAATAAGCATATAGTGCATTTATGAATTGACTCATCTGCCTGTGTGTAAAAAAAAAAAAAAGAAAAAAAAGATGCCAAAACCTCCCCCCTCAACAAAACAGTGAATTACACAGTAATTACTCATCCATAGCTTAATGTTTTCTTTTTATATGTAGCTTTTTCACAGGTTGAGTTGACACAGAATTACCCATTTCTGTTTACCTGTGCATGCATTCGCTAAAATGAATCAAATGCAGTGCAACGTTAATTTTTTCATTCAGTTTGTCTTTATTTCCATGTTAGCATTTCACTGCAAAACAGAAATTTTAGATTTTGATTCTAAAGTATCAATTTATGAAATGGAGCAATGTCTCTACACAAGGGAAATTAGAGAGTGTCTACTGCAACTCACTAAAAGATAGATGTGACAAACAGAGTGGAGCGTTGTAGCTGATCATATGACGATCTGATCTGGATCACATACATTCAACTGCCACTTTCTTAGGTACAACTTGCTAGTACCAGTTCTTTGCCTTCAAAACTGCCGTAATTCTGTGTGGCATAGGTTCAACAATGTGCTGAAAATGTGCTGGAGATTTGGGTCCATAGTGACATTATAATATCATGCAGCTGTTGCAGATTTGTTGGCTGCACATCCATCATGTGAATCTCCCATTCCACCACATTCCAAAGCTGCTCTATTGGATTGAGATCTGGTGACTGTATTGGCCATTTGAATACAGTGAGCTCATTTTCACGTTTAGGATGACCTGAGCTTTGTCGATGCATTGTCCTGCTGGAAGTAGTCGTCAGAAGATGGGTTCACTGTGTTCATAAAGGGATGGACATGGTGAGCAACAATACTCAGGTAAGCTGTGGCAATTAAACAATGCTCAATTGATACCAAGTGCCCCAAAGTGTGCAAAGAAATTTCCCCCCATACCATCACACCACCACCACAAGCCTGAACCGTTGATACAATACAAGATTGATCCGTGCTTTCATTTTGTTTTCACCAAATTATGACCCAATCATGTGAATGTCACAGCAGAAATCGAGACTCATTAGACAAGGCAACGTTTTTCCAATCATCCAGTGTTGTTGAACCCATCCAAATTGTAGCCTCAGTTTCTTGTTCTTAACTGACAGGAGTGGCACTCTGTGATCTTCTGCAGCGGTTGCCCATCTGCTTCAAGATTCAAAGTGTTGAGTGTTCAGAGTTGCTCTTCTGCAAACCTCAGTTGAAACGAGTGGTTAGAGTTACGGTTGCCTTTCTATCAGTTCAAACCAGTCTTGCCATCCTCCTCTGACATCAACAAGGACTTTTCACCCACAAAACAGTCACTCTTTTTCTGAGCGTTTTCTGTAAATCCTAGAAATGGTTGTACATGAAAATCCCAGTAGATCAGCAGTTTCTGAAATACTCAGACCAGCCAGTCTAGCACCAATAACCATTCCACGTTCAAAGTCACTAAAATCATCTTTCTTCCCCGTTCTGATGCTCAGTTTAAACATCAGCAGATCGTCTTGACCATGTCTACATGCCTAAATGCATTGAATTGCTGCCATGTGATTGGATGATTAGATATTTGCCTTTACAAGTAGTAACAAGTGTACTCAGTATATAAAGGTCATGTGAACAGTCTCATCCCAAAAAATTGAGCAGAAAATCTGATTTGGCCCACATTCATCTGCGGCGTGAACGTAGCCGGTATTTCACACAGATACGTATTTTCTGGTGCCATTTTAAATTGTAGAGCCATTTGAAACTCTTTCCACAAGATGAACACGAATAGGGTCTCAAATCTGCGTGACTTCTCAGGTGTATCTTTAAGTGTAATGGCGAAAGAAATTTTTTCTTACACTGATCACACTTCAATTTCTTTCCTTCAGAGGGCATTTGCAAATGTTGTTTCATGTCTCTCTTATACATGAAGCTTTTCTCACGCTTAAGACATGTGAAAGGCCTTTTTCCATTGCGAAATCTCATGTGAGTTTTAAGCTTTGCTTCATTTATAAAATACTTTCCACAGTGTTGGCACATGAAAGATTTTTTTCCAGTGTGAGTTTTTAAATGATTATTAAAACGATTGATGCCTCTAATGCTTTTTCCACACTGACGACATTTAAAACAGTTCTCACTTATGTGCATCCTCATCACGTGCCTATTCAGGTTTATTTGACCTCTGAAACTTTTTCCACACTGAACACATTTGAACGGCTTCTCTCCAGTGTGAACTCTCATGTGGGTCTCAAGCTCCACTTTATGTATGAAACTCTTTCCACACTGACTACATACGAACGGCTTTTTTCCAGTGTGAGCGTTCATGTGATACCTAAGGATAAGCTCCTGTGAGAAGCTCTTCCCGCAGAGTTTGCAAGTAAAAGGTTTCTCTCCAGTGTGAATCCTCATGTGCTTTTTAAGGTTTCCCTTTTCACTGAAACTCTTTCCACACTGTTGGCAGGTGAAAGGCTTTTCTCCAGTGTGAACTCTCATGTGGGCTTTAAGATTTCCTTTTTGAGTGAAACCCTTTCCACACTGTTGGCAGGTGAAAGAGTTTTCTGCATTGTGAACTCTCATGTGGGTTTTAAGGTTTCCTGTTTGAGTGAAAATCTTTCCACACTGTTGGCAGGTGAGAGAGTTTGCGTGAATTCTCATGTGGGTTAGAAGGTTTTCCTTTTCACTGAAATACTTTCCACACAGTTGGCAGGTGAGAGAGCTCTCTCCAGTGTGAATTCTCATGTGGATTTTAATTTTTCCTTTTTGAGCAAAACTTTTTCCACATTGTTGACAGGTGTAAGGCTTCTCTCCAGTGTGAACTCTCATGTGAACATTAAGGCTTCCTTTTTGATTGAAACTCCTTCCACACTGGTTGCAGGTGTGAGGCTTCTCTCCAGTGTGAAGTCTCATGTGGACTTCAAGGTTTCCACGCTGATCAAAACTCTTTCCACATTGTTGACAGGTGAAATTACTTTTATTTCCTGTCTTTTTAGCTCTTTGTCGTGAGGTCTTTTCTATCTGTGTAGACTTTTTTCCAGTCATGAAATCATGTTTTTCATAATGATTTTTCTCTTCTATTTCACTCAGTTCTTGACCCTCCTCTTTCAGCACCATCAGGTCTAAAGTGAAAAAGGCAAATACCAGTTGACAACAGTTTAATGCCACAAAGCAAAAGACATCAAAATAGTTAACAAACAAGCATCAAAACCAAAAACATGCATGCTAAATTTTTGACCCAGGAAAAATCCTGGATAAGATAGTCTTTGACGATGGTGGACAAACACGGTCATCACACACACAATACAAAGTACCCAACCTATGTGAACTGCAAAGCCCAGTTTTGACAATAAATCCAAAATAAATGCAAAGAAACAGTATGTAATATATGTAATACATTTTAAAGCAGACCACTCTCAGCAGGTACCGGTATTGCAGAATGACATGTATCATTTTCATTGCAGGACAATCCCCATTATCCTTTAGATTCTATATCCAATAAGGCAATGGTTACTCTGTAATCTTACAGTATTTTTCACAAATTAAAAAAAAAGGCTAAAAATGAGGTAAACACTGTAACCAACAGGACACTCAATAATCTGGTAAATTTGTGGGAATCATATTTTTTCAAATAGCAACAAGGTAACTAATTTTACATGCAGCACACATTGAAAATGACATGAATATGACAGTGGGAAACTTAATACAGGGTGTCTACAGAGATATTCTATATATATATATATATATATATATATATATATATATATATATATATATATATATATATATATATATATATATATATATATATAGAATTACATAATCATATTTCTACTCAAATTCATTTTTATTTTTTTTAAATATAAACATTCAAATTGTGGCTGTCATAACGGATTTATTCAAACATGCATTAAATAGAACATTATAATGAATATGTAACAGTGCATAGCTTTATTTATCAGAATGCTGCTCTCTAGAGTTCACTTTTCTAGCTGACTAATGAGTTTATGGTCACTGAATATGTTTTTCTGAGGTAAATGTGACGTTACGTGACATTCACAAGCTGTTTTATTGACGTCTTTCCGAGGTTGAAACACTGATTGAGCCATTACACGAGACAAGATACGGCTTTCGGTAAGTTGTACTGTATATTTTAACATACCTTCAGATGTTTATTTCGCGCTGTAACTGGTATTAAAGCAGAGGATAGGATGTTCACATGCGCTCCATGCTGCCGCTTCTCTTTAACTGAGGCACTAAAGCGATCTGTCATGTCACATTAAACAGCGCCAAAACAGTATTTATTTTTTTGAATCTTGTAATAAGATTGATGTCATTTGAAATCGCAGACTTTGCTTCATATCAAAAGTAACAAAGCACAAAGATTATTGTGATTTACTGGATGGGAGGCATGCTACATGTTCCCTTTATTCATCAACTGAAAACAAGACTAGACTTATCGATTCTTGAGTTTAAGAATTGATATCGGTTCGTAAAAATGAGAATCGATTAAAATTAATATTTTTTACCCAGCCCTATTATTATTGTAAAACTGTGGTAAAACATTGACGCTTGGGTTTTAAATTTGTAAGTAAACAACAAAATGCCAACAAACGACCACTTTTATTATGTTCGCTTTACAATCTCGCTAGTTTCCAGTGATTTCTTTCTGAATAATTTTCTGATAAAACTTCCATTTTCCATTTGGTGAAATGCTGGGTTTGTGAGAGGTGTGAGGTGTGTTACAGGCGGGTTTTAGTGAAGCGCTGCAGAGCTTCTGGCCTGGCGGTGGAAATGCAGTGTGATTTTTGTGTTCGGTGCTACAGGTCCGAGGCTAATAGCCTAGTCTGGCCTGTTGAAAGCCCTGGCTGGCACTGGCCCGACAGTGGAAAAGTGGCTATTGAATCATTCATTCAACCGATTTGTTCAAAATGCTGAATCATTCAGTAGCAAAACACCCGAGTGCCCAATATGCAGTAGTTCTGATGTGATCTTTGTTTGGAACTATTTTCACTGGTGAAATAGAACAAAACCGTCAATGCTGTGTATAAAATATAAGTAACTACTTGTTTATTGAACTAAAATCAATGCAACATTTAAAATAGTGTGAATAATTGACAAAATAGCTCCCATGTTATATGTTACTTAATTATATCATATTACAAATAAAAAACATTTTGAATTTTTACCTCCGTATGTTTCTTCTGTGAGTTTCTTCATGTGTGCAGTTTCACTCATTTGTTTTGATTTCTTCACGAAAGACTCTCACAAAGAGACCGGCAGCGTGAGCCTCAACAGCGTTACCACAAATATACACTATCCATTATCAATCGCTGTTTATGCTGAATATAATGAAATTAGAATCGGTTTCGATGCTTCACTGGTTATTTTTTGTAACTCAAGTTTTAAAAATCCACTTGACAAGCATTAAAGGATTAGTTAATAAAGGCCTTCTGAAGCGAAGCGTTTGTATAAAAAAAAAAATCCATATTTAATCAAGTTATGAAGTCAAATATCTAGCTTCCGCCAGGACGCTTTCCGTATTCAAATTACGGAAAAACGGAACTGGTGCTGCGTTAGTTTCGTAAGTTGAATAGGGAAGATGTAGGACTTACAGCGTAAGCTTTTTGAAGAACACGGAAGGCGGTCTGGTGGAAGCACTTCCAAGGTGAGCATTTGTTTATAAAGCATATACATTTTTTATTTGTTTTAGAAAATGACCGATAATTTTGCTAGATAAGACCCTTATTCCTCGTCTGGTATCGTTTAAAGCCCTTTGAAGCTGCACTAAAACTGTAATTTTGACCTTCAACCTTTTGGTGTCCATTGAAGTCCACTATAAGGAGAAAAATCCTGGAATGTTTTCATCAAAAATTTCTTTTCGACTGAACAAAGAAAGACATAAACATCTTGGATGATATAGGGGTGAGTAAATTATCAGGAAATTTGTAATTTGAAAGTGAACTAACCCCTTAATGTCGAGTCCTGCACTCTGCGTGTGTGATTCCACCACCTTAATGCCCACTGTACACTACAGAGTTTAACATATCTCCGACACAAGGCGCAGTTTGCCTCATAGACATTTCCAGGCACCGGCTTCAGACACCACAAGAACACATCGTTCACTAGCTAGGCTAGCTGTGGTTTGTATTCTGCTACCTCAGTTCTCTCTGATGACGCAGTAACTATTGTGTGTGTGTGTGGGGGAATCTTCGGTTTGTCAAATGATTGTAAACAGACACTGGGTCCGTCAGACTGGAGAAATTTTAGCGGTAATGTGACCAAAAATATTTAAGATCCATCAAATTCAACAATTTTAAGACATTTTAATACTTTAAGGCCTTTTACTGAGAAAACAAAGACAAGACTTAAAGACTTTTTAAGGACCCGTGGCCACCCTGTGAATATAGCGCATCATAGTTTGAAATCAAGGGTTTAAAGTTTGTCGATTGTACGTCTCCAGTCTCCAAATGTCCCACGAGTCTTTCCATTTTGCATATTCTGACAACAACCATCTTGTTAAACGTCACGTACTTCAGTGAACGAGCACCGGTCGGCACATACGCGTCAAACAGACGGAGCGTAATAATTCTGACTAAATTATACATTTTGCTTAAATAATTTTTTGTAAGTATTTAAGTGTAAGAAAAATACACATGTAACACAAGTGATCATATTTATGAGCAGTAACAGTATTGTTAGAATAACCCATTAATGTAATACAAGTACTATGTTCAGATGAGTGAATGTACTTCATACCTCATACATGTTAAATATGTTTTAAAATAGAAAGCAATCATTGTTTTTAAATATAGAATTTTTTCTCTTATAATGTACAGCATACCCTACATGCTATATTATTTTCATAGGCTTTATATTACACATTATTTGGAGGGCAGCATTGGGCAGGATGTGAATAACATTGTTTAAAAAAATAGATTAAAAATAATTTTTAATTAAAAAAAAATTACTTGTAACGTTTATTAATTTTTTAGATTTTTAATCAGATTTATCGAATAATCTAAAAAATTACTGACAGATTAATCAATTATCAAAATAATCATTAGTTGAACCCCTAAAATAAAAATAAAAAGTAGATCAAGAATCGGTGAGCTGCCTAAAGATTCACCTAGTGTCACATTCAGAAAAAAAGAAAACACACTATATGTCAGATAAAAATACTTTAAATATGACACTCAAAATATCATTCCTGTATATTAAATGAGTTCATCTTTGAGAATGAAACCAACCTATTTGTTTCTCAGTATCTTCTTGTTTCAAACTGAATACTTCTTCAATCTTCATTTCTTCAGTCTCCTCTTTAATCAACGCCATCTTGTATGTCACGTGGATCTCAGCTGCTTCACCAGGAGTTTTCCTGTATGTTCGGACACTCTGTCCTATTTAAGATGAGAATAATTAACAAAGAAATATAAATCCAAACTAAATCTCTGGGTGTGTCTTACTCAGCTCCTAGCTAAGTGCACTGGTAAGCGAGTCAGTGAGAGTTAAAGGTAGGGTAGGCAATATTTTTTAAACTTTTTTTTGTTTTTCTGGTTGAAACTCTATTCACATCCTGAAAGCAATCAGTTAGAAAAGTGGTCTAAATATTAAAACATGTACATAAATCTTCTGTTGAAATCTCAGGACCAAAAAAAAAAAAAAAATTAGGTCCGAATGCAATGATAGGATGCCCTACCTGTCTGTCAACATATGTATTTTCATACATCCCTGTTCGCACATCCCTAAATGTAACACCATCTCTTATGATGCTTTGCGGACTCTGCTGTGTGAGTTCATGTATTTTGAAGGTATATTGTGGCTTTGGAAAGGCTCTAAAGGGAGGTTGGGATCTAAAGGTGCTTTTTCTCTGCGTGGTATGCCTCGGCTCGCTTTACTTTGCTTTTCCACTGCAGTTAGTACCGCTTCAAAGTGGGTGGGATTATAGTTGCGTAGCCTCTACTATTGCGACATCATCGTAAACGCTACCAACGAGAGCAACGTCTGCACCTCGTCTACTGACCATGATTTCTTTTTTCAAGTTGCGTGCGATGGTTGTTTAAAAAAAGTTGTGCGAACAAATGACACTACGGTGGCTGTTGCTGACTATTTAAATCTAGCGGGTTAGGTGTCTCATGTCACAAAACCAATGACGCTGGTAGTGACGATTCTCTCTGACCAATCAGTGATCGGCAGTGTTTACACGTCACATTTTAGTACAATGGTTTATTACAATATTGTTCCCTTTATGATGTTATATAAAATGACAGTTCCAATCATAGTCATTATTAGCTGTGGATTGCTGTTTGAGCTGCGCTGAAGGTGATGATCACCACCACACTTTACTACAGCATTAATTCTTAACCAAATGCATCCTATATGAGATGAATCAGATATAGATAGGCCTACACAAAATAAACACAATATTACAACTTACATTTGCACAAAGCAAAAGGCTGTGAATGCACATGCAAACTCATAGTTCATGAAAGCAATGTGAACCTATTGTTGTACAGTCTTTACACATAATTAATATTTTATGGGATATATAACCTTGTCTAAATGTAAAGCTCTTAATGTGATATGTTGTTTGTATTCTATTCTTGCATTTCTTTAATAAATAATGTGATCAGACTCTGAATTATTGCGCATACACATACAGTAGGATTATGTGCTCCACTTTAAATCATCAAATATGTGCCGGAATAACATAAATCCATTTTTTCTTTGTTTTTATCATTTTACCAATTAATGATTGTAAACTGTGGATGATGTGTTTAGATCAGGGTGAAAAACTTAGTTACTATGGGCTTCAATTTATAATGTTACTATCTATATTTCATATAATTTATGCTGTTTTTTTTTTTACACCATATTACATTAATGTTCTGCCGCTGTAACTATTTTACTATTTTAACTATTTCAAAGTGGACAAGCTGTGTTTCCATTTCCACAACGAAAAACCTTACGAACATT
Organism: Elopichthys bambusa; assembly: GCA_037101425.1. Taxonomy (NCBI): domain Eukaryota; kingdom Metazoa; phylum Chordata; class Actinopteri; order Cypriniformes; family Xenocyprididae; genus Elopichthys; species Elopichthys bambusa. The sequence goes on from CM074454.1 coordinate 23,541,323, forward strand.
TCATGTACATTAAATTATATAACATTAGGGACGTCTCCACAGTTATTATTTATATTAAGTATATATATGAGCATCTCGTCTGTTACTTTTGTGTGGATGCGCTTTACTCACAAAAACAGCGCTAATAAAGCCTTACAATGTACACAGATTTACAATCTATTACTTTTACAACTCTTCTAAAAACTACAACAATGTCTGAACGGTTTGTAAACCATTTAAACACTTTGAAATGCTTAGAAACACAAACCTTTCTTCAGCCGAATCACATCAGACACAGAACCACGGCACAGCCTTCTTCTTCTAATGATCTTTTATGGCGGATGGCAAACCAACTTTTGGTGCATTTACCGCCACCAACTGGACTGGAGTGTGAAGCACTAACAGACACCTAATACATTTTCTTAAAAAAACAACAACTAAACTCTACTGACTGTTCCTATTTCTTTAATATAGTTTATAATAGTACCATAAATTCTATCTTTAAACTTCATTAATGAGCTTTAACCTTTCTTTTTCATATTTTTTACATTTTATTAAAATGTGCTCTATTGTTTCTGCCTGCATACAATAAATACATTGCCCTGTTTCATGTTTTCCTATATTAAACAGAGAGTGATTTAATCTAGTATTAATTTGCTACAATATAAAGTAGTGAGTGTAAAACAGTGTAAACTTGCTGTCCCCTCAAAATAACTCGACACACAGCCATTAATATCTAAACCACTGGCCACAAAAGTGAGTACACCCCTCACTCACCAAAGAGTTCTGTGTCTTGCAATTAACCCAAGAAATCCAAGTAGTGTAAAACATTATTAGCAATGTTTTTAAAAATGAACCATGGAGATATTTTTCACTCTGTTTGATGAATGAAGAAATGAATGCAATGCGACAGAGCACTGTATATACATTCAAATACTTTCTGTTTAGATTACAATGACGCTATGAGGCCATATTTGTATTTGAATATCTTTTTTTTTCTTTGTAGGTACTCACAAACACATTCTTTCTTTAATCATTGAAAAAAAGTAAAAAAATAAATTATCTAAATTAATAATGATACTACAGTTATTACAAGGAAGTATAAGCAGTTATGGTAACATAACTGATTACCAGTGCTAGCAGATACCTTCACAGTAGTCCTAAGTTACATATTGGTATTTCATCTGTTGCTGTTGTAAATGTCCCCTTTTTGCAATTGTTCTATACATTTTAATACATATTGCTTTCCATGACTCTAAAGGCACTCAGTCTTTGGACTCTACAAGTATCGAAACGCCCAAACGTGAGACAATCTTTGATTATTATAATTTTTTGCCAAATTGCTTCAATCCCGAGAAGGCGTATTACATTCACTCGATAAATTAATGAGATAAGTCATTATTTCAGGAAAACAAATCTCTGAATTAATCCCTCGTTAATTTGTTAAAAAGATCCTATTTATTTTTATTTTTTTCTGAGATGAATGCAATACGCTTCCAGACATTACTGATCTGATTTCTTATCCTTTAACAGGGATAAAAAAGACATTCAGGAGACATTTTTTAGAATTGCCAACACACACCTCAACCCCAGTTAATGGTAATGGCTAAACAAAACAGATCAAGACACAGCATACCAGATATTTCATTTAGTGGTGAAATTTTCCACTAGTAATACTTTCTAATGTCATTACAGCTACCGGGACTTGGCGTCAAACTGACAACACACCACGAGGTAACTCTGAAGACGACAAAAGCCTACCTGAGATTAATAAGGCGGTTAAATACTCCACTAGTAATACTTTCTAATGTCATTACAGCTACCGGGAATCAGCGCCAAGGACTCCACAAGGCAGAAATCCCCAAGGTTAGTATGGACATGTTTTACATGTTAAACACAGTTCAGACAGGACCATTTGGCAAGTTACTTGAACACAATTTATCTTTGGCGGTATGGTTCCTTATGGGGGTTCTTGCTCCAAAATTAATTGAACATACAAGAGCTTTAACATTAACCCCCCGGAACCATCAGCTTGGAAATACATAGACAATTAAGACACTTAGTAATGTCTTTAAAAGCAAACAGTTGGTAATCATGTAGATGTGGCAGTGGGACGTCTATACTGTAGCTTGGTTATGAGGATGAGTGTCTCTCAGCAGTCAGGTCCATGCCAGCTAGGACTTGAAAGCCTTCGTGATCTGAAACAAAAGAAGACGACAACCAGAAGGTGCACAGTAATATGCTTATGCTTATAATGGGGAGGGTTGCGAGCAGTTTGAGCATACTTACCGAGCAGTAATGCCACGTATATATGTCCCGTGTCTAATAGGAGAATGGTAGTGATTGGAGCGTTTTGACAGCTGACCGCATCAGCTGGTCACAGCACTATGCCTACGTGGCCTGACTGAACTAACGCTGCGCTCAATTTTTGTGTTCATAGTAATAAGGAATTGTGGCAGAAACTTCTGAAGGTTAATGTTTATAGGAAATACCATGTACATTGCAGCAATGTGTCACAAGAAATAAAATGCAATATCCAGTACTTTTTAAACTTGAATGGAAATGGTTGAAAATTCAGGGGGCAACAGAACTACTGTCCCCCAATTTGTTAGGGGAATTATGTTTTTCAAATTGCATATCTATTACATGTGTTTGCTTACTCCCTTTCCTTTCCTTTTTTTTTTTTTTTTTTTTTTAGAAAAACAAGACAAGTTCCCAATGTCAGACAAATGTAAGTATCAATTAAATGTTGAAAAAAATATTTTTGGATTTTACTGAATCACGACCATGGGGTTAAATAAGGATTCTCTACTTTCTCTTTAACCTTCTGGGGTGCGTTTCAAGAAAGCATTGTTAGCCAACTAACATTGCAAGTTCTGTCGTTACTTACATAGTTCAACGATTTGGTGTTTCCCGAAACCACAGTTCAATCGAACATTTGCAAACTGCAAACTTGAGTGGTTGGAACGACAGCTCTCGAGCTGTAGATAGAAGCATAGTTTCCTGTTTTTATGACATGTGGACTTAATAAATCATTATCTTTAGCAAAATAATCAAGCTGACATTAAGTACAATGTATATCTTTGTAGCGTCTGTACAAAGATCAGATCTGCCAGCCAACTTTAGAATCTCCAGAATGCTTTTAACCTCCCGAACTGTGCATATAAATCACGAATCGGCTCCGGCAAGTCCGGGACCAATTGCCCCATTGGCACCTTTGTTATCTCATTGAAGAAAAACAGAAGATAAGCCCACCAGCTCCAGGGACTTCAAAGAGTCACCCTGGTGGGGCTAAGGGCCATGTAGTCACAGACACCGACCACAACAACAATACACACCACACATAAGCATACAGACACACACAAACACACATGGAGTTTGTATGTACATGCTTTTCTCCAAATATGACCGTGCCACAGTGTACCTGTCGTTGTATTCCAAGGTGCATATATGTATCCCTAGTATATAAGCTTAGCTATGACTGTACTTCGTTAGTTCTATCATAAACAGTATAATTCAAGTACAAACTGTATCTCCCCTTTTATGTATTTGCCATCTGACAAGTTTGGTCTCACCGTAAAGCTGTAGTTATGCCCTAACTGAAAATGTATGTCACATTACTGTAAAATGTATTCTTCTATTTGTAATGGTATTTTGAAGAAAATGTACTCAGATCTGACACGTCTTAAACCATGCAAATTAGGTCATAAATGGAGACAAAGAAAAAAGTTTGCCCGCCAAAATTGCACCCTTTTCATTGGTTGACGTACCCAAGGAGGCGTGCTGGTCTGTTGTCCTTAAAACACAATGACACGTGTCTCTTCGTTGCACAAGCTTTTCTTTTGTCAAGTCTTCTTTATCCTTCATCACCTAGGAGACGGACTCTCTCTCTTCTTTATTTTCCGGTTATCTTACTCTCAAGTTAAAACCTTGTTTGAAAACCCCACCGAAGAACGCACCCGCCTGGAAAAGGACCAATTGCTTAAACCATGTGTACGGAAACTCCTACAGAAAGGCGAGCAACCAACTAATTGCAAGTACCGAATTTCTTTCCACGCGCTTTAAGCTCTGTGTAAACCGAGTTTCCTTGCTGGCTCTCAAAGGTTTTAGCTGTTTGTAATTTTGCCATTTCTTTGATCACCTCTGTTTTCTTGACTTTACTTTCGTTTTATTCTATGTATGTTTTCGTGTTGTATTTTAGTCATATATTCGTAGTTCGTATCTACTAAAGTTTATTGGTCAAATTGAATTTTCCTTATGTTTTTATAATTTTGTATTATCTTAAGTTCTTTTTTCTAAATAAAACCTTTTATATTTCATTCGTTTGGACGGACTGTCATTTATGAGAACCTGTTATTTAAGTGAAAAGAATCGTTTAGCCATTATTTTGTTGTCTATTACATGTATAGATGTAGTCATTCAGTAGCTGTATATTTGATGACTAGTCTATTCTTGGGTTACGGTTAGACGTCTTAGATTTTCACCCAAATTCAGCCTTGTTTTAGCCTAGACGAATATTCACCGTCTATTAGATATAAATACGTAGTCGTCTAATTGATGACTAGTCCATTCTTGGGTTATGTTTTGATGTCTATTAGACATAAAATTGCTTCCTGGGCTATTCGGATGTGTGAAATAATTGTATCTTCTTTCCTTTTCCTAAAAACACTTCTTCCATTTCCTACTCGATGCTGAATATTATACATAAATCTGCCCTTGCTATCACAGTTCCACACTTCTTGCCATTTATTTATGAATTCTTTAGTTTTCCCTTCAAACTCATTTTTGCTAAGAGTCATTTGTACATCTATTTCTGTATGTTTAAGAGCTTGCTTATGTGACAGGTTAAGTTTCTTTAATATTTGTTTCTTAATGGTGTACATCTCGACTCGGACGACACGCCCACTGGCGCGGAGCTGCGTTCTGACATGGAGCGCACCTGTGCGGTGCAATCACCGAAGTGTGTTAGTGGCTTTATAAAAAGCATGTCCAAGTGTGGCATTGTGATTCTTCTGTGTGTATGCTGGGGGCAGAAAAGGTCTTTTGGCTTATATCGCCTGTTACTTTCCCCTGGTGAGTCGCCTGATTTATTGCCCTTTTTCATAGTCGCAGATCACAGTCTAAATATGTGTTTGATATCAGGGATGGGTGCGCGTGAAGTGACGATCGAGCGCAGGTAGCATAAAGTTACAGTAGTCTGAGTCTCGCTTGGGAGGTAAGACACTTTTCTCGTGGGTTCTTTTTTGGAAGGTGGAAAACATTTGCAACTTTGTTTTTTTCGTTTCCAGGTGCGGCCTAAGAGCGCTAGCTGCTGTTTTATACCTGTTTTATATACACGTCTTATACATGTTTCATTGACTGATTTCATATCCGTTCCATATTGCCGTATAAAATGACTAAAAATATCATTAAACATAATATTAAAAAATACTGGGATGCATACACTTCCTTGTGGAGCTCCATTATCTGTCGTGTATGTCTCAGAATACTCTACTTCTACCCTAACTTGTATTGTTCTTTAAAGAAGGAAATCCATAATCCAGTTGTATAACTTTCCTCCAATTCCCATACATTTAAGTTTTATTAAAAGTCTATGTATGATCATTTCTTTCCATCAGTTTACATATATTAGAAGTTAAAGCAATTGGCCTATAATAAATTGGATTCGATTTTTCCTTTACAGGTTTACCTATAGGTACTATTATTACATGCTTCCGCAAAGAAGGAATCTTTCCTGCATTCCATATCTTGTTAAAGAGATTTCAAATCATTTTTAAAGATCATTCTTCTATGCAGGACCTCTCAGGTTCAAGTCTGGGCTCTGGCTGGGCCACTCAAGGACATTCACAGAGCAGTCCCATAGTTGTCCTGTTGGAAGATGAACCTTCTCTCCAGTTTGAGTCCAGAGTGCTCTGGAGCAGGTTTTCATTAAGGATGTCTCTGTACATTGCTGCATTCATCCTTCCCTTGATCCTGATTTGTCTCCCAGTTCTTGCATCTGAAAAACATCCCCACAGCATGATGCTGCCACCACCATAGTATTGGCCAGGTGATGAGCAGTGCCTGGTTTCCTCCAGACATAACGCTTGCAATTCAGGCCAAAGAGTTCAATCTTTGTTTCATCAGACCAGAGAATTTAGTTTCTCATGGTCCGAGAGTCCTTCAGGTGCCTTTTGGCAAGCTCCAGGTGGGCTGTCATGTGCCTTATACTGAGGAGTGGCTTCCGTATGGCCACTCTACCATATAGGTCTAATTGGTGCAGTGCTGCAGAGATGGTTGTTCTTCTGGAAGGTTCTCCTCTCTCCACGGAAACGGTGGACCTCTGTCAGAGTGACCATTGGGTTCTTGGTCACCTCCCTGACTAAGACCCCTGTACCCCGATCACTCAGTTTGGCCGGGTGGCCCGCTCTAGGAAGAGTCCTGGTGGTTCCAAACTTCTTCCATTTTCGGATGATGGAGGCCAATGTGCTCATTGGGATCTTCAACGCTGCAGAAATTTTTCTGTACCCTTCCCCAGATCTGTGTCTCGATACAATCCTGTCTCTGAGCTCTACAGACAATTCCTTGGACTTCATGTCTTGGTTTGTGCTCTGACATGCACTTTTAACTGTGAGACCTTATATTAGACAGGTGTGTGCCTTTCCAAATCATGTCCAATCAACTGAATTTACCACAGGGGGACTCCAGTCAAGTTGTAGAAAGAGGATGATCAGTGAAAACAGGATGCAACTGAGCTCAATTTTGAATGTCATGGCAAAGGCTGTGAATACTTATTAGAAATAAAAAACAAAAATCACATGTACACAAGTTTTACAAAGATTTCAAACAAACTTCTTTCACGAAGTCATTATGGGGTATTGTTTGTAGAATTTTGAGAAAAATAATTAATTTAATCCATTTTGGCTATAACATTACAAAAAGTGAGTGAATATTTTCCAGATGCACTAAAAGTCTCCTAGTTGTAACAAAGTCCCTCGATCAAACTTAACATGAGCTCTAACACACCATACATTAAAGGACAGTAACAACACTAACAAAAACTAGGTAAAGAGCTATTCTGTGTCGCACACAGGGAGTGCCATCTTGTCTATGGCTGAATGATTAGACTCCTCCCAAACCAATATCTGAAACTTCATTAAGAACCAGAATCGGAAAGGATATTGATACTTCTAATACTTCTTGAGTTACAGGCACACCAACTTCGTGAGAAAAAACACAGTGCTTTCCCCCCCCCCCCCCATTTCTTTTTTATCACAATAAGCATATAGTGCATTTATGAATTGACTCACCTGCCTCTGTGTAAAAATAAAATGAAGCCATAACCTCCCCCTCAATATTTTGACCTCCCTCAACAAAACAGTGAATTACACAATAATTACTCATCCATGGTTTGTTTTCTTTTTCTTCAATTATGTACTTCTTCCACAGGGAAAAAAAACCCTCATCAACATCATTGTTTTTTACCCGGAGGCCTCTGGTTGAGTTTACACAGAATTACCCATTTCTGTTTACCTGTGCATGCATTCACTAAAGATTAATCAAATAATGCAGTACAATGCACATTTTTCCATTCAGTTTGTCTTTATTTCCATGGCAGCATTTTACTGCAAAATAGAAGTTTAATTAATATTTTGATTCTAAAGTATCAATTTATGAAATGGAGCAATGTCTCTACACAAGGGAAATTAGAGAGTGTCTACTGCAACTCACTAAAAGATAGATGTGACAAACAGAGTGGAGCGTTGTAGCTGATCATATGACGATCTGATCTGGATCACATACATTCAACTGCCACTTTCTTAGGTACAACTTGCTAGTACCAGTTCTTTGCCTTCAAAACTGCCGTAATTCTTTGTGGCATAGGTTCAACAATGTGCTGAAAATGTGCTGGAGATTTGGGTCCATAGTGACATTATAATATCATGCAGCTGTTGCAGATTTGTTGGCTGCACATCCATCATGTGAATCTCCCATTCCACCACATTCCAAAGCTGCTCTATTGGATTGAGATCTGGTGACTGTATTGGCCATTTGAATACAGTGAGCTCATTTTCACGTTTAGGATGACCTGAGCTTTGTCGATGCATTGTCCTGCTGGAAGTAGTCGTCAGAAGATGGGTTCACTGTGTTCATAAAGGGATGGACATGGTGAGCAACAATACTCAGGTAAGCTGTGGCAATTAAACAATGCTCAATTGATACCAAGTGCCCCAAAGTGTGCAAAGAAATTTCCCCCCATACCATCACACCACCACCACAAACCTGAACAGTTGATACAATACAAGATTGATCCGTGCTTTCATTTTGTTTTCACCAAATTATGACCCAATCATGTGAATGTCACAGCAGAAATCGAGACTCATTAGACAAGGCAACGTTTTTCCAATCATCTATTGTTGAACCCATCCAAATCTGTGATCTTCTGCTGCTGTTGCCCATCTGCTTCAAGGTTCGAAGTGTTGTGTTCAGAGTTGCAAAAACCTCACTTGACACAGTCTTGCCATCCTCCTCTGACATCAACAAGGACTTTTCAGCCACAGAACTGTCACTCTCTTTTTCTGAGCGTTTTCTGTAAATCCTAGAGATGGTTTTACATTAAAATCCCAGTAGATCAGCAGTTTCTGAAATACTCAGACCAGCCAGTCTAGCACCAATAACCATTCCACGTTCAAAGTCACTAAAATCATCTTTCTTCCCCATTCTGATGCTCAGTTTGAACATCAGCAGATCGTCTTGACCATGTCTACATGCCTAAATGCATTGAATTGCTGCCATGTGATTGGATGATTAGATATTTGCCTTAACAAGTAGTAACAAGTGTACTGAGTATATAAAGGTCATGTGAACAGTCTCACCCAAAAAATAAATAAACATTGAACAGAAAATCCGATTTGGCCCACATTCATCTGCGGCGTGAACGTAGCCGGTATTTCACACAGATACGTATTTTCTGGTGCCATTTTAAATTGTAGAGCCATTTGAAACTCTTTCCACAAGATGAACACGAATAGTGTCTCAAATCTGCGTGACTTCTCAGGTGTATCTTTAAGTGTAATGGCGAAAGAAATTTTTTCTTACACTGATCACACTTCAATTTCTTTCCTCCAGAGGGCATTTGTAAATGTTGTTTCATGTCTCTCTTATACATGAAGCTTTTCTCACGCTTAAGACATGTGAAAGGCCTTTTTCCATTGCGAAATCTCATGTGAGTTTTAAGCTTTGCTTCATTTATAAAATACTTTCCACAGTGTTGGCACATGAAAGATTTTTTTCCAGTGTGAGTTTTTAAATGATTATTAAAACGATTGATGCCTCTAATGCTTTTTCCACACTGACGACATTTAAAACAGTTCGCTCTTGTGTGAATCCTCATCACGTGCCTATTCAGGTTTATTTGACCTCTGAAACTTTTTCCACACTGAACACATTTGAACGGCTTCTCTCCAGTGTGAACTCTCATGTGGGTCTCAAGCTCCACTTTATGTATGAAACTCTTTCCACACTGACTACATACGAACGGCTTTTTTCCAGTGTGAGCGTTCATGTGATACCTAAGGTGAAGCTCCTGTAAGAAGCTCTTCCCGCAGAGTTTGCAGGTGTAAGGCCTCTCTCCAGTGTGAATCCTCATGTGCTTTTTAAGGTTTCCCTTTTCACTGAAACTCTTTCCACACTGTTGGCAGGTGAAAGGCTTTTCTCCAGTGTGAACTCTCATGTGGATTTTAAGGCCTCCTTTTTGAGTGAAACTCTTTCCACACTGTTGGCAGGTGAAAGAGTTTTCTGCATTGTGAATTCTCATGTGGGTTTTAAGGTTTCCTGTTTGAGTGAAAATCTTTCCACACTGTTGGCAGGTGAGAGAGTCTGTGTGAATTCTCATGTGGGTTAGAAGGTTTTCCTTTTCACTGAAATACATTCCACACAGTTGGCAGGTGAGAGAGCTCTCTCCAGTGTGAATTCTCATGTGGATTTTAATTTTTCCTTTTTGAGCGAAACTTTTTCCACATTGTTGACAGGTGTAAGGCTTCTCTCCAGTGTGAACTCTCATGTGAACATTAAGGTTTCCTTTTTCATTGAAACTCCTCCCACACTGGTTGCAGGTGTGAGGCCTCTCCCCAGTGTGAAGTCTCATGTGGACTTTAAGGTTTCCACGCTGATCAAAACTCTTTCCACATTGTTGACAGGTGAATTTATTTTTATTTCCTGACTTTTTAGCTCTTTTTTGTGAGGTCTTTTCAATCTGTGCACACTTTTTTCCAGTCATGAAATCATGATGTTTTTCATCATGATCTTTCTCTTCTATTTCACTCAGTTCTTGACCCTCCTCTTTCAGCGCCATCAGGTCTAAAGTGAAAAAGACAAATACAAGTTGACAACAGTTTAATGGCACAAAGCAAAAAACATCAAAACCAAAAACATGTGGACAAACACGGTCATCACACACACAGTACAAAGTACCCAACCTATGTGAACTGACAATAAATCCATAATAAATGCAAAGATACAGTATGTAAAATTACCTTAAAAATATGACCTGTAAAAAGTCACTGAGTAACTGACTTGAAAAGGAATAAAATGATGAACAAAGTAACACGTTACATAGAAAAAGTTGCAGGGATATTACTTTACTCCAAGACTAAATTCACAGATCATTTGACATACAGTTTGACAAACAATCAGAAAGTATACATACAAAAAGCAAGTAAAGATCAAGGCCATTATAAAGTAAATGAAGCTGTCTACGTTATAATGAAAGGATCCGTGAATGGACAGAACTCGTGCTGAACAATCTCAGTGGTGTCGAAGGGATTAACTTAAACATCTGATTGACAATAGCATTCACACGTTCAACAGACATATCTAAATGCTCCAAAAACATGTAAATAGAATACTGTATTATATAGAATAGTACATTTTCAGTGCAGGAAAATCTCCATTATCCTTTAGATCAGGGGTCGGCAATTAAGTTTGGCATCGGGCCAAAATATTGCCACTAGATGGCGGGCCAGAACATAGTCAAAGGATAATTTAAATTAATTGATGAAAAATGCAACTAGAATTGCCTGTGACAGACTGTTACAGTGTCTTTTTGTAACTGGTAGTGAGCTGTTACTCTGTGTTAAATCCTGTAGTAGGACAGTCATTAACAAAAAGCCACATTTGTGTGGTGGTGTTGGGGTTTTACACTGGATAAATTAATAAAGTGGAGTAGTGACTTGGCAAGTATCTTCATTCACCAACTTGCACAGCCTTGCTAAAACACACATATGTGGGAAAATAAAAGAGGACATGAATGAGCCCATTAATGGCATGTTTGAGTCATGCTCTTAACGAACTATGTTTTATTTCCTCTTTCCATAATGTGTATATTTTTAATTTGCTTGTTACACAATGGAGCCTAACTTATTGTAAGAATTATTTGACATAGCCTACTTTTACACTCAAAATTATTCTTTGGCATCCTCATGTACTAAACTGCATTTTTTAATTGTTTGCGTGCCGGAGGTATGCTATTACATCATGTGCAGACTGATGTTAACATTTAAGCTAGCTGGTGAGAGAATTTCAGAACCAGCCGGGCCACCACTGCGCCTATTGCCGACCACTGCTTCAGATTCTATTTCCAATAAGTCAATGGTTATAGAATTACTTTAGCTGGCAAATTTTTGACTCCGTAATCTTACAATATTTTTATTTTATTTTTCAAGGTAACACTAATTTTATGTAGCACATATTGAAAATGACAAGAATATGACAGTGGGCAACTGAATACAGGGTGTCTACAGATATAAACAAGTTGAATTTAAGACTTTTAAGACCTTTTTAATACCACCTTGTATGAAATTTAAGACCTGATGGAAATACGTATACATATATGTACTATAATTATGTAATATTGAATGGGTTTAATGTAAAAATTAGGGCTGCCCCCTAATATTCAACTAATATGCGTAGGGTTAATATTCCATATTCTGGCAACAAGCATCTTGTTAAACGTCACGTACTTCAGTGAACGAGCACCGGTCGGCCCATACGTGTCAAACAGACGGAGCGCAGTAGAATAGGTGCGTAATAATTCTGAGTAAAATACACATTTTGCTTAAATTTTTTTTGTAAGTAATTAAGTGTAGGTTTAAAAATACACATGTAACACAAGTGATCATATTTATGAGCAGTAACAGTATTGTTGGAATAACCCATTAATGTAATACAAGTACTATGTTCAGATGAGTGAATGTACTTCATACCTCGTACAAGTTGTGCTTTTGTTGTTGTTTATTATCACTTTTAATTTAGTCATTTTAATTTCTGCTTTAAAACAGAAAGCAATCGTTGTTTTTAGATATAGAATGTAATATTTTAACCCTTTTTTGGCTTATAAATGTACAGCATAGCCTACATCGATACATTCACTATATTTAATTTCATAGGCTTTATATTATACATTGTTTGGAGGGCAGCATTGGGCAGGATGTGAATAACATTGTTTGAAATATTGGATTAAAAATAATTTTTAATGTATAATTTTAGATATTTCATCCAATTAATCGAATAATCTAAAAAATAATTGACAGATTAATCAGTTATCAAAATAATCGTTAGTTGCAGCCCTAAAAAAAGTAGAGGTGAGGTTAGGTGCCTAAAGATTCACCTAGTGTCATATTCAGAAAAAAAAGAAATCCTGTGTAGGAAAGAAAAATCAAGATGTATTAATAATCATTTTATCATCACAGCCCTCTGAATCGTAATCGAATCCTGAGGTGCCAAGAGATTCTTACCCCAACTGCACAAGAGGCGACACACTATATGTCAGATAAAAATACTTTAAATATGACACTCAAAATATCATTCCTGTATATTAAATGAGTTCATCTTTGAGAATGAAACCAACCTATTTGTTCCTCAGTATCTTCTTGTTTCAAACTGAATACTTCTTCAATCTTCATTTGTTCAGCCTCCTCTTTAATCAACGCCATCTTGTATGTCACGTGGATCTCAGCTGCTTCACCAGGAGTTTTCCTGTATGTTCGGACACTCTGTCCTATTTAAGATGAGAATAATTAACAGAAAGAAAAACTAAAATCTCTGGGTCTGTCTCAATCAGCTCCTATCGATTAAATGTATTATCGGCAATTATTCGATCTGCGATTAATCGTCAGCATCCCTACTTGATGATTGGATCATAAAGTGAAGTAAGTGCATGAAAGCAATCTGAACATTACAATTGTTTAATTTGTACAGTTTTAACATGTAATTAATATTTTATGGGATATATAACCTTGTCTAAGTCTAACGCTCTTTAATGTGATATGTTGTTTGTATTCTTCTCTTGCATTTCTTTAACAAATAATGTGATCAGACTCTGAATTATTGCGCATACACATACAGTAAGCTTGTGTGCTCCACTTTAAATCATCAAATATCCGTTGGAATAATCCATTCTTTCTTTGTTTTTATCATATTTCCAGTTATCGATTGTAAACTGTGGTTTACATGTTTAGATCGGGGTGCAAAAATTAGTTACTGGAGGGCCACATTTTCAATTCATAATATTGCGATCTATATTTCATACAATTTATACTGTGTTTTTTTTTTGTTTTTTTTTACCATATTACATAAGTGTTCTACCGCTGTAACTATTTTACTGGATCCATTAAGGATTATCTTTTAACTATCTTTGTATTTGCTTGTTTGGATTATACCTGTATCTTTTTGTTTCTATAAAAATATAGAAAACAGACTCCCCCCGTTTTCAATGAAAGTATTATTTTGCTTTTTTGGTATTTCAAAGTGCACGAGCTGTGTTTGTGACAGAAAAGCCATTTCCACAACGAAAATCTTATTAACATTTCATGTACATTAAATTATATAACATTAGGGACGTCTCCACAGTTATTAACCAAGTAAATATGAGCATCTCGTCTGTTACTTTTGTGTGGATGCGCTTTACTCACAAAAACAGCGCTAATAAATGTTAGATGCAGCCTTACAATGTACACAGATTTACAATCCATTCGTTTTACAACGCTTCCAAAAACTATAACATTGTCTGAACGGTTTGTATCAATTTAAACACTTTAAATGCTTAGAAACACAAACCTTTCTTCAGCCGAATCACAACAGACGACAGGAGCGCGGCACAGCCTGATGACGTGTTCTTCTTCTTCTTCTTCTTCTTCTTTGTGCGTCTTCTTCTTCTACGGCGGCTGGCAACCCGCGTAATAGGTGCACTACCGCCACCTTCTGGTCCGGAGTGTGGAACAGACAGATTTATATTCTTTTTATCAGCCTCGTCTCCCTAATAAAATCAAAGAACGCTTCACTATTAATTTCACTTGACCATTTTATTAAAACCTTAAATTTTAATTCTTGAATTCCATTTTTCTTTATTTCTTCTATCATATTGTTCCTTTCTTGTTCATTCTTAATACATTTAAGAATCACATGAGGTATTGTTTCTTCAACATGACATTGTTCACAACCCATTTGGATGTTTCCCTTATAATTTTAAGTGTGCAATTTAAATGTGAATGTCCTAACATTATTCTATTATAAATAACCTCTTATTTCCTGATTGACACATTTTATCTTTCGATTTACCTTATTTAAACTGTAAAGAAATCTACCCTTTTCCCCATTGGCGCAGTCGTAGCCTAATGGTTAACCCAAAGGTTGCTGGTTCGATTCCTGAGCAAGGCAAGGCACCCCCACTAATTAATTTTTTAAAAAAGAATAAATTCTCCAGTCTAATCCTATTTCTTTAATATATTTTATGATTGTGCCATATTTGTCTTGTTAGGCATGCTCTTTCTAAAGGATTTGCATATTAAATGATCCAACGCCCATGTTTCTTACTTCCTTAATGAGTTTAAATTTATTATTTAATAAAATGTAAAAATAATAATAATAATAAAAAATCATGCTCTACTGTTTCTGCCTGATCACAATAATTTCATTGACCTGTTTCATGTTTTTTTAATACAGTCTTCTTTGTGCTTATTGGCAGTTTGCATTCTTAAATAGTGCATTACCACCATCTACTGTGGTTAATGGATCAGAAGTGCGGTTTTCCCGCGGAATTGGACTACTTTTACACTGTTGCCGTGGGTTGTTTTTTATGTCTGCGGGTTGAATCGACCCAAAATAACGCAATATTTTGTCCCTGGAATGCGCATTTTACCAAGGGAGCCCCGGCAAAAAGCGAATTTTACCCCCGGGAATGCGATTTTTTACCGTGGGACCCCCTGAAATGCGATTGGGGGAGCAATTGGGTGGGTTTTTGTTGTGAAAACCTGGCAACCCTGTGGATCAGAGACTTGCATCCTTACTTCCCAGGCCAGTCAGGACCTGCACTCCTCCATCTTTCTGAAATTCTTCTATTAGTTTTCTTAATTCCTTTGACTGTCTATTACATTGATTAAGTACACGCTCCTCTGTTTCACTAATTCCACACCAATCAATCAATCAATCCTGGAAGATGTATAATGCATAGTTGGATTAAGTCAGTTTGCTTGAACTTAACTTATAGGTAACAGTCTCTGTTTCTTTGCAGTAGTGATGTTAGATCCTTGAACAAATTGTTCTTTTGAGCCGGTTCTCAGGAAGTAACTGGTCGAGCCGGTTCACTAATCGAACTGAATTGAACTTTAATTCCAGGTTGATGATGCAAGACGCACAGCTGAAGTAGCACATCTGACTCATAAAGAACCGAATGAGCCGGTCCAACTTACTGTTGAAGTTTGCTGAGGATTACCGTGGAGTCTAAAGAGTGAGTTGATGACACAATGCAAGCCTGAGGCACGTAGCTACTGGAAATAGGCTTATTACGACTACTGTTATTAAATAACATTTCTGTCGAGAGATGTAAATAAATCTTACTCTGGTTTATTGTACACGCAGATTATGTTATTATATCGCAACTACAGCACACATTTGATGCAGTTTGTGCCAAGATGTAGCCTACTTAGAGTATTGGTTCGTATCAGACATAAAGGATCCGCAAATGAAACTGTGACCACAACTTAAGTGAAAGGCAATAATCAGCAATATGCGTTCACACAAATAACTTTTTATTTGAATGTTTCATTGATATGACAGTGAGTTGTTAGAAAAGAAATGCATAATAACATCATTTATGACATTAGGAACCTATGAATCGGCTTTTGATTATTATAATAGGAGACAAAAATGGCTATGTTATACTTAAATCTTTATATTCTGATTAATAAAAATCTTCCACAGTAGTCACCGTACAGTGAAGGTGAGGTGCTGTGCTGGCTGTGTGCAGATGGATTGTACTCCCCAAGTAGTCCTCCTGTGGGTGTGTGTGCATAGGAATACTGGCTTTGGTGAGGGGTGTGTGGTAACATTGGAGGCATGTAACCACGGTTCCCTGAACCCATAATATGCTGCCCCAGAATTTCAATGTTTGAGTTCAGATGGTCCATCGTGGATGACCACCGGCCTATTTCCAGAAACTCATTGTCAGAAGTTTGAAGTTGTTGTGGAAGCCAACTTTTAATCTCTAGGCCCTCCTGTGCAGTAGCATCAGAAGAGAGTTTCCTCTTTAGCTTCTCTCTTCTGTGATTAGTCAGGTTAGCGTTGAGTCTCTGTCTTCGATTTCCCATTTCTGCAGACACAGAAACCTCTTATAGT